>CM035850.1:46397-1246397 GCA_020510985.1 Pholidichthys leucotaenia
GTCTTTAAGCAGAAAAATAATTATTGCTGAGCCAAAGTGAGATGATGCTACACTTGATAACTGAAGGCTCTGCCTCCCATTGTACTTTTGGAGATTAGATAAGATAAGATAAGCCTTTATTAGTCCCACAAAGGGGAAATTCCAGGATTGCAACAGCACAAGGATAGCAACACTCAGAGCAACAATCAGAAGGCAAGAAAAAAAAAAAAAAACAAGCAAGCAAGAGCAGCTAATATACATATGTACGTATTACTATAAAATATATATATATACACACACACACAGACACACAGTGCAGAGCATTGTAGCTAGATGGAATAAATATGTAAATATATAAACACCCACAGTACGGAGCATTGCAGAATTTTGGGAGCGTAGTGCTCTGATAGGATGATGCGGTAGTATCAGATCTTTTAGATAAAAAGGGACCTGATTGTTTAGAGCTTTGTAAGTAAGAAGAAGGATTTTAAACTTAATTCTAAACTCTATGGGAAGCCAATGAAGGGAGGCCAGAACCGGAGAGATATGATCTCTCTTTCTAGTACCTGTTAAAACTCTTGCTGCAGCATTTTGGATCAGCTGAAGACTTTTTAAAGATGTTTTAGGACAGCCTGATAATAAAGAATTACAATAACCTAATCTCGAGCTAACAAAAGCATGGATCAGCTTCTCAGCATCACTCTGAGACAAGATGCTCCTAATCTTGGCAATATTACGCAAATGATAGAAGGCAGTCTTAGAAATAAATTTAATATGTGAATTGAAGGACAAATCCTGATCAAAAATAACTCCAAGGTTCCTCACAGAGCTATTAAGAGAAAGAGTAACTGCATCCAAACTGAAAGTTTGATTTGGAAAGGAATTTCTAAGGTTTTTTGGACCAACAAGAATGACTTCAGTCTTATCTGAATTTAATAGCAGGAAATTACAAGTCATCCAAGCTTTGATTTCCTTAAGACAGGCTTCAAACTTGGCTAATTGATTAGTATCATCTGGCTTCATTGACAGGTATAATTGTGTGTCATCTGCATAACAATGAAAATGTATACAGTGCTTTCTAATAATGTTGCCTAATGGAAGCATATATAAACTAAAAAGAGTAGGGCCTAGCACATATCCCTGTGGAACTCCATGACTAAGCTTTGAGCTGAAAGAAAACTCATCATTTACATGAACAAACTGGAACCTATCAGATAAATAAGATCTAAACCACTGCAACGAAGTTCCATTAAGTCCAACATAGTGTTCTAATCTATCAAGTAGAATATTATGATCAATAGTATCAAAAGCTGCACTAAGATCTAAAAGGACAAGTACAGAAACTAGTCCATTATCAGATGCAATGAGGAGGTCGTTAGTGACTTTCGCTAAGGCTGTTTCAGTACTATGATGGATTCTAAACCCAGATTGAAACTCTTCAAGTAAACCATTTCCCTGCAGGTGGTCAAATAACTGCGTAGCAACAACTCTTTCTAAGATTTTTGAAATGAAAGGGAGATTAGAGATTGGTCTATAGTTAGCTCAAGCTCCTGGATCTAGCGTTGGCTTTTTGAGTAAGGGTTTAATTACAGCCGTTTTAAAAGCCTGCGGTACATGGCCTAAAGTTAATGAAGAATTGATTATATGAAGATATTTATAAGGATGATATTTTCTTTTTATTGTAAAATAAAGTGTCAGTGTGGAAACGGCCATCGATGTTGTCGTTTCTGAGCTCAGCTAGCTATCTGAAGGCTTATCCTAGTTAGCCACCTGCTGCCAGCTTTCTCTACCTATTCCACGACACCGTTAGGTGTTTTCACAAATCAGTAATTAGTGGGAAGAAATTCAGTAAAATTCCCTGTTGAAGACACTGGTTGGGCGTAAAACCTGCAGTGCCTTGGCCCTCCGTAGCACAGGACTGGACGCCCCTGATGTAGACAGTGGGGACACAGATCTGCCCCCTCTCAAGTCCTCATCCAAAAGTCTCCCATATTTAAGTTTTAGTTTCAGCCACCAATTAAGCTGAGCTCTGATTGGCCTGCTGGCCTGTCACCTGACTCAGGAGTCCCACTAGCTAACCGAGCTTAGTAGGACTTCTTCAAACTGACGACACTTGTCACAGGAATCCAAGGTCAGGTTCAGGTTACCGGAGTGGTGGCTCAGTTGGTAGAGCATCCGCCCCACACCCGGGAGGCAGGGGTTCAAATCCCGGCCGGGTCATGCCAAAGACCATATAAAAGTGGAACTTCCTGCCATCCAGCTTGGTGCTCAGCAATAAATGGAATGGAGGAGGGAACTCTGTGGCGGCGCCTTGCATGGCAGCGGCCCTCTGATTCTGCACTTGGAGTGTGTGTGATTAACACTGTAGATAGGTAAAAGCACAATCTCGTTCTGCTGTACATGATTGGTTGTACGGTTGAATGACAATAAGGGTGATTTTTTTCTGGGTTCCCACAAGGACAGGAACCAAGATCATGCTGCTCCTACAGCCTGCTCAGTGATAGAGGACAAAGTGGTCCAATCAGACTCCCTCTGAATGTGGTCTAGGATCTCCTGGATGAGGTCTAAAAACCTTCTGGTGTTGTATGTGCTGCTGCCTCTGGTAAGCATGAGTGATGAAAACAACTCTGGACACAGTCGGCTGAATAAACTTGCAGGAAAACTCAGGACACAAGGATTATCGGCAGGGAACAACGTTTAGTGATGTCACATACCCTCAGACTGACATAAATTACATGAATACAGGACAGCTGGGAAACAATCAGGGCAAAACAGCAACACGAGGGAAAGTGGCTATGGATATGGAAAACATGAGGGACTGGGAACAACAGGCAAACAAGTACAGGGGATACAGACAAAAGCATCCACAGACGACCAGGGGAGACACAGACAACACCACCACCAGGGACACTGGAGACAACACGACAGACTAAGGACCGAGGACACAAAGGACAATCATGATGACAACAGGGGATGAGCAGAGCGGACCGCGGAAACACAGGAGACTCAATGAAATAATAATCATCACAACAAGGGAAAACAGAGACATCAAAACAGAACTGAGAGTCTGGGCATGGTCCCCAGACCATGACATTAACTTCTGGACCTGGGTTACTGCTGGATTATGTCTTAATAAATTAAACCATCAGGAGCTGGTTGCCCAGCACAGGACACAGTCCAAGGACAGATAATTTTTTCCACACATAAGGAGCTGTTCAGAACTCCTTATACAAAGATATAGAGTGATGATAATCAAGTCAGTGGCGGTAATGCACCTGTAGGCTGGTTGCCAACCGCCAATCAAATCTAAAAGAAGAAGTAGAAGAAGAAAACAGTCATTTTTATAAATCTTTATTTACATCAGATCATGTTCTTGTTTTACAGTTTTGGAAGCTCGCGATCATCACTGACGTCCTCAGAGGTCCTGAACCTGCAACACCTGTACAGTTACACACCTGTACATGTACACACGTGTGTAATTGTACATACAGGATATAGATGGTGATAAAATATATATACATGATGTTTGTATACAAGCAATAGAAAACTTGGCAAATGGAACATTGTTATTATTGTTAGCTACTTTAATGCGTCAAATTTCCTAATGAGTACAAAATAGAGAAAAATACTGAAGAAGTTCTGGTTCTGACCCAGTAACAGGCGCCAGTTATTTAATACATGATAACTCAAGTCAGACAATAACACATGAAAGGTAATAAGTGATAATAATGGGTAATAACTGGTAACAGGTAATAAGACAGGTAACACTGGGAGTCTGGTCATCTTCAGCAATAACAAACTTTAGTCTGAGAGTCACATTCAGGTCTTTCATCATAAACATCTGCATGTTCTTTGTTTTTATTCACATCAGATTCAAGCATATCAAGGTAATATTCCAAAAATGTTGGTGCTTAGCGTCCCCTGTGGTGATTCAGTTTACTGCAGGCCCAGTCCACCTGCACCAGTGACGTTCATGCTGCTTGTCCTCTGACTGAGGAACATAACAGAAATGCTCCATCATTGAGACTGATTGTGTTTCTGATGGAATAACTGGTGTGACAGAACACTGGAGCGATCCACAGTGAGCACAGGAACTCTAAAATGGTATCTGAACAGATTAGTGGGTTCTCTTTAGCAGAAACACACCGCTGCACATCTGCATGAGTTAAAAAAAAAAAAAAACTGTCGTCATCGTCGGTCACTTACAGGTCAAAATGAGAAAAAAAGTTTATTCAATTTTAACCAAAGAGCATCATAATCAAAGACAGCAAGTCTTGAGATCGGCTAGGTAAGCTAGGTAATGTAGAACGCACGGTACAAAAAGAGGGGGTAACGGTAGCCAACCCAGCTAGCATTAGTATCACAGCTGATGTTCACAGAAAACTTAACACTTCATAATGTGGTTATTGAGCAAAACCACAAACAAGCTTGAGATGAGCTGAAACAGCTCCAGCGTCACGGGGAAAATATTGCCTAAAATGGCTGAAGCGGAACAAAAATGGCCAACAGCTGTTCCATGGATCTGCTTTAATGTTAATAAGCAGAAGTGAGTTGAGTCTGAAGTTTGAATTCATCGGAGTTGATACAGATTAATAATCACTATTTCTAGTTTAACTGTTGTTTCCCATTATACACTAAACTGAACTGACAAACTGGCTTTTGTTTGTGGCTTTTAAAGTTTTTCAGCTGTTTGTGACTCTCAGAACTCAAATGTTCATTGATCAGATTTTCGAGGAACCTGTGCATGAGTGTAACAGACTGATAATAAATAATAAAACAGACCAAAGACTCTTCTCATTAAAACACCAACCATGGCCTGACAAACAATAAAGGCACTAAAATCACATTTTAACACTTTTATCAACATTTTCAAACTGGGAGGTTTTCAGGTTTAACAAATAAATCGTTTCATCTAGAATTTAATTTATAATTAATCTGTTCCACCACCTCCTCATTCATATTCAAATAATTTCAGTTTTGGTGAAGAAGCTGATGTTGCAGATTTCAATGTTTTTATAGTCAGACTTAAAGGATAAAAACATTAAAGTTGCAACAGGACCAACAAAATAACAGAAACCCCTAAAACACTGTAAAAAAACCAACTTTTTATTCGCTCTGATTTTTACAGGATTCAGCCATCACTGGGCTCCGTCTAACGCCTGGAGGGTCTAATCTCTGGTTCATAAGAAACATTGTAGCAGAAGAAAGGGTTAAATATTGGGGGGGAGGGGCTTTTTACGGCGGGAACAGATGGTGGGCGGGGTTAGAGGAGCAGGGTTAGCAATAGCATTGTTACAATGTTAGTGATGATCAAACAAAGCCGACCATTCTGACATTGACGTCATGCAGACACTGATCCAGTCTGAACCGGTCTGGGTGTGGAACTCAAACCAGACCAGGTCAGACCACATGGAACACATGTTTAGATCATGTATGACGTAGAACACGTTCAGAACGTGTACGACGTAGAGCACAAGGATAAATGCTGTGGAGGAGGCTCAGTGTGACCAGAACCATGATGACTCCATCATATGGATGAGACAGGAAATGGTTCCTGTTCTAGAGGAAGTGTTTAAATCAGAAACATGTTCACATCATACTCAGTAGAACCAGACAGAAGCAAAGAGAACCCAGAACTGGAATCAAAACCAATAAAAACAGCCTCAGACGTCACCATCCCGTGTTTCCTGCCGTCGTCTCTACCTGGCGGTGGCTGGCTGGATGTGACCCGGTAGTTCCTCCTCCGTGAGCTGGTGGCCTGTCTCTGCCGGGCCAGGAAGGACTGACCAGAACCAGTGTTAGCCAGTCGGTCCTCAGCCGCCCTCTTCTGGAGAGTCATGCCCTACAGACACCAGAGAAGAAGAAGAAGGTTCAGACAGATGCTGATGAGGGGACCCCAGACATCTCCTGACTGAGGATGTCTGAGCCTGACCTGGCTGTAGATCCACCTGAGGATCGCTGTGAGACAGTCTGAAGACCATGAGGACAAACATTCGGCACAGAGATGGAGACATGCCAGTCCAGACCGGCCACTCCATCACTGGTACCAGTGTTCAACTCCAAGATTAGGACGTCTTTTTCAAACAGTTCTGCCAGAGCTTTTCTGCTTTTAAACACATGGGTCCTGCACATGGGCTGCACGGTGGCGCAGTGGTTTAGCACTGTGGCAGCACAGTTTACCCTCGGCTGGGGGATCGCGGGGATCGTGAGATCGTGGGTTCGATCCCAGCCCCTGACCAACAGTGAGCTGTGTGGAGTTTGCATGTTCTCCCCGTGTTGCGTGGGTTTACTCCGGGATTTCTCCGGTTTCCTCCCGCATACCAAAAAACATGTAGGTTTAGGGCGCTTGCGCACGCAACGACCGGCAGCCGGTGGCTTGTCACCAGACTGCAAACCAAATCTACCTATGGGTACAAATAAGTAACAAAAAAAAAAAAAAAAAAAAAAAAAAATGGGTCACATTTTTCTTTTGCAGGTCAAACTGAAGCCTGTTTCAGTGGAAATGGGTCATTGTTTCTTCTAATCAAACTCAGTCTTTCCAGAACATTTGCTGTTGTTTTAATATTTCACAATTTGGGTTTGTTTTTTTTTTAAATCCACATTTGTGCTTTTCTTCATAAGATCACAATTTTCCCCTAAATTTGTCACATTTTTGACATAAATCTTCTACTTTTCTGGTAATAAAATTCTTCTCTAACTTGTTCCCTTTTTCAGCTAAATTTGCAGAACTCACGTATTCTTTAACATTATTCTACAAAAAAAAAAAAAAAAAAAATCAACTTTGTCATTAAATTAGAGCTTTTTTTTCTACACATTTTGTGACTATTTCTTGTAAATTTTTTGAGAATTTGTTTATCTTATGAAGTTATTTTTCATATAAATTTACAGATTTCCCCTCACAAAAAATCCAGTCACTGTCTGTGATCAAAAGAGCCATATGTGGCTTCAGAGCCGCAGGTTGCTCACCACTGGTCCAGGAGGATGGAGACTGCTGAGATGTGCACAGATGGAAGGAGAACGGGGAACCAGAACAGGGTTAAAAAAAAAAGGCTCAACATTTCATTCCATGTGTGATGAAGACAACAGATCAGAGTCTGAACCTACTGGTCTCTGACCACCAGAGGACCTTCAAAACAGTCTCAGACTGGAAGAAAAAGTAAGTGAACCCTTGGCTATCTTGATCTCACTGCCTCATCTGACTGTTTTGATTCATTACAGCTCAGTGATGATGTTGCTCACACCAGCTGCTGCTCAACACGTCCTACACGGTCCTGGCCCACTTAAAGGCACAGTCAGTGATAAATACTATAAATAAACAGACGTACAGAACATTCAGAAAGTCTTCACAGCGCTTCACTTTTTCCACATTGTTATGTTACAGCTGGTGGCTCAGTTGGTAGAGCATCCGCCCCACACCCAGGAGGCAGGGGTTCAAATCCCGGCCGGGTCATGCCAAAGACCATATAAAAGTGGAACTTCCTGCCGTCCAGCTTGGTGCTCAGCAATAATGGAATGGAGGAGGGAACTTTGTGGCGGCGCCTTGCGTGGCAGCGGCCCTCTGATTCTACATTTGGGGGGTGTGTGACTGACACAGTAGATAGGAAAAACACAATCTGGTTCTACTGTACATGATTGGTTGTACAGTTGAATGACAATAAAGGCTGATTTAATTTAATTTTAATTTTATTTATTTATTCCAAAATGGATTAAATTCATTTTTTCCCCTCAAAATTCTAACACAATACCCCATAATAACAACGTGAAGTCTTTTTTTTTTTTTTTTAGATTTTTGCAAATTTATTAAAAATAAAAAATCTAACAAATCACATGTACATCAGTATTCACAGCCTTTGCTCAATACTTTGTTGATGCACCTTTGACAGCAGTTACAACCTCAAGTCTTTTTGAATATGGTGCTACAAGCTTGGCACACCTATCTGTGGGCAGTCTGGCCATTCCTCTTTGTAGCTCCTCTCAAGCTCCATCAGGTTGGATGGGAAGCGTCGGTGCACAGACATTTTCACATCTCTCCAGAGATGCTCAATTGGATTCATGCCTGGGCTCTGACTGGGCCACTCAAGGACATTCAGAGTTGTCCTGAAGCCACAGTTTAGACGGCTGGCCAGCTCTAGGAAGAGTCCTGGTGGTTCTGAACTTCTTCCATTTACGGATGATGGACACTACTGTGCTCACTGGGACCTTAAAAGCAGCAGAAATTTTTCTGGACCCTTCCCTAAGATTTGTGCCCCCAGACAATCCTGTTTTGGAGGTCAACAGACAATTCCTTTGACTTCATGCTTGGTTTGTGCTCTGACATGCACTGTCAGCTGTGGACCTTATATATACAGGTGTGTGCCTTTCCAAATCATGTCCAATCAACTGAATTTACCACAGGTGGACTCCAGTTAAGCTGCAAAAACATCTCAAGGGTGATCAGTGGAAACAGGATGAACCTGAGCTCAATACTGAGCTTCATGGCAAAGGCTGTGAACACTTATGTACATGTGATTTGAGTTTTTCAGTTCGAATAAATTTGCAAAAATCTCAAAAAAAAAAACAAAACTTTTCATCTTGTCATTGTGGGGTATTGTGTGCAAAATTCTGAGGAAAAAATGAATTTGATCCATTTTGGAATAAGACTGTAACATAACAAAATGTAGAAAAAGTGAAGTGCTGTGAAAACTTTCTGGATGCACTGTTGTCCATCATAGATAAGATAAGATAAGCCTTTATTAGTCCCACAATGGGGAAATTCCAGGACTGCAAAAGCACAGGGATAGCAACACTCAGAGCAATAATTAAGAAGATAAGAAAATAAGAGCAGGGAATATACATATGTACACATGAATATATAAATACAATGGGGCAAAAAAGTATTTAGTCAGCCACCAATTGTGCAAGTTCTCCCACTTAAAAGATGAGAGAGGTCTCCAATTTTCATCACAGGTATACCTCAACTATGAGAGACAAAATGAGAAAAAAAAAAAATCCAGAAAATCACATTGAAGGATTTTAATGAATTAATTGGTAAATTCCTCAGTAAAATAAGTATTTGGTCACCTACAAACAAGCAAAATTTCTGGCTCTCACAGATCTGTAACTTCTTCTTTAAGAGGCTCCTCTGTCCTCCACTCGTTACCTGTATTAATGGCACCTGTTTGAACTCGTTATCAGTATAAAAGACACCTGTCCACAACCTCAAACAGTCAGACTCCAAACTCCACTATGGCCAAGACCAAAGAATGGTCAAAGGACCCCAGAAACAAAATTGTAGACCTGCACCAGGCTGGGAAGACTGAATCTGCAATAGGTAAGCAGCTTGGTGTGAAGAAATCAACTGTGGGAGCAATTATTAGAAAATGGAAGACATACAAGACCACTGATAATCTTCCTTGATCTGGGGCTCCACGCAAGATCTCACCCCGTGGGGTCAAAATGATCACGAGAACGGTGAGCAAAAATCCCAGAACCACACGGGGGGACCTAGTGAATGACCTGCAGAGAGCTGGGACCAAAGTAAAAAAGACTACATCAGAAACACACTACGCCGCCAGGGACTCAAATCCTGCAGTGCCAGACATGTCCCCCTGCTTGAGCCAGTACATGTCCAGGCCCATCTGAAGTTTGCTAGAGAGCATTTGGATGATCCAGAAGAGGATTGGGAGAATGTCTTATGGTCAGATGAAACCAAAATAGAACTTTTTGGTAAAAACTCAACTTGTCGTGTTTGGAGGAGAAAGAACACCATACCTACTGTGAAGCATGAGGGTGGAAACATCATACTTTGGGGCTGTTTTTCTGCAAAGGGACCAGGACGACTGATCCGTGTAAAGGAAAGAATGAATGGGGCCATGTATCGTGAGATTTTGAGTGAAAACCTCCTTCCACCAGCAAGGGCATTGAAGATGAAACGTGGCTGGGTCTTTCAGCATGACAATGATCCCAAACACACCGCCCGGGCAATGAAGGAGTGGCTTCGTAAAAAGCATTTCAAGGTCCTGGAGTGGCCTAGCCAGTCTCCAGATCTCAACCCCATAGAAATTGCAGGAAGTTTAAAGTCTGTGTTGCCCAGCGACAGCCCCAAAACATCACTGCTCTAGAGGAGAACTGCATGGAGGAATGGGCCAAAATACCAGCAAGTGTGTGAAAACCTTGTGAAGACTTACAGAAAACGTTTGACCTCTGTCATTGCCAACAAAGGGTATATAACAAAGTATTGAGATGAACTTTTGTTATTGACCAAATACTTATTTTACCAAGGAATTTACCAATTAATTCATTAAAAATCCTTCAATGTGATTTTCTGGATTTTTTTTTCCTCATTTTGTCTCTCATAGTTGAGGTATACCTATGATGAAAATTGGAGACCTCTCTCATCTTTTAAGTGGGAGAACTCGCACAATTGGTGGCTGACTAAATACTTTTTTGCCCCACTGTATACATACACAGTGCAGAGCACTGTAGCTAGATGGAATAAACAGCACAACCGTCTATTTAGTTACCCTACATGGTATGAATATGTACCCATACATATTGTCACCCTCCGTAGCGACTGATATTGTCCTAGTTGTATACTGGAGGGGACCATTTGAGTAAGTCTGTTGCGTCTTTTGCATTCAATACTATTAGATCGTCACGTTTTTTTGCCATCTCTGCGAGCAGCCCTGCTTAGGTTATACAGTCTGACAGTAGTATGTAGGAAGGACCTGCGAAACCTCTCGGTTGCGCACCTAGGATGATGTAGTCTGCTGCTAAATGAGCTCCTCAGTGCATTCAGTATGTCCTGCATAGGGTGGGACTCGGACTCCAGCAGAGATGACAGTTTAGCCACCATCCTTCTCTCTCCTATCTCCTCCACTGGGTCAAGGCGCTGCCCCAGGACAGAGCTAGCTTTCTTGATCAGTTTGTTCAGTCTCTTCCTATCGGCTGCAGTAATGCCACTGCCTCAGCAGACCACTCCAAAAGTGATGGCTGATGCCACCACCGTGTCATAGAATGTCTTCAGCAGCGCCCCTTGTACACCAAAAGACCTGAGCCTCCTCAGTAGGAACAGCCTGCGCTGTTCCTTCTTGTAGAGTGCGTCGGTATTGTGTGACCAGTCTAGTTTATTGCTCAGATGAACACCCAGGTACTTGTAGGATGTCACCATCTCAATGTCTGATCCCTGTATGTTTACTGGTGCTGTGAGGGGTTGTCCTCGCCTGCGGCAGTCCACCACCAGCTCCTTAGTTTTCCTCGCGTTGATCTGGAGGTAGTTTCGATGGCACCAGTCCACGAAGTCCTAGATAAGTCCTCTGTACTCAGCTTCATCTCCGCTGGAGATGAGGCCGACGATCACAGAGTCATCAGAGAACTTCTGTAGATGGCAATGTGTTGTGTGAGAAGTCCACAGTATAAAGGGTGAACAGGAAGGGAGCCAAAACCGTTTCCTGGAGGACCCCCATGCTACCGATGATCGTGTCGGACACACAATCCTGGGTTCTCACAAACTGTGGCCAGTTAGTGAGGTAGTCCAGGATCCATGATGACAGGTGCTGGTCCACCCCTGCGTACAGCAGCTTGTCCTTCAGGATCATCGGTTGGATGGTGTTGAAAGCACTGGAGAAGTCAAAGAACATGATCCTCACCGCATTTCCGGGCTTCTCCAGGTGGGACAGGGAACGGTGAAGGAGGAAGATCACTGCATCCTCCACCCCAATGCCATGCTGGTAGGCAAAATGAAGGGGATCCATCGCTGGTCCCACCAGGGGGCGGAGGTGAGCAAGGAGCAGTCTCTCCAGGGTCTTCATCATGTGAGACGTCAGGGCCACTGGTCTGTAGCTGTTCAGGTCTTTGGGGTGGGAAGTCTTTGGTACAGGTACCACACAAGATGTTTTCCACAACTGTGGTACCCTCCCCAGCTTCAGGCTCAGGTTGAAGCTGTGCTCCACAATCCCACACAGCTGGTCTGCGCAGGACTTGAGGAGCTTCGCGCTGATACCGTCCGGTTCCAAAGCCTTCATCGCCTTGATCTTCCTCAGCTCCGTCCTCACCTGGGTCTTAGTGAGGGTCAGGTTGGCGGGCTGTGTGCTGGGAGTGTGTGTGTGTGGGGGGGTTGGTGGAGTGGGGTGTGGACAGCAGGTCTCGATGACCTGATGATCCTGTTGTTCTAGAGTCTAGGACAACAGTCTAGGACCTAGACTGTCCTGGTCCAGTTAAAGTCACAGTCAATAGTTCTAAATCACTTTGTATATAATTCAAGAAATATCTGTCTGTGTCATTACCATAGGACTCGCTAAAAGATCATAGGATTGCCTATGATTTTCCTATGATGTCTATGCATCACTCACGATACACAGCGATAGTAGTCAATAGTTCAATAGTCAATAGTTAGTCAGTAGTCAATAGTCAATAGTTCTAAATCACTTTGTATATAATTCAAGAAATCTGTGTCATGACCATAGGACTCACTAAAAGATCATAGGATCGCCTATGATGTTCCTATGATGTCTACGCATCACTCACGATACACGAGTGATCACTCACGATCATAGGACTCACTATGACATCAAAGATTATAGGACTTGCTATGACATCAAAGATCAAATGCAGGCATCATAGGAGTCGCTACACCATCAGCCTATGGTGTCTATATGATGACATCATCCAAGATCATAGGACTGGCTCCGACATCGTCAAAGATCAAAGGCAGGCATCACTCGTGATCACAGGACTCACTATGACATCATCGCAGATCATAGGACTCCTTATGACATCATCAAAGATCAAAGGCAGGCATTACTGAACGAGTGGTGACGTGCTTGCTTACACCTACCTGCTTTCTACGGGCATGCAGAAATACTTGCTTATACTTGGTTTCTACAGGCATGCACGGGTATGTACTAGTACTATAAATAAACAGGAATAAACCATCATAAAACCTGCAGCTTCAACAGAACATCTACAACTCTGGACAGTAAAGTCAAGTCTGACACTCTGATCCACACGGTTCCTATACTTCTACGACCACTGTGGTAACAACAATCAGTGTTTCCATAGAAATGCACTGCCCTCTAGTGGCTCCAACATCCAATCACAACTCTTCATATAGCATTCAGGTCAAAGTCAGATGGGTCACATGTATCTAGTCACATGTATCTAGTTTCAAGTCCTCACATTGCTGACATCACATGGACGCGGCGTAAGCCTGAAGCTGAGGATACCAGCTGCTACTGATTAGCTGAGTCACCACCATTTTTCAGGACTTTTATCATGGCCACATGTCAAACTCAGCACCAATCTGAGGCTGACTGGAACATCCATCTACAGGTTGCAGCTTCCTGTCCTCTATTTCAATGACATGGTTGCAAAATGTGTGTGCATGGTGCATGTGTTCACTTGCACTTTTATTTGGTGGGGCCGTGCTGTGGTGCCGTATTTCGTGTCCAGCAACAAAGAAAGCAAGATGAGTATATTTTGAGAGGGGGCTGTCATGGCAAAAAGGAGCAGAGCATCACCAGGAGAGGGTCAATGTGGGGATAAAACCTCCACAAACCACATCCTGATGTCAGCTGCCCTCAGCACCCAACAAGA
This sequence comes from Pholidichthys leucotaenia, assembly GCA_020510985.1. Taxonomy (NCBI): domain Eukaryota; kingdom Metazoa; phylum Chordata; class Actinopteri; order Cichliformes; family Pholidichthyidae; genus Pholidichthys; species Pholidichthys leucotaenia. The sequence goes on from CM035850.1 coordinate 59,949, forward strand.
GGAAAAATGGCCCAGAGCTCCCCTTGCCCGTCCGTCCTTCCACCTTTGGTAAGCCTCATTTTCAAACTAATTTATTAACGCAGTAACGGTGCAATATCAACGCTGATTTGTATGTAATCACGCCACATTTGACACTGAATATAAACAAATTACATCATGAGGACAGCAAGACCGCTGATAGCTGAGCTTCCTGACAGCTGCACAATTCCATAAGGTTTGGAAGAATAAAGAGAAAACTGAATTCCAAAGCTCCTGTATGGGAGCATTTCAGACTCAGGGATGGCAACAGGAAATTCTGATTTCAGCTGAAATCTAATTTGGTCGATTGACTTATGGGGGGGCTGGGGGGGGCAGCCCCCCTGAAGCTGGGAGGTTTTCAGTAAAATAGAAGTAATTTAGACTGAAAAAAATGGTTAAAAAAATGAAATACTAGACTTAGATAAATCATTAAATTTAATGAAAAGTTAACTTACTTTTTCTTCAATGTTGTCTCACTGTCTTTAGTCCAACATATTTAACAGTTCTATAAGAGTTTATTACACTATTTACACTGGTCACTAAGCCACTTCTAATGTGAAGCTTTCTTCCTTTTGGCAGCAAGCTGTGTCAGTCTCTGAACTTTGAACTTCATCTCCTTTTCTGGTTTCTTCAGAAACTGTCCGAGTGTTTCTGTTACCTCATTGAACTTTGAGCCAATTTTCACCTTTACTGTCACTTTGCTCCCCGAAGCTCCTGGGTTTTTATGATTTTTAAGTACCAGAACTGTGCTTACATGACATAAAACAAACAGCTGAATGCCACTTATTACTGTATAATATTGACTTATGTTCCAAGAAGATAGCATTCCTAAACTAGAAAAGCACTCAGAGCGCATCCCTCTGCCAAGGCTCCTTCCGTTTGTCATGGATCAACTCCAAAATGTAATGGGTTTGTGTGTAGGCCTATAGCCACTTGTGGTGAAAATTGCATCAAAGTCTGTCCATCAGTTTTGGAGTATTGTTGCTAACACAATGTGAGAAGATAAGCGCCTTGGCTGAGGTATGCACTCTCAGATCATCACCAAAATCTAATCATCTGTTCCCCGTGCCATTGCACACCTTTCCTGAAAATTTCATGAAAATCCGTCCATCACTTTTCCTTGCTAACAAACAGACAGACAAACCAACGCCGATGAAAACATAACCTCCTTGGCGGAGGTAAATATTCCAACAAGCATTATCCATCACATGCTTTAACACTTGATCAAATCAAAATCAGTTAATTTTATCTATTCCATAATAGAAATAAAATTCCAACATACCATTACTTTTTATAATTTCAGCATTCATTTCAGATCACCAGTTTCAATCTCCATTGAGTCTTGAGCAGCTCATTTTCCTCCCCCGTGCAGCCCAGCTCATACAGCCGCTGTACGCTGCACTCAAGCGGAAACCGGCGGACAGAGTCGACTGGACTCCTGAACGGGAGCAGGCGTTCTGAGGTTAAAACAGCGCTCATTACCCACGTCTCGGACATGGGCATAGCGGCCGTCGTGGAGCAATGCGTTGCCGGTTCTTGGCAGCCGCTCACCTTTTTTTTAAGCAGGTCTTTGCACGACAGTGAGCGTAAATACAGCGTGTTCGACACAGAGTTAATGGCTCTCTACCTGGCGTACGCCACTTCCGGTTCTGGCTGAAAGGGCACACTTTCACTGCGTTGTGGACCATAAGCCGCTAACGTACTTAACGTACATATAATATACAAATAAAGCAGAATTCGGTGAATTACCGGAAAAAATCACATCCCTGAGAACAAGCCGAAATGAATTTTTGACAAAGCATACGAGCCATTTGATTGGTCCAATCGTTTGCAACTATCCAATCGCAGGGCTGTTTACAATACAGCAGTAGCTTGAGTACATCCAGGTTATCGCGAGACTTCGGGGAAGCGCCGAGCGCGTATGGTTTTTTTTTCCAAACTTTATTGAGAACAAGGTAAAGGTACAAAATTATGACATAGATAATGATAAAATCGGCGGAAATCCGCAGATCGGCGGAAAATTGCCATCCCTGCAGACTGAAGCCAAATGAGCGAGGCGATCATAATAATCCCATTTCTCACCATGTTGTACCAGATTAAATTAACATCATAATAATCCCCTTTCTAACCATGCTGTATTCAATTAAACTAAATTGAGATCATAATAATCCCGTTTCTCACCATGTTGTACCAGATTAGACTAAATTACAATCATAATAATCCCATTTCTCACCATGTTGTACTTGATTAAATTCGTCAGTCTGTCGGGGGGGGGGGGGGCAATGACTGTTTCATTTAGGTCTGATCAGATTCCTCCACGCAGCTCTGTCCTTCGCCTTCCACTGCCAGGAACTCCTGATCTCGTTAACCCGGGCAACGTCTGAGCCGGTGTAAGATCATAATAATCCTGTTTCTCACCATTTTGTACCAGATTAAACTAAATTAAGATCATAATAATCCCGTTTCTCACCATGTTGTACCAGATGAAACTAAACTAAAATCATAATACCATTTCTCACCATGTTGTACCAGATGAAACTAAAATTATAATAATCCCATTTCTCACCACGTTGTACTAGATTAAATATCAGCAAAACAGCAATAAGCCTTCAGCGCCACAGTGCTAAGGCTAAAAACTCTCAGGTCTGCATGGGAATAGGAGCTTCCGACCAACATACATTGTTGTTTCACAAAGGAATGTGTGGCACATTAACATCACATACACTGGTGCCGCTATTACACCTTTCTTCTCTGAATGGTCACAGCGGCTCTGGTCATTCTTCCTCTCCCTGGGGGGGACACATAGTCCTTACTGTCCCATCTGAACCCCCCCAGTGACACTTCCTCATGCGGTCCATTGTTCTCCTGCTTCCTCCTGCCTTTCTGGGTGTGAGAAATCTCTCACACACTATACTCCCAAATTATGATCATAATAATCCCATTTCTCACCTGTTGTACCAGATTAAACTAAGATCATAAAAATCCTGTTTCTCACCATTTTGTACCAGATTAAACTACATTAAAATCATAATAATCCTGTTTCTCAAAATGTTGTACCAGATTAAACTAAATTAGGATCATAATAATCCAATTTCTCACTATGTTGTACCAGATTAAACAAAATAACAGCATAATAATCCCCTTTCTCACTATTTTGTAACAGATTAAACTAAAATCAAGATCATAATAATCCCGTTTCTCACCATGCTGTACCAGGCTGAAACGATCAGTTTCTCCTCGTGGTCTCTCTGACTCTTCGTCTTGTCCATTTCCTTCTGTAGAGATAAATGTCAGGATTAGTTAGGATTAATAATCTGGATCTAACCTGGTTATAATGACCCATATCAAAGGTAACTAACCTCCAGTGACAGTAACATTCTCTCCTTCTCCTGCAGCTGGTTCTTCAGGGCCTGAACCTCTGGACCAGATCCCTGGTTCTGTTTGGGGTCCAGAGTCCGGATCACCTATCAACAACAAGGTTAGCACGTTTAACTCCTGCTTGTTGATCCGCCTGTAACCAGTCTTCCCCTCCAGCACAAGCTGTAATTTAGACATTGTATTTTGGGCTAAATCAGGTCTGTCAGTCCTAGCTTTAATTTAGCCCACAAATAGACACTGAAAACTGGGCTGTTAGTCCATCTACCACAGCAGGATTTCCTCTGGTAGCATTTCTGCATGGCAGGCCGCCACCCTTGAAGTTATGCCGCCATGCCAAGGAAATAAATTTAAGAAAGAATAATAAAGGAACAATGCTCCGCAAGAACGCACATGAACAACATGCATGACTGTCATCCGCGCGTCGGAGTTTGGAAATGCCCCGCCTGCATGTTCCGGTCGACAGGCAGAGTGTCTCTCTAGCATTGCTGTCTGAGAGAAGCATGAGCTTATTATTCATTCATTCATCTTCTTCCGCTTAATCCTTTTTTTCGGGTTGCGGGGGGGCTGGAGCCTATCCCAGCATCTTTGGGTGAGAGGCAGGGTCCACCCTGGACAGATCGCCAGTCCATCGCAGGGCCAACACAGAGAGACAGACAACCATTCACTCTCACAGTCACACCTAAGGACAATTTAGAATCCCCAGTTGATGCCAGTTAACCTAACCTGCATGTTTTTGGCATGTGGGAGGAAACCGGAGAAATCCCGGAGTAAACCCACGCAGACACGGGGAGAACATGCAAACTCCACACAGATCACTGTTGGTCGGGGGCTGGGATGAAATGCAGAAAAAAGTAGAAGAGGTATGTAAGCAATGAAGGCATTTATGGTGGTTTTAAGATTCAAGATTCAAAGATTTTGTCAATACTACTGTATGTACAGGACACACAATTGAAATCCATACAATTGAAATGGCGTGTCTCTCTCTTCAGGGGTGTGTGCAATATAAAAAAGTAACAAGGCTGGAAAAACAACAACAGCAATCTATGTACAGTAATGCTACCTGTAGTGCAAATAGTGACAAAACATAGACACAGAGATCACGGCCCTGGACGCCATGGTGATAGCAACTTAACGCTGAAGCTCCCAGACCCAATCCAAGGAAAACATCTTCAAAATCAGACTTAACAGATTTTTGGAAAAATAAAAATCAAAAGACAAAAACACCATGCCTAACCAAAAACAGGAGAAACTGACATTCCCCCAGGCCAGGACGCGCAGCGGCCGCAGAATCTGAACCGGAGGACTTCCGTTCAGAAGACGAGGAGCTGGACCTAGCTAACAAGAAGGTTAGCTTGAAATCGCTATTTGATGAATTACGACGATTTCGGACCAAATTTCATGAATTCAGAGAGGAATTAAAAAGGACGGACAGCAGAATGGACCAGGCCGAAAACCGAATCTTGGAAGCTGAAGAAAGAATAAAAGTGCTTGAAGATTCTATGCTGGATTTACACAAAAAACAGTCAAGGCTGGAGGCTAAGCTAACCGACCAAGAAAGAAGACAGAGACGAGACAACATCAGAATTCACGGTCTGAAAGAAGGAGCTGAAGATTGTTTCAACATAATGGCGGAATGCGTGGAATCCTTATTGAGAGAGAAGTTGGATATTCCACAAACCACCAATTTGAAGATAGAAAAGGCCCATTGTACATTAGCCGCAAAACCAGCGGCAGAAGTGCCCCCACGTTCGGTGGTGGTAAGATTCTCCGATTTCAAAATAAAACAAGAGGTTGTAAGACGGGCTTGGCAGAAAAAAGAATTTATGCATCAAGAGAGAAAAGTCTTCGTGGAGCATGATTACGCCCCGGAGGTTCTTAAAAAGCGATGGGAATATAACAACGCCAAAAAGGTTCTACGGGAACAGAATCTACGCTTTCAGACGCCATTTCCTGCGAAGTTAAGGGTCTTTTACGGTGAAGAGTCATGTCTCTATAATTCAGCGGAAGAAGCAACAATTGACATGGCGAGAAGAGGGCTCCCGGTAACGGTGTTTAAACCCGCAGCGGATCTGAGCGAGAGGATCAGGGCTCAAACGTGGTCCACTCAGAGACCTTCAAAATCCACGGGCCAGCAGCGGGAAACCCAGCCCCAGAGCTACAAAGATAAGCTTTCCAGTTCCAGGAAGGAATAGCGACCTTTTTGTTTTTTTTTCTTTTCAGTCACTCTGCACTTCCACCCCCTTCCTACAAGGTAACAAACATTAAAGGAGATGCAGAATCAGTATGTGGTAAAACCTTTCATGGAGCAGTTATAGCATTAGAAACAAATGTCTTCTTAATTTAAAGGAAAAAAAAAAATCTTGTTAAAATAGAAATGTAACAATGACCCACATGTTCTCCCCACACTAACAAATACTGTATTAGAGTGAATGTTTGCTGTGATGGGGGTGGGAGGGTGCACACAATCTCATAGGGTATAGGCATAAAAAAAAAAAAAAATCATTACAAATTCGGATTGGGATCTGAAATTCACGTTAAAAACATGGGACAACTTACAGGGGTAAGAGAGGGCCCTCAACACGTAACAGAGTTTGAGGAATTTCCCTCAGAGCCTACACTCCATCAGGGCTCTTACAGGGTCTTTAAAGAGACCCCAGCTCAGGAAGTTTTTTTGACAGTTTTTTGTTTTAAAGTTTCGTACACTATGCTCTTAATGTTTTTTATGTTCTTAATGTTCTCTCAGTTTCTGAGTAGCAAAAAAGAGGGCCACCACACTGTTATACTAAATAAGAAAATACAATGGAGAAACAGGGTGTAACCAAAATAGCCTCATATAATGTAAAAGGGATCCTGAATCCAGTTAAAAGATCCAAGATTCTACGCAAAATGAAAAAAGACAAAGCAGGAATAATATTTTTACAAGAAACCCACCTAACAGACGTGGAACACACTAAACTCAATAGACAAGGGTTTAAAATGATCTCTTCATCTTCATATAAATCAGGGAGGAGGAGCGGAGTAGCGACATTGATATCAACCAAAATTACATTTGAAAAAAAACCAGAACACAAAGATAAAGAAGGGAGATACAGTTTGGTAACTGGGCGGCTAGAGGGAGAAGATATCACCCTGCTGAATGTATATGCACCACCAGGGGCTAACTGGAAATTTTATAAAAATGTATTCGACCTAATGATAACTAAAGCCCAAGGTTTAGTGATATGTGGTGGAGACTTCAATCTAAGACTGAATCCATACTGGGATGCAACAGGTAATTCTTCACATCAAAATAACACTCAAAGTAGGAAAACTCGGATGCTATTAAAAGAAATGGGAATCTGTGACGTATGGAGGGAATTCAACCCCAATGTAAAAGATTATACTTTTTATTCAACGCCACATTCATCCTACTCAAGGATTGATTACTTTTTTATGTTTAATAGAGACATTGGAAGAGTAAAAACATGTAAAATAGGACTGATGGATCTCTCTGACCACAGTCCGATCTATATGGACTTAAACATCCAAAAATACACAAATAATACATTTTCCTGGAGGTTGAATTCAAATGTCCTGAAAGGACCACTGAAAGATGAACTGGAATCAGATATTTTCAGATATTTGGAAGAAAACGATAATGGAGAAGTATCCCCTTTAAAGTAGAACTGAACCCACCTTTTGGCGCAAAAAGTAGAATTGCAGATTAATTCCTTATTACCTATTGTATTTTTCAACACATAAAAGAAATTTTTAGGCCGTGCAATGGCCAAGCTATAAGCCGATAAACTTTTGCCTCTGGCTGGCAGTGCCAAACAAACCGGAAGTAGTGCAGACGACGCTGCGTGACGTCACAAGTGTGGTCCCTAAACAAAACAACAATGGCAGATGATAGTTCCAGCAGTCAAGAAAACCAGAGTTTTCAGAGTGAAGAGGCATTCAGGATCAGTGACGAGACAGAGGAGGATGCAGGAGTGTGGCAGGTGGCAGGCGTGCACAAGGGCGAGCCCGGGAGACAGCGACCTGATGCACCTGTGACAGCAGCTGGCAGACTGCGATGCAGAGGCGAGGTCCGCCGCCGGGGAATACAGTGATCCCTCACTTATCGTGTTTAATGGGGACCAGAACCGACTGCGAAAAGTGAAAAACCGCGAAGTAGCGTCACCCCCCCCCCCAAGGGCGTCACAAGCACTATTTTGCACAAAAAGGCACAAGAGAACAGCGAAAAGTGCCACTAAGCAACACGAGCGATAAAGAACAATGAATGCGGTCTTCCTTCTCTTCCTTCCTTCTCTCTGCAGGGAGAGAAGCTGGGTAAAACGTCTCGGTTAATCAGCTTGCGAGGTAAAATGTCTCGGCCAATCAGCTTGCGAGATTCCCGAGCGGTGAAGAGGTGGGCGGAGAGGAGTGGAGCGGTGGTCAGAGAGGTGGATTTTGAGGTTGACTACATTAGACTAGTCTCGGAGACTACATTAGAACATCAGGTATCAACACGGAGAGCCCGCACAACTCAAAATCCATCTCTCTGACCACCGCTCCACCCCTCTCCGCCCACCTCTTCACCGCTCGGGAATCTCGCAAGCTGATTGGCCGAGACGTTTTACCTCGCAAGCTGATTGGCCGAGACGTTTTACCCAGCTTCTCTCCCTGCAGAGAGAAGGAAGGAAGAGAAGGAAGACCGCATTCATTGTTCTTTATCGCTCGTGTTGCTTAGTGGCACTTTTCGCTGTTCTCTTGTGCCTTTTTGTGCAAAATAGTGCTTGTGACACCCTTGGGGGGGGGGTGACGCTACTTTGCGGTTTTTCACTTTTCGCGGTCGGTTCTGGTCCCCATTAAACGCGATAAGTGAGGGATCACTGTAATATCTATATCTAGAAACGCATCGCTTCCCGGTCGCTTTTCCTCCCCCTTTCTTTTCTTTCGTCGCCATGACAGCTTTCCTTGGCCACTGAACAGATCTTCCCAGGTGTTGGAAGTGTTTTGTAGTCGACTATCACGACAAAATGCACCAAAAACAACCAGTGTTGACGTGCTCCCAATGGTAAACATGGAGGACTGTGCCACACTCGTGACGTCACGCGGAACTCCGGCTGCACTTCCGGTTAATCGGCGGATTTGTCTGATTTTTCAGGGCGGGAAATTCAAAATCGCGATTTTCTCCAAGATTCCGGGATTTGTGGAGGGGGTGCCAATGATAAATTATCTTTATAATTGTATGCACTATCACCCAGTGCCGTTCAATGCCGTTCAGTTCAGTTCTACTTTAATACTGTGGGATGCGTGCAAAGCTATAATAAGGGGAAAAATTATTGCAAAACTGGCAACCCAAAAGAAACTGAGACAAGAAAAACTAATCACACTAGAGTCAGAACTCAAGAACCTAGAAAAAGAACACAAAGACAACACTCATTCTAATGGCTCGCTCAAGATTAAAGAAATTAAAAATCAAATAAATGAGATCTACACAATAGAAATCCAGAAGAAACTTACATTTCTGAAACAAAAACACTATGAAGCAGGCAGTAAATCGGCAAAATTACTAGCCTATAAATTGAGGAAACAACAAACAGAAAGAGCAATCTACAAAATCAGAGACCCAGTATCAAAGGAAATAAAATTCAGAATTCAGGATATTCTTAAAAGCTTCAAGAATTACTATAAGAACTTATACTCCCACAAAAAACATAAAAACGCATCCGAGACATTCCTAAACACATTAAACCTTCCCCCAACTTACGGAATCACAAAATAAAACACTACTGTCAGAAATACAACCTAAAGAATTGGAAAAAGCAATTATGAAACTTAAAGCTAACAAATCCCCAGGAGCAGATGGCTATACAGCAGAATGGTACAAAACCTTTAAACAGCAACTATCTCCTCTCCTCCTGAAAACATTTAACTATGTCCTCCACACAGGGGAAATCCCCCCCTCCTGGAGAGAAGGGGTCATTGCAGTTATACCTAAACCTGAAAAGGATAAACTAGAATGCTCCAACTACAGACCAATCAGTGTGTTAAATCAGGACTATAAGCTTTTTACCATTATCCTTGCCAAAAGGTTAGAAAACATACTGACAGACTTAATTCACTTAGACCAAACAGGTTTTATAAGACAAAGACAGACACAAGACAACATTCGATGCACTTTACACATAATTCATCATATAAAAAAAATATAACTTAAATGCAGTCATATTGGGATTAGATGCTGAAAAAGCATTCGATTCGGTTGACTGGTCTTTCCTATATAGAATCTTATCCAGTTTCAATTTTCATAACAACTTCATTAGAACTATACAGGCATTATATAAAAAACCAACAGCTAAAATAAGGACTAACGGTAATTTATCATCATCTTTTGAGCTGGAAAGAGGATGTCGTCAAGGCTGCCCCCTGTCTCCACTGCTCTTTGCAATCTTCATAGAACCTCTGAGCCAATGGATAAAACAAAATCAAGAAATTCAAGGTATTACACTTGGTCAGAAGGAACATAAAATAGCACTCTTTGCTGATAACATTTTAATATACCTAGGGCAGCCAGACACTTCTCTACCAGAACTAATCTCAGTTTTTTCAGACGATGGAGATTTATCGGGGTACAAATTAAACATGCATAAAACCCAAGTTTTAACATTCAACTATGACCCAAATCATTATTCACTAAGTGAACTCAAAACTAACTGGGAGTTGGAATCTATGAAATATCTGTGGGTCAATATCCCGAAACAACTCAACAAAATTATATCACTAAACTATGATCCACTGGTGACAAAAATAAAATCTGATCTAGCAAGATGGAATATGATACCATTCTTGGGTACTGCACAAAGAATTGAAGCAGTCAAAATGAATATACTTCCACGTCTTCTATACCCTTTCCAAACAACACCGGTAGAACCTCCCAAAAAAACATGGCAGGAGCTGGACAGAAGGATCTCAAGATTCATATGGCAGGGCAAGAGACCTAGAATCAGATATAGAACCCTACAGCTAAACAAAGACAAAGGTGGGCTCACGCTGCCAAATATCAGGGACTATTTTAAAGGCACACAAATTAAAACTTTAATAGAGATATGTAACCCAGTCTACACTGCACAATGGAAGGAGATCGAATGCAAATAACAAGTGACATCCCCCTACAGGCGATAATAGGGAACAATGCCTTACCTAAACTCTTGAATAACACTAACCCGTGGATAGAGACCCCGCTAAAAATTTGGTTTAAGATAGTCAGAGAGAATCAAGCTAAAGAGCCCTATCGACTTCTGCAATGGATTGCCTATGATCAAGACTTTACCCCCAATAAAACAGACACTAGATTTAAAGAGTGGAAAGAGAAAGGGCTGATAAAATATTACGATTTTTTTAAGGGGCAAACTTTAAGAAGTTTTGAAGATTTGAAAAAAAAAGGTCTAATAAATCAAGACCTTTACAGGTTCTTTCAGCTTAGACACCACATAAACAATATACTTAAAAAGGAGGATTTGGAAAGGGCCCAGTCAGGTGTTCTGAAGGTCTTCTTAATGGCATATAAAGGGATCAGATACATTTCTAAAATATACCAAGGTCTTCAAGACTTAAAAGGATCATATATAAAAGAGAGATGGGAAAAAGAGGGGAATTTCACTTTACAATTGGAAATATGGGAAAAGCAAAAGTACCTCATCCCTGCAGTGGAGAGAATTTGGATGGAAAAATTTGGTAAGATTTTTCAGAGCACCTGCACAAAACAAATTTACCCATAAGGGGTTGAACTGTTGGCGCTTGTGTGGTGAAAAGACTGCAAATCATTTTCATGTGTTCTGGTCATGCCCAGTTATCCACCAATATTGGACCAATGTACAGACAATATTGGGGAAAATATTCAAAATAACAGTTCCCTTTTCTTTTGTAACTTTGTATTTGGGTTTACTACCGGACTCACTGGAAAGACGAGGAGATAAATACTTATTCAATGTTTTAATATTGGCAAGCAAAAAAGCCCTAACTAAAAAATGGATGCTGAAGGACTGTCCTACACCTGAAGATTGGATTAACGTGATTCAAGACATTTAGTCGATGGAAAAGTTGACATTCGCACTGAGACAGGACATGGATGGTTCATGAACTTTTGGCAACCCTGGATCGCATATGTGTCTTCCATTAGATCTAATCTTTGACAAATACCATTTCAATAATGGTTCCGCTCTTTGTTCCAACGCTACTCAGATGCTCTTTTACTTTTAATTACTTAATTTTCTGTTTGTTTTTTGCTGTTCTGTTTGTTTGTTTGTTCGGTTTTTTTTTTATTTTATTCTCTTTAATTTCACTTTTTCTTTCACTTTAAAAAAAAAAAAGGGGTGTTGTAATAATTATCCTAAGGGAAATAAGGGAACATGTGATGAAAATGTAAACAATGCAATGCTGTAATGACCTGTATACCCCTTACAAAAACTTAAATAAAAAAAACAAACAAAAACATAGACACAGCAATCCTATATACAGAAAAGTAGAGCAGTAATACCCGTAGTTGCAAGTTCAATGCGGTTGTGTAGGTGCAGACAGTGACAGATAGGACTGCTCATGATCAGCATTGCAATAACAAACAACAGCAGGTATGGCATTTGTACAAATGGTTGCAGCAAGGTGCAAATGGTAAGGTGTAACCCGCTGGTAACAGGAATAATAATGAAGAGTCACTTAGCTCAGCAGTCCACAACCCTATTCCATGGAGGCCCAAGACCCTGCAGCTTTTCTGTTCCTCCAGCTTCTTCAGCTGGTGTTTCCACTGATCACCAATCAGTGGGAAGAAACTTAATGAAATTACCTGTTGAAGACTCTGGTTGAAGGTAAAACCTGCAGGGCGTTGGGCCTCCATGGCACATGGTTGGGGACCACTGACTTAGCTAACAGGTATGGTTTGGCTTCAAATGCAGGGAAAAGCAAGAGTGACTGATGAATCACTGAGGATTCACTTCACCAGCCACTACAATATTAACTAATTTATGTTCATTATTATGTATACCTGGCAAGTTAAGATGACCAAAATTCACAAAGTCAATTAATTTAATCCATCAGCAGCCTTGAGACAAACTAACCCTGCCAACATTTGGATGACATGATGGAGATGACTGGTGTTGTGAAATGGCGCTATTTAAATAAAGTTGAATTGAATTGAATTGAATTTCAAAATAAGGGAGGATTTTCCTTGCACATTTCTAGAGGGAAATGTGTTGTCCAGTGTCAGACAGCTTGGTCTCAGTCGCAGGTCATGGGTCTTGCAACAGGATAATGAGCCAAAACACACAGCTAAAAACACCTAAGAATGGCTAAGAGCCAAACATTGGACTATTCTAAAGTGGCCTTCTCTGAGCTCTGATCTAAATCCTATTGAACATCTGTGGAAGGAGCTGAAACATGCCGTCTGGAGAAGGCACCCTTCAAACCTGAGACAACTGGAGCAGTTTGCTCATGAGGAGTGGGCCAGAATACCTGCTGAGAGGTGCAGAAGTCTCATTGACAGTTACAGAAATTGTTTGATTGCAGTGATTGCCTCAAAAGGTTGTGCAACAAAATATTAAGTTAAGGGTACCATCATTTTTGTCCAGGCCTGTTTCATGATGTTTGTTTTTTAAAATAATTCTGTTGAACCACAATTTAAAAGCATTGTCTGATTTTCATTGGTTAATTTTCATAGAATTTTTATTTATTACCACTTTTGTCAGATTCAAGTTATTTCTGTGACCATTGTGGGTTTTTCTTTCATTAACAGAGGGGGACCAACAATTTTGTCCACATCTGTATAACCTGTATGACCCAATTGAAAAACAAACTGAAATCTTTTAAGGGGAAAAATAAAAACTTACAATAACCTGGTTGCATAAATATGCACACCCTTAAACTAATACAGTGGTACCTCTACTTACGAATTTAATTCGTTCCGGAAGAATTCTCGTAACGTGAAAAATTCGTAAGTAGAGAAGCATTTTACATGTAAATGCCGTAATCCGTTCCAAGCCCCCAAAATTCGGGCATAAATTTTTTATAAATCGTAAAAACGCATCAAAACATGTAACAAATACATGTTGCAATTAGATTACTGCACAATAAACATAAAATGAGAGTTTAAAATGAGAGAAAGAATAATAAAAGAGAAAGAATAATAAAAATTATGTTCATTTACCTTTTAACTGCGATCGTCGGCGTCAGCGTCACCTTTTGCCTTCTTTGGTTCATGTTCTGTCTCATCAGTGGTTTTTGCCTGACGTTTTGTGATGAAACGATCCAAGGACGTTTGCTTTTATCGGCTTGTAAGGGCTTCCTTTTGTTTTAATACCGTGCTGATCGTTGTTGTTTTTTTTTCCCAAAACTTTATTAAGAACAAGGTGAAAGTACAGAGTTATAACGTAGATGGTGATAAACATGGCAGTTAACAATTTTTTTTCTCTAAATTGTGTAGTTCAGTCAACAGTCTTACAAGAGGTAAGAAGGATAAAATAAAGTAGTAAGAATAGTAAATAATAATAAGATAAAGCGAGATCAACCAAACGCACCCATTCGTGGCCAATGGGATACCAGGAAGATGCTAGGCGATAGCCAATGGCAGAGCAGCTACAGGTATGTTTACGTTCGGTAAAATACGGGAGCTGCGAGGAGCGCGTACTTTTTTTGCCTTTCGTATCCTGAAATTTTGTTCGTAACTAGAGGCAATATTTTCCCGTTGAGGCGTCTCGTAACCTGAAAATTTCGTATGTAGAGACGTTCGTAAGTAGAGGTACCACTGTACTTTGTTGCAGCACCTTTGGCTGTTATGACAGCACTCCGTCTTTTTGGGTAAGAGTCTATCAGCGTGGCACATCTTGATGTGACAATATTTGCCCACTCTACTTTGCAAAAATGCCCCAAATCTGTCAAAGTGTGAGGGCATCTCCTGTGCACAGCCCTCTTCAGATTACCCCACAGATGTTTGATCAGATTCAGGTCTGGACTCTGGCTGGGCCATTCCAAAACCTTAATTTGCTTCTGGTGGAGCCATTGTTTTGTTGATTTGGATGTGTGCTTTGAGTCACTGTCGTGCTGAAAGATGAAGTTCTTCTTCATCTTCAGCTTTTTAGCAGAAGCCTGAAGGTTTTGTGCCAGCACTGACTGGTATTTGTAACTGTTCATAATTCCCTCCACCTTGACTAAGGCCCCATTTCCAGCTGAAGAAAAACAGTCCCAAAGCATGATGCTGCCACCACCATGCTTCACTGTAGGTATGGTGTTGTGTCTGCGCCAAATATACCTTCTGGAATTATAGCCAGAAAGTTCAACCTTGGTTTCATCGGACCATAACACACTTTCCCACATACATTTGGGAGATTTCAAATGTGTTTTTGCAAAATGTAGCTAGGCTTGGATGTTATTCTTCGTAAGATAAGGCTTCCGTCTTGCCACCCTAGACGGGAGATTGTTGTCACATGTACTAAACAGCCAGTACTTGCCAGAAATTCCTGCAGCTCCTTCAATGTTGCTATTGGCCTTTTGGCAGCCTCCCTGACCAGTTTTCTTCTCGTCTTTTCATCAATTTTGGAGGAATGTCCAGTTCTTGGTAATGTCACTGTTGTGCCATATTTTCTCCACTTGATGACTGTCTCCAGTGTGTTCCATAGTAGATTTAATGCCTTGGAAATTCTTTTATACCCTTCTCCTGACTGATACCTTTGAACAGTGACCCTCTGATGCTTTGGAAGCTCTTTGCGGACCATGGCTTGTGCTGTAAGATGCAACTACAAAAATAATAATAATGCATCAGATTTATATAGCGCTTTATCATAGACACTCAAAGACGCTTTACAAATAGATACATTATTCATTCACTCCAGGCAGGCAATGGTCGTGGCAAGCTACTACTGTAGCCACAGCTGCCCTGGGGCAAGCTGCCAGAAACGTGGCTGCCAATCCGCGCCAACGGCCTCTCCAGTCACTACCGAACATATACACATTCATACCCAGTGTTATGGACACTGGAGGCAAAGTGGGTGAAGTGTCTTGCCCAGGGACACAACGGCAGGATATCTGGGGAGAGCAGGATTCGAACCGCCAACCATCTAGTTATTGGACGACCTGCTCTACCTCCTGAGCCACTGCCGCCCCACTACTTTTCCTGACAAAAATGTCAGGAAAAGCCTACTAGAACAGCTGAACTTTAATTGGGGTTAATTAGAGGAACTTTAAATGGTGGCAGGCGTGTGCTGACTCCCATTAACATGAGTTTGAATGTGATTGGGGATGTGGCTGTGTTCAGAATTAAGCAGTTATAACAGGGTGTGCATATTTACGCAACCAGGTTATTGTAAGTTTCTTTTTTATTTTTTCCTTTAAAAGATTTCAGTTTATTTTTCAATTGGGTTGTACAGGTTATAGGTCACATTAATGGTGGAAAAAGTTTTGAAATGATTTATCTTGGTCTCATTTTTTTCCATTCATCCATCCAGCTTCTACCGCTTTTCCAGAGGTCCGGGTCATGGAGGCAGCAGTTCAAGCAGAGAAGCCCAGACTTCCCTCTCCCCAGCCACCTGCTCCAGCTCTTCAGAGAGGATACCAAGGCGTTCCCAGACCTGAGAACGCCTCGGTCTCATTTTTTTACATCACAAAAACCTGGATTTGAACAGCGGTGTGGAGACTTTTATATCCACACTATATACTGTATTTATAGTTTTTCAGAACTCTCCTCACCACCCAAACAGCAGGAAAATCCTCCCTTATTTTGAAATCCAAATGTTGGCAGGTTTAGTTTGTCTGAAGGCTGCTGATGGATAAGTGATTGACTTCGTGAATTCTGGTCATCTTTACTTGTCAGATACATAATAAAGAACATAAATTAGTTAATATTGTGGTGGCTGGTGAAGTGAATCCTCAGCGATTCATCAGTCACTCTTGCCTTTCCCTGCATATGAAGCCTAACCACACTGTAGAAACATAACAGAAATAACTGCATCTTGGCTCATTTAAGTTAATTTATTTCATGAAATAAATGTTATCAATTAGTTAAATTACTGTTCTGTTGTGGCTCTACAAAACTATGGTCAAAAGTGTAACTTATATAAGATTAGATTATTTGTTTATTTGACAGGGACAGTGCAATAAACATAGACAATTAATCAATGACAATCTGATGTGTTGCACAAACAGTGTATAGCTATTAGCCAATTTGCAACTCTTGTCCCTGGATGGGCTTTAGAAAGGACAAACAAGTAAAAAGAAAAAAATGAAAGTAAAAAATAAAAAAAAGGAACAAAAGTAATAAGGAACAAAAGTAAAAATTTTTACCACAATCTGTTTAAAATGTATAAAAAAAAACTAATTTTATACAAAATAGACAAAATTAGCTAAAAAAAATAATCCACAAACTTATAATAAAGTCTCAAATATATAAGAAAAGTCAATTTTATAAGAGGAAATTACAAATGAGGAAAACAGTTTGAAATTTAGATAAATTTACAGAAGCTACCTATTAGAAAATTGTCATAAATTTTGGAGAAAAACCTCAAACCTTCAAGACTCAAGTTTTTAAGTGGCTGCTCTTTGTACCCTTATCATTGGCTCCATCGATCTCGAAAGATCATGGGGGGGTTTTGTGCCTTGGGTCATCATTCAGGGAGCTGCACCGTCGGGCGTGGCTGTTGAGGCCGATACGGGATCTGCAGGTCCTGCCGCAGCCGCTGCAGATAAATTCTTCACAGTGTAGTGGGGGTCTCGACAGTCTCCTCTGTCTGCGGAGTCTCTTCTCCCCCCAGCAAGTGTCTCTTCTCTCCTCTGCTGTTCGGATGACATCCTGGGTGATGGTCCGCCAGTTGGAGCGGACGGAGGCGGCTGACTCCAGGTCGGAGGGGTTGAAGCCTCCAGCCTTGAGGTCGCGCTTGCAAACATTTGAGAGTTGGGCGTCCCTTTGATCTAGTTCCAGTAGCCAGCTCCCCATACAGTAAGTCTTTGGGGATGCGGCCATCCTCCATTCAGTTGACGTGGCCAAGCCATCGCAAGCATCTCTTTGTCAGGATAGCAAACATACTGGGCACATCTGCTCTGGCCAGGACGTCGATGTTGGAGACACGGTCCTGCCAAGTGATGTGCAGTAGTCTGCGAAGGCAGCGTTGGTGGAAGGCGTTCAGGCGGCGTTCCTGGCAGGAGTAGAGGGTCCATGCTTCACTGCCGTATAGGAGAGTACTCAGTACGCAGGCCATGTAGACTCTTATCTTGGTGTTGGTGGTTAGCATAGAGTTGTCCCAGACTCGCTTCGCCAGACGGGCCATCACCATCGATGCCTTGCCGATACGGGCGTTCAGTTCGGCGTCTAGGGAGAGATTGCTGGAGATGATCGACCCAAGGTAGGTGAACTTGTCCACCACCGCAAGTGTGTGGTCACCGATGTTGATACTGGGAGCACTGCTGACATCCTGGCCCATGACCTCGGTCTTTTTAAGGCTGATGGTGAGGCCAAACTCAGAGCAGGCACGAGCAAAGCAGTTGATGAGACGCTGGAGCGCTTCCACGGTGTGGGCAACAAGACCAGCATCATCAGCAAAGAGCAGCTCCCTGATTAGAACGCTCCACACCTTGGTCTTTGATCTGAGGCGTGCCATGTTGAAGAGGCCTCCGTCGCTCCTGGTGTGGAGGAAGACACCGTCTTCAGAGTCCCGGAAGGCGTAGCACAGAAGCAGGGAGAAAAAGATGCCAAATAGGGTAGGAGCCAGAACACAACCCTGCTTCACACCGTTCTTGATCGGGAAAGGGTCTGAGGAAAATCTATCAAACTGGACAATGCCGTTCATGTCCTTGTGGAACGACTTGATCATGCTCAAAAGCTTGGGGGGACATCCAATTCGTTGGAGGAGGGCAAACAGTCCATCCCTGTGACCCTTGGTCAGATCGATGAAGGCCAAAAAGAGGGGTTGTCTCTGCTCCCGGCACTTTTCTTGCAGCTGCCTCATAGAGAAGACCATATCTATGGTTGACCTGGTTGCTCTGAATCCACACTGCGCCTCTGGATACACACGTTCGGCAAGTAGTTGTAGTCTGTTGAGGGCGACACGGGCAAAGGCTTTGCCAACTATGCTTAGGAGTGAGATACCACGATAGTTGTTACAATCGCTCCGCTCCCCCTTGTTCTTGTAGAGAGTGATGATTTTGGCATCACGCATATCTTGGGGGACAGCCCCTTCCTCCCAGCACTGCAGCAGGAGCCCATGGAGGTGTTTCAAGAGCGAGCTCTCCTTTGCGGTTTTGACGATTTCAGGGGGGATGTTGTCACTGCCTGGAGCCTTGACGTTTGAGATGGAGTCTATCGCCTTGCTGAGCTCCTCGATGGTGGGTGAAGCGTCAAGCTCATCCATGACTGACAGTAGAGGGGTGTTCTCAAGGGCTGTGTTCGAGACGGTGGTTACTCTCGAGTAGAGCTCTTGGTAGTGCTCAGCCCATCTCTCCATTTGTTTACCACGATCCTTGATGACATCTCATGCAGCTGATTTAAGTGGGGCGGTCTTGATGACACTGGGACCGAAAGCCTTCTTCATGCCTTCGTACATTTTGTGCACGTTTCCGTGATCTGCAGAAAGCTGTATGTCCTGGCAGAGGTTAAGCCAGTAGTCGTTGGCACATCGCCTTGCAATCTTTTGTGCATTGTTCCTCGCAGCGCACAGTGTAGCAAGCGTCTGCACAGAGGGCTCCTTCTTGTGGGCAATGAGGGCTGCAAGTTTGGCGGAGATTGCTTCAAACCGGCTCCAGCTTCAAACCAATCCGCACTCTTCCCCACCTTTTTCCCAAAGGTACCTATGGCAGTCTCAAACACAGCCTCACGGATGTGGTTCCACCTTGCAGAAGCACAGTCGGTGGGACAGTCCGCCAGGGCTTCATTTATGACTTTAGCATAGCGTTCCTGCAGTTCAGGTACTGTAATCATAGCTGTGTTGATGCGGGGTCAGGGTTTCTGCTTGGAACGGTTGACACGTCTGAGGCAGAGACGTACCTTGGTGGTGACCAGGGAAGGATCGGTGTCACAGTCAGCGCTGTGGAAACTGCGCGTGACCAGCACTCGGTTCAGCAGGGATCTCCTGGTGATGACGAAGTCCAGCTGATGCCAGTGGCGAGACCTTGGATGTCTCCAGGACACTCGGTGACAAGGCTTGGTGGAGAAGAATGTGTTGGTCAGACAGAGGTCATGAAAGGAGCAGAGTTCAAGAAGGCGTTGACCGTTCTCGTTGAGCTTGCCGATGCCGAAGCAGCCAATGCAGCGGGGCCAGGAGTCATGATCTGCCCCTATCCGTGCGTTAAAGTCACCGAGCAGAAACAGGTGCTCCTTGGCAGGGATCTGCTGGATCCTGGTTTCGAGCGCCTCGTAGAATGCATCTTTCACCTCAGTTGAAGAGCAGAGCGTTGGAGCATAGGCGCTAAGGATATTAGCTGGTCCAGAGGAGGTTATGGGACGGAGAGAGAGGACTCGTGGAGTGCCTGAAGACGGCAGTTCAATAGAGGACAGAAGGGAGTTTCGAACAGCGAATCCAACACCGTACAGGCGATGCTCGTCAGGCTCCTGTCCCTGCCAGAAAAACGTATAGTTCTTCTCCTTCAAGCTGCTGCTGCCCGGGAGTTGCGTCTCTTGCAGTGCTGCAATGTCAATATTGAGCCTCTTCAGCTCGCGGTCGATGATGGCAGTTTTCCTGGCGTCGTTAATTTGCTGGAGGTCGTCAGAGAGGCCAGGACACATTGTTCTGACGTTCCAGGTTGCCAGACTCAGCGCTGGTGGCTTTGGTTTCTTGATATTAGCTGGTGCAGTGATTACAGTCCATAGCTTTTGGCCTACACTTCAAGCACCCTTTGAAGTAAGCGGACCGTGACGGGCCAGCACCTTACTGACTGGGGGCTGCCCAGCTAAAGGCGGGCGGTAGCTGGCCAGTGGGACACGACGATCCCTCCCACCGTCGGGAGACAGCCCTAGGCGCCCGAGCTTACGCCAATTTGCTCTGGACTTTTAACCAGTAACTGCGTCTCCCCGTTTTGAGCTGCCGCAGAAGGCGGCACTGGAGTGACCTCTCCAGGGCACAGGCCAGGGCGAAGTTGTGGAGAAACTGAGATGCCCAGTTGACAGATCCTCCTTCTCTGCCTTGCTGGTAGTGTCCAATGGAAGGGACTAGCCGATACAGTTGGTACCAACTTGGCTACAGGAGTTGCCGGGAGGTCCCGCTACGCGAAGACCAACCGCCTTCGGGGCTCCACTCCGGATTTTCTGTAGGGATCGTCTCCCTTAGCCTTTGTCACTCCCGTGACGACCACAAGGCAGTGGTGCTATTTGCCCATAGCTGGGAGTTGTTTTGTGTGGCACCAGGGCGCACCGGTGGGCCTGCGTGCCACACATTTGGGCCCGGCCCAAGGGGGACACACCTCCTCCCTTAATGCAACAGGTTGTACTGGGCTACATCTTACCAGTAGAGGAGAGAGAAAACTTCTTCTCCCACCTTTGTACCCTTAACTCAACTAGAAATTTTTGGTTGTCTTCTTTTTATTATTAACTTCATAATGCTGCTTTACATGAGTAGAATTTCTGGCTACTATACCCACTCTGATCATATAATTTAAGTACGTATGAGTAAATTACTATTATGAATGTTTTTCCCCCTTCTCTTTCCTACTCTTTCTCAATGGAAAAAAAAAACACTAGAATAAAAACACAAAAATACACATATTTCTGTTATTTATGTAAACCATGACAAAAAAAAAATCCTGTAGGACAAAACATACAAACATGGTATTTTCTAACCTGTTTGTATACCACCATAGAGAGAGAAGCTGAAGTAGACAGGACTCAGAGAGGGAAAGATGAGACTGAAGAGAGGAGCCAAGGAGAGGAAAATGTTCAGGCAGAGGGTCCAGGAGAGGTGAGAGCAGAGGGAGAAGGATGACACCAGTAAAAAGTCCAAACACAGGAAGTCTGGGTGGGACCCCCAACTGGCCCAATATTCCAACATTCAAGCCTCGGTTGCACAATACTTATATGGTAAGTTCCATATGCAAAGTTACTGTGCAAAATTTAGAAAAAAAAAAGAAATAAATAGTATAAACATATTCCAGTTACAATAATGTGTTTTCTGCACACATACACCCCGCCCACCAGAAAAATACGTTGCCACCGCACAAGGTCTTTAAGCCAGAGGAAACACTGCATAGACCAGATTTAATCAGAAAAAAAGTTGATGAAAATTGGGCAAAAAGTAGTCCAATAATTGTGCTATTTAGTCTGCTGGATTTCTCCGGTTTCCTCCCACATGCCAAAAACATGCAAGTTAGGTTAATTGGCATCAAACTGGGGATTCTAAATTGTCCTTAGATGTGACTGTGAGAGTGAATGGTTGTCTGCCTCTCTGTGTTGGCCCTGTGATGGACTGGCCATCTGTCAAGGGTGGACCCTGCCTCTCGCCCAAAGATGCTGGGATAGACTCCAGCCCAGGTGGGGGTCTGTCTCTCAAAAGTCAAATACACATTTACAACCACTGGGAGTCTTTGTTAAAAGTGCTTTATAAAATGCAGGGTTTTTTTTTTAAGTTTGACATCATCATCATAGCAGTCCGTCACAGGCGACAATGACTGTTTCATTTAGGTCTGATCAGATTGCTCCACACAGCTCTGTCCTTAGCCTTCCGCTGCCAGGAACTCATGTCTATGTCCAACTTCTTCAAGTTTCTTTTTACAGTGTCTTTACATCTGAGCCTTGGTCTACCCTGATTGTGTTTGCCCTCGCATAACTGTGAGTAGAGTAACTGCCGAGGGAGACGCTGGTGGTCCATCCTCTCAACATGTCCGAACCATCTCAGGTTCATCTGTATTAGCATGTCCTCCATTGATTGTAGACCAGCTCATTTCAACACTTCTATGTTGGTTATCTTGTCTTTCCATGAGATGTTCATTATGGCTCAAAGGTGTCTCATCATGTATGCGTGGAGTTTCTTCACCTGCACTCTGTAGACAGTCCAAGTTTCAGCACCGTACAATAGAGTAGCCAGTACTGTCGCTCTGTACACTTTGCATTTCACACGGATAGCCACATGTCGATTGTTCCACAGTCTCTCTCTCAAGTTTCCAAACACAGTGCTTGCTCTTCCCATTCTGAGAGATAGTTCATCCTCCAGCCTAGCATTCTCTGAAACAGTACTCCCTAGATACTTGTCTTCTTGATGTTGATTTGGAGGCTGAATTGGCTTGCTGCTCTTGCAAATTTCTCCACTAAAGATTGCTTATCTTCCACGCTGTGTGCAACTACAGCACTGTTGTCAGCAAAGAGCATTGCTCTTACTACCTTTGTCAATGTCTTTCTTGGCTTTAAACTGTGCCACATTGAACAAGTCTGTTTCTTTCCTCATTTCAATGTATACTCCTTCTGAAGTGTCTCTGAAGGCCACCTCAAGCATGGTGAGCCCCACAAATTGAGACACAAAGTTTGACATAAAATGGTTGATACATAATATCTGGAACAATGTGAAACTGCTAGTGCTGTACACTTAAAAAGCTCTATTTGATTACAAGCACATTCTACAAATGTCCCTCTATGTTGCGTCTTTTTATTGATGTTCACACCTCGGACTCTGGCTGTCCCCTGCCGCTGGTTTTGTCTGGTCTTCAAAACTAAGCAGGGTCTACCTTGGTTAGTACGTGGATAGGAGACTGCTTGGGAACACCAGGTGCTGTGATGGACTGGTCGTCTGTCCAGGATGGACTTCCTCTGGCCCAGAGATGCTGGTTTAGGTGCCCCACCACACACAACTCAAAAAGGGCCAGCATGTTGGTGACTATAATATATATATGAAGAGTTCTTTTGCAAAAACAGATAAGTCCAATTGAGTTCAAAATGAGAAAAAACACTTTCATCTGTAGGTTTATAGGTGTTGGTATTTTCAAATCAGCTTCCTAGTCATGGTCACTTGAAATATGAGTATCTCAGACATAATTAAGCAAAAAATCAAACATCAACTCATTGTTACTTTTTGGCAATTTATTAGTATGTTTTTTTGCAAAAACAAATAAGTCCCAAAAGCCATGCTATTCTGTCTGGAACATACTTGACTATCTATAAGCATCAATGTAGTGTGATTGACACACTGATTTAGGCACATCCACTCAGCAAAATGGCATAATAAAGCTATAATTCAAGTTTCAAGACTGAATTTTTCAAGATTGATTTTTTTTTTTTTCCCCCCCCGGTTCCGGTTCCACCGGACCGGTGGCGCCACACGAGTCGGCTGCCCGTTGCAACAGCCTTTTTTTTTTTTTTTTTTTATCTTCCTTCTTCTTTCTACACCTTTCACTCTGTATATACTGTATATCACGGACGCACAGATCGCCCCGGGGGTCTCCCGGGTCGGCGGACGGAGCCTCTGTTTGCAGCGGGAGACGTTACAGCGGGGAGGAGCTAGTGCTAGCTAGCACTTGGCCGCCGCCCGGTGCTAATGGGAAACTCGACATACCGGGAGCTGTAGCGAAAACGACACGGGTGCCGGGCTGGAGTTTAGGCGGCGTGCAAGAAATATAAGACAGAATAATAAAGAGCGATGGCAAGAACCAAGCAGACTGCCCGTAAAATCTACTGGAGGAAGAAGCCCCCCAGGAGACAGCTAGCCACCAGGGCTGCTCGGAGAGGCGCTCCGGCCACCGGCAGAGTGAAGAGGCCTCGCCGTCACAGGCCCGTGGCTCTGAGAGAGATCTGTCGCTACCAGAAATCCATGGAGCTGCTCATCCATAAGCTGCCCGTCCAGCGCCTGGTGAGGGAGATCGCTCAGGACTTCAAGACCGTCCTTAACTGTACTGTGAAAACAAGCCCAGTAGTGTCTGAAAGCGGTTAATTTTATTGTTATATTGAGTTTACTGTATAGTCCACTATATCCAAATTCACAATATAGTGAGCAGGGAGGGAGTGAGAGAGTGAACATTCCAAACACAGCCAGGGAAATCAGTCTGAGTGAGCAGACTCGGAAGGCAGCCAAGATGAGTGACGTGACCCAAATACCAAGTGCTGATTTGCCCTGTGGGGTTATCTGCTTTTGGAGGAAAAAAAAAAACAAAAAAACATTAATTTGTAGGGTCTATAACATAGGACATATTGGCTTTTGAGACAAAATGATTTGAACTTCTTCAAGTAGGTAATGTTAACAGTTGTTTGATGTAAAGAGTGAAATTTTCATGGAAGTGGCATTTATCGGTTTTTCAATTCAATTCAACTTTATTTATATAGCGTCATTTCACAACAACAGTCATCTCATAGCACTATCAACTGTAGGAGGAACCCCCACAGTTGCAGAAAGACCCCAGCAATCAGGCTGTGAGCAGCACTTGGCGACGGTGGAGAGGAAAAACTCCCTTTTGCAACAAACTCTTCATATATATTAACAACCTTAAAAAGGCAGCTTTAATCTTCATTTTTCAACCAAATTTAGACCATACAGAATCTGTACACTTTTTAGACGGCTGGCAAAGCTGTCTTTTCAACCATTTTGAGCTGGGAGGGTTACCATGGGTTAACCCCGTGGTACAAGCCATGTTGACTCTAACCATGATTTTCAAGCTGTTAATCCATGACTTAACTCAGGTTAGCCCTGAGTTAACATGGGCTGTGACTTGTATTTTTTGGCTAAACTGTCATCTCTGCTGGAGTCCGAGTTCCACCCTATGCAGGACATACTGGATGCACTGAGGAGCTCATTTAGCAGCAGACTACATCATCCCAGGTGCACAACCGAGAGGTTTCGTAGGTCCTTCCTACCAACGGCTGTCAGACTGTACAACCTAAGCAGGGCTGCTCGCAGAGATAGCAAAAAGACGTAACAAACTAATAGTTTTTTTTGAATGCAAAAGATGCAATAGACTTACACAATGGTCCTCTCCGGCATACAACTAGGAACATACCGGTCGCTATGGAGGGTGAGAATATGTATGGGCACATAATCATACCATGTAGGATAACTAAATAGACGGTTATGCTGTTTCATCCCACCTAGCAACAATGCTCTGCACTGTGTGTGTTTATATATTTACATATTTATTCCATCTAGCTACAATGCTCTGCACTGGGTGTGTTTATATTTATATATCTATATATTTATTCCATCTAGCTACAATGCTCAGCACTGGGTGTGTTTATATTTATATATCTATATATTTATTCCATCTAGCTACAATGCTCCGCACTGTGTTTTTATATATCTACATATTATTCCATCTAGTTACATTGCTCCGCACTGTGTGTGTTTATATACTTGCATATTTATTCCACCTAGCTGCAATGCTCCATACTGTGGGTGTTTATATATTTACATATTTATTCCATCTAGCTACAATGCTCTGCACTGTGTGTTCATATATTCATATATTTATTCCATCCAGCTACAATGCTCTGCACTGTGTGTCTGTGTGTGTGTGTGTATATATATATTTTATAGTAATATGTACATATGTATATTAGCTGCTCTTGCTTGCTTGTTTTTTTTTTTCTTGCCTTCTGATTGTTGCTCTGAGTGTTGCTATCCCTGTGCTGTTGCAATCCTGGAATTTCCCCGTTGTGGGACTAATAAAGGCTTATCTTTTCTTATCTTATCTTATCTTATTTGCCATCGATTAACCCTAAGTTATTGCCTTGTTAACCGTGGTTACAAAGGTTACTCACACTCTTGGCCTTCTCCAAATATTTCTTGTATCTTTCTTCCATCTGCTTCATCTCCTCGTCTTTCTTCTTCAGAGCCTCCTCCAGCTCCTCCACCCGCTGGGCTGAAGGACAAACATGGTACATGGTTGTAAAAAAAAAATTACATAAAATTCTGATGTTAAAACTTTGTTGACTGCTATACTGCAGCCTAGTCAATGGCACAAAGCAATGACTGTGCGTCACTACTGGTGCTGAAACTGGCCACGGAGGACGCAAGACGTTGCTGACCATGACTGACTCACAGAGCAGTGACTTGAAACTTGCACGTATTTGAGAAGGAATAATGACTAAAATTACTGGATGGAAAAACTAGTATCATATTTGATCCTTTGAAATAGCTTTGGTTTTAAATTCACTACAGGTATCCTTTAATAAACCACCAAACATTACATTAGCTTCGGTCATATGTACCCATCCCTATATCAAACCCTGATAAATCAGAAACCCTCACAGCTGGCAGTATATTTGGGCTCCATGTCGTCAATCAGAGCGTTCTTCTTCAGTAACTCGTTGTTGAGTTCTCGCAGCTTCTCCCTGATAGAGAAACCACGTCATTGTTAGCACCTGGCACGTTAAACATGAAACAATAAAATCAGACAGCAGCTGAACTCACATGTGCTCCTCATACTTCTGCTTCAGGACCAACGACTGAAACGACAGAGACACGCTAAATTAGTCATCTATGGTTAAATTAGTTATTTACAGACTAGTTTAGACCATTAATCGCACTCACGTCCTCAGCTTTAGATCCGTGTTCCTGCAGAGATTTCTGGAGCTCCTCCACCTGACTCTGTTCCTCCATCAGACGCTGGTTAATAAGTCTGGATGAGGAAAACCACACAGGGAGGTACACTGGTTATAGTTGTACTGGTTACAGTTCCAAGGTTGTCATAGCCAGGATCGGCACTGAGGTTAAGCTCCCAGTGCTCATAAAATGCTCCTTATGGCATGCGTCTCGAAAAGCCTCTGACAACTAAGTCCAACTCCTAGCCTGCCCGTGTGGTTTAGTCTCTAAGCCCGGCGGAACTGCTTTTACTAATAGGAGAAGGGGTGAGGGCGGATCTCTGGCGCCTTAAAACCAGATGCTTCGGGTAGATGGTGGCTCGTCAACCTGGGAAGGTAGCCCATCTAGGGGAAGGTAAACCCTGATTTCAAACCTCCGCTGCCTTGCGGCACACCCGGTCACGGGAAAGGCTTCAGGAGTCAACCCTGAGGAAAAATCTGGAGTCGGAGCCCCTAAGGCAGTTCTCTGTTGTGCTCAACATCGTTCTGGCAGCTCCTGCAACGGCGCTGGTGCCAAACTATAGCAGCCCTGCTGTTCCTTTGGATTCATCAATGACGTGGAGAGGGGGGACATGCTGTATGGGCAACATCTTGTCCTCCATATCTTCCTGCCCAGGCTTGAATCCTACCAACGCCCAACGCTGGAAGGTAGAACACCGGTGCACATCGGCCTGTTCAGCCACAGGCGGTGCTGTTCCAGCAGAGTAGACGTTTAGGCTTCTCTTCCATGGTCATCATAGACCGACGGAGGCGGATGACTTACAGTTATACAGCTGTGCAGCAGCACAGCAACTCACCCTTGGTCGGGGGATCCTGGGTTCGATTCCAGCCCCTGACCAACAGTGATCTGTGTGGAGTTTGCATGTTCTCCCCGTGTCTGTGTGGGTTTACTCCGAGATTTCTCCAGTTTCCTCCCACATACCAAAAACATGCACGTTAGGTTAACTGGCATCAAACTGGGGATTCTAAAATTGTCCTTAGGTGTGACTGTGAGAGTGAATGGTTGTCTGTCTCTCTGTGCTGGCCCTGCCATGGACTGGTGATCTGTCCAGGGTGGACCCTGCCTCTCACCCAAAGATGCTGGGATAGGCTCCAGCCTCCCTGCGATCCAAAAAAGATTAAGCGGAAGAAGATGGATGGCTGGATGGTTACAGTTATACTGGTTGTAGAGATTACAGTTAACCACTGCAGCCACATGAGGGCAGTATAATATCAGTAATCTACCAAAGAACCATTGACAGCTCTGAGATTAGGCACTTTTGGACAGAGAAGTTCTTAGAACTCAGTTCTAAGAAGTGTCCTCCTCAAATTTAGTTCATGGAACTACCCTCCCAAGGGGAACGTTTTCGTTTTACATTCGCACAGGCAGTGAGGACTGGTTTGATGCAAGGGTCTACAACAGTGATGTGTACTTACCCAAGCGCCACACTGAGCAAGGAGGCTACAGCGTTCATGTTCTTCATCACGGTATTATTTTGGACTGCCAAATGGGCGTCCATTGTTGAGGCTGGAGGAGTTTACAGAGAGAGTCCGGAAATGAGACGAAGAATCCAAGGGCAGGCAACCCTTCTTCATTCCATCATTCCATGGAGGAAGAAAGAGGAGCACTGCAGAAAAAAGTCTAACTTAATGAACGTGCCGATTGTATGGCTTGGATTGAGGGTGGCTGTGGTGCAGGTGAATTCCTGTTCTGCATGTCCAAGTGTCCTTGAGCAAGACAATGAACCCCCAGTCGCTCCTGGTGGGTCAGGCCAGCGCCTGTGCATGGCAGCTCCACCTTCATCAGTGTGTGAATGGGTGGATAGCAGGATCTGTAAAGCGCTTTGGTCATCTAGAGATGAGAAAAGCGCTATATAAGTAAATGCTATTTACTATGTATGTGTATCGTATGGGTAAATATTTCCGACAGTATTTTACTCTTGTCGTTGAGCTGATTATAATAACTCAATATTTCAGACGGTATTGTAGCATGTACTGTTTCTGTTTCAGACATCGCTGTAGCTCAGTGTGCAACGCTCCTCACCATCTGTCTGAGTCCGAAGCAAAGTAGAAAAAAGGTTGAACAGTGGACAAAGAAATTCTGTCTGTCCAGAGGGACATTTCAATACATGTGTTGCCACCTGAAGCCTGCACTGGAGAGAATGGACACAAGTCACTGTCTGGCTGTACAGCCACCTGCTGCAGATAGATGGAGTGTGTGCAGCCTCATGTGCTACCTTGTGCTACCTTGTGACTTCCAACTAATCACAACACATCACATTTGCTCAATCTGTGCCATCAGTGAGGGGCACCAAGATCTGGAATAACATACCACATGCAATCAGAGAATGTACCACACTAAACACTTTTAAGATGCATTGTAAAAATTGGCTTTTAAACAACCAAAACCGTACCCATAACTAGTGGTTGCTCTGCGGCATACACATATATAAATGTGCCCATATGACACACACATATACACTACCGTTCAAAAGTTTGGGGTCACCCAGACAATTATTTTGTGTTTTCCATGAAAAGTCACACTTATTTACCACCATGAGTTGTAAAATGAATAGAAAATATAGTCAAGATATTGACAAGGTTAGAAATAATGATTTGTATTTGAAATAATATTTTTTTCCAGATACTCAACCTGCTCAAAGGAAGGTCAGTTTTATAGCTTCTCTAACCAGCTAAACTGTTTTCAGCTGTGCTAACATGATTGCACAAGGGTTTTCTAATCATCCATTAGCCTTCTGACGCAATGAGCAAACACATTGTACCATTAGAACACTGGAGTGATAGTTGCTGGAAATGGGCCTCTATACACCTATGTAGATATTGCACCAAAAACCAGACATTTGCGGCTAGAATAGTCATTTACCACATTAGCAATGTATATTAGATATTGGAGTGTATTTCTGATTAGTTTAAAGTTATCTTCATTGAAAAAAACAGTGCTTTTCTTTCAAAAATAAGGAAATTTCTAAGTGACCCCAAACTTTTGAACGGTAGTGTACCATACCAAATTTATTTATAAAGCACATTTAAAAACAGAAAGTGAAGAGGCCTGCTTAACATGTAATGGCAACTCGTTCCACAGCCTAAGGGTTGCAACAGCAAAGGCCCAATCCCCTCTGAGCTTCGGCCTTGTTTTAGGGATCGCCAAGAGCAGCTGATCAGCTGGATCTTAGGGATGGTGGTGGAACATCACACTATCACTATAAATTCAAGAAATCTCTCTCTGTGTGTGTGTGTGTGTGTGTGTGTGTGTGTGTGTGTGTGTGTGTGTGTGTGTGTGTGTGTGTGTGTGTGTGTGTGTGTGTGTGCGCGCGCGCGCGCGCGCGTGCGTGTGTGTGTGATCATAGGACATCATAGGACGGCCTACTATGTCTACCTGATGTTCTATGATGACCCTATGATCTCAGGCTACATAGGACTCGCGATGCCGTCATATAGACAATAAGACTGGCTACCTATGATGTACTGTCCTATGATGCCTGCCTTGATGTCTTCATGATGTCATATAGACCATCACTCACGATGCCTGCCTTGATGTTGTTATGATATCATATAGACCATCACTCATCAAAGAAGAGATACTCATCACCCGATTACGAATAGGACACAGCACTTTAAAACCACACCCGCAATTCAAAAGCATGTAAACTGTGGAATGGGAGTTGCCGGAACTGCTGGCAGTAGAGATTTCTTGGGAACAAGCAGGGAGCTTGGAGAACTGATCGAGTTGGACTGTTTAAATAAGAAGAAGAGAAGACGGTTGGGACCGCATTTACATCTGTGTTCGGCTGGTGATAGGATTGATTTGTTTGTGGCAGATAGCAAAAACTGTACGCTGTCTATAACATTATGGCATCTAGCTCTGACGGGTACGATAAAGATGAGGTGGGCTGGACACTATCCAGGCCTGGGGGTCGGAAAAGAGCAGCTAGGGGGGCAGCAAGACCTAGAAGCGGGTCAGATGAGAGTGATGCGGGAGGAAATAACAATGCGAAGAAAACACCAACTAGCCAAAATGGATGGCAGTTTGAGGATGTAGGGAATGACTGGAAGGTTGTCATTGAGTTCAATCAGGGTGGGAGGGCACTATCACCCGGTTAAGGTAACAAAAGCAATTGAGAAAGAAATTGGGAGAGTTAAGTTTGCAAAGTTGTTGAATAATAACCAGCTGTTAATTCATGCCACAAGTAAACCACAGCAACAGAAAATACTGGCAATGACATGTCTAAATGGAGAACAAATTGAAGGCACATATTCCTGGTACGACAGCTAACTTGAGGGGAGTTATATCAGGTGTGCCTTTGTGCATGTCTATGGAAGAAGTGAAAAACAAGATCCAAGGAGGAAAGGTGAAGGATGTGAAAAGGCTAAAGACTAAAAGAGAAGGTTCACTGAAGGACACACTGTCATGATTCAATTTGAGGAAACACTACCTAAATCAGTCCTAATAGGATACATGTATTACAGTGTCAGAGAATACGTCCCAAAGCCACTCAGGTGCTACAAATGTCAAAGGATGGGTTTTACACTGCTCAGCAATGTAAGGGAAAGCTAAGATGTGCTAGATGTGGAGGGGAGCACAAATATGGTAAATGTGACAAGGACGCCAAAGTAAAGTGTTGCAACTGTGGGGTTGAGCACAGTGCTGCATATGGAGGATGTGTTGTGCAGAGGGAAGCTAGACAGGCCCAGGAAATCAGAATAACTAAGAAAATCTCGTATGCGGAACCTCAAAAGACAGTTTGAGAGGAAGGAATAGTCAGAATGACAGCAGGCCTTCCTCAAAGAAGTTCAGTTCAAGTGGAAGCCCAGCCATCAACGGGTCCCACGCAAGCACAGGATCGTGCTGCTGCAAGGAATGTTTGTGTTCATGAATGCAAAATGGATGACACATTGATAGTTAAGAGAACAAACTTTATAGCTTTTATCTGCCACACCATGAATGTTGCTGCACAGCTAAAGAAGAAAAGTGAAAGAATCAAAACCATTGTGAAAGCAGCAGGAAGCTTCCTAGATGTGAAAGATATCACAGCTGACCAGATTCATGCTTTATTGAAAGCTGAAACTGGGGAGACTGCACATGCTGAAACAAGACCTTAATTATAGTACTACACATACTACAGTGGAATGTGAGGACTCTTATAACAAACGGACAAGAACTCAAGAAGTATCTTTACGAACTAGAAGTTGTTCCACAGGTAGTGTGTGTACAGGAGACATGGCTTCAACCGCACTTAGATTTTGTTATACCAGGACACACTTCAATCAGACAGGATAGAATTAACACTGTAAATGGAGGAGGATGTGCCACTTTCATTAAAGACGGCCTGGTGTATAGGGTGATTCCCTCCCCTGAGGATATAGAGTGTAATATTATTGAAATAGGTAGGCTAAATGGACAAAGAAATATTAAGCTGATTAATTATTACAAACCATGTAGAAAGTTAACAGCAGATATTTTCAGTGTTATGGCAGGGGAAGGGCATATGAAAGAAATATGGTGTTGAGATTTGAATGCCCATAATAGCTTGTGGGGAAGCACACATACAGATAGCAATGGAAATGTGGAAGAGATGTTAGATGAAAGATCGTTAATTTGTCTAAACAGTGGTGAAGGTACCTGGGTGGATGTGCATAGGGGCACATTATCATGTATTGACCTAACTCTGGTATCTGATTCTTTAGTGAGCACCTGTGAATGGACGGTTTTGAACAGGACAACTATGGGAAGTGATCACTTCCCAATACTTACAGTCATTAAAACTGAAGTATGTATACAAGAGGGAAGATGTTTTACAAAATGGTGTTTTTGACAAGGCAGATTGGGGAACATTTAGGCAATACTGTGTTCAATCGTGTCATTTGGTAACATTAGAAAGTGGCATGGTTCCAAGGTTGTCATAGCCAGGAGCGACACTGGGGTTAAGCTCCCAGTGCTCATAAAATGCTCCTTACGGCGTGCGTCTCGAAAAGCCTCTGACAGCTAAGTCCAACTCCTAGCCTGCCCGTGTGGTTTAGTCTCTAAGCCCGGCGGAACTGCTTTTACTAATAGGAGAAGGGGCGAGGGCGGATCTCTGGCGCCTTAAAACCAGATGCTTCGGGTAGATGGTGGCTCGTCAACCTGGGAAGGTAGCCCATCTAGGGGAAGGTAAACCCTGATTTCAAACCTCTGCTGCCTTGCGGCACACCCGGTCACGGGAAAGGCTTCGGAAGTCAACCCTGAGGAAAAATCCGGAGTCGGAGCCCCTAAGGCAGTTCTCTGTTGTGCTCAACATCGTTCTGGCAGCTCCTGCGACGGCGCTGGTGCCAAACTATAGCAGCCCTGCTGTTCCTTTGGATTCATCAGTGACGTGGAGAGGGGGGATATGCTGCATGGGTAACATCTTGTCCTTCATATCTTCCTGCCCAGGCTTGAATCCTACCAACGCCCAACGTTGGAAGGTAGAACACCGGTGCGCATCGGCCTGTTCAGCCACAGGCGGTGCTGTTCCAGCAGAGTAGACGTTTAGGATTCTCTTCCATGGTCATCATAGACCGACGGAGGTCGACGACGACGACGACGAGAAAGTGGCATAGAAGAGTGTTCAAGTCAGGTAACCAATCATACTCTGAATGCTGCAATAGCAAGTATACCTAAGAAAAAAAACACAGGGTAGGAAGAAGGTTGTACCCTGCTGGAATGACGAATGTAGTCTCTCTCACTTCCGCCTCCAAAGAGAGCAGACGCCTTTTCTCTTCTCTCTTGCTCCCGACTCATTTCCTCCTTCCCAAACTAACTGGATCCCAGCTTGCTGTCGTCTGTCTGCGTCTTACTGCTGATTATCGAAAGAAAGAAATTATGGAATTAATAAGCTGGGCTTTGAACGCAATTGACACTATCTTTTCAACGAGGAAAAGTGCCCCGGGGGAGGTTGTCTGCCCCGCAGGAACGGCTGCTGCGGGCTATTTACGGGAGACAAGTAATTGGAAACTCTTGTGCCTGACTAATCTTTTTATCGAAGATGTAGAAGATTTGTACGTCTTCGTAGTAATGGTGATTGGGATCGTTCTGATTGGATCTGGGATTGTCCTGGTGTACCGCAAATTGTTGAAGATGGATACAACCTATCAAAATGCTGGCCAGGCGAGGTACATCCATCAAATTGAAAAAATGGAGAAGACCCTGATAGCGACAAATGGAGAACTGTCTCGGAAGGTGGATTACATCATGATTACGCTTAGGTCTATCCACGATGGACTCATCGCCCAGCAATGAAGGATTAAGTACTGAATCTGTAAGAGAATATAAAGTTCCTTCTCTGTGATCAGTACTATTCGACTTAATCTCTCCCTTACAAAAATCCTCCTGATCATCTGCAGTCTTTGTTTTTCAAAACACTGAGCTCATGGCCTTCGGACAGGCAGCTGCATGGACAATTGCCAAGGACAATTGCCAGTAGCCAGACAAAACATCTCCTGCCAAAGAGTCCTTGTTGTTCTTAACTGATACAACACCTGCTTTCAACATTACACTCATACTGATCCACAAACTGATGATAAAGATGATTCACTCACTGCTCTCTTTGTGTCCTGTGAACTTTTTTGGTCTGCCGATTGTGCATTGAGGGCTTTTTTTTTTTTTCCTTTGTAATCATAATATTGATCATACATGACCACTATTCTGAAATCAATGATTTTTTTGCTCCTTCCTATTGTATTATTTCTTATGCTACCTGTACCCTTCTGTTGGCAGGCGCGTTTCAGATGCAGCCGTGTCACCGGAAATGCAGGTTCATTTTCTGTGTCAAGTCAAATCCCTCGTATGTTATCAGTGATCTGTTATCAGTATCTGTTAATGTACTTGGCAATAAATCTTTTCTGAGTTTTCTGAGTCTGAGTAGTATTGCAGTAAAAGAGCGAAACAAGGCGTTCAGAGAGCTAAGGAAGAATATGACTAGTGAAAACTTAATAGAGTACAAAAAGAAAAGGGCAGTAGCTTGAAGATTATTAAAAACAGGTAAAGGTCAACATGGAGAGAATTTTGTTCCACTCTTGGTAGGAAAACAGAACTAGGTGATGTCGGGGGTATGTTTAAAAAAAATGAGTGGGAAATGGGTATCAGTTAAAATTCCAGCTTTAGTGGATGGGGACAAGATGGCTGTATCAGACGAAGAAAAGGCAGAAGTCCTAGGTAAAGCATTTGCAGCAGTGCATAGAGGAGACCATCTTGGTGAGAGTCATAGACCGCAAAAGCAGCATAAACTCAGAGAAAATGCAAACTTAAAAAATGAAGTGATAAAGGACATGACTGCATTCGACCTCGAGCTCACAATGTCAGAGCTTAAGAGAGCTTTGCAAGATAGTGGATACACAGCTCCAGGATATGATCAGTTAAGCTATGCTATGTTCCGGCAGTTGCCTATGCAATCAATGAAACTGGTGCTGAAATTGTTTAACAGAATATGGAAGGAGGGGGTTATCCCAAGTGGGTGGAAAAAGGCTGTAATTATACCATTTAATAAGCCAGGGAAAGATCCATCTCATCCAGGCAACTACAGGCCAATAGCATTAGTGTCACACTTAGGGAAATGGATGGAGGTGTTAGTTTACAGACTCTCATATGTACTAGAGCAAAAACGATTAATAAACGACTATCAGAATGGTTTTAGAAGAGGAAGATCCACAGTGGATGTTCTAGTTAGGGTAACTAATGATATTGAAAAGACTCTCAAAACGAAAGAAGTAATGGTTATCGTTTATCTGGATACTGAAAAGGCTTATGACTCACTGTGGAGGGATGGACTTCCTGGGCATTGGTGGTAAGATGTATAATTGGATAATGGATTTTTTTTTAACACAGAACAATTAGGGTTAAAGTAGGATCAGAAGTTTCTAATGACTTTGAAATGGAAAATGGTGTTCCTCAGGGCAGTGTGATAAGCCCTGTTTTATTCAATATAATGATTAATGACATGTTTGTGGATCAAGAGAGATCCATCAAAACAGCACTATATGCAGACGATGGAGCCATATGGATGAGGGGAAGAAATGAGACATTTGTGTTCAAAAACATCAGGAAAGCAATGGGGAAAGTGGAAAAGTGGTCATCTGACTGGGGATTTAAATTTTCAAACAGTAAAACCTGCTACATGACTTTCACAAAAAAAAAAAAAAAACAGAACTGGTACAGAACTATTAACATTATATAATCAATCAATAGAGACAGTGAGTTCAAATATCTAGGATTGTGGTTTGATAGTGCATACTATCTACTGTTCTAGTTAGTTTTAAGTATTTATTTCACTTGGCTACCTTGACTCACTTTGCCTAATGCCAATTAAAATGACTGTTATCACCTTCAACTGCAACTGTAATAAGTTAATATTACTGTAAAAACCAAATGTGTCTCAGGGATGTGTGAATGGCTGTTGGGGTGGGGGGTGTGTGTGTGTTTTAAATTATGTTCTTTTTATATATATGGATGCCTAGAGAAATGCAATTTCATCTTGCTTGCACTACAGTTGTATGTATAGCATCATGACAATAAAGGTTGATTGATTGATTGATTGATTGATACACATGGAGAGTTCATGTTGAAAGTCTGGAGACAAAGTGCAAAAAAATCATTAATGATGACTGACAAGATTATCAAGAGGGCTGGCTCTGTAACTGGTCTCAGACCGGAGACCTTTGAGACAGTGATGGAGAGGAGAACACTAAATAAACTGCGATCCATCATGGACAATCCTGATCACCCCCTCTACCACACACTAGATAGACAGTGAAGCACTTTCTCCAGTAACTACAGCTTCGTTGTCGAACGGCCAGGTACAGGAAATCTTTCCTGCCACATGCAATTTCACTGTACAATAACTCACTATGATGTTGTATTCTGGTCATAGCTATGCTGCCACACTGCACCTTACAGACTAACTAGTACCTCACTTTTCACTCTGCTCCTAATAGTCCCTCTTTGTGCAATGGGATGATTCATGTGTTTATACGAGTCATCATATATTAAGCTATGATGTATATAGGTTTTATAGTCAGGTTAGTTTTTACTTTCCATGGGTAATCCCTTTGTCTGTCATGTGTGTGTTTCTGTTGTTTGGTTGTCAACTGTCATGCTGCTGTTACACTGTAATTTCCCAGTTTGGGATCAATAAAGTACATCTATCTATCTATTAATCTCATAAAAGCTGTAGCTGGACACGAATGAGGAGCAGATAAACAAGCATTAATTGACATTTACAGAGCACTAATGCGATTGACAACAGACTACGGATGCATGATTTATGGAGCAGCGGCAAAGACGACTCTGGACAGAAACTCTGGAAAAAACAGACAGAATGCAGCATAGAGCGTTTCGCCTGTGCATTGGAGTCGTCAAAACAACACCAAACAATGCAGTTTTAATAGAAGCAGGAGAAATGCCAATGGACTTGAGAAGAGAAACTCGCATTATCATACTGGGTCAAGCTGAAAGGAAGTGATGAAGCAAATATTTCAAAAACAACACTACAAAACTGCTGGGAATACTCTAATTTCCAGGGACACAGGTTTGGGTGGACAATTGAAAGAAAAGCCAGAATGTATGGCCTACACATTATTGATATAGCTAACACCAGTCCAGTGAGTAATGTTCCCCCTTGGCTGTTTCTGGGAATAGAAGTAGACGCTAGTCTGCTAATGAGTAAAAAGGATCGGCATATGCACCATGCAGTGGCGCAGTGGTTTAGCACTGTGGCAGCACAGTTTACCCTCGGCCGGGGGATCGCGGGGATCATGAGATCGTGGGTTCGATCCCAGCCCCCGACCAACAGTGAGCTGTGTGGAGTTTGCATGTTCTCCCCGTGTTGCGTGGGTTTACTCCGGGATTTCTCCGGTTTCCTCCCGCATACCAAAAAAAAACATGTAGGTTTAGGGCGCTCGCGCACGCAGCGACCAGCAGCCGGTGGCTTGTCACCAGACTGCAAACCAAATCTACCTACGGGTACAAATAAGTAACAAAAAAAAAAAAAAAAAAATATGAGTGAAGTTGTTGTGAAAACAAGCATTTACCTCAGGAACAATTACTATAACTTCTTACAGCTCTATACTGACAATTCAAAGAACAAAGAGGGTTCTGTTGGAGCTGGAGTATACATTCCAGAGTTTACAGTGACCATCGCAAAAAGACTCTCCAACAATACATCCGTGTTTACAGCAGAGATGGTGGCAATAATTATTGCTTTGCAGTGGGTGGAGGAGGTCAGACCAGACCGGGTGGTGGTGTGCACGGATTCACTTGCAGCATTAACCAGCTGCAAGTGAATGTTAATGACCAGCAAGTGAATGTTAATGACCAGCATTTTGCTGGTCATTAACATCTGTTTGTTCTCTCCCATAGATTGAGTCCCCATCGTGCTGTTTGCTCTCTACATGTCTGTTCTTTTCTTCTTCTCTATCCCCCCACCCCCCACCCAGCCAGTCGCAGCAGGTGACTGCCCCTCCCTGAGCCTGGTTCTGCTGGAGGTTTCTTCCTGTTAAAAGGGAGTTTTTCCTCTCCACCGTCGCCAAGTGCTTGCTCACAGGGGATCGCCTGATTGCTGGGGTCTTTCTGCAACTGTGGGGGTTCCCCCCTACAGTTGATAGTGCTATGAGATGACTGTTGTTGTGAAATGGCGCTATATACACTACCGTTCAAAAGTTTGGGGTCACCCAGACAATTATTTTGTGTTTTTCATGAAAAGTCACACTTATTTACCACCATGAGTTGTAAAATGAATAGAAAATATAGTCAAGACATTGACAAGGTTAGAAATAATGATTTGTATTTGAAATAATAATTTTTTCCTTCAAACTTTGCTTTCGTCAAAGAATCCTCCATTTGCAGCAATTCCAGCATTGCAGACCTAACATGATTGCACACGGGTTTTCTAATCATCCATTAGCCTTCTGACGCAACGAGCAAACACATTGTACCATTAGAACACTGGAGTGATAGTTGCTGGAAATGGGCCTCTATACACCTATGTAGATATTGCACCAAAAACCAGACATTTGCAGCTAGAATAGTCATTTCCCACATTAGCAATGTATAGAGTGTATTTCTGATTAGTTTAAAGTTATCTTCATTGAAAAAAGTGATTTTCTTTCAAAAATAAGGAAATTTCTAAGTGACCCCAAACTTTTCTTTTGAACGGTAGTGTAAATAAAGTTGAATTGAATTGAATTGAATTAAAAACCATAGACACTAAAATCTACAAGGGAAGACTTGGTGATTGAGCTACATCAGTTTATTTAGGGTACACAGGGGTGGTGGAGAAGTTCAGTTGTATTGGGTTCCTGCACATGAAGGACTGAAAGGGAATGACTGTGCAGACAAATTAGCAAAAAGCGCTCTTGGAAAAGAGATAACTATACCAATATCTCTTGGAAAAGGTGAAGGGAAAGCTGTAATCAAGAAAAAAGGAACTGGGCTATGGCAAAAAAGATGGGATGAAGATCATAAAGGTAGATCATATTACAGAATACAAAAATCTATTGCAATAAAGAATTACATAACAACCAAAAGCAGGGAAGACATCATTATGGCAAGATTCAGACTGTATCACACAGGTTTAAACGGCACTTTATTCACCATGGGGAAAAGCGAAAGTGACAAATGTAGAGAATGTGGAGTAAAAGAAAATGTCAAGCACATCTTATTACACTGTCACAAATATGGAAATGAAAGACATAATGGAAAATCAAGTTCGAGAGGCTGGTAGGGAATGGGATTTAACTGGCATTCTGGGAACAGATGAAGATGGAGAGGCAATAAGAATCACGAGAAGGGCTCTTTTCTCTTTTTTAAATAACAGGATTAAGTCATAGAATTTAGGGGTCGGGCTCAGATGACAATCTTACACACTCTTGTACAGTAGGTGGCGGCACGCACCTTTCAGCTGTTTGCTATCTGCCAGTAACCGAGAAGAAGAAGAAGAAGAAGAAGAATGGGAGTTGCTAGAAACGGGAAAGAAGAGATACTCATCACCCAATTAAGAATAGGACACACTAATTTAAACCAGATGCTACATAAATGGAGAGCAATAGAGTGAGGAGAACTGCTGCATGTCAGGAAAGATCCCACGAAGATGAAACACCTGAAATTCGAGCACGTCAGTAAAGATCCTGTGAAGACGGCACAGCTGAGGTTTGAGCAGTACCTCCCAGACATGACTGTGTTGCACGTCAGAAAAGACGCCACGAAGATCAAAGACCTGAGGTTCAAGCAGTACGTCACAGGCATGACTGAACAACACACCCATCTCAGACAGGAGGAGACCCTTCACCAGCATAGGGTACTGCAGACAAGGCATGCGCAGACAGACAGTAAACGTCTGGCAGAGCACCATGCACGTGCTGAGTCACTTGAAGCCTGAAGTGCCCGCAAAGCGAGGAACGCTGCACGCCAGGCAAGGCACAGACAAACTGAGACCCAGGAGATGCGGAATAGTCGGCTGGCTGCCAACGCTGCACGCCAGGCAAGGCACAGAGAAGCTCAGACCAAACAGGACACATTACTTTAAACCATACCCATTCAAAACAATAAATCTGGAAATCTCACTCAGTAAGGCAGAAGGCACTCTATAAATTCAAGAAATCTCTGTCAGTGTGTCAGTCTGTCACCCGATTAAGAATAGGACACACTACTTTAAAGCACACCCATTTGAAGCAGAACCCATGAAGAATGGCAGTCTACACTACAAATGTGTAAAATGCCAAGCAAAGTGCTGATTTTCTCCAGGTGCTCCGGTTTCTGGGTTTCAACAGGCATGCATGGGTCTTCCTGAACAGGGTCGAAAACCACTTTTTGTTCAGATCTATTTTCATGATCCTGTCCATGAACTGGAATTACAACACACCTATCCCTCAACCGGTGGTCTGAACAAAGATGAAGAACAACAAGAAAACCCACCAGATGGAGGTCAATAAAGTGAGGAGAACTGCTGCACGTCAGAAAAGATGCCGTGAAGATGAAACACCTCAGGTTCGAGCAGTACGCCGCAGGCATGACTGAACAACACAGCTGTCTCAGACAGGAGGAGACCCTTCAGCAACGGGCATGCAGAAATACTTGCTTATACTTGGTTTCTACGAGCATGGACAGGTATGCATGGGTATGTACTAATAACGCTGAAGTATGTCAGAGAGGTAGGATGGAGCAAGACTGTTAAAACATTTATGTTACAGCCCACTTCTTTTCAGAGCGGGGCCTCTTTTGTGTTTTTTCTTCTATGTTGTAGGTGTAGCTGTGAAGGATTGTCCTTGGCTTAGAGGTGCCTGCATAAGCCATCTCCGCGCCCCTGTCAGTAGTGCTTCTGCTCCTGCTGGAAGCCGGTCACCTTCCTGTGTTTGTGCTCTGCTCTGTCTACTGCTTTTGGTTCTGTTGTCTGTTGCTTGGTCGGGGTTGTGCTGGCTGCCTCCTGGTTGTTATCTGTAGCCTGGAGGGCTTTCTGATTCTGGGTGTGCCACTGGGCATCATTACCCCATGACAGAGTCAGGTGATCGCTGGGCTGACCAGTGATTAGTTTTCTTTGTTTGCACATCCATTCACACACGCAAATCAAGTATCTTACGGATACTTTTCCTTTTTGTTTTCTTTTTAACAATAAACTTGTGTTTAAATTGGCACTTCCATGTGGTCTCCCCTTCTTTGTCTAAGCCAGTGAGCCAGGCTTGTGACAAATGAGGGCTCATCCACTTGCCTGAATCCAGTTGTTCTAGTTGAGCTCGTAAATCATTTGTGGTGTGACAAATGAGGGCTCGTCAGCCTATTTGAATCTGTTTGTCGGATTCTTGTTTGTCTGTTGGCTCATTTGGTGTTTTTTGTTGTGTGTGTCACTGGGTTAATACAGGTTTAAGTGTTTTCCATTCTAATTAGTTTGATATCATTGGTAATTTCTCTGGTTAGGCTTAACAGTGAGTTCCAATAGGGGGTCACTGTCTGCTTTTGGCTTAGTGTGGTGTGAACACAGCCCTGGGGTTACATCCATGGGAGTTCCTGGCGAGTCACCGCATAGCGGTTGCTTGTCAGCCAAGTGGGCTCATAATTAAAAAACCTCCTGCGAGTAATGTCCAAAGACTAGGGTCCAGATTATGTAGATAGTTTTGTGACCAGTTAGTCAGGGAGGAGAGTTACCAGTGTGTCGGTTTTGTGTGGAGACACTTTCTTCTGTTTAACCCAGTTGTTTTAGCTTTTCCATTTTCACAATTTACTCATGTGTGTCAGTGAAAGCATGACAGGTTTTTTGTGAATGAGTGAGCAGCTGTGGTGTCTGGGTGACGTCAGCACTCATTAGTGTGCAGCATTTGCTGAGAAGCGTGCACTTGTTGGGGAGACACGGAGGTCAGTGTCTGTTAATTTGTAAATTTGGTTTGTGGTGTCTGATTTGGAGTGTGTGTGAATTATTTTGAGCTGTGGGCAGAGTGCGGCACTTGTGGATTAGTAACACATCAGGCTGGGTTGTTTTGCGTGTTGACAGTAGTGTGACATGAAGGGCACAATGTCAGCTGTGGAAGATTTTCTGCAGTCTCCTTCTGAGGAGGGTTTAGAGCTTTGTTCACAGGAGCAATTAGTTAAAATAGTGGAGCAGTTTGAGCTGGATGTGGGGGAGAAATGGTTAAAAGAAAATATGAAACAGATTATACGAGCAAATCTGTTGGCCAAGGGTGTCCTCACATCTACAGCTCAAGCTGGGGCTTCTGCTCACCATCCTGACGGTGAGTCTGTCGGGTTTAACCAGAGATGTTGCCAGATTAACGTTCGAACAGCATGAAAGGTTGCTGTTGGAATTAGAAGCGGGGCGGGTGCAGCTGGAGAGACTTAGATTGAGTGTTGGCATGGCTGGGGGTGCTGGGTTAGATGGTGCTTCTAGTCACACACGCTCATTTGATGTCTCGTCCAATTTGCTTCTGGTTACCCAGTTTTCTGAACAGGATCCTGACACTTTTTTCCATTGTTGGAATGGGTTGTCAATAGTCAAGCCTGCTTGGATTCAGAGCGCACATTGCTGTTGCAGTGTAGGTTAATTGGCAAAGCAGAGGAAGCTTACATCGTACTTACTGTGGCAGACAGCTAAGTTTATGCTTCAGTGAAGGCCGCTGTTTTGAGCACATACGAGTGGGTACTGGAGGCATATCGGCAGAGGTTTCGCTCATGGAGGAAAACGTTCAAGCAGACATATATGGAGTTCATCACAGAGTTGATTACTCTTATCGGTGGTGTAATTCATTGCAAGTTCATTCATTCATTCATCTTCTTCCGCTTAATCCTTTTTGGGTTGCGGGGGGGGGGGGGGCAGGAGCCTATCCAAGCATCTTTAGGTGAGAGGCAGGGTACACCCTGGAAAGATCGCCAGTCCATCGCAGGGCTAACACAGAGAGACTGACAACCATTCACTCTCATAGTCATACCTAAGGACAAATTAGAATCCCCAGTTTGATGCCAATTAACCCAACTTGCATGTTTTTGGCATGTGGGAGGAAACCGGAGAAATCCCGGAGTAAACCCATGCAGACACGGGGAGAACATGCAAACTCCACACAGATCACTGTTGGTCGGGGGCTGGGATCGAACTCAGGATCCCCCGGCCAAGGGTGAGTTGCTGTGCTGCCGCAGTGCTAACCACGCTGCTACCACGCTGCAAGTTAATTCATATGAAAATTTGAGTGAGCTTATACAGTGGGGCAAAAAAGCATTTAGTCAGCCACCAATTGTACAAGTTCTCCCACTTAAAAGATGAGAGAGGTCTCCAATTTTCATCATAGGTATACCTCAACTATGAGAGACAAAATGAGGGGAAAAAAAATCCAGAAAATCACATTGTCTGATTTTTAAAGAATTTATTTGCAAATTATGGTGGAAAATAAGTATTTGGTCAATAACAAAAGTTCATCTCAATACTTTGTTATATACCCTTTGTTGGCAATGACAGAGGTCAAACATTTTTTCTGTAAGTCTTCACAAGGTTTTCA
Organism: Pholidichthys leucotaenia; assembly: GCA_020510985.1. Classification (NCBI taxonomy): domain Eukaryota; kingdom Metazoa; phylum Chordata; class Actinopteri; order Cichliformes; family Pholidichthyidae; genus Pholidichthys; species Pholidichthys leucotaenia. Next base: position 103,807 of record CM035850.1, read on the forward strand.
CACACTGTTGCTGGTATTTTGGCCCATTCCTCCATGCAGATCTCCTCTAGAGCAGTGATGTTTTGGGGCTGTCGCTGGGCAACACGGACTTTCAACTCCCTCCAAAGATTTTCTATGGGGTTGAGATCTGGAGACTGGCTAGGCCACTTCAGGACCTTGAAATGCTTCTTATGAAGCCACTCTTTCGTTGCCCGGGCGGTGTGTTTGGGATCATTGTCATGCTGAAAGACCCAGCCACGTTTCATCTTCAATGCCCTTGCTGATGGAAGGAGGTTTTCACTCAGAATCTCATGATACATGGCCCCATTCATTCTTTCCTTTACACGGATCAGTCGTCCTGGTCCCTTTGCAGAAAAACAGCCCCAAAGCATGATGTTTCCACCCCCATGCTTCACAGTAGGTACGGTGTTCTTTGGATGCAACTCAGCATTCTTTCTCCTCCAAACACGACAAGTTTTTACCAAAAAGTTCTATTTTGGTTTCATCTGACCATATGACATTCTCCCAATCCTCTTCTGGATCATCCAAATGCTCTCTAGCAAACTTCAGATGGGCCTGGACATGTACTGGCTTAAGCAGGGGGACACGTCTGGCACTGCAGGATTTGAGTCCCTCGTGGCATAGTGTGTTACTGATGGTAGCCTTTGCTACTTTGGTCCCAGCTCTCTGCAGGTCATTCACTAGGTCCCCCCGTGTGGTTCTGGGATTTTTGCTCACCGTTTTCGTGATCATTTTGACCCCACGGGGTGAGATCTTGCGTGGAGCCCCAGATCGAGGGAGATTATCAGTGGTCTTGTATGTCTTCCATTTTCTAATAATTGCTCCCACAGTTGATTTCTTCACACCAAGCTGCTTACCTATTGCAGATTCAGTCTTCCCAGCCTGGTGCAGGTCTACAATTTTGTTTCTGGTGTCCTTTGACAGCTCTTTGGTCTTGGCCATAGTGGAGTTTGGAGTCTGACTGTTTGAGGTTGTGGACAGGTGTCTTTTATACTGATAATGAGTTCAAACAGGTGCCATTAATACAGGTAACGAGTGGAGGTCAGAGAAGCCTCTTAAAGAAGAAGTTACAGGTCTGTGACAGCCAGAAATCTTGCTCGTTTGTAGCTGACCAAATACTTATTTTCCACCATAATTTGCAAATAAATTCTTTAAAAATCAGACAATGTGATTTTCTGGATTTTTTTCCCCTCATTTTGTCTCTCATAGTTGAGGTATACCTATGATGAAAATTGGAGACCTCTCTCATCTTTTAAGTGGGAGAACTTGCACAATTGGTGGCTGACTAAATACTTTTTTGCCCCACTGTAACTATGGAGCAATTTAACCCTTTGACATCCTTTTATTTATGGACATAAAAAGCATCCTCACTGTCCATGTCACAGTGCTGCGCCTATCATGAGATGTGTCATGTGATGTTATAACCCTCCCCCCCCAGTTGTACTAAGCATTCCACCTCACAAGGTGGCAGACACGTATAACTTACTGCTCTTGCCTTGGAGGACTAATGGCCCCATATATATATACACCCCCCCACACACTTCTGGACACCAGAGAAGAAGAGTTTGTAAACAAATGGTGATTGATCGCAAGACGGAGGAGGCATGTGCTCCCAAATTTGACAACTATGATTCTAAAAATAGATTATTTAGCTTATGAAGGTAAATATCTACTTTTTTTTTTTTTTTTTTTTTAAACAGAGGGTGGGTGAAGCTGGTTGATTTGCACCTACCATCGACCCCCAGCGCCATGTGACTGGACAGAACAATCATGCCAGTTCTGGTCGTCATATGAGATAAATTGCGGCGAAATAAAAGTGAAATTGCGGTGGAATAATCATAACAGTTTCTGAATGTGGGAGAGAAAGCGAAAATGACCGAGAAAACAAAATTATGATCAGGATGGACAAAAATGGACGAAGCGTGCCACCTGGCCAGCAGTAAGTGACATATTTCTTTGTTTACACTGTAACTTGATTTTCTGGTTCATATACTTTAAAGAAAACAAAATGCCCAAAACAACAAACTGACAAAAAACCAAACCATCCTTTGTATAAATATGTCCAAAGTCTGCTTTTGACTGAAAGTTACGTAATTCAATATGGCTGCCGTGGCATTATACAAATTAGATGCATAAATTTACTCCCATCTCAAACTTTGGATCATATTCTGCATCTTTCTATTTGACAGAAAGCCATTATCGGTTACCACTTTCAAGTTATAGCTTTGGAAATCTCTGACATCTGAAATGGAATATTTTCTTGAAAAAAATCTTGACCACCGAGGGGGAGGAGGAAGCACCGCAATGGAACGCCATAGGCAGTCATTGGGTTAAAAACTCTGTTTCTGCCCACACTGCAACATACATAAATGAACACAAGGCAAAAACTGTTAGTGAAGCAGCTACCCTGGTGGATGAATATATGTTAATTCATTAAGGTAGACATGAGTATGCTGAGCCTAATTTTTCTGGGTACAGAGGAGAAGTTTTTTCACCAGGTAAGAGAGGGAGACAGCAAAATTTTCAGCCGAGTTCACGTTTTGAGCCGAGTAAAAGCTGCAATTATTGTAGAAACAAGGGACATTGGAAAGCAGATTGTCCAGTGAAGCCTAAGGGCAGATTTGGTGACGTGCAGGTTAGACCTGTGGCGTCGGCGGCTCTGACTGATTTTAGGAACGCTGAAAGCCTGTGTGTGGAATCTCCTCCTGTACAGTCTGTCTGTGATGTGCCAGTAAAACCACTTAATATGCCAAGTGAATTGTCTTCCATGATAAACTGTCCGTTGGAACAGTCGGACTTTTATGCCTTTATTTTTGATGGCTGTGTATCTCTGGGTGGTGCTGTTAAAGTACCTGTAAAAAATTTTAAGGGACACGAGTGCATCAAACTCATTTATCTTGGAGTCTGTTTTGCCCTTTTCTGAGGTGACAGCTACGGGTGATTATGTCCTGGTGAGGGGTATGGAGCTGTCGGTGTTTCCTGCTCCAATACATAAGTTTCAGCTGGACTGTGGTTTGGTTCAGGGAGACGCGGCCATGGCTGTGCGTCCTGCATTGCCTGTTCCTGGGGTGCATATCATCTTGGAGAATGATTTTGCAGGGGATCGAGTTTGGACAGAATTGCCTCCGCCTCCTATTGTAACATCTTTTCCTTCTAGTTCAGGGACAAAGCATGATCAGCAAAATTCTGAATTGTTTCCAGCATGTGCAGTAACTCGTGCCATGAGTCGGAAGCAGGTGGAAGCTGATGATGATGGTTTAAAGAATATTGTAAAAATAACTGATTCACTCTTGTCCGTGTCTCGTATGGATTTGGTGACAAAGAAATGTGCTGATCTATCTTTGACCGTGCTTTTTGAAGCTGTTCTCACAGATACAGACATGAAGAGTGCAGTTCACGGCCATTTCCTACAAGACGGGTTGCTGGTGAGTAAGTGGATGTCACACAGTGATGTTATTGGTTCACCAGTATATCAGGTGGTAATGTCATTAAAGTTCCAAGATGAGGTGTTGCAGACCGCTCATGATGTGTTGGGACATTTGAGGGTTCGGAAAACATATAATTACATCCTCAAGTATTTTTGTTTGCCTCTTCTAAAAAAGAAGAAGCCTTACAGCTGCCGAAGGATGGGGGGGGGGGGGCAAGCTCTGCCTTCTTTACGAGACTACCACATATCAGCCCAACTGAGACCACTGGTTTGTCTGTGTGACCCATCTTATTACGCAAAATGGAAAACAATTGAGATGTCTTTATCTGAGGTCCCAATCCAATCTAAACTAGGCACCCTTGAAAGCAAAACTACCCCAACAACTAGTCAGTGGACTAATCTGACATTTAAAATCTGGAAATCAGAGATAAGAAAACTAAAACTCCAGGAAGAGGTTAAAATGCTCAGATGGCCAGCATATGACCCTGACTTTCTGCCCGCCTCACATGACTTTAGATTTAGACAGTGGACATTCAGGGGCCTCACCGCAGCATGTACAATGTACGAGAAATCAAACCTAATGTCATTCGATACTCTACGAAGGAAGTACAATCTGGAGAAGCAAGATTTTTTTAGATACTTGCAGCTTCGCGACTTCATTAATAAAAAGATACAAAGCAGTAATATCAAAGAATCTTCATTATTTCTTGATATCTTTATTAATGCATATAAGTCAACAAGTCTTAAAAACCTTATTAGTAAATTATACCGCAGTTTAATGACACTTAAAACAGACTCAACAACATATATAAAACAAAAGTGGGAAAAGGAAATGAACATTGTAATAACTGATGATATGTGGTCAAGGGTTTGGGAGGTGCAATCCTCATTCACCAACTCCGGCACCTGGAGGGACTTTTGCTGGAAGACTCTTATTCGTTTTTTCATAACACCCAATCAGAAATCTAAGTACAGTGGAGTTCCTGCTCATTGCTGGAGAGAATGTGGGGAAACAACAGCAGACCATGGGCACGTATTCTGGTCTTGCCCACACATTCAGCCTTTTTGGACAGACGTAGCAAATGTCATTTCTAAGGCACTGGACTTTAATATCAGCAGCTCTTTTATTTTGTTATTCCTGGATGTTTCCCTGACAAGCTGAACACAGATGATATTTATCTCCTGAAGATTTTTTCGGCATCGGCCAAAAAGGCTATAACAAAGTGCTGGCTACAAAAACAGTGCCCCACACTGAACCTTTTCACCTCCATAATAGACTATATAAGGTCTATGGAACGCATGACCTATACCCTGCGACTCCAAGAGGAGCTAGGAAAAAGATGTTGGAAAAAATGGCTGGACTTGATAAGACGTGACAGTATTTATTAATGTGCGGATTCGGAATTGTATGTTTTTGCTACATCTGATTTGTACCATATTGATCATCCCATGACCTCCTGTGTTTGTGTTTTTTTAATTGAAAAATGTTCATAAATAAAAAGTTTCAAAAAAAAAAAAGAAGAAGCCATCTCTATTGTCATTCAGTCCATACAGCCAATCATGTACAGTAGAACAAAATTACATTTCTCCTATCTACAATGTTAATCACATGTAGACTCAGAGGGGTCGTTGCCATGTAAGGCGCCGCCACAAACAACTTCTCCTTCCCCCATTCTATTACACTGAGCACCAAGCTAGAAGGCGGGAAGTACCATTTTTATATGGTCTTTGGTATGACCCGGCTGGGATTTGAACCCACGGCCTCCTGGTTGTGGGGTGGATGCTCTATCAACTAGGCCACTACTCCAGTGGATGTATACACTTACATTAAAACCCTCAGAGTGTGTATGTTGCCAAACTGCGACATACCCCTAGTGGTCAATAGTGGTAAATATTTTTTTGTCAATAAAACAGTTCAGATTTCCAAGGCTATAACTTGAAAATGGAAATGGAATGTATGGACTTGGAAATGGTTCCAAGGTTGTCATAGCCAGGAGCGACACTGGGGTTAAGCTCCCAGTGCTCATAAAATGCTCCTTATGGCATGCGTCTCGAAAAGCCTCTGACAACTAAGTCCAACTCCTAGCCTGCCCGTGTGGTTTAGTCTCTAAGCCCGGCAGAACTGCTTTTACTAATAGGAGAAGGGGCGAGGGCGGATCTCTGGCGCCTTAAAACCAGATGCTTCGGGTAGATGGTGGCTCGTCAACCTGGGAAGGTAGCCCATCTAGGGGAAGGTAAACCCTGATTTCAAACCTCCGCTACCTTGCGGCATAACCGGTCACGGGAAAGGCTTCGGGAGTCAACCCTGAGGAAAAATCTGGAGTTGGAGCCCCTAAGGCAGTTCTCTGTTGTGCTCAACATCGTTCTGGCAGCTCCTGCGACGGCGCTGGTGCCAAACTGTAGCAGCCCTGCTGTTCCTTTGGATTCATCAGTGACGTGGAGAGGGGGGACATGCTGCAGGGGTAACATCTTGTCCTCCATATCTTCCTGCCCAGGCTTGAATCCTACCAACGCCCAACGCTGGAAGGTAGAACACCGGATCACTGGAGAGGACACTCCAGCTTTGCCTTTGGCAGAGACAAAACACAGGGAATGACAGTTACCGGTTATAAGCCATCGCTCAATTGGTGTAGAGCGTGGTACCAGGGGTTGTTCCCGACCGTGGGAGGGATCATCGGATCTCACTGGACAGCTACCGCCTGCCTCAAGCTGGGAAGCCCCCAGCCAATAAGGTGTTGTCCCGCCACAGCTTGCTTTCCTCATTGGGTGCATGGGGATGAGGAGAAGTCCAAACAGAAGGCTGAGAACCTTCGCACCAGGCAAGACAAAAAACCAAAAGAGACCAACTCTAAAACTGGGAACTTGGAACGTCCGCACTATGATGACAGGACTCGCTGCTAACCTCAAGGACATCAACGATACCAGGAAGACTGCCATCATCAATAATGAGCTGAAGAGACTGGGAGTGGATATCGCCACTCTCCAGGAAACACGGTTGGCTGACGCAGGCACACAGAGAGAAGGACTACACGTTCTACTGGCAGGGAAAGGGCAGTGATGAATACAGGGAACACGGAGTGGGCTTCGCAGTGAAGAACACCTTGCTGAAGATGGTGGAACAGGGCAGCAATGGCTCTGCACGACTCCTCACCCTCCACCTCAACACCACTTAAGGCCCAGTCACCCTCGTCAGTGTGTATGCCCCAACACTGACAGCCACACCAGAGGCAAAAGACGAGTTCTACGAGAATCTCGCAACAACTGTCAGGATCATCCCCAACTCTGAACAACTCATTCTCCTTGGAGACTTCAATGCCAGAGTGGGTGCTGACCACGACTCCTGGCCCTCCTGTCTTGGACCATTTGGCGTGGGCAGAATGAACAACAACGGACAGCGACTGCTCGAGTTCTGCACATATCACGATCTGTGCATCACAAACTTGTTTTTCAAGACCAAGCCCCAACACAAGGTTTCCTGGCAACATCCGCGCTCAAAGCACTGGCACCAGCTGGACTTGATCCTGACCAGGCACACCTCACTGAAGAACGTGCTAATCACCCGTTCGTTCCAGAGTGCAGATTGCGACACAGACCATTCATTGATGTGTTGCAAGGTCAAGCTGCAGCTGAAGAAATTCCATCGTGCTAGACAGCCTGGAAAGGCACGGATTGACACCAGCAAGATGGCCCAACCAGAACTTGTTGAGCAGTTTGCCTCCACCTTTGAGAAGGAACTTGGTGTACCACAAGAAGGAGAATCTGCAAAGCAGAAGTGGGAAGAGCTGCGAAACACCATCCACCGCACAGCCTTGGCTACCGTTGGGAGGTAGACCTCGAAGTCAAAGGACTGGTTTGATGCCAAGTTGACCGAGATGACCCCTGTCATTGAAGCCAAGCGCTCAGCACTTGCTGAGTACAAGAAGTACCCAAATGAGAAGAATCTCCAGATTCTCAGGGCTGCGAGAAGCAAAGTTCAGCAGACTGCTCGGCGCTGTGCCAACGAGTACTGGACTCAGCTCAGCCAAGACATTCAAACCGCTGCCATAACAGGGAACATCCGTGGTATGTACGATGGCATCAAGAAAGCACTTGGTCCTGCTCAGAGCAAGACGGCCCCCCTCAAATCCTCCACTGGGGAGATGATCACAGAAAAGAACAAGCAGATGGAGAGATGGGTGGAGCACTACTCCGACCTCTACTCCAGACAGAACACCGTGACACCGTCAGCCCTTGATGCCATCGACTGCCTGCCATCCATGGACGAACCCGACGCCAAGCCAACCATTGACGAACTCAGCAAGGCCATTGATAGCTTGGCCACTGGCAAGGCACCCGGCAACGACGGCATACCCCCCGACCTGATCAAGCACTGCAAGACTGCCCTACTGCTGCCATTGCATGACGTCCTCTGCCAGTGCTGGAAGGAAGGTGCCGTACCACAGGACATGAGGGATGCCAAGATCATCACCCTCTACAAAAACAAAGGGGAGAGAAGTGACTGCAACAACTACAGGGGCATCTCCCTCCTCAGCGTTGTTGGCAAAGTCTATGCACGTGTTGTTCTTGTTCGTCTACAGAAGCTTGCCGAACGTGTCTACCCAGAGTCTCAGTGTGGCTTCCGCGCTGAGCGATCGACGGTAGACATGATATTCTCCATCCGCCATCTCCAGGAGAAATGCAGAGAACAGAACATGCCCCTGTACGTCGCCTTCATCGACCTCACCAAAGCGTTCAATCTGGTCAGCAGAGAGGGCCTTTTCAAGATCCTGCCAAAGATAGGATGCCCACCAAAGTTGCAAAGCCTCATGGAATTGTTTCACACCAACATGCAGGGGATAGTGCAGCACGACGGCAACGTCTCAGAGCCATTCAACATACGCAGCGGAGTGAAACAGGGCTGTGTACTTGCGCCAACGCTCTTTGGGATTTTCTTTGCTATGCTCCTGAGGCATGCCTTCAGCACAGCAACAGAGGGAATCTACCTGCACACAAGATCTGACGGCAGGCTTTTCAACCTCGCCCGCCTGAAAGCCAGAACCAAAGTACGCAAGGCTCTAATGAGAGACATGCTGTTCGCAGACGACGCTGCAGTCGCAACCCACACACAGCAGGAGCTTCAGACCCTGATGGACCGCTTCTCCCAGGCATGCAAGGACTTCGGGCTTACCGTCAGCCTGAAGAAGACTAACGTCTTGGTGCAAGGCACGGAAGCACCACCACCCATCACCATCGACGACTACGAGCTGGAGGTCGTGAATCAGTTCACGATCAGCAACAACCTCTCCCTTGATACAGAGATCGACAAGAGGATTGGAAAATCAGCCTTCACACTCGCTCACCTTACCACACGAGTGTGGGAGAATCCCAAACTCTCTGTCGAGACGAAGATGGCAGTGTACAACGCCTGCGTCATCAGCACACTGCTCTATGGGAGTGAGACGTGGACAACATACGCCCGGCAGGAAAAGAGACTGAACTCCTTCCACTTGTGCTGCATTCGCCACATCCTGGACATATCCTGGCAGGACAAAGTGCCCAACACAGAAGTTCTGTCCCGCGCCGGCCTTCCCTCCATGTTCACTCTGCTCAGGCAGCGCAGGCTGCGCTGGCTAGGCCACGTTCACCGTATGGAGGATGGCAGAATCCCCAAAGACGTCCTCTACGGAGAACTGGCGACTGGCAGGAGAGACGTTGGCCGCCCACAGCTGTGCTTTAGAAATGTCTGCAAGAGAGACATGAAGGCCCTGGAGATCAACACAGAGCGCTGGGAGGACCTTGCAACGGACCGCTCCAAATGGAGAGGCACCCTGACCAGACAGCTCAAGGCGGGTGAAGAGAGACTGACTGCTGCAGCAGATGAAAAAAGGACCCGCAGGAAGTACCGCCACAGACCCAGAAGCACGGAGACCACCCACAAGTGCGACCTGTGTGACAGGGACTGCCATTCGCGCATCGGCCTGTTCAGCCACAGATGGTGCTGTTCCAGCAGAGTAGACGTTTAGGATTCTCTTCCATGGTCATCATAGACTGACGGAGGCCGACGAATAGAAGAGAACAAGAATAATCCCAGGTTTCTTTTCAGCACTGTAGCCAGGTTGACAAAGAGTCAGGACTCTGTTAATTCTAGCATTCCCTTAGAGCTTACTAGTCAGGGCTTTATGAACTTTTTCAATAATAAAATTTCATCCATCAGAGATACAATTAATCAGATTCTTCCCACTGTTAACTTAAATACAGTAACTACTACAACTCCTTCAACTGGTATCTGTCTTCATGAGTTTACTCCAATTGACCTTTTCGAGTTAGACAAAATAATTTCCTCATCCAAGCCTTCAACTTGTCTTTTAGACCCTATTCCTACCAGGTTATTTAAAGAAGTCTTCCCACCTATTGGTAGCTTTATTCTTCATATATTCATTTCTTCATTAACTTTAGGCCATGTACCGCAGGCTTTTAAAACAGCTGTAATTATACTCTTACTCAAAAAGCCAACGCTAGATCCAGGAGCTTTAGCTAACTATCGACCAATCTCTAATCTGCCTTTCATTTCAAAAATCTTAGAAAGAGTTGTTGCAACGCAATTATTTGACCACCTACAGGGAAATGGTTTACTTGAAGAGTTTCAATCTGGGTTTAGAACCCATCATAGTACTGAAACAGCCTTAGCGAAGGTCACTAACAACCTCATCGCATCTGATAATGGACTGGTTTCTGTACTTGTCCTTTTAGACCTTAGTGCAGCTTTTGACACTATCGATCATAATATTCTACTTGATAGATTAAAACACTACGTTGGACTTAATGGAACTTCGTTGCAGTGGTTTAGATCTTATTTATCTGATAGGTTCCAGTTTGTTCATTGTCAATAATGAGTTTTCTTTCAACTCGAAGCTCAGTCATGGAGTTCCACAGGGATCTGTGCTCGGCCCGACTCTTTTTAGTTTATATATGCTTCCGTTAGGCAACATTATTAGAAAGCACTTTATACATTTTCATTGTTACGCAGATGACACACAATTATACCTGTCAATGAAGCCGGATGATAGTAATCAATTAGCCAAGTTGGAAGCCTGTCTTAAGGAAATCAAAGCTTGGATGACTTGTAATTTCCTGCTATTGAATTCAGATAAGACTGAAGTCATTCTTGTTGGTCCAAAAAACCTTAGAAATACCTTTCCAAATCAAACTTTCAGCTTGGATGTGGTTACTCTTTCTCTTAATAGCTCTGTGAGGAACCTTGGAATTATTTTTGATCAAGATCTGTCCTTCAATTCACATATTAAAATTGTTTCTAAAACTCTCTATCATTTGCGTAATATTGCCAAGATTAGGAGCATCTTGTCTCAGAGTGATGCTGAGAAACTGATCCACGCTTTTGTTAGCTCGAGATTAGATTACTGTAATTCTTTATTATTAGGTTGTCCTAAAACATCTTTAAAAAGCCTTCAGTAGATCCAAAATGCTGCAGCAAGAGTTTTAACAGGTACTAGAAAGAGAGATCATATCTCTCCGGTTCTGGCCTCCCTTCATTGGCTTCCCATAGAGTTTAGAATTAAGTTTAAAATCCTTCTTCTTACTTACAAAGCTCTAAACAATCAGGCTCCTTTTTATTTAAAAGATCTGATACTACTGTATTATCCTAACAGAGCACTATGCTCCCAAAATGCAGGATTACTTGTAATACCTAGAATCTCCAAAAGTACAATGGGAGGCAAAGCCTTCAGTTATCAAGCTCCTCTCCAGTGGAACCAGCTGCCAATCTGGATTCGGGAGTCAGACTATCTGTTTTTAAGAATAGGGTTAAAACCTTCCTTTTTGATATAGCCTAATTAGGGAGGGATCATGTGTTTCTGAACCCTCCCTTAGTTATGCTGCTAATGGGTTTAGTCAGCCGGGGGACCTCCAATAATGCACTGGGCCTCACTCCTTTCTTCACTCTCAATGAAATATTTTTTTTTTGCTGGCCATCAACATTTGTTTGTTATCCCTCATAGATCGAGTCCCCATCGTGCTCTTTGCTCTCTACATGTCTGTTCATTTCATCTTCTCTGTCCCCTCACCCCCCAGCCAGTCGCAGCAGATGACTGCCCCTCCGTGAGCCTGGTTCTGCTGGAGGTTTCTTCCTGTTAAAAGGGAGTGTTTCCCTCTCCACCGTCACCAAGTGCTTGCTCACAGGGGATCGCCTGATTGCTGGGGTCTTTCTGCAACTGTGGGAACCAGCTGAAAGTGCTATGAGATGACTGTTGTTGTGAAATGGCGCTATATACTGTAAATAAAGTTGAATTGAATAGGAATTGAAATCTCCACACTTCTACTGGAATTCAATCCCTTTCTGGAGCTTTGCCATCCTGTGTTGTCCTGATAGCTGCCATTAGTTCATCAAAATTTGGTGGTTCATCCAGACTTGATGCAGCTGGTCACTGCACTAGAGCTTCTTTAGCCTCTTCAGTGAGATCTCCAGGGTTGTTTAGTAGTTGGTCAAAGTGGTCTGCAAATCTGTCCAGGATCTTGTCTTTCTCCTGCAAAACCGTTTCACCATCCATAACCTTTAGTTGGATCAAACTTCTTGGTTTAGGGCCGTAGATTTCTCTCAAACCTGTGAAGAATGTTTTCATGTCCTTCCTGTCCGCTGCAGTTTGAAGTTCCTTCGCTTTTTCATCCCACCAGTTGGACTTCATCTCTCTGGTGTACTTCCGTAGCTCACTCTGAGCCTTTGAGTATTTCTTCTTCTTCAACCTTGCGTTACACTGTAGGTTTTCCTGTCTAGCTGTATTCCTCGCTTCTAGTAGTTTCTTCAGGTGTTCATCATGCTCATTAAACCAATCTTGGTGTTTCCTCTCAGGGTGACCTAATAAATCACTCACAGTCTGATACACCGTATCCTTCAGTGTTGCCCATTTCTCTTCTATGTTATTCTCTGAGTTGTTGCTGGCCCAAGTTTTCATCCATTTCCTGTGTAAGTTCTTCCTGCTTCTTTTGGCCCTTCAGTGCACTAGTGTTTAGCTTCCGTGGTGGCTTTGCACCCGTCCTGCAGTGCTGTTTTCGTCTGCAAATCCTTAATCTAGATCTCAGCATAATTCAATTCAATTCAATTCAACTTTATTTATATAGCGCCATTTCACAACAACAGTCATCTCATAGCACTATCAACTGTAGGGAGGACCCCCACAGTTGCAGAAAGACCCCAGCAATCAGGCGATCCCCTGTGAGCAAGCACTTGGCGACGGTGGAGAGGAAAAACTCCCTTTTAACAGGAAGAAACCTCCAGCAGAACCAGGCTCAGGGAGGGGCAGTCATCTGCTGCGACTGGCTGGGGGGTGAGGGGACAGAGAAGAAGAAAAGAACAGACATGTAGAGAGCAAACAGCACGATGGGGACTCAATCTATGGGAGAGAACAAACAAATGTTAATGACCAGCAAAAAAAAAAAAAAAATATTTCATAGAGAGTGAGGAAAGGAGTGAGGCCCAGTGCATTACTGAAGGTCCCCCGGCTGACTAAACCTATTAGCAGCATAACTAAGGGAGGGTTCAGAAACACATGATCCCTCCCTAATTGTAGGCTATATCAAAAAGGTAGGTTTTAGCCCTATTCTTAAAAACAGAGATCGAGTCTGACTCCCGAATCCAGATTGGCAGCTGATTCCACAGGAGAGGAGCTTGATAACTAAAGGCTCTGCCTCCCATTGTACTTTTGGAGATTCTAGGTGTTACAAGTAAACCTGCATTTTGGGAGCGTAGTGCTCTGTTAGGATGATACGGTAGTATCAGATCTTTTAAATAAAAAGGAGCCTGATTGTTTAGAGCTTTGTAAGTAAGAAGAAGGATTTTAAACTTAATTCTAAACTCTATGGGAAGCCAATGAAGAGAGGCCAGAACCGGAGAGATATGATCTCTCTTTCTAGTACCTGTTAAAACTCTTGCTGCAGCATTTTGGATCAGCTGAAGACTTTTTAAAGATGTTTTAGGACAGCCTGATAATAAAGAATTACAATAATCTAATCTCGAGCTAACAAAAGCGTGGATCAGCTTCTCAGCATCACTCTGAGACAAGATGCTCCTAATCTTGGCAATATTACGCAAATGATAGAAGGCAGTCTTAGAAACAAATTTAATATGTGAATTGAAGGACAAATCCTGATCAAAAATAACTCCAAGGTTCCTCACAGAGCTATTAAGAGAAAGAGTAACTGCATCCAAACTGAAAGTTTGATTTGGAAAGGAATTTCTAAGGTTTTTTGGACCAACAAGAATGACTTCAGTCTTATCTGAATTTAATAGCAGGAAATTACAAGTCATCCAAACTTTGATTTCCTTAAGACAGGCTTCTAACTTGGCTAATTGATTAGTATCATCTGGCTTCATTGACAGGTATAATTGTGTGTCATCTGCATAACAGTGAAAATGTATACAGTGCTTTCTAATAATGTTGCCTAACGGAAGCATATATAAACTAAAAAGAGTAGGGCCAAGCACAGATCCCTGTGGAACTCCATGACTAAGCTTTGAGCTGAGAGAAAACTCATCATTTACATGAACAAACTGGAACCTATCAGATAAATAAGATCTAAACCACTGCAACGAAGTTCCATTAAGTCCAACATAGTGTTCTAATCTATCAAGTAGAATATTATGATCAATAGTATCAAAAGCTGCACTAAGATCTAAAAGGACAAGTACAGAAACTAGTCCATTATCAGATGCAATGAGGAGGTCGTTAGTGACCTTCGCTAAGGCTGTTTCAGTGCTATGATGGATTCTAAACCCAGATTGAAACTCCTCAAATAAACCATTTCCCTGCAGGTGGTCAAATAATTGCGTAGCAACAACTCTTTCTAAGATTTTTGAAATGAAAGGGAGATTAGAGATTGGTCTATAGTTAGCTAAATCTCCTGGATCTAGCGTTGGCTTTTTGAGTAAGGGTTTAATTACAGCCGTTTTAAAAGCCTGTGGTACATGGCCTAAAGTTAATGAAGAACTGATTATATGAAGAATAAAGCTACCAATAAGTGGGAAGACTTCTTTAAATAACCTGGTAGGAATAGGGTCTAAAAGACAAGTTGAAGGTTTGGATGAGGAAACTATTTTGTCTAACTCACAAAGGTTGATTGGAGTAAACTCATCAAGACAGACATCAATAGAAGGAGTTGTAGTAGTTACAGTATTTAAGTTAACTGTGGGAAGAATCTGATTGATTTTATCTCTGATGGATGAAATTTTATTATTGAAAAAGTTCATAAAGTCCTGACTAGTAAGCTCTAAGGGGATGCTAGGATTGACAGAGTCCTGACTCTTTGTCAACCTGGCTACAGTACTGAAAAGAAACCTGGGATTATTCTTGTTCTCTTCTATTAATGCAGAGTAATAACTCGTTCTAGCTTTTCTAAGAGATTTTTTATAAATTAAAAGATGATTTCTCCAAGCTAAATAGATTTCATCTAAATTAGTAGAGCGCCATTTTCTTTCTAATTGACGAGTCTTCTGTTTTAAGCTACGAGTTTCTGTGTTGAACCAAGGAGTTAAAAATCTCTGATTAGACTTTTTCTTTTTTAAGGGGGCCACCAAGTCTAGAGCCTGATGCAGAGAAGCTGAAACACTATCCACCATGTTATCAATTACAGAAGGAGCAAGCTGTCTATAGCTTATTTCCGTTGTGTTGACACATGGCATAGAGGAAACAATCTGCATAAATTTGGAAACAGCATCATCTGAGAGGCATCTACTGTGATAATATTTTTCTTTAGGAGCCAAATAGTCAGAAATAGTAAAATCAAAGGTTAACAGACAATGGTCTGACAGTACAGGGTTATGAGGAGACACGACAAGATTTTCTATTTCTATGCCATATGTCAGAACAAGGTCCAATGTATGGTGGAGGTAATGAGTAGAATTTCCTACTTTCTGAGAAAATCCAATCGAGTCTAATATTGAATTAAAAGCCACATTAAGGCAGTCACTATCTACATCCACATGTATATTAAAGTCCCCTACTATAATTATTCTATCAGATTTCAGCACTAAATCAGCTAAGAAATCAGGAAATTCGGATAAAAATTCTGAATAGGTTGATGGGGGACGATAAACTATGGCAAATAAAATTGGGTTTAACCTGGAATTGCTAAAGTGCCCAACACTGAGGACCAGGCCCTCAAAGGAATTATAACATGTTTTTTGCTTTACATTAACTAGTAATTTGGAATGGTAAATTGATGCTACTCCTCCTCCACGACCAGAACTTCTGGGATTTTGACAGTTTAAATAACCAGAAGGAGTTGATTCATTTAAACCAACATAATCCTCTTGTCCTAACCAAGTCTCTGTAAGGGAAATTAAATCAATCTGATGATCAATTAACAGATCATGGACTAACAGAGACTTGGGAGTTAGAGACCTAATATTTAATAAACCACATTTAATTTTTAAATTATGAGGAGGAACAGAGGCCAAATCATTCAATTTAGAGGCTTTATGTTTAATTTGAGTTTTACCAATATTTTGCTTTATCACTTTGGGATGCTTATACATTATATTTTTATTTACTTTGGAGGGAGCAGACAACGATTCTCTGATGGGGAAGACAGGGGCTAAGCTGAGGGGTGGCGGATGAAGAGGAGCTGCAGAGAGGCGTGTAAGACTGAGACTCTGCTTCCTGGTCCCAACTCTGAGTAGTCATGGTTTTGGAAATTTGGATAAAAAAGATGCCAGATTGTTAGATAAATGAGAAGCACCATCCAAAGTGGGATGAATGCTGTCTCGTCTCATAAGACCAGGTTTTCCCCAAAAAGAGCTCCAATTGTCAATGTAGCCCACGTCATTTTTAGGACACCACACAGACAGCCAGCGGTTCAAGGATGACGAGCGACTAAACATGTCATCACTGGTCAGATTGGGGAGGGGCCCAGAGAATACTACAGTGGCAGACATCGTTTTTGCAAAGTCACACACCGATTCTATATTAAGTTTCGTGACTTCCGACTGCCGGAGACGGATGTCATTAATGCCGGCGTGAATAACAATTGTGGAATATTTACAGTTACTTTTAGCCAGCATTTTCAAATTTGACTCGATGTCGCCTGCTCTGGCCCCAGGAATGCATTTGACTATGGCCGCTGGAGTCTCTAGGTTCACGTTTCTGACTACAGAGTCGCCAATGATCAGAGTTTTTTCCTCAGCGGGTGTGTCGCTGAGCGGGGAAAAACGATTAGAAACGTGAACAGGTTGGTGGTGAACCGGGGCTTTGCGACTAGGCTTCCTTCTCACCGTCACCCACCCAGTCTCCTCGCTGCAGAGGAGAGCCGGGGAACCGGTGACAGGGGGGGCTAAGCTAGCTAGCTCCGCTGCAGCTAATGGGCGTCCGTCGAGATTAACTGGCGCAGACGGTGTTTCAATGCAGCGGAGCCGGGATTCCAAATCAGACAACCTCGCCTCGAGCGCCTCAAAAAGACAACATTTATTACATTTACCGTTATCACTAAAAGAGGCAGAGGTGTAGCTAAACATCTGACAGAGAGAGCACACCAGAGGAGGAGAGGAAAGAGAGCTAGTAGCCATAGCTAGTGGCTCGAGAGCTGGAGAGCAAACCACACAGGCAGACAGCAAAACAGGAAGTGACGATACGTTACCACAAGGAAGTGACGATCACCCAACTAGGACCATGTGGTACTGATCATAACATGATCAGTACCACAGTCCGCACCTCTCATTGCTCTGGCGTCCAATACATCCCTTATGTCTCTCTGCCTGACTATGATGTAGTCTAATAAGTGCCAGTGCTTGGATCTTGGGTGCATCCATGTCTTCTTGTGTGTGTCCTTGTGCTTAAATAGAGTGTTGGTTATCACAAGGTTGTACTCTGAACATAGTGCAAGTAGAAGTTCTCCATGAGCATTGCACTTGCCTACTCCATGACTGCCTAGCACTCCTTTCTATTTCTCAGTGTCCAAACCAACTCTGGCATTAAAATCTCCAACAAGTATCAGCCTGTCATCAGTTGGTACACGCCTGATAGTCTCACGTAAATCACTGTAGAACTCTTCTTTCACCTCCTCTGTGTTGGTCATTGTTGGGGCATATACACTGATGAGTGTGGCATACATCTTCCGCTGTAGTGGGAGCCTCATAGTCATTATCCTGTCGTTGATTGGCACCGGTTCCTCGTCAAGCATTGCTGCTATCTCCTTTCTAACTGCAAAGCCCACTCCTGCTTCTCTCCTTTCTTGAGTTGATCTCCCACTGCAAAAGATGATGTTCCCATGGTCTTCCAAGCTGTCATATCCAGGCAATCTTGTTTCACTAAGTGCAGCTATGTCTACATTGTATCTGTTCATTTCCAGGGCCACAAGTGCGGTCTGTCTTTCTGGGCGCTGTGATGTTGTTCTGTCCAACAGAGTGCATGCATTCCATTCTGCTACACACAAGGCTGCTGTTTTCCTCTTCTTTTGTCTTCCTGCTCCTAACTTACTTTTCACTGCCTGTCTGAGTGTGAACAGATCAGCGCGGACCTTGTAAGTCCAGGAGACGTCCGAGCCAGTATGAGTTGCTTTCTGATCGACCATTTCATGAAACTGCTTGCAAAGTATTTGAGTACTGCTAGTTTTTGCTGGACTAGCAGCACATTCTTGGCAGATAAAGGTATCATCAGTGGCAAGGACAAGCCAAGACAAACTGACTCCAGTATCTGTTGCAGTGACTAACCAGATGGTAGGGTTGTTTATCTCTGCTCTTTGTGTAGTGCATGTTGTGATGCACCAACTGGCACAGTCCACCACAGACCTTGCAACAGATGTGTTTATCTGCCAGGATGTCCAGTCTCACCCCGTGTAACTGGGAGTGGTCCACCACAGACCTGTGGCAAATATTGTTTTAGTTCTGCCAGGATGCCCTGTTTCACCCTCCACACCCTCGTAAGGGCAGGGATGCCGGTTGAGTCGCCGATGGCCCGACCCATGAGACAGGTAGTACCGGTTTTCATGGTTATCCGGTAGCAAGCAAGCCAATGCCTGACCTGACAAAATAATATAACAAAAAAATGTTATATTATTCTTATATTATTCCATGTCTTTTATGTTCTCATATGTGCATTTTATATATGGCCTTGGGGCAGCTTCATTCTGTGTATAAGAGTGCATGAGTTAGCAATTATAAATCACATAGCTGTTAATGGATGTCCAGTCTGTAAGTGTGGTGTTCAGATATTTGTTAAGACACAGCTGTTTTCAATTTGTCATGTTCAGTTCTGTGTGACTGAGTGTATTTATCTCCCTGTTTCCTGTGAGTAAAGAAGATAAGGACTATGCTTCATTGACTCTCAAGGACAAGATTGTACATCTTGCAGGACATTAATCGCTCTCTCTCACTCCCCATTGATAAAGACAGCTTTAAAAGTTGCAATAAGAATTATGTTTTTTCAGAGGTATGTGTGCATGGATATGAAGCTGCTGCCATGTAAACTGTCTCTCCCTCATTGGCCATGAGGAAAATAAATCTATTTACATTTAAATATTCTGCCTGACTTTTGACTCAGATAATTATACTGAAAATTATCCTAACAACCTGTTTGGCCCTACTCACTCAGACATGGTCTTGCTCGGCTCAGTTCGCTTTTGTTTCCATTACAGCAGAGTATTGCCTGGGGTGGGTGAGATTTTTTTTTTACACCAAGGCGACACCACACTCCCATGGCGTAAAACACGCGACACAAGCAAAACACAACATGGCGGCTTATGAGACGACTCCTCAGTGTCTGGCTTTTTATCAGAGTAAAGACAAAAAGGACAGCCAAACAAGGGTACAGGCAGCAAAACGAAACACTCTGGAAAAGTACTGGAGTGTTTAGGAAGCCATCGAGCCGTAGACATGAGGATACGAACCAGATCACATATGAAGGTAAACTAATGATTGCTAATGCCAGTTTGCTTTAAGTCTGCTGTATTACATTGTAATGTTTGCAAGTTATTACTATTAGGTACTAAAATATGCATGTTGTGTGTGTGTGTTTCAGATAGCTCTCTTGTGGCAAAATTACTGCTTCAAACCGTGGGTCTGGGCATTCAACACAGCCTGTCACTGATGTCACCCCAGCTTTATAAATGCTCAGTGGTTACAGAACTTAAGAATGTCTGTAGAAACATGTAGCTTCCTGTGCAACAAATTGCTCTGATCTGTGTGAAAATCACGGAGACTGTTGAGACATCATGGCATGTACCTGCTCCAGCAGCACTGAGTCTGTGGTAGTGTCATGGCAAAATTGTTCAGCTGGCAAAACTTGATCGGCAGGTTGTAGTTATGGGGTTATATTAGCCATAAAATATATATTTCAACAGGTAAACAGTACTGAGGTATAATAAGATACATTTAACAATTATGATGCATTTTAGGCCAAAACAAACTTGATCTAGGATTAAAAGCAACTAAAATAATGCAGTAACAAGGTTACATAGAAAATACTTGATTTACTGGATAGATACAGGTAGATATTGTAGAAATATATACTGTATTCTCTGCATCAACAATGTACTATACATGTATTCATTTAGTAATGCACTGGGGAATTTTGACAATAAACCTTTGTACTTCTTGCAGATCTGTCTCCACTTTTGTTTTATGTGTGGAGGTTACCACCAAGTGACAAATTAAATACTAAAAGATTGGAAAAGCTGTCTAAGAACAATCCAGCAGTTTGAGAAATCACTTTTGGTTTGGTTTAAGTCTGTCAACAGAATTATGAACCATAAAGCAGTTTGTGTTAAAATGTTAAATCCCATTAAACCCTAACCCAGAGGGTGTCCAATCATGTCCCATGGAGGGCCAAGACCCCGCAGGTTTCCTCTTCCACCCAGTCTCCCCAGCAGGTGTTATCACTGATCAGCAGTCAGTGGAAGAAATTCAGTGGAATCTGCTGTTGAAGACACTGGCTGAAGGTAAAGCCTGCAGGGTCTTGGCCCTCCATGGCACACGACTGGACACCCCTGCCTTAACCCATTATTAGAAAATACAGATGCTAATATGGCCCAGAATCCCTCCATATACTGGTACTGTCACTACAGTGTGCAGGGTCTTCTGCACTGGCACATCCAACAATACAGTCTTCAGTTAATAAAATAATTGTTTTTGGTTACTTTTTCTTAAAAATGAGCCATTATTTTCAAAGTCACTGATAAATGGTTTGTACTGTTGACTCTTTTCCCCCCAGTGTATTAACAGACAAAAATAGAAATCATGATGCAAACACATAAGTCACTGAATTGCTTATTACAATCGGCAGCAAATTCCAGATTATTTAGAATGTGCAAAATTCAAACTGTAAAAAAAAAAAAAAAACCTTAGAATGGGTCACATTCTTAGTGGGGACCACCAATAGTGTGTATATTGTGATTTTATGTGTGGTGTTTGTATAGTATTGTTTAGGGGATTATTTTGAGTTAGAAACACGGCCTTATTTTGTTTTATTGAACTGTTCTCTTTTTAGCGGCAGAATAACCCGCTCAGCCATGTAGGGGGCGCTGGCAGTCTACCCAGCCCCCCAGCCTTAGTTGTGTGAATGGATAGTTTATTTATTTTTGTACATATGTTCTTCCCTTTTAGTGTGCGAGTCGGGTGACAAATTAGGGTGGGTTGTTTGTGTGCCTGACATTTTTTTTTTTTTTTTTTGGGGGGGGGGGGTTTACATATGAAAAAGGCTGGTATTAGTAAGATGGCGGCCGGGTTGGACGTGGATTGGACCGGGGCGGCTAACTGCCGGTTTCCGGTAGTGACGACACTTGGGATATAAAGGAAGTGGGCGGAAATGGCTCTGCCTCTTTTGTCGTGGGAGCCACCTGGCATGCAGACAAGTGCCATAAGCCTTTTGTATATAGTTCTGTATCCTGAAATAAAGCCGTTAACTGAGTCAATACTTCCTCGTTACTCCTACAGTTATGGACAACACATAGCCCTCTTCAGATCACTCTACAGATGTTCGCTCAGATTCAGGTCTGGACTCTAGCTGGGCCATTCCAAAACCTTAATCTTTTTCTGGTGAAGCCATTCTTCTTTTGATGTGGATATGTGCTTTGGGTCATTATCGTGCTGAAAGATGAAGCTCCTCTTTAATTTCAGCTTTCTAGCAAAAGCCTGAAGGTTTGTGCCAACACTGACTGGTATTTAGAACTGTTCATAATTCCCTCCATCTTGACTAAGGCCCCAGTTCCAGCTGAACAAAAACAGCCGCAAAGCATGATGCTCCCACCACCATGCTTCACTGTAGGTATGGTGTTCTTTTGGTAATGAGCAGTGTTGTGTTTGCACCAAATATACCTTTTGGAATTATGTCCAAAAAGTTCAACCTTGGTTTCATCAGACACCAGCACATTTTCCCACACGTGTTTGGGAGATTTCAAATGTGTTTTTGTAAAATATAGCCAGGCTTGGATGTTATTCTTCGTAAGATGAGGCTTCCGTCTTGCCACCCTAGACAGGAGATTGTTGTCACATGTACTAAACAGCCAGTACTTGCCAGAAATTCCTGCAGCTGCTTCAATGTTGCTGCTGGCCTCTTGGCAGCCTTCCTGACCAGTTTTCTTCTCGTCTTTTCATCAATTTTGGAGGGACGTCCAGTTCTTGGAAATGTCACTGTTGTGCCATATTTTCTTCACTTGATGATGACTGTCTTCACTGTGTTCCACGGTATATTTAATGCCTTGGAAATTCCTTTGTACCCTTCTCCTGACTGATACCTTTGAACAATGAGATCCCTCTGATGCTTTGGAAGCTCTTTGTGGACCATGGCTTGTGCTATAAGATGTGACTACAAAAATGTCAGGAAAAGCCTACTAGAACAGCTGAGATTTATTTGGGGTTCATCAGAGGTACTTTAACTGGTGGCAGGTGAGTGCTGACTCCCATTAACATCAGTTTGAATGTGATTGGTTAATTCTGAACACAGCCATATCCCCAGTTATAACAAGGTGTGCATATTTATGCAACCAGGTTATTTTAAGTTTTTTTGTTTTTCCAGTTAAAAGATTTCAGTTTGTTTTTCAATTGGGCTGTACAGGTTGTAGGTCACATTAATGGTGGAAACAGCTTTGAAATAATTTATCTTGGTCTCATTTTTTTTTAACATCACAAAAACCTGGATTTGAAAAGGGGGGTAAGAGACTTTTACATCCACAGTAGATCATATGAGTTCCTATGGAAAAATGAAAAGACCCTGCCTTGGATTTGGAGCTAAAATGGTTCTAGGAACTGAGGTCCTAGTTCCTACGCTGTCCAAACACAAGAAAACCAGCCTTGGTAATGGAAGGGTTATAGGAACTGCAAAAGGGCCTATTATCTCTTAATGTTTCAATCTGATTGAACCTAAACTGCATCTAGTTCAGACTAGTTAACACTAGCCTGTGTGTAGTTAACCCTGGTTAACACAAACCTGTGTATAGATAACTGTGGTTAACACTAACCTCTTCTCAGCCTAGTTAACAATAACGTGTATAGTTAATCCCGATGAACATTAACCTTGTCTCATTCTAGTTAACCTGTGCATAGTTAATCCTAGATAACAATAATCTCTTATTAGTCTAGTTAACACTAACCTGTGTGTAGTTAATACTAATCTGTGTATAGTTAATCCTGGTTAACACCTCTTCTCAGTCTAGTTGACACTAACCTGTGTGTAGTTAACCCTGGTTAAAACTAAACTGTTCTCAATCTAGTCAACACTAAGATGTATATAGTTAACCCTGTTTAACACAAACCTGTTCTTAGTCTAGTTAACACTAACCTGTGTGTAGTAAACCCTGGTTAGAACTAACCTGTGTGTAGTTAACCTTGGTTAACACTAACCTGTTCTCAGTCTAGTTAACACTAACCTGTGTGTAGTTAACCCTGGTTAGAACTAACCTGTGTGTAGTTAACCTTGGTTAACACTAACCTCTTTGCAGTCTAGTGAACGATAACCTGTGTGTAGTTAACATTGGCTAATACTAACCTGTTCTCGGGCTAGTTAACACTAACCTGTGTGTAGTTAATCCTGGTTAACACTAACCTCTTTGCAGTCTAGTGAACGATAACCTGTGTGTAGTTAACAGTGGCTAATACTAACCTGTTCTCGGGCTAGTTAACACTAACCTGTGTGTAGTTAATCCTGGTTAACACTAACCTGTTCTCAGTCTCCAGCTCGTTCTTGCGTCGGTTAGCGTCCTCTAACAGACTCTGCAGCAGGGCAATTTTTTCATTGTCTGAGCCCTCCTGAGCCAGTTTGAGCATCTTGTTCTCGTGCTGTAGACGGATCAGATGTTCCCTGGATTTAAAATTGAAGAACAAACAGTGCTGTGAAAAAGTATTTGCGCTTTCCTGATTTCTTATATTGTTGCATATTTGTCAAACTTTGTGTTTCAGATCAAGAAACAAATCTTAATAATTAGACAAAGATGACCTGAATTAAAAAAAATATATATTTTAGAAGTCATGAAGGGAGTGAGTACTTTTTCCACAGCACTGTAAATGGGTTATACTAACCACTAGACTAACCTACAGCTGTTGGAGACCTACCTGACCTCAGGAGTGGTGATCTCAGCAGCCAGCGAATCAGAACCATCGTTACTAACAAGGGGGAACAGACCTGCAGACAATGATCATTAGTGACCACATGTTAATGACAGCATGTTAGTGACAACATGCTACCGAGAGCATGTTAATGAGAATATGTTAGTGAGAACATGCTAACGAGAACCTGTTGGTGAGAACATGCTAACAAGAACATGTTGGTGAGAACATGAAAATAAGAACATGTTAAAGAGAGCATACTGTAAGAACATACTGGTGAGAACATGTTGGTGAGAACATGAAAACAAGAACATGTTAAAGAGAACATACTGGTGAGAACATGTTGGTGACAACATGTTCGTGAAAGCATGTTCGTGAGAACATGTTACTGAGAGCATGGTCATGACAACATGTTAGTGAGAACATGTTAAGAGGAGCATGTTGATGAGAACACGTTAATGAGAACATGCTGGTGAGAGCATGTTAATGAGAATATGTTGGTGAGAACATGATGGTGAGAACATGCTAATGAGAACATGTTAATGAGAACATGCTGGTGAGAACATTTTGAGTGCATGTTGGTGAGAACATGTTAATGAGAACCTGTTAGAACATGCTAAAGAGAACATGTTGGTGAGAACATACTGGTTAGAACATGTTGGTGAGAACCTGTTAACGAGAGCATGTTGATGAGAAAATGCTACTGAGTATGTTAGTGAGAACATGCTGGTGAGAACATGCAGGTGAGAGCATGCTGGTGAGAGCAAATTAATGAGAATATGTTAGTGAGAACATGTTGGTGAGAACATGTTAACGAGAACATGCTGGTGAGAACATGTTAACGAGAACATGCTGGTGAGAACATGGTCAGAGCATGTTGGTGAGAACATGTTAATGAAAACCTGTTGGTGAGAACATGCTAATGAGAACATGTTGGTGAGAACATGTTGGTGAGAACATACTGGTGAGAACATGTTAGTGAGAACATGCTGGTGAGAGTATGTTGGTGAGAACATGCTGGTGAGAACTTGTTGGCAAGAGCATGTTGTTGAAGAACATGTTTGTGAGAGCATGTTGTTGAGAGCATGTGGTTGGAGAACATGTTGGTGAGAACATGTGGTTGAATAACATGTTGGTGAGAACACTGGTGAGAGCATATTGTTGACAGCATGTTTTTAAAGAACATGTTGGTGAGCGCATGATGGTGAGAACATGGTTGGTGAAAGCATGTGGTAGAAGAACATGGTTGAGCACATGTTGGTGAGAACATGTTGGTGAGAGCATGTGGTTGAAGAACATGTTTGTGAGAGCATGTTGCTGAGCGCACATTGGCAAGAACATGGTGAAAACATGCTAGTGACAGCATGTTAATGAGAATATGTTTGTGAGAACATATTGGTGAGAGCAGGTTTGTCAGAACATGCTAATGAGAACATGTTAATGAGAACATGCTGGTGAGAACATTTTGAGAGCATGTTGGTGAGAACATATTAATGAGAACCTGATGGTGAGAACATGCTAATGAGAACATGTTAAAGAGTACATGTTGGTGAGAACATACTAGTTGGAACATGTTGGTGAGAGCCTGTTAACGAGAGCATGTTGGTGACCTCGTTCATTAATGCAGATCTTTCATGCTGTGAGTGAGAGAACAGCACTGGAACGTCTCATCGCATTAGGGAATTATCTCGTCCACTTTTGTTTGTTTTTGTTGATTTTGTTTTTAATTTTTTGTCTCTTTTTGCTGATATTGGTTTTTGCTTGGTGTTGGCTTGGTGTTGGCCTAGCTGAAAAGCCCGATCGGACGCACGGGTGGGTCGGACCCCCAGCTGGACTGTTTTACCAGGCTAGGCTAACCTAGCAATTAGGCTAGGCAGTTCTTGGGCGAACATCGGCCCCGGCTACCGACTTGCAGCTGGTGGAGATGGCTACCTACCTGGGTGAGTTCAGCGCATCTCCACCTACTTCTACCCCTGCTCCGGCCTGTTCAGATGTCCAGAACCACAGCAATAATCACTGGCTTCGTCTCAGGGATTAAAAAAAAGTTTGCTGTAGGAGTATTTATAGATTTAAAGAAAGCTTTTGACACCATCGACCACAGAATTTTACTGAGGAAATTGGAAAGGTATGGGATAAGAGGGGTCGGACTGAGTTGGGTGGAAAGTTATTTAAGTAACAGACAACAAAAAATTTGTACAAATTGGTGAGCACAAATCACCCTTCATGAACATCTCTTGTGGTGTGCCCCAGGGGTCAGTTTTGGGACCCAAACTCTATCTTATATATAAATGACATACTGTATGCCAAGTATCAAAAATTCTGAAATTTATTTTGTTTGCGGATGACACAAATATCCTTTGCACTGGTGAGAATTTGCAGCAGGTTTTAGAGGTGGTCACAACTGAAATGAAAAAGGTAATGCAGTGGTTCAACAAAAATAAATTATTTCTAAATCTGAAAAAAAATAAAGATTACATTGCTTGGAAATTATAAAATAAAATCATGAAATAATGGTAACGATAGATGATACCAGAATAGAAACAGTACAGGAAAATAAGTTTCTGGGGGTGATGCTAGACAATAAAATCTGCTGGAAACCTCACATCAGTCACATCCGGGCCAAGTTAGCAAAATGTATAGGCATACTGGGGAAGACAAGACACATCTTGGACTATAAATCATTGGTCTTACTGTACAATTCACTGTTTCTACCTTATCTTAACTACTGTGTAGAAGTCTGGGGAAACACCTACAAGACCAACCCACAGCCAATATGCACATTACAAAAAAAAGCTATAAGGATAATAAATAATGTAGGATATAGAGACCATACCAACTCGTTGTTTTTAAAGTCACATGTCAAAGTTCATGGATTTAGTTAAATTTAAGACAGCACAAGTAATGTACAGGGCAATTAATAATCAACTCCCAACTAATATACAAAAAATATTCCAAAAAAAAGAGATAATGATTATAATCTGAGAGGAGACTTAAACTGTACAAAACCTAAGGGACGAACAACTAAGAAAAGTGTGCATATCTGTCTGTGGAGTGGATTTGTGGAACAGTCTGGAGCTGGAACTGAAATTATGTACAAACAGAAATCAATTCAAAAATAGGTATAAACATTATTTGCTGAAAGAATATATGTTAGAGGGGTAGTATTCATATGTACAATTCACTATGCTCACTGTGGAACACTATGGAATGGTAGGTGGGACAGTACTGTGTATATCTGTGTTGTTTGGGGCTGGGTTTTGATGTATGGACTGTATGTACACTACCGTACAAAAGTTTGGGGTCACTTAGAAATTTCCTTATTTTTGAAAGAAAAGCACTTTTTTTCAATGAAGATAACTTTAAACTAATCAGAAATACACTCTATACATTGCTAATGTGGTAAATGACTATTCTAGCTGCAAATGTCTGGTTTTTGGTGCAATATCTACATAGGTGTATAGAGGCCCATTTCCAGCAACTATCACTCCAGTGTTCTAATGGTACAATGTGTTTGTTCATTGCGTCAGAAGGCTAATGAATGATTAGAAAACCCTTGTGCAATCATGTTAGGTCTGCAATGCTGTAATTGCTGCAAATGGAGGATTCTTTGACAAAAGCAAAGTTTGAAGGAAAAAATTATTATCTCAAATACAAATCATTATTTCTAACCTTTGTCAATGTCTTGACTATATTTTCTATTCATTTTACAACTCATGGTGGTAAATAAAAGTGTGATTTTTCATGGAAAACACAAAAGTGTCTGAGGTGACCCCAAACTTTTGAACGGTAGTGTATATAGGGATGGATGGGCATCAATGTTGATAGGTACAAAATATAGTTAATTGTCTACTTGGGGTCTTAAATGAGGTAATTTGTATATATTTCACATGGGTTGTATTTAGGGAAAAGAGGAGTTGGAGTAAATAAGTGTTCACTTCTTCCTTCTCCCTTTCGAGCACTGTATACTGTCACTTTTATTGCACTTGTCATTTGTTTTGTTTTTTACTTTTTTGTCCGAAATAAAGTATGTACAGTATCTATCGATCTATCTAAACCCAAAGCCCCAGTTGGTTCTTCTCATCATCAGTGCGCACCCTGGCCCTTGATTGGACCAGGTAGCGGTCATCGTCGATCAACCAGACAGGGCCGCGCCTCTTCTCTTCCCCTGCTCTTGAAAAATAGATCCGATATCCTTTCTCTGGAGGATTTTCCCTACCTGGATGCTGGCCGTCCGCCCGCGGCCACCCCTCCTCCTCCTTCCTCTCCTTCAGCAGCGGCTCAAACCCACCAACCCCAGACTAAGACTACTCTAGGTGTGCCAAAATACACACCAGCTCCAAATAGAAGAGAGAGCATCACCCCACCTTCACAACACCACCATCGACAAAATTATTCACCACGTCAGAAACCATCGACAAAGCCCCCCCAGATGACGCTGGTTATTGGTGACTCAATTATGAGGAACGTCAGAAACAGGTACTGTGTGACTAAATTTCTTCCTGGGGCTACAGTGTCTGACATTGACACTCTTACCCCTGACCTACAAAATGAATACCCCCACGTTAAAACTGTCATAGTACATGATGGATGCAACAACATCCCAGATGAAGCGTCAGAGATCTTAAAGAGTGACTTCAGGAGCCTTCTGTCCACTCTTATGAACTGTGGCAGACGTGCGTTTATCTCTGGGCCTTTGGCACCTTTCAGACGAGGTTGTAATTATTTGAGCAGAACTCTCAGTCTTAATACCTGGTTGTGTTCTACATGTCCTACTTTTAACATTGGTTTTGTAGACAATTTTAACCTGTTTTGGAACCGCCCATCACTTATGAGGCCAGACGGCATCCATCCAAATAGACTTGGTGCACATGTTTTAAGGGACAATCTGTTGTTCTATTCCATTCAGCGTTTTTTAGTACAGTGACTGAAATTTGGCGTGTTAACTTACTCTGAAGTTCCTGGGTCTGCCAACCAGCTCTTTTTTGGTTTTGTTTCCACTTCTCATATTAATCCCATTAATCCAAATAATCCTCACTGTTTGGACTAGTCTTCAATTTATAACCCTACAGAGATTGTGTCTGTCTCCCGTTACCCAAAATATTATAACCAAAGACAAATACAACACAACTTGATAAATGCATGCCTTTCTGCAGCTCCTCCTCACCCGCCACCCCCCAAATTTGCCCATCTTCTCCCTTAGAGAACCTTTGTCTACTCCCCCCAAAGTTAATTAAAAAAAAGTTTATATATATATATTTTGCATAAACATCCCAAAGTGATTAAACAGAATGTTGGTCAAACTCAAACCTCAAGTCTCTAAATTTAATAATTTGGCCTCTGTTCCTCCTCATAATTTAAAAATTAAATGTGGTTTATTAAATATTAGGTCTCTAACTCCCAAGTCTCTTTTAAGATAAGATAAGATAAGCCTTTATTAGTCCCACAACGGGGAAATTCCAGGATTGCAACAGCACAGGGATAGCAACACTCAGAGCAACAATCAGAAGGCAAGAAAAAACAAGCAAGCAAGAGCAGCTAATATACATATGTACATATTACTATAAAATATATATATACACACACACACACACAGACACACAGTGCAGAGCATTGTAGCTGGATGGAATAAATATATGAATATATGAACACACAGTGCAGAGCATTGTAGCTAGATGGAATAAATATGTAAATATATAAACACCCACAGTATGGAGCATTGCAGCTAGGTGGAATAAATATGCAAGTATATAAACACACACAGTGCGGAGCAATGTAGCTAGATGGAATAATATGTAGATATATAAAAACACAGTGCGGAGCATTGTAGCTAGATGGAATAAATATATAGATATATAAATATAAACACACCCAGTGCAGAGCATTGTAGCTAGATGGAATAAATATGTAAATATATAAACACACACAGTGCAGAGCATTGTTGCTAGGTGGGATGAAACAGCATAACCGTCTATTTAGTTATCCTACATGGTATGATTATGTGCCCATACATATTCTCACCCTCCATAGCGACCGGTATGTTCCTAGTTGTATGCCGGAGAGGACCATTGTGTAAGTCTATTGCATCTTTTGCATTCAAAAAAAAAAAACAAAAAAAAAAAAAAACTATTAGTTTGTTACGTCTTTTTGCTATCTCTGCGAGCAGCCCTGCTTAGGTTGTACAGTCTGACAGCCGTTGGTAGGAAGGACCTACGAAACCTCTCGGTTGTGCACCTGGGATGATGTAGTCTGCTGCTAAATGAGCTCCTCAGTGCATCCAGTATGTCCTGCATAGGGTGGAACTCGGACTCCAGCAGAGATGACAGTTTAGCCACCGTCCTTCTCTCTCCTATCTCCTCCATCGGATCAAGGCGTTGCCCCAGGACAGAGCTAGCTTTCTTAATCAGTTTGTTCAGTCTCTTCCTATCGGCTGCAGTAATGCCACTGCCCCAGCAGACCACTCCAAAAGTGATGGCTGATGCCACCACCGTGTCATAGAATGACTTCAGCAGCGCCCCTTGTACACCAAAAGACCTGAGTCTCCTCAGCAGGAACAGCCTGCGCTGTCCCTTCTTGTAGAGTGCGTCAGTATTGTGTGACCAGTCTAGTTTATTGTTCAGATGAATACCCAGGTACTTGTAGGATGTCACCATCTCGATGTCTGTTCCCTGTATATTTACTGGTGCTGTGAGGGGCTGCCCATGCCTGCGGCAGTCCACCACCAGCTCCTTAGTTTTCCTCGCGTTGATCTGGAGGCAGTTCCGATGGCACCAGTCCACAAAGTCCTGGATAAGCCCTCTGTACTCAGCTTCATCTCCGCTGGAGATGAGACCAACGATCGCAGAGTCATCAGAGAACTTCTGTAGATGGCAATGTGTTGTGTTGTGTGAGAAGTCCGCAGTATAAAGAGTGAACAAGAAGGGAGCCAGCACCGTTCCCTGGGGGGCCCCCGTGCTACTGATGATCGTGTCGGAAACACAGTCCCGGGTTCTCACAAACTGAGGCCGGTTCGTGAGGTAGTCCAGGATCCATGATGACAGGTGCTGGTCCACCCCTGCGCGCAGCAGCTTGTCCTTCAGGATCATCGGTTGGATGGTGTTGAAAGCACTGGAGAAGTCAAAGAACATGATCCTCACCATATTCCCGGGCTTCTCCAGGTGGGACAGAGAACGGTGAAGGAGGAAGATCACCGCATCCTCCACCCCAATGCCATGCTGGTAGGCGAACTGGAGTGGATCCATCGCTGGTTCCACCAGGGGGCGGAGATGAGCAAGGAGCAGTCTCTCCAGGGTCTTCATCAAGTGGGACGTCAAGGCCACCGGTCTGAAGCTGTTCAGGTCTTTGGGGTGGGAAGTTTTTGGTACAGGTACCACACAAGATGTTTTCCACAGCTGTGGTACCCTCCCCAGTTTCAGGCTCATGTTGAAGATATACGTCACAATCCCACACAGCTGGTCTGCACAGGACTTGAGGAGCTTTGCGCTGATGCCGTCCGGTCCCGACGCCTTCCTCGCCTTGATCTTCCTCAGCTCCGTCCTCACCTGGGTCTTGGTCAGGGTCAGGATGGGGGGCTGTGTGTTGGGAGTGGGGGGGGGTGTCGGTGGAGTGGGGAGTGGGTAGCAGGACTTGATTTCTTAGAGGCAGCAGCGGTTGTTGTGCAGACAGGGGGGAGGGCGGTTGGTCAAATCTATTGAAAAACAGATTCAGGTTGTTCGCCCACTCCCTGCCCCCCGTGGCCTGGGGGGAGGTATTCTGGAGCCCCGAGATGGTTTTGAGGTTTCTCCAGACCCCGCTGATGTCGCTCTGTTGCAGCTTGTCCTCCATCTTCTTCCTGAAGCTGTCCTTGCCTTCTCTGATCTTTCTCCTCAGCTCCCTCTGTACGGACTTCAGCATCTCCCTGTTCCCCGACCTGAAGATCCTCTTCTTCTCTCTCAGAAGTGTTTTTATCTCAGGGTTGATCCAGGGTTTGTTGTTTGAGTGACGCCGTATGGTCTTGGTGGGAACGGATTTGTCCACACAGAAGCTGAGGTAGCCCGTGAAGGTGTGAATGAGGCCATCGATGTCCTCACCATGTGGATCGCAGAGCTGCTTCCAGACAGTGGCTTCAAAACAGTCCTTTAGAGTGTCCATTGTCTCCTCAGACCATAACTCCACAGTGTGCATGGCCGGAGGTTGTCTGTGCACTAGGGGTTTGTACACCGGTCGGAGATGAACCAAGTTGTGATCCGATCTCCCAAGTGGGGGGAGTTGTGATGAGGTGTACGCCTCCTTAGTGTTTGCGTAGAACAAATCCAGTGTTTTATTGTCTCTAGTGTGGCATGTGACATACTGGGTGAAAGTGGGCAGAATGGGAGACAGTGAAACGTGGTTGAAATCGCCTGAGATGAGGAGAAGAGCATCTGGGTGTTCTGTCTGCAGCCTGCTGGTTACTGAATGGATGACGTCACGCGCTGTCCCAGCGTTCGCCGTCGGATTTGCATAAACAACAATGCAGATCACGTGTGAGTGTTCTCTCGGGAGATATGTAGGCCTCATGCTAACAGCTAGCAACTCAATGTCTTTGCTGCAGTGTCGTTGTTTAACAGTGATATGTCCCGGTCTGCACCAGTTGTTGTTAACATACATGATCACTCCACCGCCCCTAGTTTTGCCACTCTCTGGTGTTCGGTCAGCTCGTATCGTGTGATACGAGCTGACCGAAGTCCATGATCTTTAGTCCATGATCTATTAATTGATCATCAGATTGATTTAATATCCCCTCACAGAGACTTGGCTAGGGCAAGATGATTATGTTGGTTGAATGAATCAACTCCCTCTGGTTATCTAAACTATCATAATCCCAGAAGTTCTGGTCGTGGAGGTGGAGTAGTGGCAATTTTCCATTCTAAATTACTAGTTAATGTAAAGCAAAAATCATGTTTTAATTTCTTTGAGAGCCTGGTCCTCAGTGTGGGGCATGTTGGCTATCTTGGCTTGAACCCAATTTTCTTTGCCATAGTTTACCATCCTCCCTTGCCCTATTCAGAGTTTTTATCTGAATTTGCTGAATTTTTAGCTGATTTAGTGCTGAAATCAGATCAGAATAATTATTGCAGGGGATTTTAATATACATGTTGATATAGATATTGACTGCCTTAATAAGGCATTCAATTCAATTTTAGACTCAATGGGGTTTTCCGAGAAAGTACAAAATTCTACCCATTATCTCCACCACACATTGGACCTTGTTTTGACTTATGGTATAGAAATAGAAAATCTGGTAATGTCTCCTCATAATCCTGTACTGTCAGACCATTGTCCGTTAACCTTTGATTTCACTATTTCTGATTCCTTGACTCCTAATGAAAAATATTACTACAGCAGATGTCTCTCAGATGACGTTGTTACAAAATTTTTGCAGACTGTTTCCTCTATACCATGGGTCAACACAACGGAAATAAAAGATGGAGAGCCTGCTCCTTCTGTAATTGATAGCATGGTAGATAGTGTTTCAGCCTCTCTGCATCAGACTCTAGATTTGGTAGCCCCTTTAAGAAAGAAAGTCTAACCAGAGATTTCTAACCCCTTGGTTTAACACAGAAACTTGTAGCTTAAAACAGAAGACTTGTCAATTACAAAGAAAATGGTATTCTACTAATTTAGATGAATTCTATTTAGCGTGGAGAAATCATCTCTTAATTTATAAAAAAAAAAATCTCTTAGAAAAGCTAGAACGAGTTATTACTCTGCATTAATAGAAGAGAATAAGAATAAACCCAGGTTTCTCTTCAACACTATAGCCAGGCTGACAAAGAGTCAGGACTCGGTCAATCCTCGCATCCCCCTTGAGCTTTCTAGTCAGGACTTTTTGAACTTTTTCCAATCATAAAATTTTATCTATTAGAGATAAAATCAGTCAGATTCTACCCACCATAAACTTAAGTACATCAACTACTACAACTGCTTCAATTGATATCTGTTTAGATAAGTTTACTCCAATTGACCTTTTAGAGTTAGATAAAATAATCTCATCTAAGCCTTCATCTTGTCTTTTAGACCCTATTCCTACCAGGTTATTTAAAATAGTCTTCCCAATTATTGGTAGCCGTATTCTTCATAAGGCTGATTCTTCTTTAACTGTGGGTTATGTACCACAGGCTTTTAAAATTGCTGTAATTAAACCCTTACTCAAAAAGCCAACGCTCAATCCAGGAGTTTTGGCTAACTATCGACCAATCTCTAATCTGCCTTTCATTTCAAAAATCTTAGAAAGAGTTGTTGCTGTGCAATTGTTTGACCACTTGCAGGGATTTGGTTTATTTGAAGAGTTTCAATCTGGGTTCAGAGTCCATCACAGCACTGAAACAGCCTTAGCGAAGGTCAATGACCTCCTTATCGCATCCGATAATGGACTTGTTTCTGTACTTGTCCTTTTAGATCTTAGTGCAGCCTTTGATACTATCGATCATGACATTCTACTTGATAGATTAGAACACTTTGTTGGACTAAATGGAACTTCGCTGCAATGGTTTAGATCTTATTTGTCTGATAGACTTCAATTTATTCACATCAATGATGGATTTTCTTCCAACTCTAAGCTCAGTCATGGAGTTCCACAGGGATCTGTGTTAGGCCCTACTCTTTTTAGTTTATATTTGCTTCCGTTAGGCAATATCATTAGAAAGCACTGTATACATTTTCATTGTTACGCAGATGACACAATTATACCTGTCAATGAAGCCCGATGATTGTAATCAATTGGCCAAGTTAGATGCCTGTCTTAAGGGAAGAAGTCAAAGCCTGGATGACTTGTAATTTTCTGCTATTAAAACTCAGATAAGACTGAAGTCATTCTTGTTGGTCCAAAAAACCTTAGAAATTCCTTTCCAAATCCTACTCTTAATTTGGATGCCGCTACCCTCACTCTGAATAGTTCTGTGAGGAACCTTGGGAGTTATTTTTGATCAAGGTCTGTTCTTTAACTCGCATATTAAATTTGTTTCTAAGACTGCCTTCTATCATCTGCGCAATATTGCCAAGGTTAGGAGCATCTCGTCTCTGACTGATGCTGAGAAACTGATCCACGCCTTTGTCAGCTCTCGATTAGATTATTGTAAATCGTTATTATAAGGTTGTCCTAAAATATCCTTAAAAAGTCTTCAGTTGATCCAAAATGCTGCTGCAAAGTTTTAACTGGTTCTAGAAAGAGAGAGATCATATCTCTCCAGTTCTGGCCTCCCTTCATTGGCTTCCCATAGAGTTTAGAATTAAGTTTAAAATCCTTCTTCTCACTTTCAAAGCTCTTAATAATCAGGCCTCCTCATATACTGTATAAAAGATCTGATATTACTCTATCATCCTAACAGAGCACTACGCTGTAATACCCAAAATCTCCAAAAGTACAATGGGAGGCAGAGCCTTCTGCCATCAAGCTCCTTCTCTGTGGAACCAGTTACCACTCTGGGTCCCGGAGCCAGACTCAATCTCTGTTTTTAAGAACAGGGTAAAATCCTTCCTTTTTGATATAGTCTACGATTAGGGAGGGATCTTGTGTCTCTTAACCCCCCCCCCCCCCCCTTGTTCTACTGTTAATAGATTAAGACTGCCAGTTGACCTCCAATAATGTACTTGGCTTCTCACTGCTCATGTTCCTCATGTTCATTATGTCTGTTCTCTTCGTCCTCTCTATCCCCTCACCCCCAGCCAGTCGCAGCAGATGACTACCCCTCCCTGAACCTGGTTCTGCTAGAGGTTTCTTCCTGTTAAATGGGAGTTTTTCCTCTCCACCATCGCTCAGTGCTTTCTCACAAGGGATTGTCTCATTGCTGGGTCTTTCAGAAATTGTGGGGTTTTCCCTGCATTTGATAGCGCTATGAGATGACTTTTGTTGTGATGCGGCGCTATATTAATAAAGCTGAATTGAACTGAATTGAATTGGTGAGAGCATGTTGGTGAGAATATGCCAACGAGAACATGCTGGTGAGAATGTGGTGAGAGCATGTTGGTGAGAACCTGTTAGTGAGAACATGCTGGTGAGAGCAGGTTGGTGAGAACATGCTAATGAGAACAGGTTAATAAAAACATGTTAATGAGAACATGCTGGTGAGAACATTTTGAGAGCATGTTGGTGAGAACATGTTCATGAGAATCCAGGGTTTGCTCTGGTAATATTTCGCCATGGCAGCCCGCCTTGCCAGAAATTTTACAGCCATCGCAAGGTGATATGAATTTATTAATACAAATACATGAAGCAATGACTTTCCGCAAGTGCGCACACGAATAACGTGCGTGGCCGTCATCCGCGTGGAGTTCAGAAGCGCCTCGCTCACACGAGTCTTCCAGTCAGTCAGCAGTGTCTCACTAAGCGTGACTGTCTGACAGAAACACATACCTGCCAACTTTTCAAACCTGAAAAGCCTAGTAGCTAGCCGGGGTCCAGGGGCCGATGCTAATGCTAATAATGCTAACGCTAATAATAATAATGCTAATATTTGCCAAACAAATATTAGCATTAAATCTAGTTAAATGTAGCTAACAACCTCATATTTCTTCAACTTTCAAACCTGAAAAGCCTAGTAGCTAGCCAGGGTCCAGGGGCCGCAGGCCCCGGTAGGTCCAAGAGAAAGTCCTGGTGGGGGGTTCAGGAGGGCGAAGCCCCCCGACGCCAAACAAATATTAGCATTAAATCAAGTTAGAATGTAGCTAACAACCTCATATTTCTTCAACTTTCAAACCTGAAAAGCCTAGTAGCTAGCCGGGGTCCAGGGGCCGCAGTGTCAAACAAATATTAGCATTTGACATACAGTAGAAGTCACATATTAATTATATTAAAGGTAAAATATCTAAATCAATTGCAATACTACACAGAGCGAAATATTTGCTGAATCAACAACCCACATTATATACTTTGTATCATTCATTAATACTCCCATACATGACATACTGTACTGAAGTATGGGGAAATACATATTAAACAAACATATATCCAGTCTTTATGCTTCAGAAGAGAGCTATTAGAATAATAAACAAAGCTGCTTACAGGGAACCAACAAACCCACTTTTTCTTAAATTAAAAGCTCTCAAGTTGAAAGATCTGGTTGACTTTAAAACTGCAGTAATAATGTTTAAAGCTAAGAATCTATCACTGCCCGCAAATATCCAAAAGCTGTTCCAAATAAGGGAGAAACAATATCATTTCAGAGGAACATTTCAATTCAACTCAATTCAACTTTAGTTATATAGCACCATTTCACAACAACAGTCATCTCATATATATTTCAAAAACCTTCAGTGAGAACTACCACCAAGCAACACTGTGTTTCAGTGCAAGGAGTCAGATTATGGAACGATTTTGGACCTGAATTAAAATCATGTACAACGCTTGGACAATTTAAACAAAAACTAAAGGAAGAAATACTCCAAACATATTTACAAAACGACATGTAAACTCACATAAGGATTGTCATATCCAGTCTGTGA
Source organism: Pholidichthys leucotaenia (assembly GCA_020510985.1). Classification (NCBI taxonomy): domain Eukaryota; kingdom Metazoa; phylum Chordata; class Actinopteri; order Cichliformes; family Pholidichthyidae; genus Pholidichthys; species Pholidichthys leucotaenia. The sequence goes on from CM035850.1 coordinate 141,207, forward strand.
TGTGTTGTTACTTAGTTTTTTTTTTGTCACATTTTGTCTTAGCTTTGTTCTGAATTGCAATCGCTCTTGTTTTGTTTTTCTTTTGAATTCTTGGATGGAATATGGGTGGGCAATATAAGCTGCGGCTTCAACCATCACCCATTTTGGATAACTTATGTTGAACTGTATAATCAGAGGAGTTATTGTCTAATTTGACCTTGTCGGATTTTTTCGCCTTTGTTATATTATTCTGTTTCTTTTTAATCTTTACTTTTAATCTATCCGAAATAAAGATTCATTCATTCATTAAATTTGCATTCAAAAGACTATCTTAACACTGCATAGAACTTTGAATAGGCCAGATGTGATGTATTATAAATACTAGAAAAGCACTCGGACAGCGCAGACCTCCGCCAAGCGCCACAGTTCCCCCCATACAGTGTTTAACATCATAAATAAAATACTGAAAATGGCCCCATCTCGCAATGTTAAATTAAAAAAAAAAAGAATCCTTTAAAAAATTCCTGGATCCAGACGGTGATCCGGATCACCACCAAAATCTAATCATCGGTAGGATACCCCACTTCTGACAATTTGTGAAAATTTCATGAAAATCTGTCCATAACTTTTTGAGTTATCTTGCTAACAAACAAGCAGACAAACCAACGCTGATGATCACATAACCTCCTTGGCGGAGGTAACTAGAAGACTAGAAATATCAGCACTGTTTAACAGACACGTGCGTAAAAGACGGCAAAATCGCTCTGATATTTTATGTGTTTACATGATACACCAAGCATGACAAGGCTTGCAATTACACCGCACATGTTCTTCAGAATCTTAGGCATTATATAAAATGTATTCTCCCTTTAGATGTCTAATCCATGGTCCATTTGCCAGGGCTGAAGTGCAGTCGTGCGAACGTCTGAAGCAGTTTACATTGTGTTTACATCTCGCCATGTGCGCACGCCTCTCCGGGATTTCGCGCGAGAATAGAAACCTCAATACCCTCAATAGCGATAGCGTTAGCTTAGCAAACGCTTCAGGTAAAGGGTAGCAGCGAACCACGAAAAGAAACGCTACTGACGCTACTATGTTCTAAATTTAGATACTATTCCTAGCGATTTCGTGTTTGGAATTGCTTTCGTGTTTTTTTACGATTTAAAATTTTTGACTGAATTTTTAGTGAAAAACCGTAATTTTGATTCATAAAGCCGTAACCCGGAATGGGGTCTTGAAAACCGGAACCATTACGGCAAAACTGGAGTAGTTGGCAGGTATGGAAACATGAGTTTATTAAAGTACTTTAAATGCGGAAAAAAATCACAAGAGGTATGTAAGCACTGGCATTTATCATGGTTTTAACCCGCTGGAAACGGGAGCAATAATGGAAGAGACGTTTAGCTAAGAGATGTGGATAGAATTCAAATGCAGCCGGCTTCATATGAAGGGAAAGGCAAGGGGGACTGATGAATTGCTGAGGATATATTTCACCAGCCACTTCAATATTAAGTTATGAGACTGGCAATTTCTCTCTTTTGTCACACGAGCAGGCGTGCCGTTTTTATTCTCCAGTGGCAGTGACAAAGCAACAGCTAAAAATGCTAGCTCTAAATTGAGGTCCTTCAGCAGCTGCACGGTGGCGCAGTGGTTAGCACTGCGGCAGCACAGTTTACCCTCGGCCAGGGGATCGCGGGGATCATGAGATCGTGGGTTCGATCCCTGCCCCCAGCCAACAGTGATCTGTGTGGAGTTTGCATGTTCTCCCCGTGTCTGCGTGGGTTTACCCCGGGATTTCTCCGGTTTCCTCCCACATGCCAAAAACATGCAGGTTAGGTTAACTGGAGACTCTAAAGTGGCCCTTGGTGTGAATGTGTGTGTGAATGGTTAAGGGATAGCTCCGTACCGTGGCTGCTTCATCCATCCAGGTGGTGGATGACCCTTAATTTCTGTAAAGCGTCTTTGAGTGTCTATGATAAAGCGCTATATAAATCTGATGTATTGATTGATTGATTGATTGTCCTTCAGCAGCTGCCTAGAGAGGTGCCTGATGAGAAAGCCTGAGCACACAACTATAACTGCCTAAACAGATCATTCTGTACATGAATACATATTGTGGTGAATTATGTGTTTAAAGTCCGCTACAGTTCCCTCTCATGTACCTGGCAGGTCAAGATGACCGAAATTCATCAAGTCAATGACTTTAATCTGTCAGCAGCCTTCAGACAAACTAAACGTGTCAACATCTGATTTCAAAATAAGGGAGGTTTTTCCTGCTGTCAACAAAACAAAAACAAACTATAAATACAGACAGACAGATAGATAGATGTACTTTAAAGAAATATTCTAGCAGAAATAACTGCATCCTTGGTCATTTAAGTTAACTTATTTCATTAAATCCAATTTTATTATTTTTTTGTTGTAATCAGTAAAATTATTGTTCTGTTCTGACTGCAAAAGTATGGCCAAAAATGTAAATTGTTATAAGGAAAAAGTAAAAAAAATTACCAGTCTGTTTCAAATTTATCTAAAAAAAAAAATAAACTAATTTTATTTTAAAAACAGACAAAAATCAGTCATAAAATAATCCACAAATTTATAATAAAGTTTCAAATGTACAAGAAAAGTCCATTTTAAGAGGAAATTACAAATTTGAGGAACATGATTTCAACTTTAGATTCACGGAAAAAAGTAGAAAACTATAAGAAAAATGTTATAAATTTTTGAGAAAAACCTCAAACCTTCAAGACTGAAGTCATTACTCAAGTTTTTAAGTGGACGCTCTTTGTACCCTTAAACTCAATTAGAAATTTTTGGTTGCCTACTTTTAACTATTAATTTCAAAGCACTGCTTTAACATGAGTAGAATTTCTGGTCCTGGGTGAAGGGCCAGACTAAGAACGATCCAACAGACTCATGATAAATTCTAGATCAAGGATTCAGTGTACCCCACCCGGTATGGGGTTACCGGGGCCCCACCCTGGAGCCAGGCCTGGGGGAGGGGCTCGATGGCTAGCATCTGGTGGCCGGGTTTCCACCCATGGGACCTGGCCGGGCTCAGCCCAAAGGAGTTACATGGGTCCGACCCCCAGTGGGCTCACCACCTGCAGGAGGGATCATGGGGGTCCGGTGCTATGTGGATTAGGTGGCGGTGAAAGGCGGAGACCTTGGCAGACTGATCCCAAGCTTTCTAAACTGGCTTTTGGTACGTGGAATGTCACCTCTCTGGCAAATGGTATTCACTTATATTGTGCTTTTATTCTCATCTCTTGATGACCAAAGTGCTTTACAGATCCTGCTATACACCCACTCACACACTGATGGCATGCTGCCTAACATGGCGCTTCCAGACCCACCAGGAGCAATTGGGGGTAAAGTGTCTTCCCCAGGGACACAACGGCAGGATATCTGGGGAGACCTGGATTTGAACCGCCAACCATGTGGTTATTGGACGACCTGCTCTACCTCCTGAGCCACTGTCGTCCCCTGGTGGGGAAGGAGCCTGAGCTGGTACACGAGGTTGAGAGATACCAGCTAGGTATAGTCGGCCTCACCTCAACACACAGCTCCAGTTCTGGAACCAGTCTCCTGGAGAGGGGCTGGAGCTTGGCCTTTTCTGGAGTTGCCCCAGACGAGAGGCGGCGAACAGGGGTGGGTATTCTTGTATCCCCCCACCTTGCTGCCTCTATATTGGAGTTTTTCCCGGTGGATGAAAGAATTGCTTCCCTGCGCCTTTGGGTTGGGAAGCGGGTCCTGACCATCATTTGTGCCTATGCACCAAATGATGTTTCAGAGTACCCACCCTTTTTGGAGTCTCTGACTAGGGTGCTGGAGGGTGCTCCTCTTGGAGACTCCATTGTCCTACTGGGGGACTTCAATGCACACGTGGGCAACGACAGTGAGACCTGGAGGGGAGTGATCGGGAGGAACGGCCTGCCCGATCTGAACCCGAGTGGTGTTCAGTTATTGGACTTCTGTGCTAACCACAGTTTGTCCATAACGAACACCATGTTCAAGCATAAGGGTGTCCTGGTGCCAGGTGTACATATGGACAGGTCGATGATCGATTTTGTTATCGTGTCATCAGACCTGCAACCGTATGTCTTGGACACTCGGGTAAAGAGAGGTGCAGAGCTGTCAACTGATCACCACCTGGTGGTGAGTTGGATCCGATGGCAGGGGAGGATGCCATTCAGACCTGGTAGACCCAAACGTATAGTGAGGGTGTGCTGGGAACGTCTGGCTGAGGCCCCTGTCCGGGAGGTCTTCAACTCCCACCTCCGGAAGAACTTCAACCACATTCCGAGGGAGTTTGGAGACATGGAGTCTGAATGGGCCATGTTCTCCACCTCTGTTGCTGAAGCGGCGGCCCAGAGCTGCAGCCGCAAGGTGGTCGGTGCATCTCATGGTGGCAACCCCCGAACCAAGTGGTGGACACCAGTGGTGAGGGGGGCCATTAAGCTGAAGAAGGAGTCCTATCAGGCTTGGCTGGCTTGTGGGACTCCCGAAGCAGCTGAGGTGTACCGACAGGCCAAGCGGAGTGCAGCTTGGGTGGTTGCTGAAGAAAAAACCTGGGTATGGGAGGAGTTCGGTGAGGCCATGGAACAAGACTTTCGGTCGGCCTCGAAGAGATTCTGGCAAACTGTCCGGTGGCTCGGGGGGGAAAGCGGCTCCCTGTCCACACTGTGTATGGTGTGGATGGGGCGCTGTTGACTTCAACTGGGGATATCGTTGGGCAGTGGAAGGAATACTTCGAGGATCTCCTCAATCCCACTGACACACCTTCCACAGAGGAAGCAGGGCTTGTGGACGAGGGGGATAACTCGCCTATCACAGGGGATGAGGTCGCCAAGGTGGTTAAAAATCTCTTTGGTGGCCAGGCCCTGGGGGTGGATGAGATTCGCCCTGAGTACCTCAAGGACCTGGATGTTGTAGGGCTGTCATGGTTGACACGCCTCTGCAACATTGTGTGGAGGTCAGGGGCAGTGCCTTTGGCATGGCAAACCGGGAAGGTGGTTCCTCTCTTCAAAAAAAGGGTACCGGAGGGTGTGCTCCAACTTTAGAGGGATCACACTCCTCAGCCTCCCTGGGAAGGTCTATGCCAAGGCACTGGAGAGGAGAGTCCGGCCGTTGGTCGAATCTCGGATTCAGGAGGAGCAATGTGGTTTTCGTCCTGGCTGTGGCACATTGGACCAGCTCTTTACCCTCTCAAAAATTCTGGAGGGTTCGTGGGAGTTTGCCCAACCAGTTTACATGTGTTTTGTGGACTTGGAGAAGGCATTCGACCGCGTCCCTCGTGGTTTTTTTTGTGGGGGGTGATTTGGGAGTATGGGGTATCGGGCTTGTTGTTACGAGCTATTCGGTCTCTGTACGACCGTTGTGAGAGTTTGGTTCATATTGCCAACACTCGGTCGGAGTCATTCCCAGTGAGAGTTGGACTCCGCCAGAGCTGCCCTTTGTCACCGATCCTGTTCATAATTTTTATGGACAGGATTTCTAGGTGCAGCCAGGGAATGGAGGGTGTCATGCTTGGTGACCACAGGATCTCATCTCTGTTGTTTGCAGATGATGTTGTCCTGTTGGCTTCATCCAGCAATGACCTACAGCTCTTGCTGGGACAGTTTGCCGCTGAGTGTGAAACGGCTGGGATGAAAATCAGCACCTCCAAGTCCGAGTCCATGGTCCTCAGCCGGAAAAAGGTGGATTGTCCTCTCTGGGTTGGGGATAGGCTCCTGCCCCAAGTGGAGGAGTTTAAGTATCTTGGGGTCTTATTCACAAGTAAGGGGAAAATGGAGCGAGAGATTGAAAGATGAATCGGAGCAGCATCTGCAGTGATGCGGATGTTGTACCGGTCTGTTGTGGTGAAGAGGGAGCTGAGTTCTAAGGCAAAGCTGTCGATTTACCAGTCAATCCACATTCCTACTCTCACCTATGGTCACGAGCTTTGGGTAATGACCGAAAGAACAAGATCGCGGATACAAGTGGCTGAAATGAGCTTTCTCCATAGGATTGCTGGACTCACCCTACGAGATAGGGTGAGGAGCTCAGTCACCCGGGAGAGGCTCAGAGTAGAACCGCTGCTCCTCCACATTGAAAGGAGTCAATTGAGGTGGTATGGGCATCTGATTAGGATGCCTCCTGGACGCCTCCCACTTGAGGTGTTTCAGGCACATCCCACTGGGAGGAGAGCCCAGGTAAGACCCAGGAATTGGTGGAGAGACTATGTCTCCCAGCTGGTCTGGGAACGCCTTGGTATCCTCTCTCAAGAGCTGGAGCAGGTGGCTGGGGAGAGGGAAGTCTGGGCTTCTCTGCTTGAACTGCTGCCTCTGTGACCCGGACCTCCCGAAAAGTGGTAGAAGATGGATGGATGGATGGATGGATGGAATTTCTGGTTACTATACCCACCTGATCATATAATTTAAGTATGCTTGAGTACATTACTATTATTATTACTTCTTCTTCTTCCGGCTTTCAGAGAGAACAGACACATTTCTCCCCCTCTCCTCTCATCATCCTCCTCCCCTGACTGATCCCAGCTTGCTGTGTCCTGTCTGTGTCGCTCTTCTTCTGGCTGAATCTTGATCCAAACGGAAAATTATGGATTTGGTAAGCTGGGCTTTAAATACAATTGGCACCGTCTTCTCAAATAGGAAATCGGGCCCGGGGGAGCCCAACTGTGGAGAGACTCATGGAACAATTGGAACTCATGTGTCTGCGTGATTCGACTGAAGATGTGGAAGACATCTACCTGTTTTGGCATGATCACAGGATTTCTGTGTTTGGCTCTGAAGTTTTCCTGGTGTATCGAAAATTATAGATGTTGGATGAGCTAATCAAAATGCGGACCCGGCGTAGCTCCCTCAACAAATTCGACCAGTTGGGGAGAGCACTGATAGCGGCAAATGACTAACTCGGTAGGTGGATTACATCTTGGAGTCGCTGAGTGCTCTCCAGGGAATGATTTTAAAGCCTGTATGGAAATTATGAAGCACAGAATCGCATGAGAGATGAAAATTCTATGCTCTGAGTGAACTGTGCTTATTTGACCTTGATTTGGCGCCCCGAAGATTTCATTCCTCCTGGAGGAAGATAAGGCAGAAGAGAGTTTTGGCTTGGCTTCTCCCTAACATAAACAACTGGTGTGCAGTAATCTGAACTCTCAAGGACAGCGTCATGTGACTGGCATGGAATTTACCATCGGACATGCACTGAGAGTTTGAACTCTTGTGGACATGCTATCTATGTTTAAGACACTAAAGACATAACATCTAAACGTTGCTGAGGGAGGATTTTTGCTGTTCACCAGTAACTGATACACACTCTGCATACAACTTTACATGACTGATACACATATACTGACTCACATACATACACTGTCTCTCTCAACTTGCTCGTGCTTTGTTAACATGTGATCTGTATTGTCTGCTAATTGTGCATTAGAGGGTTTTTTTCTGTGATCACAATCTTGCTCATTTGAGCTTTATTTTGATAAACTATGTTTTTTCTCTCTGCCCATTGTGTCATCCCCCCCTCCCCCTCTCCCCCTCTTTACCCCCCTCTGTTTTGATGAGGCGCCTTGCATGGCTGCCGTGCCATTAGGAAGCGCTTATCAAGTGCGCCTAATGTCAAGTCAAATTCCTCGTATGTTTTTAACATGCTTGGCAATAAAGCTCATTCTGATTCTGATTGTTTTTTTTTCCCTTCCCTACTCTCAATGGAAAAAAAGAAACACTAGAATAAAAATACAAAAAATACACATATTTTTGTCATTTATGTAAACCATGACAAAAAAATCCTGCAGGACAAAACACGACACTTGATATTTTCTAACCTGTTTGTATACAATTGAAATTGGAATTTCCCCGTTGTGGGACTAATAAAGGCTTATCTTATCTTATCTTATCTTATACCACTATAGACAGAGAGAGAATCTGAATTAGACAGAGCTCAGAGAGGGTAAGATGAGACAGAAGAAAGGAGCCAAGGAGAGGGAAGTGTTCAGGCAGAGGAAGGAGAGAAGGAAAACACCACTAAAAAGTCTAAACACAGGATGTCAGTGTGGGACCCCAACTGGCCCAATACTCAAGCCTCGGTTGTACAATACAATGGTCAGTTCCATATGCAACATTACTGTGTAAAATTTTAAAAAAGAAATAAACAGTATAAAATTAACATATTCCAGTATGTGCCCCCCCCCCAACCCGGAAAAATATGCTGCCACCGCGCCAAGGGCTTTAAGCCAGAGGAAACACTGGAACCTGTTGGTGAGGACATGCTAATGAGAACATGGTGAGAACTTGCTGAGTGCTTGTTGGTGTGAGCATGTTGGTGAAAGCATGTTGGTGAGAACACATCGAGAACATGTTACTGAGAGCATATTAATGATAACATTGGTGAGAACATGTTAGTGAGAACATGTTGGTGAGAACCTATTAATGAGAACAGGCTGGTGAGAATGTGGTGAGAGCATGTTGGTGAGAACCTGTAGGTGAGAGCATGCTGAAGAGAACATGCTAATGAGAACATGTTGATGAGAGCATGCTGGTGAGAACACGTTAACGAGAACATGGTGACAGCATGCTGGTGAGAACATGTTACTGAGAGCATGTTGGTGAGAACATGTTACTGAGAATATGTTAATGAGAATATGTTAGTGAGAACATGTTAGTGACAGCATGTTAGTGAGAACATGTTGGTGAGAACATGCCATCGAGAACATGTTAATGAGAACATGCTGGTGAGAACATGGTGAGAGCATGTTGGTGAGAACATGGTAATAAGAACATGCTAAAGCTAACAGGTTGGTGAGAACATGTTGGTGGGAGCATGTTGGTGAGAACATCTTTGTGAGAACATGCTAACAAGAGCATGTTGGAGAGAGCATGTTGGTGAGAACAAGCTAACAAGAACATGCTGGTGAGAGCATGTTGGTGAGAACATGCTGGTGAGCGCATGTTGGTGACAACATGCTAACGAGAACATGCTGGTGAGAACTTGTTGAGTGCTTATTGGTGAGAGCATGTTGGTGAGAACATGTTTGTGAAAGCACGTTTGTGAGAGCATGTTGGTGAGAACATGGTAACGAGAGGATGTTGGTGAGAACCTGGTGGTGACAGCATGTTGGTGACAGCATGTGGCTGAAGAACACGTTCATGAGCGTATGTTGGTGAGAGCATGTTGGCAATCACATGGTGAGAACATGTTGATGACAGCATGTGGTTGAAGAACATGTTGGTGAGCGCATGTTGGTGAGAGCATGTGGTTGAATAACATGTTGGTGACAGCATGTTGAAGAACATGTTTGTGAGCGCATGTTGAAGAACATGTTGGTGAGCGCATGTTGAAGAACATGTTGGTGAGCGCATGTTGAAGAACATGTTGGTGAGCGCATGTTGGGGAGAGCATGTTGGTGAGAACATGTGGTTGAATAACATGTTGGTGAGAGCATGTTGAAGAACATGTTGGTGAGTGCATGTTGGTGAGAGCATGTGGTTGAATAACATGTTATTGAGAGCATGTTGGTGAGAACATGCTGGTGAGAGCATATTGGTGAGAGCATGTTGAAGAACATGTTGGTGAGAGCATGTTGGCGATCACATGTTGGCGAGAACATGTTGGTGAGCGCATGTTGGTGAGCGCACGTTGGTAAGACCATGTGGTTGAAGAACACGGTGAGCGCATGTTGGTGAGAGCATGTGGTTGAATAACATTTAGGTGAGAGCGTGTGGTTGAATAACATGTTGGTGAGAACATGCTGGTGAAAGCATATTGGTGAGCGCATGTTGGCGATCACATGTTGGCGAGAACATGTTGGTGAGAGCACGTTGGTGAGAGCATGTGGTTGAAGAACATGTTGGTGAGCGCATGTTGGTGAAAGCATGTTGGTGAGAACATGTTGTTGAATAACATTTTGGTGAGAGCATGTTGGCGATCACATGTTGGCGAGAACATGTTGGTGAGCGCATGTTGGTGAGAGCACGTTGGTGAGATCATGTGGTTGAAGAACATGTTGGTGAGCGCATGTTGGTGAGAACATGTTGGTGAGAGCATGTTGGTGAGAACATGTTGGTGAAAGCATACTGGTGACAGCATGTTGGTGAGAACATGTTGGTGAAAGCATATTGGCGAGAGCATGTTGGCGAGAACATGTTGGCGAGAACATGTTGGCGAGAACACGTTGGCGAGAGCATGTGGTTGAAGAACATGTTGGTGAGCGCATGTTGGTGAGAACATGTTGGTGAGAACATGTGGTTGAATAACATTTTGGTGAGAGCATGTTGGTGAGAACATGCTGGTGAAAGCATATTGGTGAGAGCATGTTGGCGATCACATGTTGGCAAGAACATGTTGGTGAGTGCATGTTGGTGAGTGCATGTTGGTGAGTGCATGTTGGTGAGTGCATGTTGGTGAGTGCATGTTGGTGAGTGCATGTTGGTGAGTGCATGTGGTTGAATAACATTTTGGTGAGAGCATGTTGGTGAGTGCATGTTGGTGAGAACGTGGTTGAATAACATTTTGGTGAGAGCATGTTGGTGAGAACATGTTGGCGATCACATGTTGGTGAGAACATGTTGGTGAGCGCATGTTGGTGAGAGCATGTGGGTGAGAGCATGTGGTTGAATAACATGTTGGTGACAGCATGTTGAAGAACATGTTTGTGAGCGCATGTTGAAGAACATGTTGGTGAGCGCATGTTGGGGAGAGCATGTTGGTGAGAGCATGTGGTTGAATAACATGTTATTGAGAGCATGTTGGTGAGAACATGCTGGTGAAAGCATATTGGTGAGAGCATGTGGTTGAATAACATGTTATTGAGAGCATGTTGGTGAGAACATGCTGGTGAAAGCATATTGGTGAGAGCATGTTGAAGAACATGTTGGTGAGAGCATGTTGGTGAGAGCATGTTGGGGAGAGCATGTTGGGGAGAACATGTGGTTGAATAACATGTTGGTGAGAGCATGTTGAAGAACATGTTGGTGAGCGCATGTTGGTGAGAGCATGTGGTTGAATAACATGTTATTGAGAGCATGTTGGCGAGAACATGTTGGTGAGCGCATGTTGGTGAGCGCACGCTGGTAAGAGCATGTGGTTGAAGAACACGTTGGTGAGCGCATGTTGGTGAGCGCATGTTGGTGAGAGCGTGTGGTTGAATAACATGGTGGTGAGAACATGCTGGTGAAAGCATATTGGTGAGCGCATGTTGGCGATCACATGTTGGCGAGAACATGTTGGTGAGCACATGTTGGTGAGAGCACGTTGGTGAGAGCATGTGGTTGAAGAACATGTTGGTGAGCGCATGTTGGGGAGAGCATGTTGGGGAGAACATGTGGTTGAATAACATGTTGGTGAGAGCATGTTGAAGAACATGTTGGTGAGCGCATGTTGGTGAGAGCATGTGGTTGAATAACATGTTATTGAGAGCATGTTGGCGAGAACATGTTGGTGAGCGCATGTTGGTGAGCGCACGCTGGTAAGAGCATGTGGTTGAAGAACACGTTGGTGAGCGCATGTTGGTGAGCGCATGTTGGTGAGAGCGTGTGGTTGAATAACATGGTGGTGAGAACATGCTGGTGAAAGCATATTGGTGAGCGCATGTTGGCGATCACATGTTGGCGAGAACATGTTGGTGAGAGCACGTTGGTGAGAGCATGTGGTTGAAGAACATGTTGGTGAGCGCATGTTGGTGAAAGCATGTTGGTGAGAACATGTTGTTGAATAACATTTTGGTGAGAGCATGTTGGCGATCACATGTTGGCGAGAACATGTTGGTGAGAGCACGTTGGTGAGAGCATGTGGTTGAAGAACATGTTGGTGAGCGCATGTTGGTGAGAACATGTTGGTGAGAGCATGTTGGTGAGAACATGTGGTTGAATAACATTTTGGTGAGAGCATGTTGGTGAGAACATGTTGGTGAAAGCATATTGGTGAGAGCATGTTGGTGAGAACATGTTGGTGAAAGCATATTGGTGAGAGCATGTTGAAGAACATGTTGGCAAGAACATGTTGGCAAGAGCACGTTGGTGAGAGCATGTGGTTGAATAACATGTTATTGAGAGCATGTTGGCGAGAACATGCTGGTGAAAGCATATTGGTGAGAGCATGTTGAAGAACATGTTGGTGAGAGCATGTTGGCGAGAACATGTTGGTGAGCGCATGTTGGTGAGCGCACGCTGGTAAGAGCATGTGGTTGAAGAACACGTTGGTGAGCGCATGTTGGTGAGCGCATGTTGGTGAGAGCGTGTGGTTGAATAACATGGTGGTGAGAACATGCTGGTGAAAGCATATTGGTGAGCGCATGTTGGCGATCACATGTTGGCGAGAACATGTTGGTGAGCACATGTTGGTGAGAGCACGTTGGTGAGAGCATGTGGTTGAAGAACATGTTGGTGAGCGCATGTTGGTGAAAGCATGTTGGTGAGAACATGTTGTTGAATAACATTTTGGTGAGAGCATGTTGGCGATCACATGTTGGCGAGAACATGTTGGTGAGAGCACGTTGGTGAGAGCATGTGGTTGAAGAACATGTTGGTGAGCGCATGTTGGTGAGAACATGTTGGTGAGAGCATGTTGGTGAGAACATGTGGTTGAATAACATTTTGGTGAGAGCATGTTGGTGAGAACATGTTGGTGAAAGCATATTGGTGAGAGCATGTTGGTGAGAACATGTTGGTGAAAGCATATTGGTGAGAGCATGTTGAAGAACATGTTGGCGAGAGCACGTTGGTGAGAGCATGTGGTTGAAGAACATGTTGGTGAGAACATGTTGGTGAGAACATGTGGTTGAATAACATTTTGGTGAGAGCATGTTGGTGAGAACATGCTGGTGAAAGCATATTGGTGAGAGCATGTTGGCGATCACATGTTGGCAAGAACATGTTGGTGAGAGCATGTTGGTGAGAGCATGTTGGTGAGAGCATGTTGGTGAGAACATGCTGGTGAGAACATGCTGGCGAGAACATGTTGGTGAGAGCATGTTGGTGAGAGCATGTTGGTGAGAGCATGTGGTTGAAGAACATGTTGGCGAGAACATGTTGGCAAGAACATGTTGGTGAGTGCATGTTGGCGAGAGCATGTTGGCGAGAGCATGTTGGCAAGAACATGTTGGCGAGAACATGTTGGTGAGCGCATGTTGGTGAGCGCATGTTGGCGAGAGCATGTTGGTGAGCGCATGTTGGTGAGAGCATGCTGGTGAGAGCATGTTGGCGAGAGCATGTTGGCAAGAACATGTTGGCGAGAACATGTTGGTGAGCGCATGTTGGTGAGAGCATGTGGTTGAAGAACATGTTGGTGAGTGCATGTTGGTGAGTGCATGTTGGTGAGTGCATGTTGGTGAGTGCATGTTGGTGAGAGCATGTTGGCGATCACATGTTGGCGAGAACATGTTGGCGAGAACATGTTGGTGAGCGCATGTTGGTGAGCGCATGTTGGTGAGAACATGCTGGCGAGAACATGCTGGCGAGAACATGCTGGCGAGAACATGTTGGCGAGTGCATGTTGGTGAGAGCATGTGGTTGAAGAACATGTTGGCGAGAACATGTTGGCAAGAACATGTTGGTGAGTGCATGTTAGTGAGAGCATGTGGTTGAAGAACATGTTGGTGAGAGCATGTTGGTGAGAACATGCTGGTGAGAACATGCTGGTGAGAGCATGTTGGTGAGAGCATGTGGTTGAAGAACATGTTGGTGAGAGCATGTTGGTGAGAGCATGTTGGCGAGAACATGTTGGTGAGAGCATGTTGGCGAGAGCATGTGGTTGAAGAACATGTTGGCGAGAACATGTTGGCAAGAACATGTTGGTGAGCGCATGTTGGTGAGCGCATGTTGGTGAGAGCATGTGGTTGAAGAACATGTTGGTGAGTGCATGTTGGTGAGTGCATGTTGGTGAGCGCATGTTGGTGAGAGCATGTGGTTGAAGAACATGTTGGTGAGTGCATGTTGGTGAGTGCATGTTGGTGAGTGCATGTTGGTGAGTGCATGTTGGTGAGTGCATGTTGGCAAGAACATGTTGGTGAGTGCATGTTGGCGAGAGCATGTTGGCGAGAGCATGTTGGCAAGAACATGTTGGCGAGAACATGTTGGTGAGCGCATGTTGGTGAGCGCATGTTGGTGAGAGCATGTGGTTGAAGAACATGTTGGTGAGTGCATGTTGGTGAGTGCATGTTGGTGAGAGCATGTTGGCGAGTGCATGTTGGTGAGAGCATGTTGGCGATCACATGTTGGCGAGAACATGTTGGCGAGAACATGTTGGCGAGAACATGTTGGTGAGCGCATGTTGGTGAGCGCATGTTGGTGAGAACATGCTGGCGAGAACATGCTGGCGAGAACATGCTGGCGAGAACATGTTGGCGAGTGCATGTTGGTGAGAGCATGTGGTTGAAGAACATGTTGGCGAGAACATGTTGGCAAGAACATGTTGGTGAGTGCATGTTAGTGAGTGCATGTGGTTGAAGAACATGTTGGTGAGAGCATGTTGGTGAGAACATGCTGGTGAGAGCATGTTGGTGAGAGCATGTGGTTGAAGAACATGTTGGTGAGAGCATGTTGGTGAGAGCATGTTGGCGAGAACATGTTGGTGAGCGCATGTGGTTGAAATGTTGGTGAGAGCATGTTGGTGATCACATGTTGGCAAGAACATGTTGGTGAGCGCATGTTGTTGAGAACATGTTGGTGAGAGCATGTTGGCGAGAGCATGTGGTTGAAGAACATGTTGGCGAGAACATGTTGGTGAGAGCATGTTGGCGAGAACATGTTGGTGAGAGCATGTTGGCGAGAACATGTTGGTGAGCGCATGTTGGTGAGAGCATGTGGTTGAAGAACATGTTGGTGAGAGCATGTTGGCGAGAACATGCTGGCGAGAACATGCTGGCGAGAACATGCTGGCGAGAACATGTTGGTGAGAGCATGTGGTTGAAGAACATGTTGGTGAGAGCATGTTGGTGAGAGCATGTTGGCGAGAACATGTTGGTGAGCGCATGTGGTTGAAATGTTGGTGAGAGCATGTTGGTGATCACATGTTGGCAAGAACATGTTGGTGAGCGCATGTTGTTGAGAACATGTTGGTGAGAGCATGTTGGCGAGAGCATGTGGTTGAAGAACATGTTGGTGAGAGCATGTTGGTGAGAGCATGTTGGCGAGAACATGTTGGTGAGCGCATGTGGTTGAAATGTTGGTGAGAGCATGTTGGTGATCACATGTTGGCAAGAACATGTTGGTGAGCGCATGTTGTTGAGAACATGTTGGTGAGAGCATGTTGGCAAGAACATGTTGGCGAGAACATGTTGGTGAGCGCATGTTGGTGAGCGCATGTTGGTGAGAGCATGTGGTTGAAGAACATGTTGGTGAGTGCATGTTGGTGAGTGCATGTTGGTGAGTGCATGTTGGTGAGTGCATGTTGGTGAGTGCATGTTGGCAAGAACATGTTGGTGAGTGCATGTTGGCGAGAGCATGTTGGCGAGAGCATGTTGGCAAGAACATGTTGGCGAGAACATGTTGGTGAGCGCATGTTGGTGAGCGCATGTTGGTGAGAGCATGTGGTTGAAGAACATGTTGGTGAGTGCATGTTGGTGAGTGCATGTTGGTGAGAGCATGTTGGCGAGTGCATGTTGGTGAGAGCATGTTGGCGATCACATGTTGGCGAGAACATGTTGGCGAGAACATGTTGGCGAGAACATGTTGGTGAGCGCATGTTGGTGAGCGCATGTTGGTGAGAACATGCTGGCGAGAACATGCTGGCGAGAACATGTTGGCGAGTGCATGTTGGTGAGAGCATGTGGTTGAAGAACATGTTGGCGAGAACATGTTGGCAAGAACATGTTGGTGAGTGCATGTTAGTGAGTGCATGTGGTTGAAGAACATGTTGGTGAGAGCATGTTGGTGAGAACATGCTGGTGAGAACATGCTGGTGAGAGCATGTTGGTGAGAGCATGTGGTTGAAGAACATGTTGGTGAGAGCATGTTGGTGAGAGCATGTTGGCGAGAACATGTTGGTGAGCGCATGTGGTTGAAATGTTGGTGAGAGCATGTTGGTGATCACATGTTGGCAAGAACATGTTGGTGAGCGCATGTTGTTGAGAACATGTTGGTGAGAGCATGTTGGCGAGAGCATGTGGTTGAAGAACATGTTGGCGAGAACATGTTGGTGAGAGCATGTTGGCGAGAACATGTTGGTGAGAGCATGTTGGCGAGAACATGTTGGTGAGAGCATGTTGGCGAGAACATGTTGGTGAGCGCATGTTGGTGAGAGCATGTGGTTGAAGAACATGTTGGTGAGAGCATGTTGGCGAGAACATGCTGGCGAGAACATGCTGGCGAGAACATGCTGGCGAGAACATGTTGGTGAGCGCATGTTGGTGAGCGCATGTTGGTGAGCGCATGTTGGTGAGAGCATGTGGTTGAAGAACATGTTGGCGAGAACATGTTGGCAAGAACATGTTGGTGAGTGCATGTTGGTGAGAGCATGTGGTTGAAGAACATGTTGGTGAGAGCATGTGGTTGAAGAACATGTTGGTGAGAGCATGTTGGTGAGAACATGCTGGTGAGAACATGCTGGTGAGAGCATGTTGGTGAGAGCATGTGGTTGAAGAACATGTTGGCGAGAGCATGTTGGTGAGAGCATGTGGTTGAAGAACATGTTGGCGAGAGCATGTTGGTGAGAGCATGTTGGTGAGAACATGCTGGTGACAGCATGTTGGCGAGAACATGTTGGTGAGCGCATGTGGTTGAAATGTTGGTGAGAGCATGTTGGTGATCACATGTTGGCAAGAACATGTTGGTGAGAGCATGTGGTTGAAGAACATGTTGGTGAGAGCATGTGGTTGAAGAACATGTTGGTGAGCGCATGTTGGTGAGCGCATGTTGGCGAGCGCATGTTGGTGAGAGCATGTTGGCGAGAACATGCTGGAGAGAGCATGTTGGCGAGAACATGCTGGTGAGAGCATGTTGGCGAGAACATGCTGGTGAGAGCATGTTGGCGAGAGCATGTGGTTGAAGAACATGTTGGTGAGAACATGCTGGTGAGAACATGCTGGCGAGAGCATGTTGGCGAGAGCATGTTGGCGAGAACATGTTGGCGAGAACATGTTGGCGAGAGCATGTGGTTGAAGAACATGTTGGCGAGAACATGTTGGTGAGAGCATGTTGGCGAGAACATGTTGGTGAGCGCATGTTGGTAAGAGCATGTGGTTGAAGAACACGTTGGTGAGCGCATGTTGGTGAGCGCATGTTGGTGAGAGCGTGTGGTTGAATAACATGGTGGTGAGAACATGCTGGTGAAAGCATATTGGTGAGCGCATGTTGGCGATCACATGTTGGCGAGAACATGTTGGTGAGCACATGTTGGTGAGAGCACGTTGGTGAGAGCATGTGGTTGAAGAACATGTTGGTGAGCGCATGTTGGTGAAAGCATGTTGGTGAGAACATGTTGTTGAATAACATTTTGGTGAGAGCATGTTGGCGATCACATGTTGGCGAGAACATGTTGGTGAGAGCACGTTGGTGAGAGCATGTGGTTGAAGAACATGTTGGTGAGCGCATGTTGGTGAGAACATGTTGGTGAGAGCATGTTGGTGAGAACATGTGGTTGAATAACATTTTGGTGAGAGCATGTTGGTGAGAACATGTTGGTGAAAGCATATTGGTGAGAGCATGTTGGTGAGAACATGTTGGTGAAAGCATATTGGTGAGAGCATGTTGAAGAACATGTTGGCAAGAACATGTTGGCGAGAGCACGTTGGTGAGAGCATGTGGTTGAAGAACATGTTGGTGAGAACATGTTGGTGAGAACATGTGGTTGAATAACATTTTGGTGAGAGCATGTTGGTGAGAACATGCTGGTGAAAGCATATTGGTGAGAGCATGTTGGCGATCACATGTTGGCAAGAACATGTTGGTGAGAGCATGTTGGTGAGAGCATGTTGGTGAGAGCATGTTGGTGAGAACATGCTGGTGAGAACATGCTGGCGAGAACATGTTGGTGAGAGCATGTTGGTGAGAGCATGTTGGTGAGAGCATGTGGTTGAAGAACATGTTGGCGAGAACATGTTGGCAAGAACATGTTGGTGAGTGCATGTTGGCGAGAGCATGTTGGCGAGAGCATGTTGGCAAGAACATGTTGGCGAGAACATGTTGGTGAGCGCATGTTGGCGAGCGCATGTTGGCGAGAGCATGTTGGTGAGCGCATGTTGGCGAGAGCATGTTGGCAAGAACATGTTGGCGAGAACATGTTGGTGAGCGCATGTTGGTGAGAGCATGTGGTTGAAGAACATGTTGGTGAGTGCATGTTGGTGAGTGCATGTTGGTGAGAGCATGTTGGCGATCACATGTTGGCAAGAACATGTTGGCGAGAACATGTTGGTGAGCGCATGTTGGTGAGCGCATGTTGGTGAGCGCATGTTGGTGAGAACATGCTGGCGAGAACATGCTGGCGAGAACATGCTGGCGAGAACATGCTGGCGAGAACATGTTGGCGAGTGCATGTTGGTGAGAGCATGTGGTTGAAGAACATGTTGGCGAGAACATGTTGGCAAGAACATGTTGGTGAGTGCATGTTAGTGAGAGCATGTGGTTGAAGAACATGTTGGTGAGAGCATGTTGGTGAGAACATGCTGGTGAGAACATGCTGGTGAGAGCATGTTGGTGAGAGCATGTGGTTGAAGAACATGTTGGTGAGAGCATGTTGGTGAGAGCATGTTGGTGAGAACATGCTGGTGAGAGCATGTTGGCGAGAACATGTTGGTGAGCGCATGTGGTTGAAATGTTGGTGAGAGCATGTTGGTGATCACATGTTGGCAAGAACATGTTGGTGAGCGCATGTTGTTGAGAACATGTTGGTGAGAGCATGTTGGCGAGAGCATGTGGTTGAAGAACATGTTGGCGAGAACATGTTGGTGAGAGCATGTTGGCGAGAACATGTTGGTGAGCGCATGTTGGTGAGAGCATGTGGTTGAAGAACATGTTGGTGAGAGCATGTTGGCGAGAACATGCTGGCGAGAACATGCTGGCGAGAACATGCTGGCGAGAACATGCTGGCGAGAACATGCTGGCGAGAACATGTTGGTGAGCGCATGTTGGTGAGCGCATGTTGGTGAGAGCATGTGGTTGAAGAACATGTTGGCGAGAACATGTTGGCAAGAACATGTTGGTGAGTGCATGTTGGTGAGAGCATGTGGTTGAAGAACATGTTGGTGAGAGCATGTGGTTGAAGAACATGTTGGTGAGAGCATGTTGGTGAGAACATGCTGGTGAGAACATGCTGGTGAGAGCATGTTGGTGAGAGCATGTGGTTGAAGAACATGTTGGCGAGAGCATGTTGGTGAGAGCATGTGGTTGAAGAACATGTTGGCGAGAGCATGTTGGTGAGAGCATGTTGGTGAGAACATGCTGGTGACAGCATGTTGGCGAGAACATGTTGGTGAGCGCATGTGGTTGAAATGTTGGTGAGAGCATGTTGGTGATCACATGTTGGCAAGAACATGTTGGTGAGAGCATGTGGTTGAAGAACATGTTGGTGAGAGCATGTGGTTGAAGAACATGTTGGTGAGCGCATGTTGGTGAGCGCATGTTGGTGAGAGCATGTTGGCGAGAACATGCTGGAGAGAGCATGTTGGCGAGAACATGCTGGTGAGAGCATGTTGGCGAGAACATGCTGGTGAGAGCATGTTGGCGAGAGCATGTGGTTGAAGAACATGTTGGTGAGAACATGCTGGTGAGAACATGCTGGCGAGAGCATGTTGGCGAGAGCATGTTGGCGAGAACATGTTGGCGAGAACATGTTGGCGAGAGCATGTGGTTGAAGAACATGTTGGCGAGAGCATGTTGGTGAGAGCATGTTGGCGAGAACATGTTGGTGAGCGCATGTTGGTGAGAGCATGTGGTTGAAGAACATGTTGGTGAGAGCATGTTGGTGAGAACATGCTGGTGAGAGCATGTTGGTGAGAACATGTTGGTGAGAACATGCTGGTGAGAGCATGCTGGTGAGAGCATGTTGGTGAGAACATGCTGGTGAGAACATGCTGGTGAGAGCATGTTGGTGAGAACATGTTGGTGAGAGCATGTTGGCGAGAGCATGTGGTTGAAGAACATGTTGGCGAGAGCATGTGGTTGAAGAACATGTTGGCGAGAACATGTTGGTGAGCGCATGCTGGTGAGAGCATGTTGGTGATCACATGTTGGCAAGAACATGTTGGCAAGAACATGTTGGTGAGTGCATGTTGGTGAGAGCATGTGGTTGAAGAACATGTTGGTGAGAGCATGTTGGTGAGAACATGCTGGTGAGCGCATGTTGGTGAGCGCATGTTGGTGAGCGCATGTTGGTGAGAGCATGTTGGTGATCACATGTTGGCAAGAACATGTTGGCAAGAACATGTTGGTGAGTGCATGTTGGTGAGAGCATGTTGGTGAAAGCATATTGGTGAGAGCATGTTGAAGAACATGTTGGCAAGAACATGTTGGCGAGAGCACGTTGGTGAGAGCATGTGGTTGAATAACATGTTATTGAGAGCATGTTGATGAGAACATGCTGGTGAAAGCATATTGGTGAGAGCATGTTGAAGAACATGCTGGTGAGAGCATGTTGGGGAGAGCATGTTGGGGAGAACATGTGGTTGAATAACATGTTGGTGAGAGCATGTTGAAGAACATGTTGGTGAGCGCATGTTGGTGAGCGCATGTTGGTGAGCGCATGTTGGTGAGAACATGCTGGCGAGAACATGCTGGCGAGAACATGCTGGCGAGAACATGCTGGCGAGAACATGTTGGCGAGTGCATGTTGGTGAGAGCATGTGGTTGAAGAACATGTTGGCGAGAACATGTTGGCAAGAACATGTTGGTGAGTGCATGTTAGTGAGAGCATGTGGTTGAAGAACATGTTGGTGAGAGCATGTTGGTGAGAACATGCTGGTGAGAACATGCTGGTGAGAGCATGTTGGTGAGAGCATGTGGTTGAAGAACATGTTGGTGAGAGCATGTTGGTGAGAGCATGTTGGTGAGAACATGCTGGTGAGAGCATGTTGGCGAGAACATGTTGGTGAGCGCATGTGGTTGAAATGTTGGTGAGAGCATGTTGGTGATCACATGTTGGCAAGAACATGTTGGTGAGCGCATGTTGTTGAGAACATGTTGGTGAGAGCATGTTGGCGAGAGCATGTGGTTGAAGAACATGTTGGCGAGAGCATGTGGTTGAAGAACATGTTGGCGAGAACATGTTGGTGAGAGCATGTTGGCGAGAACATGTTGGTGAGCGCATGTTGGTGAGAGCATGTGGTTGAAGAACATGTTGGTGAGAGCATGCTGGCGAGAACATGCTGGCGAGAACATGCTGGCGAGAACATGCTGGCGAGAACATGTTGGTGAGCGCATGTTGGTGAGCGCATGTTGGTGAGAGCATGTGGTTGAAGAACATGTTGGCGAGAACATGTTGGCAAGAACATGTTGGTGAGTGCATGTTGGTGAGAGCATGTGGTTGAAGAACATGGTGAGAGCATGTGGTTGAAGAACATGTTGGTGAGAGCATGTTGGTGAGAACATGCTGGTGAGAACATGCTGGTGAGAGCATGTTGGTGAGAGCATGTGGTTGAAGAACATGTTGGCGAGAGCATGTTGGTGAGAGCATGTGGTTGAAGAACATGTTGGCGAGAGCATGTTGGTGAGAGCATGTTGGTGAGAACATGCTGGTGACAGCATGTTGGCGAGAACATGTTGGTGAGCGCATGTGGTTGAAATGTTGGTGAGAGCATGTTGGTGATCACATGTTGGCAAGAACATGTTGGTGAGAGCATGTGGTTGAAGAACATGTTGGTGAGAGCATGTGGTTGAAGAACATGTTGGTGAGCGCATGTTGGTGAGCGCATGTTGGTGAGCGCATGTTGGTGAGAGCATGTTGGCGAGAACATGCTGGAGAGAGCATGTTGGCGAGAACATGCTGGTGAGAGCATGTTGGCGAGAACATGCTGGTGAGAGCATGTTGGCGAGAGCATGTGGTTGAAGAACATGTTGGTGAGAACATGCTGGTGAGAACATGCTGGCGAGAGCATGTTGGCGAGAGCATGTTGGCGAGAACATGTTGGCGAGAACATGTTGGCGAGAGCATGTGGTTGAAGAACATGTTGGCGAGAACATGTTGGTGAGAGCATGTTGGCGAGAACATGTTGGTGAGTGCATGTTGGTGAGAGCATGTGGTTGAAGAACATGTTGGTGAGAGCATGTTGGTGAGAACATGCTGGTGAGAGCATGTTGGTGAGAACATGTTGGTGAGAACATGCTGGTGAAAGCATGCTGGTGAGAGCATGTTGGTGAGAACATGCTGGTGAGAACATGCTGGTGAGAGCATGTTGGTGAGAACATGTTGGTGAGAGCATGTTGGCGAGAGCATGTGGTTGAAGAACATGTTGGCGAGAGCATGTGGTTGAAGAACATGTTGGCGAGAACATGTTGGTGAGCGCATGCTGGTGAGAGCATGTTGGTGATCACATGTTGGCAAGAACATGTTGGCAAGAACATGTTGGTGAGTGCATGTTGGTGAGAGCATGTGGTTGAAGAACATGTTGGTGAGAGCATGTTGGTGAGAACATGCTGGTGAGCGCATGTTGGTGAGCGCATGTTGGTGAGAGCATGTTGGTGAGAGCATGTTGGTGATCACATGTTGGCAAGAACATGTTGGCAAGAACATGTTGGTGAGTGCATGTTGGTGAGAGCATGTTGGTGAAAGCATATTGGTGAGAGCATGTTGAAGAACATGTTGGCAAGAACATGTTGGCGAGAGCACGTTGGTGAGAGCATGTGGTTGAATAACATGTTATTGAGAGCATGTTGATGAGAACATGCTGGTGAAAGCATATTGGTGAGAGCATGTTGAAGAACATGTTGGTGAGAGCATGTTGGGGAGAGCATGTTGGGGAGAACATGTGGTTGAATAACATGTTGGTGAGAGCATGTTGAAGAACATGTTGGTGAGCGCATGTTGGTGAGAGCATGTGGTTGAATAACATGTTATTGAGAGCATGTTGGTGAGAACATGCTGGTGAAAGCATATTGGTGAGAGCATGTTGAAGAACATGTTGGTGAGAGCATGTTGGCGAGAACATGTTGGTGAGCGCATGTTGGTGAGCGCACGCTGGTAAGAGCATGTGGTAAGAACACGTTGGTGAGCGCATGTTGGTGAGCGCATGTTGGTGAGAGCGTGTGGTTGAATAACATGGTGGTGAGAACATGCTGGTGAAAGCATATTGGTGAGCGCATGTTGGCGATCACATGTTGGCGAGAACATGTTGGTGAGCACATGTTGGTGAGAGCACGTTGGTGAGAGCATGTGGTTGAAGAACATGTTGGTGAGCGCATGTTGGTGAAAGCATGTTGGTGAGAACATGTTGTTGAGTAACCTTTTGGTGAGAGCATGTTGGCGATCACATGTTGGCGAGAACATGTTGGTGAGAGCACGTTGGTGAGAGCATGTGGTTGAAGAACATGTTGGTGAGCGCATGTTGGTGAGAACATGTTGGTGAGAGCATGTTGGTGAGAACATGTGGTTGAATAACATTTTGGTGAGAGCATGTTGGTGAGAACATGTTGGTGAAAGCATATTGGTGAGAGCATGTTGGTGAGAACATGTTGGTGAAAGCATATTGGTGAGAGCATGTTGAAGAACATGTTGGCAAGAACATGTTGGCGAGAGCACGTTGGTGAGAGCATGTGGTTGAAGAACATGTTGGCAAGAACATGTTGGCGAGAGCACGTTGGTGAGAGCATGTGGTTGAAGAACATGTTGGTGAGAACATGTTGGTGAGAACATGTGGTTGAATAACATTTTGGTGAGAGCATGTTGGTGAGAACATGCTGGTGAAAGCATATTGGTGAGAACATGCTGGTGAAAGCATATTGGTGAGAGCATGTTGGCGATCACATGTTGGCAAGAACATGTTGGTGAGAGCATGTTGGTGAGAGCATGTTGGTGAGAGCATGTTGGTGAGAACATGCTGGCGAGAACATGCTGGCGAGAACATGCTGGCGAGAACATGTTGGTGAGAGCATGTTGGTGAGAGCATGTTGGTGAGAGCATGTGGTTGAAGAACATGTTGGCGAGAACATGTTGGCAAGAACATGTTGGTGAGTGCATGTTGGCGAGAGCATGTTGGCGAGAGCATGTTGGCAAGAACATGTTGGCGAGAACATGTTGGTGAGCGCATGTTGGTGAGCGCATGCTGGTGAGCGCATGTTGGCGAGAGCATGTTGGCAAGAACATGTTGGCGAGAACATGTTGGTGAGCGCATGTTGGTGAGAGCATGCTGGTGAGAGCATGTGGTTGAAGAACATGTTGGCGAGAACATGTTGCTGAGAGCATGTTGGCGAGAACATGTTGGTGAGCGCATGTTGGTGAGAGCATGTGGTTGAAGAACATGTTGGTGAGAGCATGTTGGTGAGAACATGTTGGTGAGAACATGCTGGTGAGAGCATGTTGGTGAGAACATGTTGGTGAGAACATGCTGGTGAGAACATGCTGGTGAGAACATGCTGGTGAGAGCATGTTGGTGAGAACATGCTGGTGAGAGCATGTTGGTGAGAACATGTTGGTGAGAGCATGTTGGCGAGAGCATGTGGTTGAAGAACATGTTGGCGAGAACATGTTGGTGAGCGCATGCTGGTGAGAGCATGCTGGTGATCACATGTTGGCAAGAACATGTTGGCAAGAACATGTTGGTGAGTGCATGTTGGTGAGAGCATGTGGTTGAAGAACATGTTGGTGAGAACATGCTGGTGAGCGCATGTTGGTGAGCGCATGTTGGTGAGAGCATGTTGGTGAGAGCATGTTGGTGATCACATGTTGGCAAGAACATGTTGGCAAGAACATGTTGGTGAGTGCATGTTGGTGAGAGCATGTTGGTGAAAGCATATTGGTGAGAGCATGTTGAAGAACATGTTGGCAAGAACATGTTGGCGAGAGCACGTTGGTGAGAGCATGTGGTTGAATAACATGTTATTGAGAGCATGTTGGTGAGAACATGCTGGTGAAAGCATATTGGTGAGAGCATGTTGAAGAACATGTTGGTGAGAGCATGTTGGTGAGAGCATGTTGGGGAGAGCATGTTGGGGAGAACATGTGGTTGAATAACATGTTGGTGAGAGCATGTTGAAGAACATGTTGGTGAGCGCATGTTGGTGAGAGCATGTGGTTGAATAACATGTTATTGAGAGCATGTTGGTGAGAACATGCTGGTGAAAGCATATTGGTGAGAGCATGTTGAAGAACATGTTGGTGAGAGCATGTTGGCGAGAACATGTTGGTGAGCGCATGTTGGTGAGCGCACGCTGGTAAGAGCATGTGGTAAGAACACGTTGGTGAGCGCATGTTGGTGAGCGCATGTTGGTGAGAGCGTGTGGTTGAATAACATGGTGGTGAGAACATGCTGGTGAAAGCATATTGGTGAGCGCATGTTGGCGATCACATGTTGGCGAGAACATGTTGGTGAGCACATGTTGGTGAGAGCACGTTGGTGAGAGCATGTGGTTGAAGAACATGTTGGTGAGCGCATGTTGGTGAAAGCATGTTGGTGAGAACATGTTGTTGAATAACATTTTGGTGAGAGCATGTTGGCGATCACATGTTGGCGAGAACATGTTGGTGAGAGCACGTTGGTGAGAGCATGTGGTTGAAGAACATGTGGTTGAATAACATTTTGGTGAGAGCATGTTGGTGAGAACATGTTGGTGAAAGCATATTGGTGAGAGCATGTTGGTGAGAACATGTTGGTGAAAGCATATTGGTGAGAGCATGTTGAAGAACATGTTGGCAAGAACATGTTGGCGAGAGCACGTTGGTGAGAGCATGTGGTTGAAGAACATGTTGGTGAGAACATGTTGGTGAGAACATGTTGGTGAGAACATGTGGTTGAATAACATTTTGGTGAGAGCATGTTGGTGAGAACATGCTGGTGAAAGCATATTGGTGAGAACATGCTGGTGAAAGCATATTGGTGAGAACATGCTGGTGAAAGCATATTGGTGAGAGCATGTTGGCGATCACATGTTGGCAAGAACATGTTGGTGAGAGCATGTTGGTGAGAGCATGTTGGTGAGAGCATGTTGGTGAGAACATGCTGGTGAGAACATGCTGGCGAGAGCATGTTGGTGAGAGCATGTTGGTGAGAGCATGTGGTTGAAGAACATGTTGGCGAGAACATGTTGGCAAGAACATGTTGGTGAGTGCATGTTGGCGAGAGCATGTTGGCGAGAGCATGTTGGCGAGAACATGTTGGCGAGAACATGTTGGCGAGCGCATGTTGGTGAGCGCATGCTGGTGAGCGCATGCTGGTGAGCGCATGCTGGTGAGCGCATGTTGGCGAGAGCATGTTGGCAAGAACATGTTGGCGAGCGCATGTTGGTGAGAGCATGCTGGTGAGAGCATGCTGGTGAGAGCATGTTGGCGAGAGCATGTTGGCGAGAACATGTTGGCGAGCGCATGTTGGTGAGAGCATGTGGTTGAAGAACATGTTGGTGAGTGCATGTTGGTGAGTGCATGTTGGTGAGTGCATGTTGGTGAGTGCATGTTGGTGAGAGCATGTTGGCGATCACATATTGGCAAGAACATGTTGGCAAGAACATGTTGGTGAGCGCATGTTGGTGAGCGCATGTTGGTGAGCGCATGTTGGTGAGCGCATGTTGGTGAGAACATGCTGGCGAGAACATGTTGGCGAGTGCATGTTGGTGAGAGCATGTGGTTGAAGAACATGTTGGCGAGAACATGTTGGCGAGAACATGTTGGCAAGAACATGTTGGTGAGTGCATGTGGTTGAAATGTTGGTGAGAGCATGTTGGTGATCACATGTTGGCAAGAACATGTTGGTGAGCGCATGTTGTTGAGAACATGTTGGTGAGAGCATGTTGGCGAGAGCATGTGGTTGAAGAACATGTTGGCGAGAACATGTTGGTGAGAGCATGTTGGCGAGAACATGTTGGTGAGCGCATGTTGGTGAGAGCATGTGGTTGAAGAACATGTTGGTGAGCGCATGTTGGTGAGAGCATGTGGTTGAAGAACATGTTGGTGAGAGCATGTGGTTGAAGAACATGTTGGTGAGAGCATGTTGGTGAGAACATGCTGGTGAGAACATGCTGGTGAGAGCATGTTGGTGAGAGCATGTGGTTGAAGAACATGTTGGCGAGAACATGTTGGTGAGAGCATGTGGTTGAAGAACATGTTGGTGAGAGCATGTTGGTGAGAGCATGTTGGTGAGAACATGCTGGTGACAGCATGTTGGCGAGAACATGTTGGTGAGCGCATGTGGTTGAAATGTTGGTGAGAGCATGTTGGTGATCACATGTTGGCAAGAACATGTTGGTGAGAGCATGTGGTTGAAGAACATGTTGGTGAGAGCATGTGGTTGAAGAACATGTTGGTGAGAGCATGTGGTTGAAGAACATGTTGGTGAGCGCATGTTGGTGAGAGCATGTTGGCGAGAGCATGCTGGTGAGAGCATGTTGGCGAGAACATGCTGGTGAGAGCATGTTGGCGAGAACATGCTGGTGAGAGCATGTTGGCGAGAACATGCTGGTGAGAGCATGTTGGCGAGAACATGCTGGTGAGAGCATGTTGGCAAGAGCATGTGGTTGAAGAACATGTTGGTGAGAACATGCTGGTGAGAACATGCTGGTGAGAACATGCTGGCGAGAGCATGTTGGCGAGAGCATGTTGGCGAGAGCATGTTGGCGAGAGCATGTGGTTGAAGAACATGTTGGCGAGAACATGTTGGTGAGAGCATGTTGGCGAGAACATGTTGGTGAGCGCATGTTGGTGAGAGCATGTGGTTGAAGAACATGTTGGTGAGAACATGTTGGTGAGAACATGCTGGTGAGAGCATGTTGGTGAGAACATGCTGGTGAGAACATGCTGGTGAGAACATGCTGGTGAGAGCATGTTGGTGAGAACATGTTGGTGAGAGCATGTTGGCGAGAGCATGT
This sequence comes from Pholidichthys leucotaenia, assembly GCA_020510985.1. Classification (NCBI taxonomy): domain Eukaryota; kingdom Metazoa; phylum Chordata; class Actinopteri; order Cichliformes; family Pholidichthyidae; genus Pholidichthys; species Pholidichthys leucotaenia. The sequence goes on from CM035850.1 coordinate 169,127, forward strand.
GGTTGAAGAACATGTTGGCGAGAGCATGTTGGTGAGCGCATGCTGGTGAGAGCATGTTGGTGATCACATGTTGGCAAGAACATGTTGGCAAGAACATGTTGGTGAGTGCATGTTGGTGAGAGCATGTGGTTGAAGAACATGTTGGTGAGAGCATGTTGGTGAGAACATGCTGGTGAGCGCATGTTGGTGAGAACATGTTGGTGAGCGCATGTTGGTGAGCGCATGTTGGTGAGAGCATGTTGGTGAGAGCATGTTGGTGAGAGCATGTTGGCAAGAACATGTTGGCAAGAACATGTTGGTGAGTGCATGTTGGTGAGAGCATGTGGTTGAAGAACATGTTGGTGAGAGCATGTTGGTGAGAACATGCTGGTGAGCGCATGTTGGCGAGAACATGTTGGTGAGCGCATGTTGGTGAGAGCATGTGGTTGAAGAACATGTTGGCGAGAACATGTTGGTGAGAGCATGTTGGCAAGAGCATGTTGGTGAGAGCATGTTGGCAAGAGCATGTTGGTGAGAACATGCAGGTGAAAGCATATTGGTGAGCACATGTTGGTGAGAGTATGTTGGTGCGAGCATGTGGTTGAAGAACATGTTGGTGAGAGCATGTTGGCGATCACATGTTGGCAAGAACATGTTGGTGAGTGCATGTTGGTGAGAGCATGTGGTTGAAGAACATGGTTAGAGCATGTTGGTGAGAGCATGTGGTTGAAGAACATGTTGGTGAGAGCATGTTGGTGAGAACATGCAGGTGAAAGCATATTGGTGAGCACATGCTGGTGAGAGTATGTTGGTGAGAGCATGTGGTTGAAGAACATGTTGGTGAGAGCATGTTGGCGATCACATGTTGGCAAGAACATGTTGGTGAGTGCATGTTGGTGAGAGCATGTGGTTGAAGAACATGGTGAGAGCATGATGGTGAGAGCATGTGGTGGAAGAACATGTTGGTGAGAGCATGTTGGTGTGAACATGTTGGTGAGAGCATGTGGTTGAAGAACATGGTGAGAGCATGTGGTTGAAGAACATGGTGAGAGCATGTTGGTGAGAACATGTTGATGAGAGCATATTGGTGAGAACATGATGGTGAGAACATGTTGGTAAGACATTTACACAAACTGTAACAGACGCAGATTAAACTGTTGCATAATAACTACTAATAACCACATAGAGACCACAGTGACAGTTAGTCAGCTAGCTAGCTAACCTGATGCCATCCGTCCCTCCTGGGCCTGGACACAGTGAAGCTCCTCAATGGTCTCCTTCAGAGAGTCTATCTCAGTCCTCATGCGCTGTAGAGGACACAGGTTAACCTGGTTAGACTAGTTAACATCAGATTAACATGGTGATAACCAGACTGCTGAGGTGACAGCTTATCTATTGGACAGGAAATGGTTTCCCTGACATGTCACATGTTGTTTAGTCAACAGGCTGACTTGTTAATAGACTGCTGATCTGGGTAGTGTTTCCTACATCTTTTTCTTTTTGCAGAGAGTCCACTTTCTCTTTGACTCGTTTGTATTCAAACTCCATTTTATCAGCCTTCTTCGATTCTTCAGACAGACGGTTCTGAAGCTCCACCACCTGGACGGGAGGATAAACACACAATAATACACACGCATATACACAACTGCTCACACACACCTGATTCTGCAGCTCCACCACCTGACCAGTCTTATAATGATGCATAAATAGTCCATGCCTCACCCGTTCCCCCTAGTCGCCAGTCCCTTAAGTCCCCTGCCCTCATATTCCCCAGTCCCCCTAGTCAGCCATCCCTCAGTCCCAGGCCCCCTATTCCCCATAGTCCCCAGTGTCCCAAGTCCCCCTAGTCACCTGTCTCTTGTAGGTGTCCAGCTGACTCTTGGCAGCGTTGGCCTTTCGTAGCTCCTCCTCCAGACTGACGTTTGTCTGCATCAGCAGGGTGTTCTTCTCCTCCATCAGCTTATTCTGGAACATTTTCATTTTAGTCAGATTTATTATGGAACAATTCATGTTTTATTTGTGTTTGTTAATAAATGTCAGTAAAGTTTTATCTGTGTTTGTTAAATGCTAATAAAGAGTTACCTGTCTCCTGAGCAGACCCATGTCCTCCAGTTTTTTCTTGTAGTGTTCCACAGTTCCCTCCAGTTTGGACATTTTATCATAGGAACCCCTGAGAACACATTTATTAACATAAGATAAGATAAGATAAGATAAGATAAGCCTTTATTAGTCCCACAACGGGGAAATTCCAGGATTGCAACAGCACAGGGATAGCAACACTCAGAGCAACAATCAGAAGGCAAGAAAAAAAAAAAAAACAAGCAAGCAAGAGCAGCTAATATACATATGTACATATTACTATAAAATATATATATATACACACACACACAGACACACAGTGCAGAGCATTGTAGCTGGATGGAATAAATATATGAATATATGAACACACAGTGCAGAGCATTGTAGCTAGATGGAATAAATATGTAAATATATAAACACCCACAGTACGGAGCATTGCAGCTAGGTGGAATAAATATGCAAGTATATAAACACACACAGTGCGGAGCAATGTAGCTAGATGGAATAATATGTAGATATATAAATATATAAACACACCCAGTGCTGAGCATTGTAGCTAGATGGAATAAATATGTAAATATATAAACACACACAGTGCAGAGCATTGTTGCTAGATGGAATGAAACAGCATAACCGTCTACTTAGTTATCCTACATGGTATGATTATGTGCCCATACATATTCTCACCCTCCATAGCGACCGGTAAGTTCCTAGTTGTATGCCGGAGGGGACCATTGTGTAAGTCTATTGCATCTTTTGCATTCAAAAAACTATTAGTTTGTTACGTCTTTTTGCTATCTCTGCGAGCAGCCCTGCTTAGGTTGTACAGTCTGACAGCCGTTGGTAGGAAGGACCTACGAAACCTCTCGGTTGTGCACCTGGGATGATGTAGTCTGCTGCTAAATGAGCTCCTCAGTGCATTCAGTATGTCCTGCATAGGGTGGAACTCGGACTCCAGCAGAGATGACAGTTTAGCCACCGTCCTTCTCTCTCCTATCTCCTCCATCGGATCAAGGCGCTGCCCCAGGACAGAGCTAGCTTTCTTAATCAGTTTGTTCAGTCTCTTCCTATCGGCTTTTTACATTGTTATGACCTTCATCACCATCACCCTCAGTCATGTGATGGTGAACTATGTTGGTCATCAGAGCAGGTTTAAAAGTCTCCGTTTGGACCACATCATGACCAGCCATGAATAGACAAAAGGAACAGCTGCACAGAACCCATAGAGGTCAGGAACCCCAGCTGAACCTGTAGGAATGCAGCTTTCCTTGGTGGTCAGAGTGGTGGCCTAGAGGTAGCGCATTGGCCCCACAACAGGAAGGTCAGGGTTCAAGTCCCGGCTGGGTCATACCAAAGACCATATTAAAATAGAACTTCCTGCCGTCCCGCTCGGTGCTCACCAAAAATGGAATGGAGGAGGGAAATGTGGATGGCAGTGGCTCAGAAGGTAGAGTGGGCCGTCCAATAACCAGAGGGTTGGTGGTTCAAATCCCACTCTCCCCAGACATCCTGCCGTTGTGTCCGCGGGCAAGACACTTTACCTACCTGTCCTCCAGTGTCAATGACACTGGGTATGAATGTGTATAAATGTTTGGGAGTGGCTGGAGAGGCTGTTGGTGTGGATTGGCAGCCGCATCTCTGTCAGTCTGCCCCAGGGCAGCTGTGGCTACAGAGGTAGCTTACCACGATCAATGTCTGTGGAGTGAATGAATAATGGATCCACTGTAAGTGCTTTGAGATGTCACTTGACATGTAAAGCAGCATATGAATCTAATCCATTATTATGATTACTGTTAAGAGAAGGGCTTAGTTTAGTTTATTTGTCAGGGACCATGTAGAAAACAAACCTGAACCACAGGGTAAAGATGCTCAGTACCAGATTAGGCCTATAGCGTTCTCACTAATTTCAATCTGTAGTCCCTGAGGCAGGCAGGAAGATTCATTCATTCATTCATTCATCTTCTTCTGCTTAATCCTTTTCGGGTCACAGGGGGGCTGGAGCACCAGTCCACCCTGGACAGATCGCCAGTCCATCGCAGGGCCAACACAGAGAGACAGACAACCATTGACTCTCACAGTCACACCTAAGGACAATTTAGAATCCCCAGTTTGATGCCAGTTAACCTAACTTGCATGTTTTTGGCATGTGGGAGGAAACCGGAGAAATCCCAGAGTAAACCCACGCAGACACGGGGAGAACATGCAAACTCCACACAGACCACCGTTGGTCGGGGGCTGGGATCGAACCCAGGATCCCCCGGCCAAGAGTGAGTCGCTGTGCTGCCACAGTACTAACCACTCCACCACTGCGCCGCCCAGGCAGGAAGATATTAAAAGAAAAACAGCACATACAGAAAGTAATTCAGGTCAGAAACTGCTGACCCTGAAACAAGCAGGGAGTAAGTTTAAAGGTAAAAAGATCAGAGAGACGGCACACATGGTGGAGGTCATCATGTTAAAGAGTGTGTGACATAATTCAACCAAGACATCATTAGAAAGAAGAACTACTGTGTTTTTATTCTGTGTAGACAAAAAAATTCAATAAAATTTTGTTTCCATATACAACCATAAATTACATTGTGATGCAGACAATTGCAATGTTCGTTTGTTGAAATTGGGTCAAACGCCACCGCCATTTTGTGACGTAATGAGGGGAACCAAAGACGTAAACAAGCATGGCTGAGTACACTGAAGTGGAGGAAGTTGTGAGCGATTTCAGCAAGGATTTGAGTGATTTGTCAATAGTTGTTGAGGAAGAAGCAGGATTGAGTGAAGAAGAAGAGCGAGTTGGTTCCAAAGAAGGACTATTACTTATTTGAACCATATCATTCAGGAAGCGACGATGACTCCTACGTTTCAGATGATGAAGGGTTCGACGTGAAGGGTTACAGATGGACATCGGTCGCCTCCAAAACACTGAATGGTAATATACAGATAGATCTAAATTTCCCTGATCGGGTGGTCAGGGAAATTTAAAAAAAAAAAAAAAATGCTCAGATATTCAAATACGGTAGGCAATGAGATTTATAAAAATGAAAACTGAAAAAAGTAATGTAACGCTTTTTTAACACAAAGTCCTTCCATTTAAGATAAGATAAGACTTTATTAGTCCCACAACGGGGAAATTCCAGGATTGCAACAGCACAGGGATAGCAACACTCAGAGCAACAATCAGAAGGCAAGAAAAAAAAAAAAGCAAGCAAGCAAGAGCAGCTAATATACATATGTACATATTACTATATATATATTATATATATATATATATATATATATATACATATACACTGTATATACGTATATACACACTACCGTTCAAAAGTTTGGGGTCACTTAGAAATTTCCTTATTTTTGAAAGAAAAGCACTTTTTTTCAATGAAGATAACTTTAAACTAATCAGAAATACACTCTATACATTGCTAATGTGGTAAATGACTATTCTAGCTGCAAATGTCTGGTTTTTGATGCAATATCTACATAGGTGTATAGAGGCCCATTTCCAGCAACTATCACTCCAGTGTTCTAATGGTACAATGTGTTTGCTCATTGCGTCAGAAGGCTAATGGATGATTAGAAAACCCTTGTGCAATCATGTTAGGTCTGCAATGCTGTAATTGCTGCAAATGGAGGATTCTTTGACGAAAGCAAAGTTTGAAGGAAAAAATTATTATTTCAAATACAAATCATTATTTCTAACCTTGTCAATGTCTTGACTATATTTTCTATTCATTTTACAACTCATGGTGGTAAATAAGTGTGACTTTTCATGGAAAACACAAAATAATTGTCTGGGTGACCCCAAACTTTTGAACGGTAGTGTATATATATATATATATATATATATATACACAGACACACTGCACAGCATTGTAGCTGGATGGAATAAATATATAGATATATAAATATAAATATAAACATAAACACACACAGTGCAGAGCATTGTTGCTAGATGGGATGAAACAGCATAACCCTCTACTTAGTTATCCTACATGGTATGATTATGTGCCCATACATATTCTCACCCTCCATAGCGACCGGTATTTTCCTAGTTGTATGCTGGAGGGGACCATTGTGTAAGTCTATTGCATCTTTTGCATTCAAAACTATTAGGTTGTTACGTCTTTTTGCTATCTCTGCGAGCAGCCCTGCTTAGGTTGTACAGTCTGACAGCCGTTGGTAGGAAGGACCTGCGAAACCTCTCAGTTGTGCACCTGGGATGATGTAGTCTGCTGCTAAATGAGCTCCCCACTGCGTTCAGTATGTCCTGCATAGGGTGGGACTCGGACTCCAGCAGAGAAGACAGTTTAGCCACCGTCCTTCTCTCTCCCATCTCCTCCACTGGGTCAAGGCGCTGCCCCAGGACGGAGCTAGCTTTCTTGATCAGTTTGTTCAGTCTCTTCCTATCGGCTGCTGTAATGTCACTGCCCCAGCAGACCACTCCAAAAGTGATGGCTGATGCCACCACCGTGTCATAGAATGTCTTCAGCAGCGCCCCTTGTACACCAAAAGACCTGAGTCTCCTCAGTAGGAACAGCCTGCGCTGTCCCTTCTTGTAGAGTGCGTCAGTATTGTGTGACCAGTCTAGTTTATTGTTCAGATGAACACCCAGGTACTTGTAGGATGTCAGGATGCCCATTTGGAGTAAAGTCAACACTCTGCTTCAAAATTCATAGGGGAGGATTTTACTTTCAGCGGAAAAAATATAATAAAATCCCGATCACCTTATGTGGAAAAAAAAATAAATTACACAAACTCTTCAGGGTGAGTTTTGACACTTGCTTCTCTGCGCTGTTTTGATATAAGATAAGATAAGATAAGCCTTTATTAGTCCCACAATGGGGAAATTCCAGGATTGCAATAGCACAGGGATAGCAACACTCAGAGCAACAATCAGAAGGCAAGAGAAAAAAAAAAAAAAATGTTGATATTGTCTTGATCTGTGGGTTTTCATTTGAAAACCGTAGGTATGGCAGTCAGTTTTAGAACCGTTTGTAATGAACTTTCAAGCCTAAAGATTCCTGTGTAGCAGGCGCCTCCTCAAAACTGTCTGCAGTGAAATGATGGCTACAGAGTAGAGAAGATGGTGTTGGTGCCATTTGTCCCTTCTTCTCTGCACTTGCTTCGCCCATTTTTTAAGAAGATCTGGATCTTTTGGGAATGAGAACAGGCTTATACGTTCACTGGAGCAATTAGAACACCCAGCCGCCATGCAACGTTTCAGTATTCCTTCGCTGATATAGAAGCTGAACAGCTTGTTTACATTGACAGCACACAGATCAGCCAAGAGGAAACTCTCCTCATGACGTCATATCCAGAAACGAGGCAAGTCTCCAGATATTGTGTTACTGTAACACAGCTCTAAATTTGAATTAACTTGGAAATATTTTTCCCACTTATTTAGCGTTCCAAGTCAACAGAACCAACTATGTGGACGATTGAAGATAAATTCATACTGAATATTGATCCATAGTTCCTAAATCGTGTCACAGACACTTTAAAATAATCAAGACTTACCATAAAAAACAGTTGAATTGAAACAACACAAATCCTGGTTAACCCTTTAAGGTCCGCACCAAGAAAAAAGCAATGGAAAAAAAATTTTCTTTGCATTTTTTACTCACTTAGGATAGCAATAACAACAATCAACTGTTTTTCCAAAATCAGACCCCACAGTTTTTTAGATATAGGCGTCTACCAAACGGTTGAGAGGTCTGTTCATAGTAAAAGTATTATATACCTTTAAATGCATACAAAAAACACTGAGAACAAGTCAAATAAATTGCTAATTTTCTTCAGCAAATGAGTAGAATTTGCTCATGGGTTAGGGTTAGGGACTGCTCAAACACGCAGTGCCATCTAGAGGATTTTTTTAGCATAGCGCAACTAAACCAAGTGGCAGAGATGGCTCATTCAGGTTGAGTTGAGCTCAATGCATAATTCAATGAGATATTGTGACTCAAAGTGTGGTCGACCAAACGGTTGCGCAGAACCTTAAAGGGTTACACAAAAGGTTTTCAGCTGCTTTTTAATGAGTGTACAGAGTCAGATACATGTATGTGGAGTGGCAGTCTGTTCCAGACACCGTCCACCATCCTCCTGTGGGCAGAGACATGACTCCACAGAAAATGAAACCCCAAGAATGCTTCATTATATGAAAGAGACGTCACCAGTTTTCCTTTGGGACAAGATTTGAGGTTGAGTAAGTTGGAAAAATTTGAAACGTACAGGATGATGATACTGGATTATGGTGATTTTTTTTTTTTTGATTTGATTTGATTTTGTATACTTTATTGATCCCCAGGGGGGAAACTGAGGGCATCCACCTGGATGGATGGATATGGTGATTATCATTGAATTGTGACCTAAAGGACCTGGTGATTCCATTCAGATCACCTGGTCTCTTGCGATTCCCACCCCTAGTGATCACATTTACAAGAGTTTGGGAAAAGTGACCTCTGACCTTAACGTCTTTAACTCCTACAACAACCATCTGATCAGATCAAATTAGGGCATGGGCATCATCAGTGGGTATCAAACCCTGGTACCAAGTTTCAGAAGAATCGGACAAAACTGCAGGAGGAGTGGATTTCACAGAGGTGGGACAGACGGCTGGACCACCCCGTAACATGATCCCTGTTTGGCCTTTGACCGGCGGCTTGGTAACCATCACTCTTCTGATTTTATTATGGAGTCACAAGACAAGCACCAACATCCTGTAACCATGACAACAGTCCACTTAAACCAGGGGAATCACATAGCTTTATTTAGTCAGACTAGTTTAGTTTAACCAGTATAATCTGACTAGTTGGTGTAATCTAACCAATATAATCTGACTAGTTTAGTTTAACCAGTATAATCTGACGAGTTACTGTAATCTGACCAGTATAACCTGACTAGTTTAGTTTAACTAGTATACTCTGACTAGTTAGTGTAATCTGACCAGTATGACTAGTGTGATCTAACTAGGTAGTATAATCTAACCAGCATAATCTGACTAGTAAGTTTAGTTTAACAAGTATAATGTAACTAGGTAGTTTAGTTTAACCAATATAATCCTGACTAGTTAGTGTAATCTAACCAGTATCATCTGAGTAGTTTAGTTTAACCAATATAATCCAACTAGTTGGTTTAGTTTAACTAGCATAATCTAACCAGTAGTATCATCTGACTAGTTAAGTGTAATCTAACCAGTATCATCTGACTAGTTTAGTTTAACCAGTATAATCCAACTAGTTTAGTTTAACTAGTATACTCTGACTAGTTTAGCTTAACAAGTATGCTCTAACTAGTTTAGTTTAACCAGTATAATCTAATTAGTTTAGTTTAACAAGTATAACCTAACTAGGTAGTTTAGTTTAACCAGTATCATCTGACTAGTTAGTGTAATCTGACCAGTATAACATGAGTTTAGTTTAACCAGTAGAATCTGACTGGTTAGTTTAGTTTAACTAGTATACTCTGCTAGTGTAGTATCAGCTTCTCCTCAGGCCAATTCAGGAAATCACTCTTCTTCATCTTAAAGCAACTCTCACTCAAGGTCTGGTCAAGAATGCTGTGTCTTCAACAGGACCCGTGTAAACAATTTCACTTTTGTATAGAAAGCTGATAAGGACCTGCTTTTAAAGACTTAAAGGGGACTATAAACTCTTGGAGTCAAATCCCAACTAGACAGTTCATGCTGATAGCATCCCTTCGTACCAGGAACTGATACTCTTAAAAAGTCAAACTCCTTAAGCTGGCAGATATATGGTTGCCTCCTCTTTTGGACATTTAGCAGAACCCTCATTCTTGTTGGTCCAAAAAAACCTTAGAAATACCTTTCCAAATCAAACTTTTAGTTTGGATGCAGTTACTCTCTCTTAATACCTCTGTGAGGAACCTTGGAGTTATTTTTGCTCAAGATCTGTCTTTCAATTCATATATTAAATTTGTTTCTAAGACTGCCTTCCATCATTTGCGTAATATTGCCAAGATTAGGAGCATCTTGTCTCAGAGGATGCTGAGAAACTGATCCACGCTTTTGTTAGCTCTAGATTAGATTATTGTAACTCTTTATTATCAGGTTGTCCTAAAACATCTTTAAAAAGTCTTCAGCTGATCCAAAATGATGCAGCAAGAGTTTTAACAGGTACTAGAAAGAGAGATCATATCTCTCCGGTTCTGGCCTCGCTTCATTGGCTTCCCATAGAGTTTAGAATTAAGTTTAAAATCCTTCTTCTTACTTACAAAGCTCTAAACAATCAAGCTCCTTTTTATTTAAAAGATCTGATACTACCGTATTATCCTAACAGAGCACTACGCTCCCAAAATGCTGGATTACTTGTAATATCTAGAATCTCCAAAAGTATAATGGGAGGCAAAGCCTTCAATTATCAAGCTCCTCTCCTGTGGAACCAGCTGCCAATCTGGATTCGGGAGTCAGACTCTATCTCTGTTTTTAAGAATAGGGTTAAAACCTTCCTTTTTGATATAGCCTACAATTAAGGAGGGATCATGTGTCTCTGAACCCTCCCTTAGTTATGCTGCTAATAGGTTTAGACAGCCGGGGAACCTCCAATAATGCACTGGGCTTCACTCCTTTCTTCACTCTCAATGAAATATTTATTTTTTGCTGGTCATTAACATCTGTTTGTTCTCTCCCATAGATTGAGTCCCCATCGTGCTGTTTGCTCTCTACATGTCTGTTCTTTTCATCTTCTCTATCCCCTCAACCCCCAGCCAGTCACAGCAGATGACTGCCCCTCCCTGAGCCTGGTTCTGCTGGAGGTTTCGTCCTGTTAAAAGGGAGTTTTTCCTCTCCACCGTCGCCAAGCGCTTGCTCACAGGGGATCGCCTGATTGCTGGGGTTTTTCTGCAACTGTGGGGGTTCCCCCTACAGTTGAAAGTGCTATGAGATGACTGTTGTTGTGAAATGGCGCTATATAAATAAAGTTGAATTGAATTGAACCCTCTAGGCTGCCCCCACCTGCTCACATTCCAAAGACCTAAACATTATCTACAGCTCAACAGTACCTCCGAGTGGACATCTACGGAATGTTTCATTACTTGTGCCATCTGGGACTGTTAATTCTGATTGAACATTAAACTTTTCTTTCAGCTACAATTTCTCAGAATTCTAAGGACACTGAAGAGCAATGCCCTTTTGATCACCAACAATGGTTTGCAATAGTTCATTAATCCTTGATTTAAATGTGAGTGCATGTCTTAGGAATGTTTTTTTTTTCTTTAATGAGTGTTATTCAAATGAATGTTAAAATTATTAGTAATGGTATAAATGCATGGTCACTGAATATTAGCCTTGAGTCACTTAATTTAGTTAGATTTTATATTGGGTATATAATGAATTTCATAGGAACTGAATGGATGTTTCTCAAACTCTGTGGTCCGTCTTCCCACTCGCAATAACCAATCACCAGGCTGCCTCTCTGTTGGATAACGCCCTTGCATTTGATTAGCTGCTCACAAACAAAGAAATGTTCCCTCACTGGACAAAAGCCCACTCAAACTCCTCTTTATGGAAGATAACTGGTCCGTCTTGCTTCCAGTCACACTTTTATGATATCAGAAGCGCGACCCTTTAAAAAACACAGAGGGAGCCGCCCTAGTCAGTTTTTCTGTTGTTTTTCAGTTCTTATGTTTTCTTTACAGTTGCTTTTTCAGTCTTTTGTCTAAGTTGTTCTGTGAGTTTTAAGAAGTCTTTTGTGTGTGTCTGAACCTTGTTAAGTCCTGCGCTAGCTTTTTTCAATCGTCTTTTTGATAAGTTTTTACCTGTTTCCTGGTAACTGAGGAGAAACTATTCTTTAAAGAGAGTTAAATTCTCAAATCCCTTTTTTTCCTTCACCTCAGAAGCCATTCTTATTCTACTGAACGTTTTCTTTGTTGGACTTTTTGACTTTTCCTGCTATTAAAGTGCACTTCTTGATTTCCCTGCCTTTAAAGTGAACTGACAGAGATTTGTGGACTTTTATTTTCCCTGCCTCACCCACGTCTGACCACGTTAAGAAGCCAGGAGCTCATGGATGAAACTGACTAAAACCATTTTTCCTTCAGCCTTTGGGCTTTGTCCTACGGGCCAGGGACATAATAAATTTGGACTGGTTGCCAAAGGACTTCACGCCTGTTCCGCGGCCAGCCTTCACTCTGTTGCCAGCTCCTTGCCACACACCCCGTGGGAGCCCCCAGCCGAGTCTGTGCTTCTCACAGCTGTGAACTATCTGAAAGACGACCAGCAGTCACTTTCCCCATGTTCCGAACGCTGTCTGGAAGAACCGCTGAGCCTTCCTGAACAATACCACCGGCTGGCGCCGACCACTGCTGAATACCTGGACCTACAGCTGTTCGCAAGTGAGGCTCCCATTTTCCTATCTGCTGGGTTTAAAAGAGATGTCCTAAATATCAATTATAATTGAACATAACCAATATTTCATGGTATAATTAGTCCCTCAGCCATAGGACAAAGCTATAAACTGAAGGAAAATTCTTATTAATTTTTAAGTAACCTCCTTTCAATTTTGTAGATTAATTCAGAAGATCCTTTTTAGACGATCAGCTTTTGGAATTTTTTCCCCATAAAATTGCATTCTGATTTTGTTAGATACTTCAGCCTTCCATTGCATTACAGTTGAAACATAAAATCTGGTTTCCTCTTGGTTCCACAAAGGTTTAACTATAGATTTTATGCTCAGAAATCCACTAACAGCTGATGTGATATTGAACACCTGTTTACAATTTGAATCTGTTTATCCATCATTTGAATGCCATGACATGTAACCTGAATGAGTTTCATTTAATAAACTCGTAAACGAGAGAAGTTCAAGCGTTTTCTTTTGCATACAGTATTTGCTTTCCTGGGTCACAGCAGTAAAAGAACTCACTAAATTTTGAGACTGAATTCATTAAGTAATCCAAGGTATGGAAATTAATTAACTGAAATTAATTAATGAACAATTCATTCTTTTAGAACTGGTCCCCCTTTTTACGAGAGCTTTTCCATTTTATTTAGTGAGTGTTGGGGTGACAGTTTAACTGTCCCCTCGCACACCCACTATTAAATAAATAAATGATCCCTGTACCTTATTACACTATATTTTATTAAATATTGCTACACTAGTTAGTGTAATCTGACCAGTATAATCTGACTAGTTTAGTTTAACAAGTATAATCTGACTAGTCAGTGTAATTTGACCAGTATAACCTGACTAGTATAATCTAACCAGTAAAATCTAACCTGAGGACATCCATCTCATCCTTCAGAGTCTGAGCCTCCTCAGCCAGCGATGTCAGCTCCTCGTTCTGTGATTTAACGTCCTCCAGCTCCTTCTGAAGCTGCTCACAGCGAATCCTGAAGTCATCTCTGGCTGCCTCCAACCTGGACCAATCAGAGACAAGATAGTTGTGGGGCGTGAACATTCACAGGCAGAACATCAACATCAGCTCCTCACCTGACTGTCTTCTCTCTAAAAGGAGATGCTCCTCACCTACACTTCTTCTCACCTGAAGTTCTCCTCCTGCAGCTGCTCCACCTGGTTCTGCAGCTGCAGCTGTCTCCTTCCTGCTGGACTGTTGATATCCTCCATGGAGTCGGACTGGTTCAGACGCTCCATCAGGACGTGGTTCTCTGCCAGGAGACTGCTCTTCTCTTCCTGGAGGGCAGCAACCTGAGAAGCAGGAGGAGACCTCTGAACACACCTGGTGTAGGAGTAAAGTTCGCCTGGACCTGGAATAAAACTGGTCTACCATGGTAACCAGCAGAAGTGACCTAGACACGTTGATAACAGAACCCACCTGCAGGTCCAGTTCTCTGCATCTCTGAGCAATTTCTTCTTTGGTGGTTAAAGCCTCGTTTAGATCCTCCATGGCCTTCTTCAGCTGAGGAACCACAACCAACCAGAGGAGCGATAACACAACCAACCAATCAGAGCACTGAACATGTTCTAGAGTCCCTGATCAGACAAACCTCACAGCTGTCAGATACACACCAACACACACGTGTGACAGGAAGTTCAGTTGGAGAAACAGATTCAATCGTTCACAGGACAGATGAGGGCAGATCTACATACGATACATCTATCATCCGGACACTGAAGAGCTACAACTGTATGGAGCTGTATAGACCATACCTGTCTGTCCAGGTCCTCGTAGGAGTCGGTTCCTCCTGAGACCGGCGTCTCTTTACTCATCAGCTACAGAAACACAGAACATTTAAGGTGGAACTTTAACTTCGCTGATTAAACAAGTGTTTTCACCTTAAAGAACCACTCCAGGGGCTTGAAAACCACTTCAAAAACAAATGTGTATTGCCCCAAATAGTATACTGTGGCTTTTCAGGGTTTCCTCTAGTAACATTTCCCAGTGGCGGCCCGCCACCCTTGTAAATTTCCCACCACTTCTATGAGGAAATATAAATTTAAGAAAAAAATATGAAGGAATTACGGTCCGCAAGCATGCACACGAACAACGCGTGTGACTGTCATCCGCACACAGTTAAGAAGCACCGCACCCACGTGACTGCTCCAGTTGCCATGAAGAGTGTCTCAATTGTGTCACTAGCCAGGAGAAACATGAGCTTATTAAAGTACTTTAAACGCAGAAGGTATGTAAGCATTGGAAGCATTTACCATGGTTTTTACCCGCTTGTAACGGGAGCAATAATGAAGACTCGCTTAGCTAACAAGTGTGGTTAAGAGCTCAAGCTGGTTCATTTTGTCTTCTATTTAATCATTAGTCTTTTGTTTTTCTTATTTCAGACAAGAATGAAAAGGAGCTATTTTTGCCTTTTGCCTTAGTTAATATTAACTAACTAATATTAGCTAGCTAAATTAGTTAGTTAATATTAGTTAATATTAACTAATTTATGTTCATTATCATGTACCTGGCAAGTTAAGATGACCAAAATTCACCAAGTCAGTGACTTTAATTTGCAGCCTTCAGACAAACTAAACGTGCCAACATCTGGATTTCAAAATAAGGGAGATTTTTCCTGCTGTCTGGGTGGTGAGGAAAGTTCTAAAAAACTATAAATGTATGTAAATATTATAACAGAAATAACTGCATCTTTGGTCATTTGAGTTAATTTATTTCATCAAATACAATTTTATTAATATTTTTTTCTTTGAAATCAGAGTTAAATTATTGTTCTGTTCTGGCTCTGCAAAATTATGGTCAAAATTGTTATAAGGAAAAAGTAAAAAAAAATCATCATAGTCTCTTTCAAATTTATATTAAAAAAAAACAACAACAACAACAATAAAAAACAATGGATTGTCACCTTATTGTGGTGGGGGGTTTGGGTGCCCCAGTGATCCCAAGAACTATGTTGTCCAGGGCAATGTGCCTCTGATAGGGTCACACAAGACAAACTGGTCCTGGGTGAAGGGGCAGACCAAGAACGATCCAACAGACTCATGATAAATACCAGATCAAGGATTCAGTGTACCCCGCCCGGTATGGGGTTACCGGGGCCCCACCCTGGAGCCAGGCCTGGGGGAGGGGCTCGATGGCTAGCATCTGGTGGCCGGGTTTCCTGGGCAAGAGGCGACGAGCAGGGGTGGGTGTTCTTGTATCCCCCCCACCTTGCTGCCTCTATATTGGAGGTTTCCTCGGTGGACAAAAGGGTTGCTTCCCTGCACCTTCGGGTTGGGAAACGGGTCCTGACCATCATTTGTGCCTATGGACCAAATGATGTTTCAGAGTACCCACCCTTTTTGGAGTCTGTGACTGGGGTGCTGGAGGATGCTCCTCTTGGAGACTCCATTGTCCAACTGGAGGACTTCAATGCGCACATGGGCAACAATAGTGAAACCTGGAAAGGGGTGATTGGGAGGAACGGCATGCCCGATCTGAACCCGAGTGGTGTTCAGTTATTGGACTTCTGTGCTAACCACAGTTTGTCCATAACGAACACCATGTTCAAGCATAAGGGTGTCAATATGTGCACCTGGCACCAGGACACCCTAGGTCGCAGGTCGATGATCGATTTTGTTATCGTGTTATCAGACCTGCAACCGTATGTCTTGGACACTTGGGTAAAGAGAGGTGCAGAGCTGTCAACTGATCACCACCTGGTGGTGAGTTGGATCCGATGGCAGGGGAGGATGCCATTCAGACCTGGTATACCCAAATGTATAGTGAGGGTGTGCTGGGAACATCTGGCTGAGGCCCCTGTCTGGGAGGTCTTCAACTCTCACCTCCGGAAGAACTTCAACCACATTCCAAGGGAGTCTGGAGACACGGAGTCTGAATGGGCCATGTTCTCCACCTCCATTGTTGAAGCAGTGGCCAAGAGCTGCGGCCACAAGGTGGTTGGGGCATCTCGTGGTGGCAACCCCCAAACCAAGTGGTGGACACCAGTGGTGAGGGGGGCCATTAAGCTGAAGAAGGAGTCCTATCAGGCTTGGCTGGCTTGTGGGACTCCCGAAGCAGCTGAGGTGTACTGGCAGGCCAAGCAAAGTGCAGCTCGGGTGGTTGCTGAAGCAAAAACTCTGGTATGGGAGGAGTTCGGTGAGGCCAAAGAACAAGACTTTCAGTCGGCCTCGAAGAGATTCTGGCAAACTGTCCGGCAGCTCAGGAGGGGAAAGCAGCTCCCTGTCCACACTGTGTATGGTGCGAATGGGGCGCTGTTAACTTTGACTGGGGATATCGTCGGGCGGTGGAAGGAATACTTTGAGGATCTCCTCAATCCCACTGATACGCCTTCCACAGAGGAAGCAGGGCTTGTGGATGAGGGGGATGACTCGCCTATCACAGGGGCTGAGGTCGCCAAGGTGGTTAAAAATCTCTTTGGTGGCCGGGCCCCGGGGGTGGACGAGATTCGCCCTGAGTACCTCAAGGCCCTGGATGTTGTAGGGCTGTCATGGTTGACACGCCTCTGTAACATTGCATGGAGGTCGGGAGCAATGCCTTTGGCATGGCAAACTGGGGTGATGGTTCCTATCTTCAAAAAAGGGGACCGGAGGGTGTGCTCCAACTTTAGAGGGGTCACACTCATCAGCCTCCCTGGGAAGGTCTATGCCAAGGTAGTGGAGAGGAGAGTCCGACCATTGGTCGAACCCCGGATTCAGGAGAAGCAATGTGGTTTTCGTCCTGGCCGTGGCACATCGGACAAGCTCTTTACCCTCTCAAGAATTCTCAAGGGTTCATGGGAGTTTGCCCAACCAGTTTACATGTGTTTTGTGGACTTGGAGAAGGCATTCAACTGTGTCTCTCGTGGTTTTTTGTGGGGGGTGCTTCGGGAGTATGGGGTATCAGGCTTGTTATTATGAGCTATTCGGTCTCTGTACGACCGTTGCGAGAGTTTGATTTGTATTGCCAACACATGTTCGGACTCGTTGCCAGTGAGAGTTGGACTCTGCAAGGGCTGCCTTTTTTTCACCGATCCTGTTGATAATTTTTATGGACAGGATTTCTAGGTGCAGCCAGGGAATGGCGGGTGTCATGCTTGGTGACAACAGGATCTCATCGCTGTTGTTTGCAGATGATGTTGTCCTGTTGGTTTCATCCAGCAATGACCTACAGCTCTTACTGGGACGGTCTGCCGCTGAGTGTGAAGCAGCTGGAATGAGAATCAGCACCTCAAAGTCCGAGTCCATGGTCCTCAGCCAGAAAAAGGTGAATTGTCCTCTCCGGGTTGTAGACAGGCTCCTGCCCCAAGTGGAGGAGTTTAAGTATCTTGGGGTCTTATTCACAAGTGAGGGGAGAATGGAGCGAGAGATTGATTGACTGATCAGAGCAGCATCTGCCGTGATGCGGACGTTGTACCGGTCTGTTGTGGTGAAGAGGGAGCTGAGTTCTAAGACAAAGCTGTTGATTTACCAGTCAATATACGTTCCTACTCACACCTATGGTCATGAGCTTTGGGTAATGACCGAAAGAACGAGACTGCGGATACAAGCGGCTGAAATGAGTTTTCTCCGTAGCATTGCTGGACTCACCCTCAGAGATAGGGTGAGGAGCTCAGTCATCCAGGAGAGCCTCAGATGAGAACCGCTGCTCCTCCACATTGAAAGGAGCCAGTTGAGGTGGTTTGGGCATCTGATCAGGGTGCCTCCTGCACGCCTCCCACTTGAGGTGTTTTGGGCACATCCCACTGGGAGGAGACCCCGAGGAAGACCCAGGACTCGGTGGAGAGACTATGTCTCCCAGCTGGTCTGGGAACGCCTTGGTATCCTCTCTGAAGAGCTGAAGCAGGTGGCTGGGGAGAGGGAAGTCTGGGCTTGTCTGCTTGAACTGCTGCCTCCGCGACCCGGAGCTTCGGAAAAGCAGTAGAAGATGGATGGATGGGATGGATGGATTATATTTTTGAAAAACAGACAAAAATTAGCCATAAAATAATCCACAAACTTCTAATCAAGTCTCAAATGTACAAGAAAAATCAATTTTACAAGAGGAAATTACAAATTTGAGGAAAATGGTTTCAAATCGAGTTAAATTTACAGAAAAAAGTACAAAACTAAAAGAAAATTGCTATAATTTTTGGAAAAAAACCTCAGACCTTCAAGACTGAAGTCAATACTCAGGTTTTTCTCTGCTCTTTGTACCCTTAAGTAGAAATTTTTGGTTGTCTACTTTTAATGATTAATTTCAAAGCCCTGCTTTTACATGAGTAGAATTTCTGGTTACTATACCCTCCCTCTGATATGTGTGTGTGTGTGTGTGTGTGTGTGTGTGTGTGTGTGTGTGTGTGTGTGTGTGTGTGTGTGTGTGTGTGTGTGTGTGTGTGTGTGTGTGTGTGTGTGTGTGTGTGTGTGTGTGAAATGAAAGTTTACATGAGTAAATTACTATTCCGAATGGTTTTTTTTTCCCTTCCCTACTCTCTCAAGGGAAAAAAAGAAACACTAAACAGATACTGGAGTCAGTTTGTCTTGGCTTGTCCTTGCCACTGGTAATACCTTTATCTGCCCAGAATGTGCTGCTAGTCCAGCAGAAGCTAGCAGTACTCAAATACTTTGCAAGCAGTTTCATGAAATGGTCAATCCGAAAGCAACTCATACTGGCTCGGACATCGCCCGGGCTTACAAGTTCCGGGCTGATCAGTTCACACTCAGACAGGCAGTGAAAAGTAAGCTAGGAGCAGGAAGACAAAAGAAGAGAAAAACAGCAACCATGTGTGTCGCAGAATGGAATGTATGCACTCTGTTAGACAGAACAACATCACAGCGCCCAGAAAAACAGACCGCGCTTGTGGCCCTGGAAATGAACAGGTACAATGTAGACATAGCTGCACTTAGTGAAACAAGATTGCCTGGATATGACAGCTTGGAAGACCATGGGTACATCATCTTTTGGAGTGGGACATCAACTCAAGAAAGGAGAGAAGCAGGAGGGGGCTTTGCTGTTAGAAAGGAGATAGCAGCAATACTTGATGAGGAACCGGTGCCAATCAATGACAGGATAATGACTATGAGACTACCACTACAGCGGAAGATGTATGCCACACTCAGTGTATATGCCCCAACAATGACCAACACAGAGGAGGTGAAGGAAGAGTTCTACAGTGATTTACGTGAGACTATCAGGCATGTAAAGACTGATGACAGGCTGATACTCGTTGGAGCTTTTAATGCCAGAGTTGGTTCGGACACCGGGAAATGGAAAGGAGTGCTAGGCATTCACGGAGTAGGCAGGTGCAATGCTAATTGAGAACTTCTACTTGCACTATGTTCAGAGTACAACCTTGTGATAACCAACACTATTTAAGCACAAGGACACACACAAGAAGACATGGATGCACCCAAGATCCAAGCACTGGCACTTATTAGACTACATCATAGTCAGGCAGAGAGACATAAGGGATGTATTGGACACCAGAGCAATGAGAGGTGCGGACTGTGACACTGATCATGTTATGCTGAGATCTAGATGAAGGATTTGGAGACAAAAACAGCATTGCAGGACTGGTGCGAAGCCATCACGGAAGCTAAACACTAGTGCACTGAAGGGCCAAAAGAAGCAGGAAGAACTTGCACAGGAAATGGATGAAAACTTGAATGACTGGGACAGCAAAATCTCGGAGAATAACCTAGAAAAGAAATGGGCAACACTGAAGGATACGGTGTATCAGACTGCGAGTGATGTATTAGGCTACAGGAAATAGCCTATAATAATATAGGAAACATCAAGATTGGTTTAATCAGCATGATGAACACCTGAAGAAACTACTAGAAGCGGGGAATAAAGCTAGGCAGGAAAACCTACAGTATAACACAAGGTCCAAGAAGAAGAAATAATCAAAGGCTCAGAGTGAGCTACAGAAGTACACCATAGAAATGAAGTCCAACTGGTGGGATGAAAAAGCGGAGAAACTTCACACTGCCGCAGACAGGAAGGACATGAAAACATTCTTCACAGGTTTGAGAGAAATCTATGGCCTTATAAACCAAGAGGATTGATCCAACTAAAGGCTATGGATGGTGAAACGGTTTTGCAGGAGAAGGACAAGATCCTGGACAGATTTGCAGACCACTTTGACCAACTACTAAACAACCCTGGAGATCTCACTGAAGAGGCTAAAGAAGCTCAAGTGCAGCGACCAGCTGTATTAAGTCTGGATGAACCACCAAATTTTGATGAACTAATGGCAGCTACCAGGACAACACAGGATGGTAAAGCTCCAGGAAGGGATGGAATTCCAGCAGAAGAGTGGAAATTTGGTGGTGTTCAGCTGACCAACTGCCTGCAGAAGAGTGGAAATTTGGTGGTGTTCAGCTGACCAACTGCCTGCACAAGCTCATCCAAGAGATATGGGATGCCCAGAAAGTACCTCAAGACTGGAAGGATGCAAGTAGTGTGCCTTTGTTCAAGAAAGATGGCACAAAGGATTGTGGAAATTACCGAGGTACAGTATATCACTGCTAGCCACTGTTGGCAAGATTCTCTCACGTGTACTACTTAACAGACTCAGTGAACACATCTCGCAGAACGTACTACTGGAAACCCAGTGTGGCTTTAGAAGTGGAAGAAGCACAATGGACATGATTTTCTGCTTGAAACGGGTTCAAGAAAAGTGTATTGAACAGAACATGCCGCTTTATGTAGTCTTCATAGAGTTCAGTAAAGCCTTTGATACTGTTTCGCGACAAGGACTTTGGCAGGTACTAAAATATGGTTGTACAGAGAAGTTTGTCAGCCTGATCGAGGCACTCCATACAGGTATGCAAGCAAACGTGGCAATGAGTGGTTCAGTATCTAAAGACTTTTCAGTAAGCAATGGGGTGAAACAAGGGTGTGTGCTGGCACCTACACTCTTCTCGCTATATCTGTCAGCCATGCTTGAGGTGGCCTTCAAAGACACTTCAGTAGATTTAGATTAGATTTAGTATACTTTATTGATCCCCAGAGGGGAAAATGAGGGTCATCCACCACCTGGATGGATGAAGCAGCCACGATACGGCGCTATCCCTTAACCATTCACACACACATTCACACCTAGGGCCACTTTGAGTCTCCAATTAACCTAACCTGCATGTTTTTGGCATGTGGAAGGAAACCGGAGAAATCCCGGGGTAAACCCACGCATACACGGGGAGAACATGCAAACTCCACACAGATCACTGTTGGTCGGGGGCTGGGATCGAACACACGATCCCCATGATCCCCCGGCCAAGGGTAAACTGTGCTGTTGCAGTGCAAACCACTGCGCCACCGTGCAGCCCAAGTAGGAGTATACATTCAAACAAGGAAAGAAGCAGACTTGTTCAATGTGGCACAGTTTAAAGCCAAGAGTAACACATCGATAAAGGTAGTAAGTAAAATGCTCTTTGCCGACGACAGTGCTCTAGTTGCACACAGCGTGGAAGATATGCAATCTTTAGTGGAGAAATTTGCAAGAGCAGCTAGCCAATTCAGCCTCCAAATCAACATCAAGAAGACAGAGTGCCTTTATTAACCACCAAAGTTCCAATTATCAACATCACTACCAGAAGAGATCAGCATTGGTACAGAGCCACTAGTCAAGTGCAAGACTTTCAAGTACCTAGGGAGTACTGTTTCAGAGAATGCTAGGCTGGAGGATGAACTATCTCTCAGAATGGGAAGAGCGAGCGCTGTGTTTGGAAACTTGAGGGAGAGACTGTGGAACAATCGACATGCGTCTATCCCTGTGAAATGCAATGTGTACAGAGCAACAGTACTGGCTACTCTACTGTACAGTGCTGAAACTTGGACTGTCTACAGAGTGCAGGTGAAGAAACTCCACGCGTACGTGATGAGACATCTTCGAGCCATAATGAACATCTCATGGAAAGACGAGATAACCAACATAGAAGTGTTGAAACAAGCTGGTCTACCATCAATGGAGGAGATGCTAATACAGATGAACCTGAGATGGCTCAGATATGTTGAGAGGATGGACCACCAGCGTCTCCCTCGGCAGTTACTCTACTCACAGTTATGCGAGGGCAAACGTAATCAGGGTAGACCAAGGCTCAGATTTAAAGACACTGTAAAAAGAAACTTGAAGAAGTCGGACATAGACAGGAGTTCCTGGCAGCAGAAGGCTAAGGACAGAGCTGTGTGGAGGATTCTGATCAGACCTACAGTGGGGCAAAAAAGTATTTAGTCAGCCACCAATTGTGCAAGTTCTCCCACTTAAAAGATGAGAGAGGTCTCCAATTTTCATCATAGGTATACCTCAACTATGAGAGACAAAATGAGGAAAAAAAAAAAAAAATCCAGAAATTCACATTGAAGGATTTTTAATGAATTAATTGGTAAATTCCTCGGTAAAATAAGTATTTGGTCACCTACAAACAAGATTTCTGGCTCTCACAGACCTGTATATCAGAGACCTAGCATTCTCTGAAACAGTACTCCCTAGGTACTTGAAAGTCTTGCACTTGACTAGTGGCTCTGTACCAATGCTGAGCTCTTCAGGATGATGGGTTTCATGATGGCGGTGCGCATGGACGCAGCGGCCCCACTTGGCATCAGCAAGTGTGAGAGTTTTGATCATCCCAGACGTACATTCTGTAAAACTTACAATCGTGAGACCTTATTAAACATCAAGGTACTACACGCTGCAAGAATCGTGATGCTCGGTTGTGACTTGGACATTCTATGCCAGCATGGAATTCTGTCGGAGTTTCTGCTGGGAGCTACCCGGGAAAGGAGGAGGCGTAAGCAGAGCGAATGCAAGCAAAAGTGAGGAAAAAGGGCCGGGATTCATGATAGGCTAAAGGCTAACCCCTCCAGACCAGCAGTACTGTCGCTCCTTCTCTCTAATGTCCGCTCCCGCGACAACAAGCTGGATGAGCTGCGTCTGCTGAGAGAAACCCGGAGAGAGTGGAGGGACTGCTGTGTGCTTGCGTTCACGGAGACATGGCTCCATGACAACATCCCTGACACGGCCATTCAGCTGGAGGGTACGACATCGTTCTGGGCGGACAGAGAAACTGCGAGCTCCGGTAAGAGCTGGGGGGGGGGGGGGGCTATGCATCTATGTTAACAAGAACTGGTGCGTTAACGCCATGTTAGTATCTAAACACTGCTCTCCGTTAACGGAGTTCCTTATTGTAAATTGTCAGCCATTTTATCTGCTGAGGGAATTCACCAACGTGTTTGTAGCTGCTGCTTACATAGCGCCGAGCGCTAATGCTAAAGCTAATGCTAAAGAGGCACTCAGAGAGCTGCACGATGCTATGAGTGAAATTCAAACTTCACACCCAGACAGCTTTGTGGTGGTTGCGGGGGATTTTAACCACACCAGTTTAAAGACTGTGCTCCCCAAGTTTAAACAATGTGCAGACTTTAAGACCAGTGGAGAGAATAAGTTGGACTTGGTGTACACAAACACAGATGCTTGTAAGGCAACACCTCGCCCCCACCTCGGCCTCTCTGACCACCTATCCGTGATGCTGGTGCCTGCCTACAAACCATTACTGAAGCGCAGCAGGCCAGTAGTGAAACAAATCAGGATTTGGCCAGAGAGTGCAACCTCAGCACTGAAAGACTGTTTTCTGCACACAGACTGGGAGGTTTTCAAAACAGCAGCCTCCCAGGAAGACAAGACAGATGTCGAGGAGTATGCTGAAATGGTCACCAGCTACATCGCCAAGTGCACAGAGGATGTCACTATAGTGAAGACTATCACTGCACGGGGCAACCATAAGCCCTGGATGACTGCAGATGTGCGCTCGCTGCTCACAGCCAGAGATGCAGCCTTCAGAGCGAAGGACAGGATTACCCTCCGCTCAGCCAGGTCTGCGCTCTCAAAGGGAATTAAGACGGCGAAGCGCGCCTATGCGGAGAAAATCCAGGGACACCTCTGTGACACTAGGAACAACAAGTGGATGTGGCAGGGAGTTCGGGGGCTGACGGACTATAAGTCTAGGCAGGGGGGTCGATGATGACAATGCTTCACTTCCAGACAGGCTCAACGACTTCTTTGCACGTTTTGAAGCATCAAACCCGACAATCAGAGGGAGGGCTGGCCCATCTCCACCATCGGTCGGGCCAGCTATCACCATCAACACAGCGGACACACGGAGGACCCTAACCAAGGTCAACCCACGTAAAGCTGCAGGTCCGGACAACATCCCGGGACGTGTGCTCCGAGACTGCGTGAGCGAGTTGGCGGATGTCCTGACTGACATTTATAACATCTCCCTGAGTCAGGCTATCGTTCCCAGATGCTTTAAGACCTCTACCATAGTACCGGTGGCAAAGAAACCAGTGGTGTCCTGTCTGAATGACTGTCGTCCTGTTGGACTGACACCAATTGTGATGAAGTGTTTTGAACGGCTTGTCAAACCACACATCACAGCCTGCCTCCCTTTATCACATGACCCGCTCCAGTTTGCAAATCGTTCAAACCGTTCCACAGAGGATGCTATAGTCACCACCCTGCACTCTGTCATCACCCACCTGGACCAGAAAGACACCTACGCCAGACTCCTGTACACTGATTTCAGTTCAGCATTCAACACCATTATTCCCCAGAGACTGATGGGAGAAATTACTCCTCCTTGGTCTGAACACCGTCACATGTCTCTGGATCCTGGATTTCCTGACCGAGAGACCTCAGTCTGTCCCGGTTGGAAACAACATCTCCAACTCTGTCATGCTGAGCACCGGATCCCCTCAAGGCTGCGTACTCAGTCCACTGTTGTTTACACTTCTAGCACATGACTGTGTATCCAGACATGAGGGGAACCAGATTATTAAGTTTGCAGACGACACCATGGTGGTGAGACTTATTCAGAGGGATGAGGAATCAATGTACAGGGAAGGAGTGAGAGACCTGGAGGGCTGGTGTAGGGAGAACAATCTGGTGCTCAACGTGGACAAAACGAAGGAGATGATTATCAACTTCCGGCGGTCACAGCCTGAACACGTCCTTCTCAGCATCGGCAGCCGTTTAGTGGAGAGAGTGGAGAACATCAAGTTCCTCAGAGTGCAGATCTCGAAGGACCTGACCTGGAGCAAGAATTCCTTGGGGATCAGGAAGCAGGCCCAGCAGAGACTGCACTTCTTGAGGAAACTCAAACAGGCCTCTCTCCCCATCTGCATCCTCAGGACCTTCTACAGAGGTGTGGTGGAGAGTGTTCTGACGTACTGCATTGCAACATGGTACTCCAGCTGCAGTATGTCAGACAAAAAAGCCCTGCAGAGGATAGTTAAGGGAGCTGAGAGGGTAATTGGAGTTTCCCTCCCCTCTGTCCAAGAACTGTTTCAGAACCATTGTTGGAGCAGGGCACTGAACATTGTCAAGGACCATTCTCATCCTCTGCATAAACACTTTGAACTTCTGCCATCTGGCAAACGATTCCAGAGCATCAGAGGCAGAACCACCAGACTGATTAACAGCTTCCTTCCACAAGCTGTTAGGATGCTGAACAGTTGATCCGGAATCTCTCATACATACTACTGCACCTACGGATATTATTTGTATATTATAGTTCTGGTTAGTTTTCATGTCTCAGGGAAGTGTGAATGGCTGCGTTGGGGTGGGGGGTGAGGGTGTGTGTGAGTGTGTCTTAAATTATGTTCTTTTTACTTATATGGATGCCGAGAGAAACGCAATTTCATCTTTCCTGCACTACAGTTGTATGTACAGCAACATCAAGGTTAACCCCTTGCACTCCGGTCAATTTCCCTAAAAACGGTAAAAAAATAACGTGCCCAAAGTAAATCGAAAGCTGTTCTTCAACCCTTTGCAGCATCTTCATGGGGTTGGTCTCATTTAAAAGAAAACACTTTGAATTTTTTGAACACTTTGAATTTTTCATAATCTCTCTAAGTCCTCCGGCCACTGAATTACAGTCATCTAAACATACTGAACTTGAAGAAAATAAATTTGGCCTGGGTGTTTTTTTGGATACAAACGCTTGCAAATAACACACAGCTTCAGATCCGGGCTGGAAAATGCAACAGAAATGTAGAACCAAGTGTTATCCAGCTGAGGTCAAAATTTTGTAACAATACCACAAAAAATGAATATATTACACAGCTTTTTCCTCAGGTAGTTCCCAGGCGTTTTTGAACTGTGCCAAATTGTGCCAAATGGCACAGTTTGGAAAAACGTCTGTAACTTTTGAATGATTCAATATAGAAGCTTCATCTTGGGCTCTAATTAAAGGTGACACTCAGGGCTGTGTGTGTGTGTGGGGGGGGGGGGTTGTCCCCCCCCTCGCTACAGAGGACGGACATCGGCCATCGCTACATGATGGATTAGACTCATGTGGTTATGTGGCGACCGCGGCCCAGTCACCGCGGCTCCCCCCTCCCTCGCTACAGAATAGTAGCGGGTGGGGGGGGCGTTCACGGTCCGGACGCGGCGAACGAACCGTGTACAGCGGCGCACGCACTTTGGACTTGGTGCGCCGCACAGCTGTAATTTACCGATCGGTCAAATGTCATTTTTTGATTACAATTTTCAGGGATAAAGAATAATTTAGCTTATAACACTTACCTCTTCACAGCAGCATTGTCCTGGCGAACTTCTCTTCCTCATTGTCAGACGAACGCGACGCTGGTCCGCTCGTGGTTCCCGGTCAAAACATAATTCCATGATTGCGGTTTTGGCGAATGATTTACGACCTTTGTCGTCGGCCTCCGTCGGTCTATGATGACCATGGAAGAGAATCCTAAACGTCTATTCTGCTGAAATAAGTACAGGTTGCACTTGTGGGTGGTCTCCGTGCTGCTGGGTCTGTAGCAGGTTCTTCCTGCGGGTCCTTTTTTCATCTGCTGCTGCAGTCAGTCTCTCTTCACCCAGCCCAAACTTCTGTGCTTCAATTGGCTGGCTGCATTCACAGCGTTGGTAGGCGGATCCTTCTTGCTAGGTTTTCAGTCATTGGTTCTTCAAGGTTTCAGAAACCCAATTCAAGGCTCTTATTAGTCGAATGAGAGGTCAATCATATCTGATCTGTTCGCGGCTGTGTCTGTAGTGGAAGAACTTTTTTTTTTTTTTTTCAGTGCGCGCTTGGACGCAGCGCCCTCGTGCATCCTAGAGCGCACGAGGGCGCACGAGAGCGCCCTCGTGCGCTCTGGGACACAGAGACTTGCCCGTCCGCGGTACACCGAAGTGCAAGAGGTTAAAGGTTCAAGGTGACTTTATTAATACCCGTGGGTAGATTCTTTTTACAGTCTGGACAGGGCATCTCAAACATAACTTTGAACATCAAATTATTAAAAACACAGGACACACATGTCAGAAAATTTAAGAACAGCACAGACTAAAGACATGGACAGGTACTCCAGAAACTTACTGAACATGGTTAAAAAGACTAAAATAAATAGATAAAAAAAACCAACTACAATAAATAAAATCATTAAATATCACTAAGATATTATTAAAGATATCCATAAAACCCGTAGTAAGCCAAATAAAAGCATTATACCACACCAGGGACCAATAAAATAGTAGATAAGATAAACCACGTAAAAAGGCCAGACCCAAAAGTTTAAATAAAATGCATTAAGACCTATTTAAAAGAACGATAGCAGCAGGAACAAAGCTGTTCCTGTACCGTGTGGTTCTGCATCTTGGGACTTTGAACCTCCGTCCAGAAGGTAAAAGCTGAAACTCACTGGCCAAGGGATGGGAGTCATCAGCTGTGATAGAGGTGGCCACCCGCTGTACCTGCCTGGTGTACAGGGCCTCCAGACCCAGCTGTGACTCCCCCCCAATAAGATAACTGGACCATTTAATGATCTGGGCCAGTGAGTTTCTGTCTTTGAGGGGCAGGTTTCTAAACCATGACACTAACAAGAAAGATAAAACTGATTCAGTAAATGACACAGGTTGATTTGATTTTTGATTTGATTTTTCTGGTAGTGATGTTGATAATTGGAACTTTGGTGGTTGGTAAAGGCACTGATTTCTTGATGTTGATTTGGAGGCTGAATTGGCTAGCTGCTCTTGCAAATTTCTCCACTAAAGATTGCATATCTTCCACACTGTGTGCAACTAGAGCACTGTCATCGGCAAAGAGCATTTCTCTTACTACCTTTATCGATGTGTTACTCTTGGCTTTAAACTGTGCCACATTTAACAAGTCTGCTTCTTTCCTTGTTTGAATGTATACTCCTACTGAAGTGTCTTTGAAGGCCACCTCAAGCATGGCTGACAGATATAGCGAGAAGAGTGTAGGTGCCAGCACACACCCTTGTTTCACCCCGTTGCTTATTGAAAAGTCTTTAGACACTGAACCACTCATTGCCACGTTTGCTTGCATACCTGTATGGAGTGCCTCGATCAGGCTGACAAACTTCTCTGTACAGCCATATTTCTTCAGTACCTGCCAAAGTCCTTGTCGCGAAACAGTATCAAAGGCTTTACTGAACTCTATGAAAACTACATAAAGCGGCATGTTCTGTTCAATACACTTTTCTTGAACCCGTTTCAAGCAGAAAATCATGTCCATTGTGCTTCTTCCACTTCTAAAGCTGCACTGGGTTTCTGGTAGTACATTCTGCGAGATGTGTTCACTGAGTCTTAAGTAGTACACATGAGAGAATCTTACCAACAGTGGCTAGCAGTGATATACCTCAGTAATTTCCACAATCCTTCCTGTCACCTTTCTTGAACAAAGGCACAATACTTGCATCCTTCCAGTCTTGAGGTACTTTCTGGGCATCCCATATCTCTTGGATGAGCTTGTGCAGGCAGTTGGTCAGCTGAACACCACCAAATTTCCACTCTTCTGCTGGAATTCCATCCCTTCCTGGAGCTTTACCATCCTGTGTTGTCCTGATAGCTGCCATTAGTTCATCAAAATTTGGTGGTTCATCCAGACTTGATACAGCTGGTCGCTGCACTAGAGCTTCTTTAGCCTCTTCAGTGAGATCTCCAGGGTTGTTTAGTAGTTGGTCAAAGTGGTCTGCAAATCTGTCCAGGATCTTGTCTTTTTCCTGCAAAACCGTTTCACCATCCATAGCCTTTAGTTGGATCAATCCTCTTGGTTTATAAGGCCATAGATTTCTCTCAAACCTGTGAAGAATGTTTTCATGTCCTTCCCGTCTGCGGCAGTGTGAAGTTTCTCCGCTTTTTCATCCCACCAGTTGGACTTCATTTCTATGGTGTACTTCTGTAGCTCACTCTGAGCCTTTGATTATTTCTTCTTCTTGGACCTTGTGTTATACTGTAGGTTTTCCTGCCTAGCTTTATTCCTCGCTTCTAGTAGTTTCTCCAGGTGTTCATCATGCTCATTAAACCAATCTTGATGTTTCCTATATTATTATAGGCTATTTCCTGTAGCCTAACACATCACTCGCAGTCTGATACACCGTATCCTTCAGTGTTTCCCATTTCTCTTCTAAGTTATTCTCTGAGTTGTTGCTGTCCCAGTCATTCAAGTTTTCATCCATTTCCTGTGCAAGTTCTTCCTGCTTCTTTTGGCCTTTCAGTGCACTAGTTTTTAGCTTCCATGGTGGCTTCGCACCAGTCCTGCAGTGCTGTTTTCGTCTCCAAATCCTTAATCTAGATCTCAACATAACATGATCAGTGTCACAGTCCGCACCTTTCATTGCTCTGGTGTCCAATACATCCCTTCTGTCTCTCTGCCTGACTATGATGTAGTCTAATAAGTGCCAGTGCTTGGATCTTGGGTGCATCCATGTCTTCTTGTGTGTGTCCTTGTGCTTAAATAGTGTTGGTTATCACAAGGTTGTACTCTGAACATAGTGCAAGTAGAAGTTCTTCATTAGCATTGCACTTGCCTACTCCATGACTGCCTAGCACTCCTTTCCATTTCTCGGTGTCCGAACCAACTTTGGTATTAAAATCTCCGAGTATCAGCCTGTCATCAGTCGTTACACGCCTGATAGTCTCACGTAAATCACTGTAGAACTCTTCCTTCACCTCCTCTGTGTTGGTCATTGTTGGGGCATATACACTGATGAGTGTGGCATACATCTTCCGCTGTAGTGGGCGTCTCAGTCATTATCCTGTTGTTGATTGGCACCGGTTCCTCATCAAGCATTGCTGCTATCTCCTTTCTAACTGCAAAGCCCACTCCTGCTTCTCTCCTTTTTTGAGTTGAAGTCCCACTCCAAAAGAAGATGTACCCATGGTCTTCCAAGCTTAATATCCAGGCAATCTTGTTTCACTAAGTGCAGCTATGTCTACATTGTACCTATTCATTTCCAGGGCCACAAGCGCGGTCCGTCTTTCTGGGCGCTGTGACGTTGTTCTGTCCAACTGAGTGCATATATTCCATTCTGCTACACACAAGGCTGCTGTTTTCCTCTTCTTTTGATCTGTTCACACTCCGACAGGCAGCAAAACGTAAGCTAGGAGCAGGAAGACAACTGTAGTACAAGTGTAGCATGTGTAACACCTACTGTGTGTAACACTACTTTAGGTGCAGTTTTGTACCCTTTTGGTAGTACTGGGTATGGCAGTGTAGTTACCTTTAACCTTACCACCTGGACAGAAGGGACAATTGGGCCAGGTCAGATAGATTCTAGGTTCGTAGGAGCCTGGAGGGCGTAACAACAGATGACACACACAGAAGTATGGGAACTTGCAAATATGTGTATTTTTTTTCTTAATGGTGTACACTTAAACAAACAGAGCGCTCGTGAATACAATAATACAAAAATAAAATAAAATAAAATACCCCAAATATATTTACAGTCTGTTCAGTCCTTTTGTATCAGTTCCAGGTGACCAGTTGGATCTCCTCTAGCAGTTAATAGGTTCCGGGCTTCGGCTTGCCATCCAGATCTGGAGATCCACGTTCTTCTGAATCCAGGTAAAAAAAAAAAAAAAAAACCTGACCATGCTAAGCAATACGTGCTTCACAGGATTCCCGCGCTAACGTGAGTTCATAGCCTTTGGGTTCAAATCAATCTCAACAGTTTATCCAGACAAAGGCTGCTACTAGCACGTTAGCTCACCGTCTCAGTAAGGGATCGCGCTCTCTCGGTCGATGTCTGCTGCGACTCAAAGCGTTCTGCAAGTTACACTAAGACCGAGCGAGGGAGCGCATGACCCTATTGGCTGATGCTGCCAAACAAATGACGCAGCCATTGGTTGCTCAATATACCAAATAAAAACACTAGGAACCCCATCAGAGCCCCTTAGAAATGTTTTTAACTAGTTATGGGTATATTTTTTGAACTTATATTTATCTATATATCTATCCTCAAAATATTTATTCCCATTGTGAAATGAGTGTCTTCCTTTTTTTAAAGCAGTATCGATGTTTATAATTTTATTCACGTTTTTAACGCTGGGTTACACAAGCAAGATGAAATTGCGTTTCTCTAGGTATCCGTATTGTAAAAAGAACAGTGCCACAGGCTGATCACCTCCATGCCATGCCACATTCATACAGTAATTAATCCAAAAGGAGTCCCGACCAAGTATTGAGTGGTACATGGTCACACTTATCAGTCGGTCCACATTTGTATTAAAAAACTATTTTTTTTTTAATTTTATGTAACACTAATTTTTTGAGAAACTGAATTTGGGGTTTTCATGGTCTGCAAGCCATAATCATCAAAATTAAAATAAACACTTGAAATATATCAGTCTCTGTGTAATGAATCTATATAATATATGGGTTTCACTTTCTGAAATGAGTGGCCAAAAATACTTAACTTTTTCATGATATTCTAATTTTTTGAGATGTACCTGTATATGACGGCACACAGACAAATGTGTCTTTATGATGTCATATACATCAAGCCTGCCTTCATGTCTTTATATTGTCATATACAGTGACATACACCAAGCAACATGTCTTTATGTCATATACAGTGAGTCCACGCCGGAAAGCCGCTTTTTGCTCAGATCTATTTTCACGATCCTGTCCATGAACTGGAATTATGACGCACCTATCTCTCAACCAGTGATGAAGAAGAAGAAGAAAGAAGAACAAGAAGAAGACCCACCAGATGGAGAGCAACAGAATGACGACAACTGCTGCACGTTAGAAAAGATGCCATGAAGATCAAACACCTGAGGTTTCAGCAGTACATCACACATGTCTGGAACAGGACACCCTTCATCAGCATAGGGTATGACTGACTTTAAAACGCGTTTCTAGGACATCATAGGATGGCCTATGATCTGTGCCTCATCATCATAGCGTGTCCTATGAACTCAGGCATCGTAGGACGACTCGCCATGCCTACATGTAACCTTGATGAATGCCAGTCTACACTACAAAGGTGTAAAATGCCAAGCAAAGCGCTGATTTTCTCTGGGTGCTCTGGTTTCTTGGTTTCTAGGGGCATGCATGGGCCTTCCTGAACAGGGTCAAAAGCCACTTTTTCAGGATCGTGCCGATGAACTGGAATTACGACGCACCTTTCCCTCAACCAGTGGTCTGAATGAAGAAGAAGACCCACCAGATGGAGGGCAATAAAAAGAAAAGAACTGCTGCACGTCAGAAAGGATGCCGTGAACATGAAACACCTCAAGTTCCACCAGTACGCCACAGGCATGACTGTGAACAACATAGCCATCTGAGACAGGAGGAGACCTTCAGTGGTCTGAACGAAGAAGACCCACCAGATGATGTCTATACAATGTCACATAGACAGAGCACATGACTATACACATACATATATATACAGTATATACTGTATATACATATATATATATATACTGTATATACATATATATATATATACTGTATATACATATATATATATATATACTGTATATACATATATATACATATATATATATATATATATATATATACATATACTGTATATACACATATACTGTATATACATATATATATATACACACATATATACTGTATATATATATACATATATACTGTATATACACATATATATATACAGTATATACATATATATATACAGTATATACATATATATATACAGTATATACATATGTACAGTATATATATATATATATACATATACATATACATATACTGTACATATATATACAGTATATATATATATATATATATACACACACACACACAGAACAGTGACAGGCAGGAGGAGAAATAACAAGCAGGGGCAAACAACCCCAGATGGCAGGGCATATTTTGTGTGATTTTTATGTTTTGCTGCATACAAAAGCCATCACATGTGATTGCCACTTAGTGCTGTGTTGCTATACCAACTGTCCTGTAACTGGCAAGAATTCTGTTCCAATGCATCCCCTCTACGGGCATGCACAGGTTTCTACAGGCATGCACGGGTACGCACTAGTAGTACAAAATTAATATATTCTGGTTACAATAATGTAATGTGTTTTCCACCACTCAAAAAAATACAGTGGTGTGAAAAGTGTTTGCCCCCTTCCTGATTTCTCATTTTTTTGTACATTTGTCACACTTAAATATTTCAGATCATCAAACGAATTTAAACTTTCGACAAAGATAACACAAGTAAACACAAAATGCAGTTTTTAATTGAAGGTGTTTATTATTAAGGGTAAAAAAAAAAAAATCCAAACCCACATGGCCATGTGTGAAAAAGTGATTACTCCCCTGTTAAAACATAAATTAACTGGTTTATCACATCTTTGGAAAGCTGAGTTCAATTTTCTAGCCATTTCTAAAGCTTTCGGACTCTAGCGAACCACAGTGAGAGACATTATCCACGAATGGTGAAAACAGGAAATAGTGGTGAACCTTCCCAGAAGTGGCCTGTCAACCAAAACTAACCCAAAAGCGCAGCGATGATTCATCCAAGAGGTCACAAAAGACCCCACAACAACATCCAAAGAACTGCAGGCCTCATTTGCCTCAGTTAAGGTCAGTGTTCATGACTCCACCAGAAGAAAGAGACTGGGCAAAAATAGCCTGCATGGCAGAGTTCCAATATGAAAACCACTGCTGAGCAAAAAGAACATAAAGGCTCGTCTCAGTTTTGCCAGAAAACATCTTGATGATCCCCAAGACTTTTGGGAAAATACTCTGTGGACTGATGAGACAAAAGTTGAACTTTTTGGAAGGTGTGTGTCCCATTACATCCGGTGTAAAAGTAACACAGCATTTCAGAAAAGGAACATCATACCAACAGTAAAATATGGTGGTGGTAGTGTGATATCTGGGGCTGTTTGGGTGCTTCAGGACCTGGAAGACTTGCTGTGATAAATACGACCATGAAGTCTGTTGTCTACCAAAAAATCCTGAAGCCTGAATCGGCCATCTGTTTGTGACCTCAAGCTGAAGCGCACTTGGGTTCTGCAGCAGGAAAATGATCCAAAACACACCAGCAAGTCCACCTCTGAATGGCTTAAGAAAAACAAAATGAAGACTTTGGAGTGGCCTGGTCAAAGTCCTGACCTGAATCCAACTGAGACGCTGTGGCATGACCTTAAAAAGGCGGTTCATGCTCGAAAACCCTCCAAAGTGGCTGAATTACAACAATTCTGCAAAGATGAGTGGGTCAAAATTCCTCCACAGTGCTGTAAAAGACTCATTGCCAGTTATCACAAATGCTCGATTGCAGTTGTTGCTGCTAAGGGTGGCCCAACCAGTTATTACTGTACGTTTAGGGGGCAGTCACTTTTTCCACACAGGGCCATGTAGGTTTGGATTTTTTTTTCCCTTAATCATAAACACCTTCATTTAAAAACTGCATTTTATGTTTACTTGTGTTATCTTTGTCGAATATTTAAGTTTGCTTGATGAAATGAAACATTTAAGTGTGACAAATGTACAAAAAATGAGAAATCAGGAAGGGGGCAAACACTTTTTCACACCACTGTATGCTGCCACTGTGCCAAGGTCTTTAAGCCAGAGGACCACTGCATTTTATACACAAAAATGTTCATTGCCTTAGAATTGCTTGGAAAGAACTTTTTACATCTTCCACCTACTTAAGTATGCATGGATCAATGAATATTCTAATTAGCTACACCCATACCATATCCTTTCCACTAGCAGCTGGAAGAAGAGGACTTTGAGCTAAGGCTCCAAGAAGGCGCTCCAACTTGAGGAAGGATCATTCTTGGTGTAGCGGAAAGTCGCTGTGTGATGGAGTAGCCTCGTCACTGGCTGCACACACACAAACACTCACACAAACGGCTCTAGGTACACTCATTTACACACAATTATGTACTGTAGGTGATTTGCTAGTTTAAGCGGTGGACACACACACACACACACACACACACACACACACACACACACTTACATCCACACA
This sequence comes from Pholidichthys leucotaenia, assembly GCA_020510985.1. Classification (NCBI taxonomy): domain Eukaryota; kingdom Metazoa; phylum Chordata; class Actinopteri; order Cichliformes; family Pholidichthyidae; genus Pholidichthys; species Pholidichthys leucotaenia. The sequence continues at coordinate 204,767 of CM035850.1, forward strand.
TGCACATAAACGCACACACCTGCCATACTTTTTGTCATTTACCTCTCTGTAAATTATCTTAAAATATCTAACGTTTATCCGTTTTTGTTTCCCTTACCTGTTTTGTGGCGCAGCCAGGGGGGCCCACTTGGTTGTTCTGCTTCACTGGAAAACATGTACTTATATTTTTATACCATATAAACTGATTTTTTACTTGATCCAGCGTCCATCTGCTTAGCTGCCTCCATACACGATTCGGGCGTCGAATGAGCTAAACAGATGAAATCAATCGAGTAGATTAAGTATGTTTTTTTCACACGCCCGCTGGGCAGGTGACCCAGGGAGATTGTGGTCATGAATTTTAATAAATATTGTGTGTGGAAAGACTTGTTTTTGTATTTAAATATTTATGGGCAAAGTACATGTTAGGAGATGAAGCATTGTAAACTGTTTTATGGAAATATTTATTGAAGTGTGTTTTTCTATGAATGACACGCCCAGTGGGAGGGGCTTGGTTGGTAAAAGGGAGCTGGTGTGGGCTGGTCAGTCTGAAGTTTGATGTGGAGGAGGCAGCATGTGGTCAGTTGTCTCTAAGTAACTGAGTGACTTGTTTTCTCCCATTTTGAAGAAGGAGTTAAGAGAGGACTCCATTTTAAAGGGACAATTTGGTACAGAGACTGTTTGGGTTTCTCTCCATTTGTTTCCACCGTTTGTTTTCTCCTCAACTGTATATAATTTTGCACTTGGGAGGCCGGCAAATAAAAAGCTCATCACCATCTGTGCAACTTTGTGACACGCTGCCCGGCCCCACTTGGAGGCTGGAATGTGAGCCGTCCAGTGGGCCACTTGTGGTAAGAAGAACTGGTGCCGGCTCGCCACCAGTGGACAGGGTGCTGTGCTTGGCAAGACAGTGTGACGCTCCGTCTGCCAGCAAAGTGAGCTGAGAGCAGTCACCTCCTCCTCCACCACTTTGCTGTGCAAAACGGACTCCTTCATCCCCCTCTGCCTGAATCCTGCTGCTCCTTGGCTCCCCCCTCTTCCCCCGAGGCAGCCAAGACTATGCGTCTGATTGATTAATGTCATAACCAATCGGGCTAAGCAGGAATACTGACATAGCTAGAAACGCTCTGTCCAAATCTGCCTTCTTTGGGGTGTGGAGCTTAAGCAGACATTCACAGCAGAAAAACAAACTTGGGAGTTGGGAATGATTTTGCTCTTGACATGTCTTGTAAATCACAAGAAACAAGTTACAGACATGTTAACAACAGAAAAAAGTTGATTTTTCTGGAGTGCAGGGGTGGGCGATATGGCCCAAAAATGATCTCACCCTATTTGTGTGAACCTTCACAATTTTTTACAATATCACAAAATACAATTTTTTTCTTTTAAATTTGTAAAGGACAGTGTCACAGGCCAGCGTTAATTATGTTCACCATATTCGGTAAAAACAAAACAACTCTTATTTCTCCAGTTTATAAAGAGCAGTTTAGAATGTGTTTAAAATTTTTAATTCTGTATCAAATATTACCAGAAAATATTATAAAGCACCACATCTTAAGTGCACTGAGGGGTGGACTGGGACAGAAATTCAGACCTGGAATTTAACTTCCTCCTAGGCCACCCTGTTGTTGGAAACCAGAAACCACCACAGTTTTAGTAGGCCAACATTTTTAAATAACAGCTATCGAACCTTCAGCTGAGAGGAAAATTAATGATTTGGATTGTAATAGTCAACTGATCTATTGATTATTAAAACAACTGACGGACTAATCTTAATCTCAGAAAAAAACACAAGGTAAGAGGCTTTAGGTAAAAAGTTACAATTCTGCATGAAAAAGGTCACAAATTTGTCACCAAAAATGTTCAGAATTTAAAAAAAACTAGAGTATTGTGGAAGCAAGTGTTCATGTCTGAAACAGGAACTCAGTCAGGCTCTCCAGGCCCAAATGTAGGCTGGGTCTGACAGTGGAATACAGAGGTGGAACCAATATGAAGGCAATCACATGTTAAGACTTTGGCAAATATAAAAGGGACTCAACATGAAGATTTATTGGACTGTGTGAATATTAATTACAGAATAGCTTAATACTGAAAATGAATGGGACATCCAATATTAGCAACTGTTTCAGGTCCTTGTTTGTCAGATCACTGATCTGATCTTTTGTCACTTCTATTCATAATAGTGAATCTTCACTTTAGGGAATGGCAGTTGTTCAGCCATCACCATAATGATTTGAGTTTATATCGCTGTTCAGTGATGGAGTTCAGTGGAATACTGAATTTCTTCTGTGTATTGTCAAACTCATGCAGTACTATAACAGGACACGTTGACTAATATTTCAGACCCACTGTAGTGCATCAGTTTATATTTTAGCAATATTTTGTTATTAAAAGGTTTTTTAAAACTTTGATGCCAAGATTGAGGCGGTGCTTATATCATCACACTGGGGTGATACTGAGGCCAAATCATGATCTGAACCTTGAGGGCGTGACTGGCAAAGACTGACAATAACCCTGTTTACATGGTGATGAGTAAACTGATTACTGGAGTAAACCAATAAAGGTAATAAACTGATATCTTTATCAGTTAAAGATAACTGGATTACTCTGTTTAGATGACAGTTTGAATAATCAGGTAACTCCAGAAAGCTGATTATAATCAGTTTACTAGTGACCATGTAAACAGGGTCAATGTAAGTGCCACCGCTCTATTGTATTTGTTTTTATTGATGTGAGAAGATTATTTATTATCATTATTATTTCACCTAAACAATCACATTTGTTGTTGGGCCTTCCCCGTGTTTTTTTTTTTTTTAACCTTTGCAGTCTGTCCCATCAGCTGTACATGCTGTTCTGATAGACATGCCAACATGTCAGAACACGGAGGAGGTGGATCCAATCAGCTGATTGCTGCAACCACAGAGCTCAGCTGTTAAATGATAAATCAGCCTCAGGTCAAAAGCACATGCATTGGCTTTGTTTTCATTTTATTGAAAATAACTTCTTTTTTTTTTTAATCTCCATCAGTTAGCGTGCCTTTGAGCCAGGTTGTGTCTGGCCGCTGCATCCCCCGGCATGTTCTGTGTTGATTTGTTAGACCTGGTCCCCGCTGACGCTCTGCCCAGTCTGCTGTGCACCTCATGTTCTGCACATATGCCAAATTATCCTTTAGACCTACACAATCACGGCAACTTCATGGTATAATATTTTTTAAGCATTAAATCTTCAGTATCATCTTTTTCTGGCCAAATATGTCGCATTTCACTTCCTTGCTTTTTCCAGGGAATACTGTGGCAACTGACAGGTCGTGATGCTGTGTATTATCCAATCAGCAGAGAGTCAATCCGAAACCCCGCCCACACTTCTTGAAGCCAGGGCATGAAGAGACACTGCGGTGACAGAGCAGTGGCTAAACTTTTATTAATAAAAATTACATATTTTGACTGAGTGACTCCATACTGGGGGATGCATACCCTTGTAACCTCAGCAAAACACTTATACAATCTGAGGTCAGTCTGACAAATGGTTCACGAGATATGCATGGAACAGACAGACACAAATTTTGTGAATTTATAGATAGATGTACCTTTATGAAAAGATGTTTAAATAATGAGAAAAAACAAATTTAGGAGAGAACGGTAACAAGCAGATGAGAGCACAGTTGGTACTGCAGACTACATATAGCCTGTAGTTTTGAAAATTCTGCAGATTTTTCTTAAAACATCTGAATAGTCCTGAAAACATTGCCTTATGAATGTAAGAGCAGTTTAGCTCTGGCTAATGCAGCCCATTTATTACATTAAAAAAGGTAAACCCCAAACTATAATCAGCTACAGCAGGATAATATAACCACACACATCATTCACATTACTTCTGTCTTCATCTCATTTCTGTGCTCTGGGGCATGACGGGGTTTTGGTCATTTTAACATATTAAATTAATTTAGTCTAGTCTGTTATTTCACTGGGTCAGGAAGAGGGTCTAAATAAAACAGGGAGGGAGTGGGCTGATTTAAAACTATTATCATTTCATCATTTTTATCATATTGAATATATGCTGGCCTACCTGTCTGCCGTTTCCCCAGACAAGACACTTCTGCAGGTAAATGAGCGCTGCATCAGACCTCCCGTCTCGCTTTCTCTCAGTTTGCCCGCGTTAGAAATCTCTGTTGCACAGACAAGTCCTGGGGCTGTTAATGGATTTTTTTTTTCCCCTTTCAGTTGGTTGAATAAATCATGCTGGAGCAGCCACAACGGAACGAAAATAGACCTCTGGACACTTCGGACATCTTCAACACCGCTTCAGGGTGAAGTAAAACTTTACCCTGAAGCGGCGTTGTTGACATGCAGAAAAAGTGTGGGCAGATTATTCGCATCGCTGCGCCATTTTTTGTGTTTTTTTTCCCCCCAAGATGGCAGCAGTCTGAAACAGTCTTAAAATTTAATTACTTCCTCATAACGAGACGCAGACGTTCCAAGCATGGAGTGCCGCTTCCTGCGCCATGTTTGTTTTCCTGTTTCTATGGTAATGCGTAACTTCTGTTGGCAGCGTAACGAACCCCAAATATTGTGATATTCATTTTTACACCGGTATCGAATGAAATGATATGGCACACCCTTACTGGAGTGTCACTTTAAATTGCTTACAGACATGATGATGATCTCACTGATATGGGAGGACATCATTAGTTCTCAGTCACTGTTTTAACACCTGACAGGCCTTTAGGATGAAGGTCCCTAACCCAGCCAATCGGAGTGCAGCATGCGATGACCACTACCACATTAAATTAAATGAGAAGAACCACAGAATGACTGATGTCATGGATCAGAGGGGCGGGGCCTGTGACCTACCTCCTGGATGGCAGTCATGACAACGTGCTGCACTGACTCCTCCATCCCCATGATGGTCTGGATGTACTCTAGGGCAGAAACGCACAACATTACTGCCGATTCAGATGCAACAGCTACCCAACTAACTCTAACTAGTGTAACTTGCCCAACAAACAACTAACTAGCCCTAACCTTAACTAGAGTAACTAACCCACCTTGTTTCTGGTCACAGTTGACGGCACAGCCCAGGATCAGCTGCAACATCCTCCCCAGTTCAGCAGCATCAGAGTGTTCTCCAATCAGGTTCACGTCAGGGAGGATGAAGTCGTTAATGTGCTGACCCAACACCTGGACAGGTACAAAGTAATACACAGTAACCACAGTGGTGGCCTAGTTGATACAGCATCTGCCCCACAACCGGAATGCCGTGGGTTCAAGTCCTGGCAAGGTCATACCAAAGACCATATAAAAATGGTACTTCACACCTCCTAGCTTGGTGCTCAGGATAATAGAATGGAGGAAGGAGAAGTTGTTTGTGGTGGAGCCTTGCATGGCAGCGACCCCTCTGATTCTAGACGTCATTAACATTGTAGACAGGAGAAACATAATTTCCTTCTACTGTTCATGATTGGCTGTATGGACTCTAATGACAATAAAGATGGCTGCTTCTTCTTCTAATACACACCTGGACCGTATCATCTCAAAAGAATTCTTCAGTATCTTGATACTGAATAATTCTATTGATACAAACATTGTTATGTAAACTACACATTAGGGCTGTGTGGCATGACAATCTAAAAACATCTATAGTTTCATAGAATACTCTGTTGTTTATATCATGATTTAAAATGCACATACTCCCGTTTCTTTAGTAAAGCTCTTCACACGCTACTTGTCAGCAGCCTGCCTCTCCCCCGCAGTGTGCACAGCGGAACAGGTGTACGGTGAGTGGCTAGGCTTCAGTCGGTGGTTGCTAACTCCAAACTAGCAGTTTGGTCAGATAGCTGCTACTTCTGTTTGTCAGGGATGTGGGACTGTTATCCATTGTGCTGCGTCAGACAGGATAGTCCACTAACCTCATTTTAACAGGAGGTAAGTAACGTTAACACCATGTCTAATTATAAAACACTAAATGACGATGCCAAGTTGTGCTAACTGGAAACATTATAGTGCATCAGACCATCATTTCTTTGGTTTAAATTACTGCCAAGTTTCTTACTTCTGTCTGAAAAAATCTATTAAAGCTGCAAAAGTGCATGACGGTGGCATATACATGCAAAATAAATTAATTAAAATGGGTCAGAGAAGCAAGTTGGCTCTTTATGTAATTTATCTGATTTCATGCATTTGTGTTTCTACAGGCACGCACGAGGGTCAAAAGCCACTTTTCAGGATCGTGCCCATGAACTGGAATTACGACGCAACTATCCCTCAACCAGTGGTCTGAACGAAGAAGACCCACCAGAAGGAGAGCAATAGAATGAGGAGAACTGCTGCATGTCAGAAAGGATGCCGTGGGCACCATTTCCCTGGTGCAGCGGCATCATTAACTACTCCGTTCAGTAACCCGAGGACTTCCAAGCCAAGCCAAGTTATTGTTTACCTGTCTGTACTGGGGTGATTGTCTGCTGTCGTTATGACTGACGGAGTGACAGACAGATGTACTTTATTGATCCCAAACTGGGAAATTACAGTGTAACAGCAGCATGACAGTAGACAACCAAACAACAGAAACACACACATGACAAATGGATTACCCATGGAAAGTAAAACTAACATGACTATAAAACCTATATACATCATAGCTTAATATTAATTTCATCTGTCTTCATCCACGTCCTTGGTTCTCCTTGCTTTTTGGACTCCAGCGTTAGTGCTGTGTTTTTTGTTGTTTTGGTGTTCCATTTCTTGTGGTTTTTTTGGAAATAAAACTTCAAACTCACAGCCTGCACTTGGCATCCTGTTTGCCCTCGGGGAAGGTCGGTTTATGACATAAAACAGGAAAAGTTTAGCCTGATTTAATGTCAGACAGTGAGAAAAAAGGCTATGTGTCTTTTTTTTTTCCACAATATTTTTTATTGAACCTTTTTTTTTTTTTTTACAAACATGGCACAAACAGTCAAACACTAACACTATAGTAATTTAAAAAATAAAAAAAAGTACTAAAAACAACAACAACCATTAACAAAAGCAAATCAACAACAATGCTCCTCTGTTTAGTCTAGGTAATCTATTACATAAGAATACATAATATACATTGTGTGGCCGACACACATTGTGGGCTCACATTGCCACAGAGACAGGACTGTATGTGTATTGTGGGGGTGTCACGTCTGCAAGGACAGAGGACTCGAATCTGCAGAAGATAACAAGGAAGTGTGAGATTTGTCTCTTTGTCCCACAGAAGACGCCCCGGAGGGAATTCCGGTTCATCAGGAAATGAGAGACAATGGTGAAGCTTCAAAGGGATGCTTTGTAACTGTATGTTTACGGAAGACACCATGTGACTTGAATTCTAATGCTGGAAATGTATAAAAGGGTGTTGAGATATGATTCTGTCTCTTTCCTGCTTTGAGAATGCTAGAAGCTGTGTTCTGTCAAATAAAGCTGGTTTATGACTAAAACTCAGCCTCGTTATTTGAGCATGCTTCTACACTGGTGACCTACGACGGAAAATGAGTAGACAGAATTCTCCCGAGCGGGGCTCGGTGGAAGCCAGCCTGATGGCCGCCTCCACGATCCAGCTGCCCGATTTCTGGCAGCACAGCCCGCGCTCATGGTTTAGCGCAATCGAGGCGCAGTTCAACCTCCGGAGAATCTTCAACGACGACACAAAATTCTACCATGTGGTAGCGAAGCTGGACAGCGACACGGTCCAGAGAGTGGAGGATCTGGTTAATCATCCACCAGACAGCGACAAGTACAGCGCATTGAAGGACACGCTGATCAGCCATTTCACCCCCTCAGTCCAACAACGAGCAGAGGGGCTCCTGGCGCTGACGGAGGCAGAAAACGATAAGACCTGCGGACCTGATGGTGAAGATGCTGCAGCTCAAAGCCTCTGAGGATGGCGAATTCATTTTCGCCCACCTTTTCCTTCGAACCCTACCACCAGCAGTGAGAGTGGCCCTGGCAGAGTCACCCCGATTGGCCAAGCGAGACTACCATGGGTTGAGCAAGGAGGCGCAGAAGTTGGTCGACGCCCACAAGCGGAACGCGGTTTCGGCCGCGGCGGCCAGTCCGGGAACGGCGTCCGGAGACAGCGCGGGTCCAGCGGCCGCGGCGCCAGACGCACCAACAACGGCGGCGACAGGGGCCAGACGACGCGGAGCGGAGAACGGCTCGTGCTTCTACCACCGCCGTTTTGCAGAGAGGGCGCACAGGTGCGTCCCACCGTGCAATTTTAAGCGCCAGGGAAACGCCAAGACCAAGGGCCGGTAGCAGCTGCGACCCTCGGCAACGAGAACAGGCTGCTTTACCTGACGGATGCACGCTCGGGGAAACAGTTCCTCGTGGACACGGGCTCTCAGCTGAGCTTCGTCACACCCACCTACGCGGAACGGCTGTCGCCTTCTAAAGCCCCCTGGGTGTCAGTGTCAGCAGCGAACGGCTCCACGATTAAAACGTTTGGTGAGAGGACCATGCTTCTGTCCTTACAGGGCCGTTCATTTGAGTGGACATTTATTGTAGCAGCAGTCAGTTTCAACATGTTAGGGGCTGATTTTTTGTGCTCACATGGTTTATTGGTTGACCTTGCTAATAGACGTCTGATTAATGCACTGTCCTTTCATTCTATTCCCTGCACAGCTCGGGTGGCCCCGCCAACTGCACATGCCAGCGTCTCAGCTGCGGGTGGTAAGTTTGACACTTTGCTTGCTCAGTTTCCAGCACTCACAGTCCCCACGTTTTCGGCAACGGTGGCCAAACATGGGGTAGAACATTTCATAACAACCACAGGCCCTCCCGTTTTTGCAAAGGCTCGGCGCTTGGACCCAGCTAAACTGGCCATCGCGCGCGAGGAGTTCACTAATCTGGAAAAACTGGGCATTGTTAGACGCTCCAAGAGCGCTTGGGCTTCGCCGTTACACGTGGTCCCAAAGGCTGACGGCTCGTGGCGACCTTGCGGCGATTTCCGCAGGTTGAACAACGTTTCAGCTCATGACCGCTACCCGATTCCGCACATTCAGGATTTTTCTGTTCATTTGGCGGGGTCACGCATTTTTTCTAAAATAGACTTGGTGCGCGGCTACCACCAGGTTCCAGTGCGCGCGCAGGATGTACCCAAAACAGCGGTCATAACTCCTTTCGGCCTTTTTGAGTTCTTGCGCATGCCTTTTGGCCTCAAGGGGGCCGCGCAGACTTTCCAACGCATGATGGATGCGGTTTTACGCGACCTGCCTTTCGTGTTCGTTTATTTGGACGATATTTTGGTGGCCAGCACGTCCGAAGGCGAACATGAAAAACACCTCACAGCAGTTTTCCAGAGGTTGGCAGAGCACGGGTTAATAGTTAACCCAGCGAAGTGCCAGTTTGGGGTGGCGCAGATTGATTTTTTGGGACATCGCGTTTCGAGCAGTTCCCCTTCCAAATAAAGTGCGTGCCATAACGGATTTTCCGCAACCTCAAACGGTCAAGGCGCTTCAGGAGTTTCTAGGGATGGTTAATTTTTACAACCGATTCCTCCCAAGCGCAGCACGACTCATGCAGCCATTGTACACCGCGTTAAAAAAACAAAAGCCCGCAAATAAAGTAGAATGGTCTCCGGAGCGGGAGCGCGCTTTTGCCCAGGTCAAATCAGCCCTGGCAAATACAGTTTTGTTAGCGCACCCAGTTCCAACGGCCCGCATGGCGCTCACCACTGACGCTTCCGATGTAGCGGTGGGGGCGGTAGTTGAACAGTTTGTGGCAGGTACCTGGCAACCCCTCGCGTTTTTCAGCAGGACTTTGCGCGATAGTGAACGGAAATACAGCGCGTTTGACAGGGAGCTTTTGGCCCTACACTTGGCCATCCGTCATTTTCAGTTCTGGTTAGAGGGGCGACGTTTCACCGCTTTTGTGGATCATAAACCGCTAACGTTTGCGATGGCCAAAATTTCAGAACCCTGGTCAGGCCGGCAACAAAGGCAACTAGCCGCAATCTCGGAGTTCACTACCGATATTCAGCATGTCGCAGGTAAACACAATGTTGTAGCAGACTGCCTCTCGCGTGCAGTAGCACCGCCAAGCCCCATAGGGGCAGACTCTGTAGCCATGGCCGCGGGCCCGGGCAGCGACGCGGGAGCGCGCGCAGCCCCGGTCTGTGTTGGGTTAGATTATGCTGCCATGGCTGCGGAGCAGGTTAACGACGCGGACGTGCGCGTGCTCCAGTCTGGACCAAAAGGGTTAAGGCTGGAGCACAGGGTGCAACAAGACGGTTTACCCCCACTAATCTGCGATGTCTCCACGGGGCGGGGCCGCCCCGTGGTGCCAGCCGCGTGGCGTCGCCGCGTTTTTGACTTGGTCCATTCTCTCGCACACCCGGGGGTGCGCGCATCTATCAAATTGGTGGGGGAGAAATTTGTTTGGCCCGGGTTGCGCAAACAGGTCAAAGAATGGGCAGCAGCCTGCGTAGCGTGTCAGCGAGCCAAAATACACAGACACACTAAGGCCCCGTTAGAACCATTTCACATCCCCACTAAGCGTTTTGATCATGTGCACATTGACCTGGTCGGCCCGCTTCCGTTATCACACGGGCACACACATCTTTTGACAATGGTAGACCGCACCACGCGCTGGCCAGAGGCGATTCCTCTGACATCAACCACAGCGGAAGAAGTTGCGCGAGCATTTTTAGCAGCGTGGGTCGCGCGTTTCGGTGTACCGTCGGACATAACGTCTGACAGGGGTCCCCAATTTATTTCCGAGCTATGGTCATCGATGGCCCGCAGCTTGGGGGTGAACATTCATCGCACCACCGCGTATAACCCCCAGGCTAATGGTTTATGCGAACGCTTTCACAGGTCATTGAAAGCAGCCCTCAGAGCGTCGCTAATGGATACAAATTGGGTAGACAAACTTCCCTGGGATTTATTGGGGTTGCGTTCTGCACCTAAGGAAGATTTGCATGCTTCCCCGGCTGAATTAGTTTTTGCACAACCGCTCCGTTTGCCGGGGGAATTTCTTCCCGATAATCCCGCACCTAATGGCCCCCCTGCTCAGCCGTGGCAGAGCGGCTCAGGAGCAAACACGTTCCCCGGCCCAACCCATCACAGTTTCCCACACGTTTTTGTGCCAAAAGCTTTAAAAAATGCAGAGTTTGTTTTTGTTAAACATGATGCTCAGCGTCCAAGTTTGCGGCCGTTTTACGACGGACCGTTTCGAGTGCTGGAGACCAGGCAGAAGCATTTTCTGCTAGATTTAGGGGGCAGAAGGGAGCTGATTTGCATAAACAGGCTCAAACCCGCTTTTGTTCTGGCTGACGAGGAGGTGCAGCTCGCGAGGCCCCACCGCCGTGGCAGGCCGCCGAGAGGACATTCTCCAAAGTCTTCACAGAAAGGTGTTAACAGCTTTAATCCACAGGTGCAGAGAGATGTTGCAGGTGCAGCCAAGCCAGGTTGCAGCAGATTCGGCAGAAGGTTAAAACCTAGGCAGTTGGTGGATTGATTAGCGATGTATGGAGTGCTTTGTGTTTTTGTTTTTTTTGTGTTTTTTTTTCCTTCTTTTTGTTATGCCATGCAGGTTCTGCCTTACTAGACGTTTGGAGGGGGGTAGTGTGGCCGACACACATTGTAGGCTCACGTTGCCACAGAGACAGGACTGTATGTGTATTGTGGGGTGTCACGTCTGCAAGGACAAGAGGACTCGAATCTGCAGAAGATAACAAGGAAGTGTGAGATTTGTCTCTTTGTCCCACAGAAGATGCCCCGGAGGGAATTCCGGTTCATCAGGAAATGAGAGACAATGGTGAAGCTTCAAAGGGATGCTTTGTAACTGTATGTTTACTGAAGACACCATGTGACTTGAATCCTGATGCTGGAAATGTATAAAAGGGGTGTTGAGATATGATTCTTTCTCTTTCCTGCTTTGAGAATGCTAGAAGCTGTGTTCTGTCAAATAAAGCTGGTTTATGACTAAAACTCAGCCTCGTTATTTGAGCATGCTTCTACACATTCACCAATTTGGAATCTGCAAGGTCCACACACATCATTCACCTTCTTCTTCAGAAGTTATGTTTAATTTCTTTACATAATCAATGAAAGGTCTCCATATATTCTCAAACACATTTTCCTTTGATTTCAGTATGTATGTTATTCTTTCTAGTGGAAGGTTTGTTAACATCTGTCTTAACCACTGAGTCACATCTGGTCTATGAGTCTTTTTCCACAGTAGTGCAATACATTTTTTGGCATTAAGCAAACCGAGGTCTATGAATGCTCTTTCACTCTTATTAAAGTTATGCTTTTTTCTGGATACAGACCCAACAAAAACAGTTTAGGGTTCAATGTGAATTGTTTTGAAATTATTTTTTCAATTGTTACCCTCACCTCTTCCCAAAACATTCTGATTTTTCTACATTCCCATAAACAGTGAAATAGGGTTCCTTTACTTTCCATACATTTTGTGCATGTATCTGGTATGTTTTTGTTATATCTATTTAACTCCACTGGTGTAACATACATCCGCATTAACCATTTAAAATGTATCAATTTAAGACGTACATTTATTGATTTGGTTTGAGCTTCTGCCAAGCCATTTCCCATTGTTCCTCTGAAATTTCAATTTGCAGGTCTTCTTTCCAATAATTCAGTCTTTTCTGTGAGTTTTCACTTCAGAATAGTGTCAATGAGTTATAAAACTCTGAAATAATACCCTTTCTCTTACTATCTTTCGTCAAAATTTTTTACAAGGATGAATAAGTAGGTCGGGTCAGAGCATTATTTTGATTTGATCAAATAAAATTTCTAAGCTGAAGATATTTTAAAAAATGTGTTCTATTAAGATTGAATTTAATCCTCAGTTCTTCAAAAGACATTATGTTATCTGAACGTGACAGATATAAGTCTTGAATCTTTTGGATCCCTTTTAAATTCCATACTTTGAATACAGCATCTGCTCTCCCTGGTGTGAAATATTGATTAACCCATATTGGGCTAAATTGTGACAGCAAGTGTGGTTCTTTTAAATATTTTTTGGTTTCACACCATATTTTGATCATGTGCTTTACAATTGGATTTTTAAACTTGTTTCTGTAATTTTTTAGCCGAGTCCGAGTATATGAATAAGGGACGAGGTAAAGGTAAATTGTATGATTCCATTTCAGTCCAGTGAGGAGGATCATTTGATGAAAAATAATATGTCATAGACCTCAGTTGTGCTGACCAGTAATACAACATAAAGTTTGGACATTTCAGACCCTCATGATCAAATGGTAAATATAGTAAGGACAGACATAATCCAGCCTTCCTATTGTTCCATATAAATTCCACTAACTTTTTTTTAATTTTTGAGAATAGATCTGAAGGTGGCGGTAAAGGAATATTTTGAAATAAATAAAGTATTTTTGGAAAGATATCACTTTTAAGTATATTAATTCTCCCGATCATCGACATTGGTAGTGACATCCATCTCTGAAGTAACTCATTAATATCTGTCATTAAGGCTTCATAGTTGGCATTGGCGACTGATTCTAGCTTAGGCACAATTTGAATTCCTAAATATTTAAACTGATTTACAACATTGAATTGATTTACCTCAGGAGCTGGGTGATTTCTCTGGGTCTCATTTAGCATTAATATTGAAGATTTAGTTTTATTTATTTTATATCCTGATATTTCCCCAAAATTCTTTATTAAATTCAACAAGGTCGGAATTGATTTTTTAAAATTCGACAAACAAAATTATGTCATCGGCATACAGGGAGATTTTATGTTCTGTTGGTCCAACTTTAATTCCATATATTTGTGGATGTAAACGTACTGCCATCGCTAAAGGTTCAATTGCCATAGTAAAAAGGTGAAAGTGGACAGCCTTGTCGACATCCTCTATTGATTTTTATTGATTTTGAGATATTGCTGTTTGTTAGGATTTCTGCTGTAGCATTACTGTATATTATCTGAACCCATTTTATGAAATTATTTCCAAGTCCAAACCTTTGTAGGACTTCAAAAAGAAAGGGCCATTCGACCCTATCAAAGGCCTTTTCGACGTCCAATGATAGGAGAGCTGTATCCGGTGCTTCTTTATTGGAATAAATAATATTAAATAGTCTTCTTACATTATGGAAGCCTCGTCTTCCCATTATAAAGCCATTCTGATCTTGGTTAATAATATTTGGTAATATTTCTTGTAGTCGTTTTGCTAAAATTTTACAGATTATTTTAAGATCAGCATTTAATAGGCTTATTAGTCTCATGTTTTCACATTTATTAGGGGGTTTACCTGGTTTTGGCAACAGTATAATTAAGGCATTATTCATGTATGGTGGTAAATTACTATTTTGAAATGCTTCTAAAACCATTTCCAAAAGTGGTTTTATTAATTCATTCTTAAATTTTTTATAGAGGTCAACTGGAAGACCATCTGGTCCTGCTCTTTTTCCTGATTTCATATTATCAATGGCTAGCCCAACTTCTTGACTAATTTCAGACTCCAGTATCTCCCTGTTTTCATTTAGAAAACACGGTCTAGATAATCCACCCAAAAACCCATTTAGTTTTGTTAAGTCAGTTTCATTTTTTGTATCATGTAGTTTTTCATAATAATCTCTAAAGGCACTATTAATTTCTAAAGGATCTATAACTACCTGTCCGTTACTTATAATACTGGTAATTGGCGTTTTAAATTCTAATTGTTTAATCTGCCATGCTAAAAATTTTCCTGATTTTTCACCTTGTTCATAAAAAGTTTGCTTCAATCTTAGAGGACTCGAGGCAGCTCTATTCGCTGATTTTTTGTCATATTCAGCTCTCAGAATCAGTAATTCGTTCTCTAACTTTGGGTTACTTCCTGCATACACCTTTTCTTGAAGAATTTTTATTTTATGTTCCAATTGGACTCTCTCCTCTCGAGTCTTCTTAGATTTTGAACCTGTATAATAATATGCCCCCTAATAAAAGCTTTGAAAGCCTCCCACTTTATACATGCCGTTGTTTGTGTAGTATTAATATCAAAGAACTCATCTATCTGTTTTTCTATGTACTTAAATTCCTCATCCTGAAGCCATTTATGCTGAAAATGCCACCTACCTGGTTCCTTTGTCAATTTCTTATCTACATATATTAGACAGCAGGGTGCATGATCAGAGATCACAATGTTATCATAGAAACAGTTTTGAATCTTGGACCTTAATTCTGTAGAGATCAAAAAGTAGTCAATACGTGAGAATGTCTTATAGGTATTAGAATAACAAGAATAGGCTTTGACTTGTGGTTTCATTTCTCTCCATATATCTAGCAATCTCAATTCTTTCATAAAATGATTAATAGTCATCCTACATCCATTGTGCGTCCAGTCCAGTCCTGTTGATCTGTCTATACTGGGATTCAATGTACAATTAAAATCCCCTGCTATTATATGTTGCCCTGTAAGTGATGATCAAGTAAGGAATAAATTAACAAAGAAGTTTTGATCATTAATATCGGGGCCATATAAGTTCACCAGATTTATATTTTCTAATAACAAAGATCCTTGGATGATTAGATATCTTCCAAATTTGTCTCCAATTACATTTTTCACTCGAAATGGGACTGTTTAGTGTATGAGAATCATAACTCCCCTAGCTCGGGATGAAAATGATGAGGTGAACACGTTACCTTGCCATCTTCTCCCAATTCTTTTTACATCCTCCTCTATTAGATGAGTTTCTTGTAAAAATACAATTTTTGAATCTATGTCTTTTATTTTATTCATAACTTGTTTAAGATTTTTTAGATTTTGTAGACCTCTGCAATTCCATGAAGTTAAATTAAGATTAACGCTTTGATCTATGATCAATAAGGAGTTTGAGATTACCTTGCAATATGAACATGCTCATACAGAGAAGCAAAAACATGGATGATAGAACATTCATCCTACAAACCAAACAAAAACAAAAACAAATTCCCCTTCCCCACATTCGTGGTGATCCCCCCAAAATCAAAAAAATTCCATCTCCCGTTATATCCCTGTCCCCAAGAAGCCACGGATCACTGGACTTAACGACTACAGACCTGTAGCGCTCACCTCTGTAGTCATGAAGTTCTTTGAGCGCCTGGTCCTGTCCCACCTCAAGACCATCACCACTCCCCTCCTGGACCTGCTGCAGTTTGCCTACAGAGCCAACAGGTCTGTGGACGACGCAGTCAACCTGGCCCTCCACTCCATCCTGCAGCACCTGGACTCCCCGGGAACCTACGTCAGGATCCTGTTTGTGGACTTCAGCTCTGCATTCAATACCATCCGCCCCGCTCTGCTCCAGGACAAGCTGTCCCTGCTCAACGTGCCTGACTCCCTCTGCAGGTGGATCACCGACTTCCTGACGGACCGGAGGCAGCATGTGCGGCTGGGAAAGACTGTCTCAGACTCTGTTAGCATCAGCACCGGATCACCCCAGGGCTGTGTACTTTCCCCCCTGCTCTTCTCCCTGTACACCAACTCCTGCACCTCCAGCCACCAGTCTGTCAAGCTGATCAAGTTTGCAGACGACACCACCCTCATCGGGCTCATCTCCAACGGTGACGAGTACATCTACAGGAGAGAGGTGGCCCAGCTGGCGTCCTGGTGCAGCCACAACAACCTGCAGCTGAACGCTCTGAAGACAGTGGAGATGATCGTGGACTTCCCTCTGCCCCCCCTTACCCTCACATACTCTCCCATTACCACTGCGGATTCCTTCCGCTTCCTGGGCACCACCATCACCCGGGACCTCAAGTGGGAGCCGACCATCAGCTCCCTCATCAAAAAGGCCCAGCAGAGGATGTTCTTCCTGCGGCAGCTGAGGAAGCTCAAGCTACCCACCAAGATGTTGGTGCAGTTCTACACGGCCATCATCGAGTCCATCCTCACCACCTCCATCACCGTGTGGTACGCAGGAGCCACCGCCAGGGACAGACTAAGACTGCAGCACGTTGTGCGCGCTGCTGAGAAGGTGATCGGCTGCAAGCTCCCATCCCTCCAGGACCTGTACATCTCCAGGACCCGAAGGCATGCAGGTCGGATCATAGCCGACCCTTCACACCCTGGACACGCACTGTTTGCCCCCCTCCCCTCAGGCAAAAGACTTCGGTCCATTCAGACTAAAACCTCCCGCTACATGAACAGCTTCTTCCCCTCTGCCATCAGACTGCTGAACACTAAGTGACTTATTAGACTCTCGTGCACTACATACAACAGCTCAACCGGACTCATGACAATTATCACCGTTTTCTTTTTGCACTACCGACTGCACTATGTGGTACTCCACAATAACTGCTGCTTGTTAATATATTTAAAAATTGCATAGATTAGTATTACTTATTCATATTCTTCCTTTTATTGCATGCATAGTTTTTTATTTTTTATCTTTAGTGCTACTCCATGTTTAATGTTGCAGCATTGCACCGAGACAAATTCCTAGTTTGTGTACTACATGAACAATGGCAATAAATCTCATTCTGACTGCTAGCGACTGTTCCTCACCTGCGAGGATCAGTCAAACCACTCTCTCTTTCTCCTCTCAATCACCCTGACTCTACTATTTTTATGACATGACATTAACTCTCTTCTGTAGTTTTTTCAACATAACTTCAAAGTTTTATAGCAACTTTGTACATCATAGCTTTTTTTTTTTTTTTTTTAAATACAGTCTGTATTTTGTAGACATATGTTTCAGATCAATCAGATGCCTGTACAGATGCTTAAATGTTCTACCTTTGTCATGTTCATGCTTAGCTCCCACCAGTCTCCTCTTGGATCTGCTTAATGAGCTCCTGTGCCTCTTGAGGGGTCTTGAAGGTGTGGGTTCTCCCTTTATATGTGACAAGCAGTCTTGCCGGGTGAATCACTCCGTGACGAATCCCTAGGTTGCACAGCTCTTTGCGGGCAGGGTCGAACTGCCTCTTTAATTGTTGAATTCCTGTGGCGAAGTCTGGGTAGAACCGCACCTGTTGATCCTGGTATTTAATTTCCCCTTTAGCTCGCGCCGCGTTGGTGACCGTCATCTTGTCTCTGTAGTTGAGGAACTTCATAATCAGCGTCCTCGGTGGTGTCTTATTATCTCTCGGTGGGCCGATTCAGTGGGCGCTCTCTAAGACGACCGATGGCTGCAGGCCCGCGTTGTTCAGTGCTTCTGGAATCCACTTTTCCAAAAAGGAACATGAGTCCCGTCCCTCCGCTCCCTCCGGGAGGCCCACCAGCCTCAAATTATTCCGTCGCGAGCGGGATTCCAAGTCCAGGACGTTATCTTTTTCTCCTTTTTTTTTTCTCCTCTCGGCGCCACACCAGTCGGCTGCCTTTTGCAACAGCGGCTCGATTCCGAGTTTTTTTTCCCTTCCTCTCTCTTTTGATCACTTTTTTTTTTTTCACCCCACTTATATCACGGACACACAGATCGTCCCAAATGTCTCCTGAGCCGGTGGACGGAGCCACTGTTTATAGCAGGATACGATATAACAGGGAAGAGCTGCTAGCATTTAACCGCCACCCGGTCCCACTGGAAAAACTCGACATACCGAGAGAACTGAGGCGAAAACGCCGCGGCTGCCGGGCTGGAGTAAGGCGGAGGACAAAAAATATAAGGTACAGACCCTCCCTTCCATCTGTTGTCATGGGAAATGTACGGTCGATACTGGGAAAGTTAGATGAGCTAGCGGCTATCTCCCGTTATGATAGCACTTACCGGGAGTGCTCTCTCCTTTTGTTTACTGAGACGTGGCTAACTGAACTAGCAGCAGATGCTAACATTGAGCTGGAGGGTTTTCACACGATACGAGCTGACCGAACACCAGAGAGTGGCAAAACTAGGGGCGGTGGAGTGATCATGTATGTTAACAACAACTGGTGCAGACCGGGACATATCACTGTTAAACAACGACACTGCAGCAAAGACATTGAGTTGCTAGCTGTTAGCATGAGGCCTACATATCTCCCGAGAGAACACTCACACGTGATCTGCATTGTTGTTTATGCAAATCCGACGGCGAACGCTGGGACAGCGCGTGACGTCATCCATTCAGTAACCAGCAGGCTGCAGACAGAACACCCAGATGCTCTTCTCCTCATCTCAGGCGATTTCAACCACGTTTCACTGTCTCCCATTCTGCCCACTTTCACCCAGTATGTCACATGCCACACTAGAGACAATAAAACACTGGATTTGTTCTACGCAAACACTAAGGAGGCGTATACCTCATCACAACTCCCCCCACTTGGGAGATCGGATCACAACTTGGTTCATCTCCGACCGGTGTACAAACCCCTAGTGCACAGACAACCTCCGGCCATGCACACTGTGGAGTTATGGTCTGAGGAGACAATGGACACTCTAAAGGACTGTTTTGAAGCCACTGCCTGGAAGCAGCTCTGCGATCCACATGGTGAGGACATCGATGGCCTCATTCACACCTTCACGGGCTACCTCAGCTTCTGTGTGGACAAATCCGTTCCCACCAAGACCATACGGCGTCACTCAAACAACAAACCCTGGATCAACCCTGAGATAAAAACACTTCTGAGAGAGAAGAAGAGGATCTTCAGGTCGGGGAACAGGGAGATGCTGAAGTCCGTACAGAGGGAGCTGAGGAGAAAGATCAGAGAAGGCAAGGACAGCTTCAGGAAGAAGATGGAGGACAAGCTGCAACAGAGCGACATCAGCGGGGTCTGGAGAAACCTCAAAACCATCTCGGGGCTCCAGAATACCTCCCCCCAGGCCACGGGGGGCAGGGAGTGGGCGAACAACCTGAATCTGTTTTTCAATAGATTTGACCAACCGCCCTCCCCCCTGTCTGCACAACAACCACTGCTGCCTCTAAGAAATCAAGTCCTGCTACCCACTCCCCACTCCACCGACACCCCCCCCACTCCCAACACACAGCCCCCCATCCTGACCCTGACCAAGACCCAGGTGAGGACGGAGCTGAGGAAGATCAAGGCGAGGAAGGCGTCGGGACCGGACGGCATCAGCGCAAAGCTCCTCAAGTCCTGTGCAGACCAGCTGTGTGGGATTGTGACGTATATCTCCAACATGAGCCTGAAACTGGGGAGGGTACCACAGCTGTGGAAAACATCTTGTGTGGTACCTGTACCAAAAACTTCCCACCCCAAAGACCTGAACAGCTTCAGACCGGTGGCCTTGACGTCCCACTTGATGAAGACCCTGGAGAGACTGCTCCTTGCTCATCTCCGCCCCCTGGTGGAACCAGCGATGGATCCACTCCAGTTCGCCTACCAGCATGGCATTGGGGTGGAGGATGCGGTGATCTTCCTCCTTCACCGTTCTCTGTCCCACCTGGAGAAGCCCGGGAATATGGTGAGGATCATGTTCTTTGACTTCTCCAGTGCTTTCAACACCATCCAACCGATGATCCTGAAGGACAAGCTGCTGCGCGCAGGGGTGGACCAGCACCTGTCATCATGGATCCTGGACTACCTCACGAACCGGCCTCAGTTTGTGAGAACCCGGGACTGTGTTTCCGACACGATCATCAGTAGCACGGGGGCCCCCCAGGGAACGGTGCTGGCTCCCTTCTTGTTCACTCTTTATACTGCGGACTTCTCACACAACACAACACATTGCCATCTACAGAAGTTCTCTGATGACTCTGCGATCGTTGGTCTCATCTCCAGCGGAGATGAAGCTGAGTACAGAGGGCTTATCCAGGACTTTGTGGACTGGTGCCATCGGAACTGCCTCCAGATCAACGCGAGGAAAACTAAGGAGCTGGTGGTGGACTGCCGCAGGCATGGGCAGCCCCTCACAGCACCAGTAAATATACAGGGAACAGACATCGAGATGGTGACATCCTACAAGTACCTGGGTATTCATCTGAACAATAAACTAGACTGGTCACACAATACTGACGCACTCTACAAGAAGGGACAGCGCAGGCTGTTCCTGCTGAGGAGACTCAGGTCTTTTGGTGTACAAGGGGCGCTGCTGAAGTCATTCTATGACACGGTGGTGGCATCAGCCATCACTTTTGGAGTGGTCTGCTGGGGCAGTGGCATTACTGCAGCCGATAGGAAGAGACTGAACAAACTGATTAAGAAAGCTAGCTCTGTCCTGGGGCAACGCCTTGATCCGATGGAGGAGATAGGAGAGAGAAGGACGGTGGCTAAACTGTCATCTCTGCTGGAGTCCGAGTTCCACCCTATGCAGGACATACTGGATGCACTGAGGAGCTCATTTAGCAGCAGACTACATCATCCCAGGTGCACAACCGAGAGGTTTCGTAGGTCCTTCCTACCAACGGCTGTCAGACTGTACAACCTAAGCAGGGCTGCTCGCAGAGATAGCAAAAAGACGTAACAAACTAATAGTTTTTTTTTTTTTTTTTGAATGCAAAAGATGCAATAGACTTACACAATGGTCCTCTCCGGCATACAACTAGGAACATACCGGTCGCTATGGAGGGTGAGAATATGTATGGGCACATAATCATACCATGTAGGATAACTAAATAGACGGTTATGCTGTTTCATCCCACCTAGCAACAATGCTCTGCACTGTGTGTGTTTATATATTTACATATTTATTCCATCTAGCTACAATGCTCTGCACTGGGTGTGTTTATATTTATATATCTATATATTTATTCCATCTAGCTACAATGCTCCGCACTGTGTTTTTATATATCTACATATTATTCCATCTAGCTACATTGCTCCGCACTGTGTGTGTTTATATACTTGCATATTTATTCCACCTAGCTGCAATGCTCCATACTGTGGGTGTTTATATATTTACATATTTATTCCATCTAGCTACAATGCTCTGCACTGTGTGTTCATATATTCATATATTTATTCCATCCAGCTACAATGCTCTGCACTGTGTGTCTGTGTGTGTGTGTGTGTGTGTATATATATATTTTATAGTAATATGTACATATGTATATTAGCTGCTCTTGCTTGCTTGTTTTTTCTTGCCTTCTGATTGTTGCTCTGAGTGTTGCTATCCCTGTGCTGTTGCAATCCTGGAATTTCCCCGTTGTGGGACTAATAAAGGCTTATCTTATCTTATCTTATCTTATCTTCCAGACGTTTCCATTTTAATTCCAGTGTTTGCAACTTTGATTGTAGGCTGGTGACGTCATCTTCAGCGCTTGAAATTCGGAGCTCCGCCTGCGATACTCATTCCATACAATCGCTTATTTCCTTTCTCATTCCTTCTATCGCTGCTATAATTCCATCAAATTTAGACGAAAACTCTGTTCTCATGGAGTTGATGGCAGTGAACACTGCGTTTGTCCCCTCTTCAGCAGTTCCCGCTCCGCCGCTGGTTCCCTCCTCCGTCATAGTCTCTGGGGTTTTCCCTGTTTCGCCTCGAGCGTGGAAGTCTGTTAACTTGGGTTGTTTTGTCGAATTGCTTTTTGCTCCACCTAATTTCCCAGCCTTGGTCTTTACCATATCTGTGCCTAAACGCTGGGATGGGTTTTTGTTCCAATTAAGAGACTTTTAGTAAACTTTTTATTTTTAGGAGCAGAGCAGTGTGAAACACGTCTTCCTACGTGGCTACCATAACCGGAAGTCCAGCTATGTGTCTTTTTAAGATAACATAAGCCTTTATTAGTCCCACAATGGGGAAATTCCAGGATTGCAACAGCACAGGGATAGCAACACTCAGAGCAATAATTAAGAAGATACGAAAAATATAAATAAGAGCAGTGGATATACATACGTACACATAAATATATAAATATATATACAAAGTGCGGAGCATTGTAGCAAGATGGAATAAACAGCATAACCGTCTACTTAGTTATCCTACATAGTATGAATATGTACCCATACATATTGTCACCCTCCGTAGCGACTGATATTGTCCTAGTTGTACACTGGAGGGGACCATTTGTGTAAGTCTGTTGTGTCTTTTGCATTCAATACTACTAGGTCGTCACATTTTTTTTGCTATCTCTGCGAGCAGCCCTGCTTAGGTTATACAGTCTGACAGCCGTAGGTAGGAAGGACCCGCGAAACCTCTCAGTTTCGCAGGTCCTGCATAGGGTGGGACTCGAACTCCAGCAGAGATGACAGTTTAGCCACCATCCTTCTCTCTCCCATCTCCTCCACTGGGTCAAGGCGTTTCCCCAGGACAGAGCTAGCTTTCTTGATCAGTTTGTTCAGTCTCTTCCTATTGGCTGCTATAATGCCGTTGCCCCAGCAGACCATTCCAAAAGTGATGGCTGATGCCACCACTGTGTCGTAGAATGTCTTCAGCAGCGCCCCTTGTACACCAAAAGGCCTGAGCCTCCTCAGTAGGAACAGCCTGCGCTGTCCCTTCTTGTAGAGTGCGTCAGTATTGTGTGACCAGTCTAGTTTATTGTTCAGATGAACACCAAGGTACTTGTAGGATGTCACCATCTCAATGTCTGTTCCTTGTATGTTTACTGGTGCTGTGAGGGGTTGTCCTTGCATGCGGCAGTCCACCACCAGCTCCTTAGTTTTCCTCGCGTTGATCTGGAGGCAGTTCCGATGGCACCAGTCCACGAAGTCCTGGATAAGTCCTCTGTACTCAGCTTCATCTCCGTTGGGAGATGAGGCCAACGATCGCAGAGTCATCAGAGAACTTCTGTAGATGGCGGTGTGTTGTGTTGTGTGAGAAGTCCGCAGTATAAAGGGTGAACAGGAAGGGAGCCAAAACCGTTCTCTGGGGTGCCCCCATGCTTCCGATGATTGTGTCAGACACAATCCCGGGTTCTCACAAACTGTGGCCAGTTAGTGAGGTAGTCCAGGATCCATGATGACAGGTGCTGGTCCACCCCTGCGCACAGCAGCTTGTCCTTCAGGATCATTGGTTGAATGGTGTTGAAAGCACTGGAGAAGTCAAAGAACATGATCCTCACCGCATTCCCGGGCTTCTCCAGGTGGGACAGAGAACGGTGAAGGAGGAAGATCACTGCATCCTCCACCCTAATGCCATGCTGATAGGCGAACTGGAGTGGATCCATTGCTGGTCCAACCAGGGATGGATACAGTGTTTTATCCAGTGTTTGCAAACTTCTGGTTTCAACTGTATATTTTATTTTATTCCAGCAGAGACAGCTCATCTACCAGCAGTGATTAGCTGCTGTTAGCAAACTTTTCACTCATTTAGGGTTGTTTCTAGGGTTGCCACCCATCCTGTATTCATGTCAGGTCAGGCACTGGTTTGCTTGCTACCAGATAACCATGAAAACTGGTACTACCTGTCTCATGGGTCAGGCCATCGGCGACTCAACCGGCAACCCCGCTCTTCTGAGGGCGTGGAGGGTGAAACTGGGCATCCTGGCAGAACTAAAAATAATATCTGTCACAGGTCTGTGGTGGACCACTCCCAGTTACACGGGGTGAGACTGGACATCCTGGCAGAAAAGCACATCTGTCGCAAGGTCTGTGGAGGACTGTTGCCAGTCGATGCATCGTGACATGCACTACACAAAGAGCAGAGATAAACAAACCTATTATCTGGTCAGTCACTGCAACAGATACTGGAGTCAGTTTGTCTTGGCCTGTCCTTGCCACTGATAATACCACTGATAATACCTCTATCTACCAAGAATGTGCCGCTAGTCCAGCAAAAGCTAGCGGTACTCAAATACTTTGCAAGCAGTTTCATGAAATGGTTAGTCAGAAAGCAACTCATACTGTCTCGGACGTCACCCGGGTTAACAAGGTCAGGAATTCCTGGCAGTGGAAGGCGAAGGACAGAGCTGCGTGGAGGAATGTGATCAGACCTAAATGAAACAGTCATTGTCGCCCCCGACAGACTGCTATGATGATGATGATGATCTTAGTGTCTTCTAGTGGTTTCTCCAAATTCAACACAGAATGACACTTGTAATGACTACTGCAGTCTCTAAATTATTCAACCCCTTCATGACAGCATCTTTAGTGCTTAGTAGAGCACCGCTGTGCTGTTATGACCTGCTGCAGACATGATGCAGTGAGATACCAGCTTCTGGGCAATCTTAGTCCATTCCTCATGGGCCAAGACCTCCAGCTGACCAATATTCTTGGGTTTGTGTGTTTCAACCTCATTTTTCAAATCTTACCATAGATTTTCAATGAGATTGAAGTCAGAGCACTATGATGGCCACTCTAGGATCTTCCAGGACTTCTTCTGAAACCATCACAAAACATCTTTGGCTTATTTATACAGTTCTGAGCAAATTGGAGCTGACTGAGGATCAGTGATCTGTCTGGAGGAGGAAGAATGAAGTGTTTGCTGAAAAGAACAGCCTGCCTACAGTGAAGCATGGTGATGGCTCAGTGATGCTCTGGGGCTGCTACACTTCCTCTGGCACTGGACATCTGCAGCATGTGGTGAGCAAGATGGATTCAATCAAGTACCAGGAGATCCTGGGAAAAAATGTCACGACATATCTGTGAGGAAGCTGAAGCTTGGGCGTCATTGGACCTTCACACAGGACAACGATCCTAAGTAGACCTCAGAGTCCACCAAGGCTTGGTTTGGATTTTTATTAACCCACACAGGTAAAACTTTATTCTTCATGACTCGTAAATGTATAAAATTTATACATAAAAACCCTAAACAGCTGTGTGCAGCAGGGCACACTGCTGTTTAGTTCTGGGTCTCAGTGTTGTGTCTGCTACTCTACTTTATTATGCCTCGGTGAAACTGAGAGGCATACGGTAATTATTTAGTGCATCTGTTTGTGTATGTGTGTATGTATCCGTCTGTCCGCCTCTCTGTTTCAGCTCACCAGGTCAAAATTAAGTGGAACTAAACCTTTGTATTATTGTATCGCCATATTTTCTCGACTTTTAACTTGCCAGAATTTCAAAATAATGCTTTGTTTTTGAAATAAACACAAAAATAGCTCACCTTTATCATCAACAGAACAGTACTGCGCATGCGCCTGGAAACTCCCACTAGCGGAAAGTACTGAGCCATCCACCACTACTGGGGAAACAAATGTCCGTCTTTTTGCCCGTCTGTTTTCTTCCTCTGCCACTAAACAGCAAAAGCTCCTGTTCGTCTTGACTGTCATTGTATTCATGTACCTCCATCACTTTCGCCATTTAAAACGTCTGCCACCGTGCCCTTCTTTGTGTTTGGATTGCAGCTGTTGAAATCAGGTTGGTGGCTCTTGGCTGCCGCTGACAGTACGGCATGTGAACTGCAGATTATGTTCACTGTGCATGCATGTACTCCAAAACTACTGGATGGATTTGGATGAAATTTTTACCACAGGTGGTCCTTGGGCTAGACAGGAACCCAAAACATTTTGGTGATGAGCCGGGAACACATACCTCCACCAAGGCTCTGGCACTGAGGAATCAGCACCTTGGTGCTTTCATTGAAAAATGGCAGCCTATGTCTTTTCACACTTGGTAAATTCATGCCACTGGCTGGTTTGCACCCTCTGGCATGCCACTTTCGGCCCGCGGCCCATAAGTTTACAGCATGCGTGTCAAACAAAGTCTTTACTGAGCATTATGCTTTGGTATTTTCTTTTCTTATCTCATAAATTAACTCAATACTACACTCAACTCACCAATGGAGAGATGAAGTCTGTGGCTAAAAACATCCGTTCACTAATTTTTGCTCAAGACCTGTGGACAGTGACGAAAAACGCTCACCGCTGACAGTGGATTAAACAACTGGATACTGATGGGATAAAGTGATCAATAATCATATAACAGTTATTTGTGTGACTCAAAATATGTGTGTGATCAATATAACCATATAACAGTTATTTGTGTGACTCAAAATATTTGTATTCTGCTTATACTTAGGTACTATAACCAATATACCATAATGGAATATATATTGGCAGATGTGTGGCTCATTACCTACAAATGAAGTGGACCTCTGTCTCAGCACAGAGGGCAATAAACGCCTGGTATTTATGAGGAGGAAACACACTTGTGATAAGGGATGGCTGAGCTTAGCCTACGCTGACCTCGGAGGTGAAATGGCCTTCATGTGGATACACTCGGCGCCAGGAACAGATCCTCCCTGGACCAGGCACCTGGACTGTCATCTTGTTAATGGATGCTTTCTTCTTTGTTCATTTGTGTATAAATATTCTGGGTCAGGGCCAGCATAGTCAGACTTCATGAACTGACACGACCTGTTGCTGTCAGGGAGAGAAAGGTTGACCCAGCGCTGTAACCTACTATATTCAACTTGCTTAAATAAATACGTGTTCCAAGTAAACTAATCTCTTCCTTGAAAACGAACCTGGGTAAACCATCTACACACACAGACGATCTTTGAAGAGTAGACTTAGATGGTTTTTACATTTTTATCCTAACAATACACAAAAAATGATCAGAAAACACGACAGCTGTATATTAAACATGTGGTCTTGGGGAAAATAGCTGGTCTGGAGACCAGAGGCTTGGGTTCTTGGGCAGGATGCCCAACCGCGGCCTCTCCCACCCAGCGGCCGGCATGGGGTAGCTTGGGGGTCTACTCAGGCCAAAGGATGGTGAACCATCAGAATCATTTTAGAAACATTACTTTAAGGTGAAAATGTTACAGAGTTTTGCTTTGAACATCAGTTAAACAGATGAAAGGTTTTTACCTCCTGATTGTAGTCCAGGGTTCCCTTCAGGATTTTCTTCAGGTTACTGATCTGAGGTTCACAGGAAAATCATTATGATGATTATTATAAAACTGCAACTATGACAAAGAGTTACTGTAAAGGTTAACAATAATCAAACATCTGTAATAAGAACTATAATAAAACAGCCTCCATATTAATGATAAAGGTAATAAGATAAGAGATAAGATAAGCCTTTATTCAATCAATCAATCTTTATTTTGGATAAATTAAAAGTACAGATTAAAAGAAACAGAATAATATAACAAAGGGGGAAAGAAAATCCAACAAGGTCAAATTAGACACTAACTCCTCTGATTATACAGTTCAACATAAGTTATCCGAAATGGGTGATGGCTGAAGCCACAGCTTATATTGCCCACCCATGTTCCATCCAAGAATTCAAAAGAAAAACAAACAAAAGTGATTACAATTCAGAACAAAGCTAAGACAAAATGCGACAAAAAAAAAAAAAAAAAAAAAAAAAAAAACACTAAGCAACAACACAACATAGACTGGATATGACAATCCTATTAGTCCCACAGTGGGGAAATTCCAGGATTGCAACAGCACAGAGATAGCAACACTCAGAGCAATGATTTAGAAGATAAGAAAATAAGAGCAGTGAATACACATATGTACACATAAATATATAGCGCGGCGCATTGTAGCAAGATGGAATATACAGCATAACCGTCTACTTAGTTATCCTACACAGTATGAATATGTACCCATACATATTGTCGCCCTCCGTAGCAACTGATATTGTCCTAGTTGTATACTGGAGGGGACCATTTGTGTAAGTCTGTTGCATCTTTTGCATTCAATACTATTAGGTCGTCACGTTTTTAATAAAACCTGATTTATAACAAACATCTGCAGCAGCATCTGACCTTTAACCTCCAGTTGTCTCCAACCTCAGGTTTGATGCGGCTGATCCAGGCGTCGTTAAAATAACCCACGTCTCTGAGGAGAACACGTTTATCATTAACAACCACATGACCAGACATTCTCCTATAGAACCACAAAGACCTAGAACTCACATCTTCTGAAGAACTTGAGCCATCACCACCCCGCTGGTTAGGTCTTCTACCGACTTACACGGAGCATCGACACCGAATGTCTGGATCTGGAAAAATCACAGAGAACATGGTTCAGTCAGTCCACCTTAAATAACATGGACAACTACAAAGAAAATCAGTTCACCTTAAATAACACCGTTAACAACACAGGAGAACATGGTTCAGTCATCCATCCATTTTCTACCACTTTTCTGGAGGTCCAGGTTGCGGAGGCAGCAGTTCAAGCAGACAAGCCCAGACTTCCCTCTCCCCAGTCACCTGCTCCAGCTCTTCAGAGAGGATACCAAGACGTTCCCAGACCAGATGGGAGACGCATTCTCTCCAGCGAGACTTGGGTCTGCCCCAGGGTCTCCTCCCAGTGGGACGTGTCCGAAACACCTCAAGTGGGAGGCGTCCAGGAGGCATCCTGATGAGATGCCCAAACCTCCTCAATTGGCTCCTTTCAATGTGGAGGAGCAGCAGTTCTACTCTGAGCCTCTTTCAGATGACTGAGCTCCTCACCCCATCTCTTAGGGTGAGTCCAGCAATCCTACGGAGAAAACTCATTTCAGCTGCTTGTATCCGCAATCTCATTCTTTCGGTCATTACCCAAAGCTCATGACCACAGGTGAGGGCAGGAACGTAGATTGACAGGTAAATCAACAGCTTTGCTTTAGAGCTCAGCTCCCTCTTAACCACAATAGACCGGAACAACGTCCACATCACTGCAGAGGCTGCTCTAATCCATCTGTCAATCTTGTGCGCCATTCTCCCCTCACTCGTGAATGAGACCCTGAGATACTTAAACTCCTCAACTTGGAGCAGGAGCTCATCCCCAACCCAGAGGACAATCCATCCTTTTCCGGTTGAGGACCATGGACTCGGACTTGGAGGTACTGATTCTCATCCCAGCCGCTTCACACTCAGTAGTAAACCATCCCAGTAAGGCCTGTAGGTCATTGCTTGATGAAGCCAACAGGACAACATCACCTGCAAACAGCAGAGATGAGATCCTGTGGTCACAAAGCATGGCACCCTCCGTTCCCTGGCTGCACCTAGATATCCTGTCCATAAAAATTATGAACAGATCAGTGACAAAGGGCAGCCCTGGCAGAGTCCAACTCTCACTGCAAGCAAGTCCGACTGGGTGTTGGCAATATGAACCAAACTCTCACAACGTTCGTATAGACCAGATAGCTCGTAACAACAAGCCTGATACCCCATACTCCCACAGCACCCCCCACAAGAAACCACAAGGGATGCAGTCAAATGCTTTCTCAAAGTCCACAAAACTCATGTGGACTAGTTAGGCAAACTCCCACGAACCCTCGAGGATTGTCGAGAGGGTAAAGAGTTGGTCCGATGTGCCACAGCCAGGATGAAAACCACACTGCTCCTCCTGAATCCGAGGTTCGACCAACGGCCGGACTCTCCTCTCCAGAATGCCGGCATAGACCTTCCCAGGAAGGCTGAGAAGTGTGATCCCCCTACAGTTGGAACACACCTTCCAGTCCCCCTTTTAAAAAAGAGGAACCACCACCCTGGTTTGCCCAGTGTTGCCAGCTTGGCGACTTTCTTTCTAAATCTAGCGACTTTTCAAATTCTCTTGGCAAAAGCGGCTAGCGACAAATCGAGTGACTTTTTCTGCTGTTATCAGAGACTTGTCTGGTGTTTCGGAGACTCTGGCGTGAAAGCACTATTGCTCTGCAGTTACTGTCCTCAACAAGCAGCAGGTGCTACCGTGAGCCTCTGACAGGCAGTCAGTCTCACAGTAGCCTCCTTCAGCAGTTTGCTGCAGTCAGAGAGGAGACCCACGCCACTCATGTCCAAACTGCAAATGAATTGTGGATGCACAAACCCCCTGCCAATCCCACCCTGTTCTACAGAACAAGATATAAATGTGTCTTCACTGTCAGTGTCACACTAATAATCACTGCATTTGATTTACAGCCTCAGTCATGTTCGCACCTCGTCCACTGTGTGTGTCTCTCTGTGACATAAGCTAAACATCGAGCTACAGTGCATCCAAAAAGTCTTCACAGCGCTTCACTTTTTCCATATTTTGTTATATTACAGCCTCATTCTAGAAGGGATTAAATTCATTTTTTACCTCCTACACACAATACGCTATAATGACAATGTGAAAAAAATTGAGATTTTTGCAAATTTATTAAAAATAAAAAACTAAGAAATCACATGTACATAAGTATTCACAGCCTTTGCCATGAAGCTCAAAATTGAGCTCAGATGCATCCCATTTCCACTGATTATCCTTGAGATGTTTCTGCAGCTTAATTGGAGTCCACCTGTGGTAAATTCAGTTGATTGGACATGATTTGGAAAGGCACACACCTGTCTATATAAGGTCCCACAGTTGACAGTGCATGTCAGAGCACAAACCAAGCATGAAGTCAAAGGAATTGTCTGTAGACCTCCGAGACAGGATTGTCTCGAGGCCCAAACCTGGGGAAGGGTACAGAAAAATTTCTGTTGCTTTGAAGGTCCCAATGAGCACAGTGGCCTCCAGCATCCGTAAATGGAAGAAGTTCACAACCCCCAGGACTCTTCTCAGAGCTGGCTGGCCGTCTAAACGGAGCAATCAGGGGTGAAGGGGCTTAGTCAGGGAGGTGACCAAGAACCCAATGGTCACTCTGTCAGAGCTCCAATGTTCCTCTGTGGAAAGAGGAGAACCTTCCAGAAGGACAATCACCTCTGCAGCAATCCACCAATCAGGCCTGTATGGTAGTCGCCAGACGGAAGCCACTCCTTAGTAAAAGGCACACGGCAGCCCACCTGGAGTTTGTCAAAAGACACCTGAAGGACTTTCAGACCATGAGAAACAAAATTCTCTGGTCTGATGAGACAAAGATTGAACTCTCTGGCGGCGTCATGTTTGAAGGAAACCAGGCACCGCTTATCACCACACCAATGGTGGTTGCAGCATCATGCTGTGGGGACGTTTTTCAGCGGCAGGAACTGGGAGACTAGTCAGGATAGAGGGAAAGATGAATGCAGCAATGTACAGAGACATCCTGGATGAAAACCTGCTCCAGAGTGCTCTTGACCTCAGACTGGAGCGATGGTTCATCTTTCAGCAGGACAACGACCCTAAGCACACAGCCAAGATATTGAAAGACTGGCTTCAGGACAATGCTGTGAATGTCCTTGAGTGGCCCAGCCAGAGCCCAGACTTGAATCCACTTGAACATCTCTGGAGAGATATGAAAATGGCTGTGCATCGACACTTCCCATCCAACCTGATGGAGTTTGAGAGGTGTTGCAAAGAGGAATGGGCCACACTGCCCAAAGATAGGTGTGCCAAGCTTGTGGGTTCATATTCAAAAAGACTTGAGGCTATGATTGCTGTCAAAGGTGCATCAACAAAGTATTGAGCAAAGGCTGTGAATACTGATGTATATGTGATTTCTGAGTTTTTGATTTTTAATAAATTTCCAAAAATATTTTTAAAAAAAAACTTTTTTCCCCCGTTGTCATTATGGGGTATTGTGTGTACAATTTTGAGGGAAAAAAATTTGCTTAATCCCTTGTGGAATAAGGCTGTAACATAAAATGTGGAAAAAGTGAAGCACTGTGAAGACTTTCCAGATTCACCGTCGGTAGCTCATCATGTAACAGTCTCAACTGTACTCTCAAAAATAAAGAAAGAAGTGGGAATAAAACACATCCACATTTAGAATTTCCCCATTGTGGGACTAATCAAGCCTCATTTTATCTTAAACCCTGATTCAACCTCAACCTGACTGATTGATTGATTGATTCAACCCTGTCCCAACCTCGGATAAAGGAGGAGGGTTGGACGTAGAGCTAGCAATTCCACCCCACATTACAGTCTTTTGATTAAATTTGATATTCTAACATTTAACAATGCTGGACAAAAGTGATTTATGTAATGTGGCATACCTGCCAACTTTTAAAACCTGAAAAGCCTAGTAGCTAGCCGGGGTCCAGGGGCCACAGGCCCCGGTAGGTCCAGGACAAAGTCCTGACGGGGGGTTCAGGGGAGGCGAAGCCCCCCGACACCAAACAAATATTAGCATTAAATCAAGTTAAAATGTGGCTAACAACCTCATATTTCTTCAACACTCATGTTTCTATTTTCCTTAAATTGTCAATGCAGATATGCTGATGGAAAAGATCAAGGACAAACTCTATGGTAATATTCTCTTAGTACATAATCATGCATTTAACAAATGTTGATAAATGACATTTCTCTTGACCTTTTCTCTCAGCAAATGTGAAATTTTCACCCTTTCTTGAGCGAATAATAATTCCTGGAAATGCTTTGGAGTGTTCCTCATGAAAAGACTGTAATTTTCGTTTGGGTTTCATGCTCATTTGTGATTTTTCTCCGGCTGATTCCATGATGAAAACGTATACAATAAAAAAACGTATAAAAAATGAAAACGTATACCTAAATCCTTTGCGACTCCGCCAAGCCCCGCCACTGTAACTGGGCTCCGATTCCGGCTCTTATCCGGCTGGGGCCCCGGTGGTCCTCCACTGGTCCCCGTCTACTACCACCGCTGTACTTGAACTCTGATCCGGCTCCCGTCCAACTGTTGCCTCGGTTAGTTCCTCCGGCGAGCCCCAATCACCGGGGACAGAGTCGCTTCTTTGTGTCGGTGTTAGGTGCTACGACTAGCTATGGCGTTAGCTATTCGGGGTATTGATGTATCCCATAATCCCTTGCGCATCAGAGAGGCGAAGATATCAAAACAACACGGAGAACCCACCAAACGAACTGGTAAGTAGGCTTAATTTGTGCTATCATAACTCTATCCCATTGCTACAAATTCACAGTATATTGTTGTCCAAGGTTTTATCAGTGTTCTAAGCATATCGGCTGCAATATTTAAGTGTAAAATTTATTTCTGCAAGCTTGCTATCCACCTGATTGCAATCGGGTATCAGACAACAGTGTTAATAGACAATACATGTGTATTGCAATGTGTTGATTTCATGTTTAAAAAAAAAAAAAGTTTTTTTTATATATATATAATGTGTGTAATATATATATAATGTGTGTAATACACATATATACATATACATACATATACATACATATATATATATATATATATATATATATATATATATATATATATATATATATATATATATATATATAATGTACACACATATATATACACATATATATGTGTATATATATATGTGTGTAATATATATATATATATATATATATATATATATATTACACACACACACACACACTACCGTTCAAAAGTTTGGGGTCACTTACAAATTTCCTTATTTTTGGAAGAAAAGCACTGTTTTTTTCAATGAAGATAACTTTAAACTAATCAGAAATACACTCTATACATTGCTAATGTGGTAAATGACTATTCTAGCTGCAAATGTCTGGTTTTTGGTACAATATCTACATAGGTGTATAGAGGCCCATTTCCAGCAACTATCACTCCAGTGTTCTAATGGTACAATGTGTTTGCTCATTGCGTCAGAAGGCTAATGGATTATTAGAAAACCCTTGTGCAATCATGTTAGCACAGTTGAAAACATTTTAGCTGGTTAGAGAAGCTATAAAACTGACCTTCCTTTGAGCAGGTTGAGTATCTGGATCATCACATCTGTGGGGTCGATTAAACGCTCAAAATGACCAGAAAAAGAGAACTTTCATGTGAAACTCGACAGTCTATTATTGTTCTTCGAAATGAAGGCTATTCCATGGGAGAAATTGCCAAGAAACTGAAGATTTCCTACAACGGTGTGTACTACTCCCTTCAGAGAACAGCACAAACAGTCTCTAACAAGAGTAGAAAGAGAAGTGGGAGGCCCCGCTGCACAACTGAGAAAGAAGATAAGTACATTAGAGTCTCTAGTTTGAGAAATAGATGCCTCACAGGTCCTCAACTGGCAGCTTTATTAAATAGTACCTGCAAAACGCCAGTGTCAACATCTACAGTGAAGAGGCGACTCTGGGATGCTGGCCTTCAGGGCAGAGTGGCAAAGAAAAAGCCATATCTGAGACTGGCCAATAAAAGAAAAAGATTAATATGGGCAAAAGAACACAGACATTGGACAGAGGAAGATTGGAAAAAAGTGTTATGGACGGACGAATCGAAGTTTGAGGTGTTTGGATCACACAGAAGAACATTTGTAAGACACAGAACAACTGAAAAGATGTTGGAAGAGTGCCTGATGCCATCTGTCAAGCAAGGTGGGGGTAACGTGATGGTCCGGGGTTGCTTTGGTGCTGATAAGGTGGGAGATTTGTTCAGGGTAAAAGGGATTTTGAATAAGGAAGGCTATCACTCCATTTTGCAATGCAATGCCATACCCTGTGGACAGTGCTTGATTGGAGCCAATTTCATCCTACAACAGGACAATGACCCAAAGCACACCTCCAAATTGTGCAAGAACTATTTAGAGAAGAAGCAGGCAGCTGGTATTCTATCTGTAATGGAGTGGCCAGGGCAGTCACCAGATCTAAACCCCACTGAGCTGTTGTTGGAGCAGCTTGACCATATGGTACGCAAGAAGTGCCCATCCAGCCAATCCAACTTGTGGGAGGGGCTTCTAGAAGCGTGGGGTGAAATTTCTCCAGATGACCTCAACAAATTAACAGCTAGAATGCCAAAGGTCTGCAATGCTGTAATTGCTGCAAATGGAGGATTCTTTGACGAAAGCAAAGTTTGAAGGAAAAAATTATTTCAAATACAAATCATTATTTCTAACCTTGTCAGTGTCTTGACTATATTTTCTATTCATTTTACAACTCATGGTGGTAAATAAGTGTGACTTTTCATGGAAAACAAAATAATTGTCTGGGTGACCCCAAACTTTTGAACGGTACCGTTGAAAAGTTCGAGGAGAATCCTCCATTTGCAGCAATTACAGCATTGCAGACCTAACATGATTGCACAAGGGTTTTCTAATCATCCATTAGCCTTCTGACGCAGTGAGCAAACACATTGTACCATTAGAACACTGGAGTGATAGTTGCTGGAAATGGGCCTCTATACACCTATCTAGATATTGCACCAAAAACCAGACATTTGCAACTAGAATAGTCATTTACCACATTAGCAACGTATAGAGTGTATTTCTGATTAGTTTAAAGCTATCTTCATTGAAAAAAAGTGCTTTTCTTTCAAAAATAAGAAAATTTCTAAGTGACCCCAAACTTTTGAACGGTACTGTGTATATATATATGCATATTCCTGGTATAATCAGCTATTTAAATATGTAAATTAATATTATAGCTGTACTTTCTTGGATTTCATATAGCTGAATGTGATATAGACCGTTCTAAGCATAACTTAGTTTTGTCCCCAATCAGTCTGATGTTGAAGTTGAACCCTCTCCAAAACTAGTAAAATTGTAATTTCACAAATAACAGCCAGCCAGAACAATTTCACAGAGTGAATGTATTGTGTTAGTCAATTACAATTAAGTGACGGCCTGTATACCATGGATTACAATCTACTATCTTGTCATTAAATTTGTATTCAAAAGACTATCTTAACACTGCATAGAACTTCGAATAGGCCAGATGTGATGTATTATGAATACTAGAAGACTAGAAATATCAGCAGGGTATACTAGCACTGTATAATAGACACGTGCGTAAATGACGGCAAAATCGCACTGATATTTTATGTGTTTACATGATACACCAAGCATGACAAGGCTTGCAGTTACACAGGACATGTTCTTCAGAATCTTAGGCATTATATAAAATGTATTCTCCCTTTAGATGTCGAATCCATGGTCCATTTGCCAGGGTTGAAGTGCAGTCGTGTGAACGTCTGCAGCAGTTTACATCGTGCTTACATCTCGCAATATGCACACGCCTCTCCGGGATTTCGCGCGAGAATAGAAACCTCAATACCCTCAATAGCGATAGCGTTAGCTTAGCAAACGCTTCACGTAAAGCGTAGCAGCGAACCACGAAAAGAAACGCTACTCAGTTTACTCACAGAGCCCGGTGAAAGGCGAATAAAGGGGTATTTGTACTTCAAAAGCTGGTTCAACCAAGGTGGAAATTCAGCCTGTGCGTGTGGGTCACAAATGTCGATCCGATATTCGCTGTTGGTTAGTTATTTTAGTGGCAAAATCAGCAACTTTGTCTCAGCACTGAAAAAGTGTGACCATCCCGGCCGCCATCACGTGTTGCTATGTTCTAAATTTAGATACGATTCCTAGCGATCTCGTGTTTGGAATTGCTTTCGTGTTTTTTTTACGATTTAAAATTTTTGACTGAATTTTTAGTGAAAAACCGTAATTTTGATTAATAAAGCCGTAACCCGGAATGGGGTCTTGAAAACCGTAACCATTACGGCAAAACCGGAGTAGTTGGCAGGTATGAATTGTGGGTCTAGACAAAGCATTAAAGTCATGAAGTTATTTTCAGAAGTGATGGCTTATTTAAATGGCAAAATTAAAACAAAGCAAGAATCAACAGAAGAAAGTTAATTTGTAGTTCTAAACATATTTAGTGTTTTTACTCCCTTTTTTCTCTCCCACAACATTATTCTTCTCTCCTACAGCATCCATTACAATTACACGCAAATGACCAATTATGCAAATTAGGCAATGACATCATTTAGCAACTTCGAGCGACTTTAAGGACAGCCAATAGCTGCTTTCCTTACTGAGGAGTTGGCAACACTGGGTTTGCCATGCCAAAGGCACTGTCCCCGACTTCTACGCAATGTTGCAGAGGTGTGTCAACCATGACAGCCCCACAACATCCAGAACCTTGAGGTACTCGGGGTGAATCTCGTCCACTCGCGGGACCTGACCACCAAAGAGTTATTTTAACCACTTTGAGGACCTCAGCCCCTGTGATGGGCAAGTTGTCCCCCTTGTCCTCAAGCCCTGCTTCCTCTATGGAAGGCGAGTCAGTGGGATTGAGAAGATCCGCGAAGTATTCCTTCCACCGCCCAACGATGTCCCCAGTCCAAGTCAGCAGCATCCCATCCACGCCATACACAGTGTGGACAAGGAGCTACTTCCCCCTCCTGAGTCGCTGGACAGTTTGCCAGGATCATTTTGAGGCCGACTGAAAGTCTTGTTCCATGGCCTCACTGAACTCCTCCCACACCCGAGTTTTTGCTTCAGCAACCACCTGAGCCGCGCTCTGCTTGGCCTGTCGGTACACCTCAGTTGCTTTGAGAGTCCTATAAACCAACCAAGCTCGATAGGACTCCTTCTTCAGCTTGATGGTCCACCTCACCACTGGTGTCCACCACTTGGTTCGGGGGTTGCCACCACGAGATGCACTAATGACCTTGCAGCCGCAGCTCTGGGCAGCCCCTTCAGCAATGGAGGTGGAGAACACGGCCCATTCAGATTCCATGTCTCCACACTCCCTCGGAATGTGGTTGAAGTTCTTCCAGAGGTGGGAGTTGAAGAGCTTCCAGGCAGGGGTCTCAGACAGACATTACCATCACACCCTCACTATACGTTTGAGTATACCAGGTCTGAATGGCATCTTCCCCTGCCATCGGAGCCAACTCACCACCAGGTGGTTATCAGTTGACAGCTCTGCACCTCTCTTTACCAGAGCGTCCAAGACATACCGTCGCAGATCTGATGACACGATAACAAAATCGATCATCAGCCTGTGACCTTGGGTGTCCTGGTGCACATATGGACACTGTTATGCTTGAACATGGTGTTCATTATGGTTAAACTGTGGTTGGCACAGAAGTCAAATAACTGAACACCACTCGGTTCAGATCGGGCAGGCCGTTCCTCCAAATCACCCCCCTCCAGGTTGTACTGTCATTGCCCACGTGCGCGTTGAAGTCCCCAATAGGACAGTGGAGTCTCCAAGAGGAGCACCCTCCAGCACCCCAGTCAGAGACTCCAAAAAGGGTGGATACTCTGAACCATCATTTGGTGCATAGGCACAAATGATGGTTAGGACCCGATTCCCAACCGAAGGCGCAGGGAAACTACCCTTTCGTCCAGTGGGGAAAACTCCAATGTAGAGGTGGTGGTGGGGGGGGGGGGGGTGTACAAGAATACCCACCCCTGCTCGCCACCTCTCACCTGGGGCAACTCCAGAGTAGGCCAAGCTCCAGCCCCTCTCCAGGAGACTGGTTCCAGAACCAGAGCTGTGTGTTGAGGTGAGCCCAACTACATCTAGCCGGTATCTCACAACCTTGTTCACCAGCTCAGGCTCCTTCCCACCAGAGAGATGATGTTACACGTACCAAAAGCCAGTTTAGAAAGCTGGGGATCAGACCGCCAAGGTCTTTGTCTTCGATCACCACCTGATCTGCGTAGCACCGGACCCCCATGGTCCCTCCTGCAGGTGGTGAATCCACTGAAGGGATGGTTCAGTCAGTCCACCTTAAACAGCCTGATACACAGAGAGGACTCCACAGTCAGGATCATCAGGTCAGATCGGAGGACCAGGGGTCTGCTCTGTCCGCCACATTTAACCCCCCCACTACTAAAGGGTGGGGTGGGGGTTTTACTGGGGTGTGTTGCCATGGTAACTGATGCTGTAACCAGCAGGTGAAATGATAAAGGAGATTAAACAAAACACCACACTGTCGTCTGATCAATGAAACTCCAGAGGAGCAACCAGACTGACCACATGATTAAAGCAGCTAGTCCAGGTTCAAACCCCAACTGAGAGCTCTACAACCTGCAGCCCCGGCTCTGACAATAAATAAAACTGACAAAGAAAAGCACCTCACATTTAATAG
The DNA here is from genome assembly GCA_020510985.1 of Pholidichthys leucotaenia. Classification (NCBI taxonomy): domain Eukaryota; kingdom Metazoa; phylum Chordata; class Actinopteri; order Cichliformes; family Pholidichthyidae; genus Pholidichthys; species Pholidichthys leucotaenia. The sequence continues at coordinate 244,063 of CM035850.1, forward strand.
AAAAATTGTGAAAATCACCAGTAAAACCAAACAAATTTATGAAAAAAAATGAAGTTGTGATAAAAAGTCTGAGACTCACTAGTTAAAAATAACAAGCAAACAGCTCCAAATTCACCAGGAAAACAAATGTGAAATTTGTGAGAAAAGTTCCATGATTTAAATGGAAAAAAAAGTTGCAGATTTATGAGAAAGACCTTATAAATCTTTTTAAAAAGATGATGAATTTACCAGAAAAAGTTAAAAGAACCTGAGAGAGCAGCTCACATAACCCACACATATACATATGGGGGGGGGGGGGTCATAATGAGAACTGATCAACATAGACGGTGTTTCCTCTGGTGTAAACACCTTGGGGCAGTGGCAACATATTTTAGCAGGAAGGGGGGTGGGGGGCACATGGCATTATTGTAACTGGAATATGTGAATTTTATACTATTTATTTCTTTTTTTTTTAATTTACAGTAACTTTGCATATGGAACTTACCATATGAAGTATTGTACAACTGAGGCTTGAATGTTGGAATATTGGGCCAGTTGGGGTCCCACCCAGACGTCCTGTGTTTGGACTTTTTACTGGTGTCATCCTTCTCTCCTCCCTCTGCTCTCACCTCTCCTGGACCGTCTGCCTGAACACTTTCCTCTCCTTGGCTCCTCTCTTCTGTCTCATCTTTCCCTCTCTGAGCTCTGTCTAATTCAGCTTCTCTCTCTGTCTATGGTGGGATACAAACAGGTTAGAAAATACCAAGTGTCATGTTTTGTCCTGCAGGATTTTTTTGTCATGGTTTACATGAATGACAGAAATGTGTATTTTTTTTTTGTATTTTTATTCTAGTGTTTCTTTTTTCTTTTTTTTTTTTTTTACTGAGGGAGTAGGGAAGAGAAAAAACATTTGTAGTAGTAATTTACTCATGCATACTTACATTATATGATCAGAGGTGGGTATAGTAGCCAGAAATTCTACTCATGTAAAAGCAGTGCTTTGAAATTAATAATTAAAAGTAGACAACCAAAAATTTCTAGTAGAGTTAAGGGTACAAAGACCACCCACCTAAAAACTTGAGTAATGACTTCAGTCTTGAAGGTTTGAGGTTTTTCTCCAAAATTTATAACAGTTTTCTTATAGTTTTGTACTTTTCTCTGTAAATTTATCTAAATTTGAAACCATTTTCCTCAAATTTGTAATTTCCTCTTGTAAAATTGGCTTTTCTTGTACATTTGAGACTTTATTAGAAGTTAGTGGATTATTTTATGACTAATTTTTGTCTATTTTTTTAAATAAAATTCTTTTCATATATATATAAAACTGAAACAGACTACAGTCTGGGCTGCACGGTGGCGCAGTGGTTAGCACTGTGGCAGCACAGTTTACCCTCGGCTGGGGGATCGCGGGGATCATGAGATTGTGGGTTTGATCCCAGCCCCCGACCAACAGTGATCTGTGTGGAGTTTGCATGTTCTCCCCGTGTTGCGTGGGTTTACTCCGGGATTTCTCCGGTTTCCTTCCACATGCCAAAAACATGCAGGTCAGGGATACGGGGCGCTTGCGCACGCAGCGACCGGCAGCTGGTGGCTTGTTACCAGACTGCAAAACAAATCTACCTACGGGTACAAAACAAGTAACAAAAAAAAAGTGATTTTTTTTTTTTTACTTTTTACTTTTTCCTTGCAACAGTTTTGACCATAATTTTGCAGAGCAGAATAATAATTTAACTCTGATTTCAAAGAAAAAATATTAATAAAATTGTATTTACTGAAAAAAATTAACTAAAATTACCAAAGATGCAGTTATTTCTGTTATATTCCTATACATTTATACATTTTTTTGAACTTTCCTCACCACCCAGACAGCAGGAAAAACCTCCTTTATTTTGAAATCCAAATGTTGGCACGTTTAGTTTGTCTGAAGGCTACTGACAAATTAAAGTCATTGACTTGGTGAATTTCAGTCATCTTAACTTGCCAGGTACATGACAGTGAACAGAAATTAGTTAAATTAATATTAGCTAAGGTAAAAGGTAAAAACGGCTCCTTTTTATTCTTGCCTAAAATAAAAAAAACAAAACACCAATAATTAAAAAGAAGACAAAATGAACCAACTTGAGCTCCTAACCACACCTGTTAGCTAAGCGACTCTTCATTATTGCACCCTGTAGCATCATCTCACTTTGGTTCAGCAATAATTATTCTTCTGCTTAAAGACATTTTGTTTCACCCAGGAGTAAGACAGTCAAAAAATGGATTTTCTCTCCAGGCCACAGCTGAAATCCCATTCCTTTGTTAAAACCAGCCTAAGGAATTTCCCCAATGTCTGGCTTTGCTTTTATTGCCCCCATAAACATGCAACAGACCTGGCCAAACATGGATCCACAGCTCAATAAAATTTCCTTAAACTCTGGGACATGCTGGATTTAACCAGTGAATTTTAAAGTACATTATTACAAACTCAATTCTAAACCTTCTCTTCTGTTCAGGACTATGAAAAGCAAATGGACTCTGATGTTTTTAATGTGGAAAATCAATAATATGTGTGAAATGCATCAATCTGTGATTTTATATATATATATATATATATATATGCATGTTAATGTTTAAATGCATGTTTATTCCTGCATGTTGATTTAGAAGCACTGCTTATAAGATACACTAAGGTTAGTTTAGTTATACATAAGTGTGTATACTCCAATGTATTTAAAATTGTGTGTACTCATGTGGACTGATATCACATTTCATCAGTCTTCAGAGAGACCCCACCTTCTTCATCTCATTGGTCCCTTGTAGACTCTTTGTTATTGGACTAAAAGATCATCGGGCCACCCACGAAGGACTCTCATTGGCTGAGATTCCGGTCAGCCGGAAGCCCGCGATAGCTCAACAGAACTTATATAAAGGAGAGAGACCCCCTGCTTCGATCTCTTTTTTCTTTTTCCTTCACCCCTTCTCGCCTCTGATTCATCTCTTTGGACGTTCGTCTCTCTCCATTGTCTACACACAGCAAGGAAGAGCAAGAAAGAACAGACTCCTACCACGTGTCACTTTTCTGAACACAGAGCAGATAACTCATAATTTGTTTATGTAACTTTGTATTTTAATGTTTTTCCTTTTTCTCTTAAATGAGATGCCTAAAACTCCAATTTTTGATTTATCTCTTTTTCTTGGTTAAACTTTCTGTAAAATCACCGTTTGTTTAATTTTAATGTAAACTTTAATCTTGACTTTATTTTTATAATATTTTTCTTGACCAAGCACCCACCAGAAGCTATCATTTTTATCTAAAGTCCGAAACTCTTTAATTTGAGATCGGATTAGATATCTTTAATTAATTATTATCAAAGGCCTCTGAGAAGACGCAGCTCTCCACATCACGTGCAGCTGAGGAAAACACGCAGCTGTTCATCACACACTGAAGAAACGTCGTCATCATCTAGCCCAGTTTCAACTCTGGGTCATACAGCCAACATCCAGCCTCTTCGACCGCTTGACTTTTAAAGGTCGAACTGTGGATCCTGAAATATCTGCGGGCAGATATTTACTCTAACATCCACGAAATCTTGGGCTGAGGACGACGCCAAACGAGGATCACGTGAGCTGCAACTTTCATTCATCTGCTGAATTAAACGTCTGAGGTTCGGTAATAATTTGTATATCTAATCAGATGCAAATTAAGAAGCCTTTAACATAACTCTTCTTTTTATTAAAATTCCGTTTTATTTTCTTAAGATTAATCCAGGACTTTTTTTATAATTAGTAAACTTTCTCCATAAATTTGCGTTGTTTCCATAATCTGTTAACTCAAACTGATAAGAGATTCATTTCTCAGTTTAACCCTGGTTCCGAAAATATTGACATTGTTAATGTATCATTTACAAGATTGATTTTATGATTAATGAAATTACTGCAATGTCTGTTAATCATTTTGTTTAATAAATATGTGAAAATGAGAGAAGTTGTTGAGAATTTATTTCATTCTGAGTCTGTTCAAACACAGGTATTGAATTCACGAAAATTTTTGAGACTGATTATTAATTTATTGAGTGATTAAACAGGTATAAAGTGAAATTAAAGATTAAATTGCTTCTTAGAGATAGATAGGCTGCACGGTGGCGCAGTGGTTTAGCACTGTGGCAGCACAGTTTTACCCTCGACCGGGGGATCGCGGGGATCATGAGATCGTGGGTTCGATCCCAGCCCCCGACCAACAGAGAGCTGTGTGGAGTTTGCATGTTCTCCCCGTGTTGCGCGGGTTTACTCCGGGATTTCTCCGGTTTCCTCCCGCATACCAAAACATGTAGGTTTAGGGCGCTCGCGTACGCAGCGACCAGCAGCCGGTGGCTTGTCACCAGACTGCAAACCAAGTCTACCTACGGGTACAAATAAGTAACAAAAAAAAAAAAAAAAAATAGAAGCTGGTGCCCCACGAGTGTTATTAACTTTTCTGATGTATATGAAACGAGATTTGATCTCAGATCCCAATACATCAATATAAATTAAATAATTCATACCTGATCATATTTATTATTTATTAAAATTCCATATTTTATGCTACAACCCATTACCAGTGGGTTAAACCATGATAAATGCCTCCAATGCTGACATACCTCTTCTGATTTTTGTCCGCATTTAAAGGACTTCTATTAGCTCATGCTTCTCTCAGACAGTGACACTAGTGAGACACTCTTCCTGGCGACTGGAGCGGTCACGCGGGCAGGGCGCTTCTGAACTCCGTGTGGATGACGGTCATGCACGTTGCTCGTGAGCATGCTTGTGGGCCGTCATTCTTTCATATTTTTTTCTTAAATTTATATTTCCTCATAGAGTGGCGGGATAATTTCAAGCGTGGGGGGCTGCCACCCAGAAATGTTACCCTGGATAGGATAAGACCCCTACCCCCCCCCCCCACATACACACACACACACAACACGTGGAAGTCCTGAAACATGGACTTAAGTCACAGCTTCTGAATAAATATGAAGGTAGAAACTACCCAGGCGACAACATGTGGTCAGAAAAATGGACAGCCAGACACAACCACAATGACGATGAAAACAATGGAAATATGACAGAACTGGTACATGCATCTGACTGGGACAGTCCCATCAATATATAACATCAATAGCAAAAAAATGTGACTCATTTATAAAACAATAACATTTTCAATGATTGAAAAATCACAGATGAACAAAGAGTTGTAAATTTACAAGAAAAATGAAATTAACAAGAAAATGTCTCATATTTATACGAAAACATCAGTTTTATTTTTCCTTCTCCTTCCAGCTGCTCCCTTCAGGGGTCTCCACAGAGGATCAGCTGCCTCCATCTCACCATATTCCTTCATCTTCCTCTGTAACACCAACCATCTCCATGTCCTCCTTCACTACATCCATCAATCTTCTCTGGTCTTCCTCTTCTCCTCCTGCCTGGCAGCTCCATCTTCAACATCCTTTGTCCAATATCTCTAGTATCCCTCCTCTGCACATGTCCAAACCATCTCAGCCTTGCCTCTCTTACTTTGTCTCCAAACCGCTCAATCTGAGCTGTCCCTCTGATATAGTCTTTTCTAATCCTGTCCCTTCTGGTCACTCCCAATGAAAATCTTAGCATCTTCAACTCTGCCACCTCCTGTCTTTTTATCAGCGCCACCATCTCCAAACCATACATCGTAGCAGGTCTCTCTACCATCTTGTAAATCTTCCCTTTCACCCTTGCTGCTACCTTTCTGTCACAAATCACCCCTCACAGTCGTCTCCACTCACTCCACCCAGCCTGCACTCTCTTCTTCCCCTCTCTTGTGCATTTTCCATTGCTTTGGATGGTTGACCCCAGGTATTTAAACTCATCTACTTTCACTCCCTCTACTCCTTCTGTCTTCACCATTACACCTGCCTCCCTCTCATTCACACTCATGTATTCTGTCTTGCTTCTACTGACTTTCATTCCTCTTCTCTCCAGAGCATACCTCCACCTCTCCAGGGTCTCTTCCACCTGCTCCCTACTCTTACTACAGATCACAATGTCATCTGCAAACATCATGGTCCATGGAGACTCCTGCCTGACCTCATCTGTTAGCCTGACCATCACCATGGCAAACAAGAAGGGGCTCAGAGCCGATCCCTGATGAAACCCCACCCCCACATTGAATCCATCTGTCACTCCTACAGCACACCTCACCACTGTCTCACTGTCCTCATGCATGTTCTGCACCACCCTCACATACTTCTCTGCCACTCCTGACTTTCTCATACAGTACCACACTACCTATCTTGGCACCCTATCATCTGCTTTCTCTAGATCCACAAAGACACAAAGCAACTCCTTCTGACCTTCTCTATACTTCTCCATCAGCACTCTTAGAGCAAACATTCCATCTGTAGTACTCTTTCTTGTCAAGAAACTGGAATGCTGTGCACTGATTGTCACCTCTCCTCTTAACCAGGATTCAACAACTCTTTCCCCATATCTTCTTATGCAGCAGCACTGAGCAGCAGGATTAAAATACTATACGTCCAAGAGGTAATAGGACTTCAATTCTTCACCTGTGGCTAGTTATGGACTTTTGAAGGAGATTTGGTTGACACTTGGCAGTGGATTGGTGGCTTGGGTGAAGATTCTGGTGGAGTTGGAGTTGGGCCTTTCTGCCTTTGAAGCAGAATGGCAGCCACCACCACCAGGCTTCACAGGCAGTCACCATCACCAGGCCCTGCAGCCACCTCCATCAGGCTTCAGGCCTGGCACCAGGCCTTACACGCATTCCTGTTGTTGTTGCCGTTGTTGTTGTTACTACTGAAAATTTTCCTTGATACTGTGCAAACTGCTAACTGTGGCTAACTGTTGTGGCTGTTGAAGGAGGCCCAGAGAGTGGCAGTAGAGACTGGAAGCTGATAAAGACACTCAAAATGCCATCAAAATCATCAAAAGCTGAAATGAAATCCGAGAGAGTACGTGTTACTCAGTCCGGTAACCAAACTCATGCAACAACAGAAGGATATGTTTATGGCACTACTTCACCAACAACAGGAATACTTTAAAGGTTTCATCAAAATCATTACGGATACTACAAACTCCCAATTTGATGCAATAACAAAGGACTTGCAAGAAATTAAAACGAGCTTGCAGTTTACACAAAAAGCGGTGGATGATTTGAAGATGGACAACAACAAACAAGCTGAGTGCTGTAACATCATGCAGGCTGATATCTATAAAATTTGTGACGGCTTGCTGACCATCACAGACAAAATGGGAGTATCTGGAGGGACAAACCAGACACAATAACCTGGTTTTTGATGGAATAATAGAGTCACCAGGAGAAACTTGGACTGAAACTGAGGAAAAAGTCAAGCGAGTTGTGGCAGAGAAACTACAGATACAGCGGGATGTGGAGGTGGAGAAAGTGCACCGCATAGGAAAAACTGGAGGGGACAGACCAAGGTCCGTAGTTGTTAAACTCCTAAGGTTCAAAGACAGAGAAGCCATATTACAATGCACCAAGGCACTAAAAGGATCAAAAATTTACATCAGCAAGGACTTCATGGATGCTGTCAAACGGAATAGAAAAGAACTGATGCCAGAGCTGAGAACTGCACGAGAAAAAGGGGATGTTGCTTTCTTGTGTTATGACAAACTGGTGATTCATCCATGTACCAGTAAACCGAAACCAAAGTAAGACAGTATCTCATCAAATGGCATGTTAAATCATAACATTGGATATGACTGCTAATAAAAATGACACATTCTGAAGCTGATCAGTTACTAAAGATTGTTGAAATTGAACAACTAGAGTTTAATACATTTCATTACACTCTCCATAAACCTCAGGATATTGAAAATGATATTGATCCAGAAAACAACTTTTTGTTAAACATTAACGACTGCCATTACTACACAGATGATCAGTACAATAAAACCTTCAAAACTGAAAATAAGATCGCAATCATCCACTTTAACAGTACAAGTTTGTATGCCAATTTTCACAATATAAAGGATTACTTAAACCAATTCACAAAGCCATTCAATATGATTTTGATATCACATAAATGTTTCAGATCATCAAACAAATTTAAATATTAGACAAAGGTAACACAAGTAAACACAAAATGCAGTTTTTAAATGAAGGAGTTTATTATTAAGGGGGAAAAAAATCCAAACCTACATGGCCCTGTGTGAAAAAGTGATTGCCCCCTAAAGCTAATAACTGGTTGGGCCACCCTTAGCAGCAACAACTGCAATCAAGCGTTTGCGATAACTTGCAATGAGTCTTTTACAGCACTGTGGAGGAATTTTCACAGAGTCACTTGAAACACTCATGGCTGCTCTGTTCATTCACAGACCATAAAATTCACGCCGTTATCCTGTTAAATCAAAGGGAATCTTCATTCTTTTGCATGTCGTTTTGTTGTTAAAATTGTGTTAACAGGCCTGAGGAGTTGTTAGTTCCTGTCCAGCAGGTCAGTTGGGGGGGGTGGGGAATCAGTGTTGCTGATAAAGCCACGGCACCCTTTAATCCTTTGGTTTCCATCTCAGCAGCAGCTCTGTTTGAATTGTCTTCAGAAGGGAACATGGTAAATCGACAGAGGTGTGAAGTCTGGCCCAGCTGTTCCCACTGATCTCATGGGGGGGTACAGTGATCCCTCGCTACTTCGCGCTTCACCTTTCGCGCCCTCAGTGCATCGCGGATTTTTCAAAAATATTCATCAAAAATTCAAAATTGAGAAATAATGGGCGGGCGCTAGCAGAAGGCAGGGAGACTACATTAGACCATCACGTGTCAACACGGAGAGCCGCACAACTCTCTGTTCGCTGTTCTCGTGTTGGCTCGGCTCGGAAATCTCGCAAGCTGATTGGCCGAGACGTTTCACCCCGCAAGCTGATTGGCCGAGACGTTTCACCCACCTCCTCTCACTGCCGAGCACCCATGAAGGAAAGGAAGACCGCATTCATTGCTTTTTATCGCTCGTGTTACTTAGTCTCGCCGCGTGGAACTTTTTGCTGTTCTCTTGTGCCATTTTGTGTGAAATAGCCTTCCCGTCGAGCCACTATGCCGCCTCCTCCAGCTCTACCGGAAGCTGCCCTGGATGATCCTGCGCCTCTAGCACCTCACGATGAGGCGTCACCTGAGGAGCAGTAAAGCTCTCATTAACCTGTGCAGTAAATCATTTTCATTTTGAGTTACGTATCTTGTTATAAGAATAAAAGAGTTCTAAAAACATATTTATGTACACTTTGTTTACATCTACGTATGTATGTACACGTACACACACACACACACGTGTGTGTGTGTACGTGTATGAGAGAGAGAGAGTGAGAATGAACGTACATATTATTTATGGATGATGTCATTAGGGATGACGCTACTTCGCGGTTTTTCACTTTTCGCGGTCGGTTCTGGAACCCATTAACCGCGATAAGTGAGGGATCACTGTATTCTGTTGGGTGTCATGGGGTGTCATGCGTTTACTCTTCCTAGGTTAACTGGATTATTTCTGCTGCTGGGGATCACCTATTCCTCTTCTTCTCCTTTTTCCTGCTGATTAATGTAGATCTGCAGGATTTAACACCTCCGAACACCACCGCTTATGGCCCTTTTCCACTAGCCCCGGTCGGCCTAACTCGACTCGCCTCGCCTCGATTCGCCATTACTCGTTTCAGCCTCGGTTGTCTTTCCATTGCAGCTGGGTAAAGCTGGGTTAAGCTGGGGTGGGTGGGATTTTTTTTTTTTTTTTTTTTTTTTTTTTTACAGCAAGGTGGCGCCACACTCCCGTGACGTAAAACACGCGGCCCAAGCAAAACATAACATGGCGGCTGTACAAGGGGATTCCTCGGTCTGTGGCTTTTTTCACCGTAAATGCCAAAAAGGACCACCAGACAAGGGTACAGGCAGCGAGACGAAACACTCTGGAATAGTACTGCAGCTTCTGGGAGAGCCGAAGACGTGAGGATACAAACTAGGTCATATATGACGGTAAGCTAATGGTTGCTAATGCTAGTTTGCTATAAGTACGTCATGCTACACTGTAATGTCTGCAAGTTATCGCTGTTGGGTACTAAAATATGTATGCTGTGTGTGTTTGAGATGGCTCTGTTGTGGAAAAATTACCGCTTCAAACGGTCGGTCTGGTGTTCAACACAGCCCGTCACTGATGTCACCCCAGCTTCACAAACGATCAGTGGTTATAGAGCTTAAGAATGTCTGTAGAAATGTTTATTTCCTGTGCAACAAATTGCTCTGATCTGCGTGAAAATCATGGAGCGACTGAGACATCATGGACGTACCTGCTCCAGCAGCACTGAGTCTGAGGTGATGTCATGGCAAAAAAATGATCAGCTGACAACTTGATCGCCAAGTTAATAACTATATTAACCACAAAATATATATTCAAAAAGTAAACAGTACTGAGTTAGGTATAATAAATATATTTGACAGTTATGATTCATTTTAGGCCAAAACAAACTTGATCTAAGATTAAAAGCAATTAAAATAATGCAGTCACAAGGTTACATGGAAAATGCTTGATTTACTAGATACATGTACTGTAGAAATATATATTCTCTGCATCAACAATGTACTATACATGCATTCATGTAGTATTGCACTGGGAATTGCACTGACAATAAACCTCTGAAGTTTTTGCAGATGTCTCTTTTTTATATGTGAAGGTTACCATCATGTGGCACAAATTTATACTAACAGATTGGAAAAGCTGTCTAAGAACAATCCAGCAGTTTGAGAAATCACTTTTGGTTTGGTGTAAGTCTGTCAACAGAATTATGAACCATAAAGCAGTTTGTGTTAAAATGTTAAATTCCACTAAACCCTAGCCCAGGGGTGTCCAATCATGTGTCATGGGGGGCCAAGACCCTGCAGGTTCTCTCTTCTACCCAGTCTCTTCAGCAGGTGTTCTCACTGATCAGCAGTCAGTGGAAGAAGTTAAGTGGAATCTGCTGTTGAAGACACTGTTTGGAGGTAAAGCCTGCAGGATCTTGGCCCTCCATGGCACATGATTGGACACCCCTGCCCAAACCCATTATGATGAAGAACAGATGCTAATATGGCCCAGAATTCCTCCATATACTGGTACTGTCACTAAAGTGTGCAGGGTCTTCTGCGGTGGCACATCCAACAATACAGTCTTCAGTTAATAAAATAATTATTTTGGTTACTTTTTTCTTAAAAATGAGCCATTATTTTCAAGGTCACCGATAAATGGTTTGTACTGTTGACTCTTTTCCCACCAGTGTCTTAACAGACAAAATAGAAAATCATGACGCAAACACATAAGTCACTAAATTGTTTATTACAATCAGCAGCAAATTCCAGATTATTCAGAATGTGCAAAATTCAAACTGTAAAAAAAAAAAAAAAAAAAAAAAAAAAAACTTAGAATGGGTGACACACGCCGGCCACGCTGCTTCACTGAGAAACAGCTGGGATGTTCCACTCAAGCTGGACCCGGTTCAGCAGATCTTCAGCCCGCATCTCTGTAAATAGTGAGGCAAGGTCCGGTTTGGGGTGCATCGTTTGCCTCTTGCCTAGACAAAAGACAGAAATGGGTGGTGGTTAATTAAAGCAAGTTTAAAACATATTTGGGAAATACACTTGTTGCTAAAAGCCAGTGGTGGAATGTGAATGAATGAATGAATCAATCTTTATTTTGGATAGATTAAAAGTAAAGATTAAAAGAAAATAGAATAATACAACAAAGGGGAAAAAAATCTAACAAGGTCAAATTAAACAATAACTCCTCTGATTATACAGTTCAACATAGGTTATCTGAAATGGGTGATGGCTGGAGCCGCAGCTTATATTGCCCACCATATTTCATCCAAGAATTCAAAAGAAAAACAAAACAGAAGCGATTCCAATTCCAATGTGACAATAAAGTACTTCTTTGTTGTATTTAACCACATTTTAATGTAGCTGCGCTTCAGTAAAGTAGATTTTACAAGGGCTGCGTTACATTTAAAATCATCTGTTTTTACTGTGGCTTCAGTAATCAAAATGAATTAATACATTCACTTGAATGGAATATAGTACTTTAACTGAGGGTGTGCATCACCGAGTGTGGAGTCGCTCAGTCAAAATATGGAGTTTTTATCAATAAAAGTTTAGCCACCGCTTTCTCTTCTTGCCCTGGCTTCAAGTGTGGGCCGTGTTTTGTACTTTTATTGCTAAAATATAAAAGGAAGCACTACAGTGGGTCTCAAATATTTGTAATGTGTCCTGTTACTGCATGAGTTTATTGATGATAGACTATAAACTACACATACACTACCGTTCAAAAGTTTGGGGTCACTTAGAAATTTCCTTATTTCTGAAAGAAAAGCACTGTTTTTTTCAATGAAGATAACTTTAAACTAATCAGAAATACACCCTAATATCTAATATACATTGCTAATGTGGTAAATGACTATTCTAGCTGCAAATGTCTGGTTTTTGGTGCAATATCTACATACAGTGGGGCAAAAAAGTATTTAGTCAGCCACCAATTGTGCAAGTTCTCCCACTTAAAAGATGAGAGAGGTCTCCAATTTTCATCAAAGGTATACCTCAACTATGAGAGATAAAATTAGAAAAAAAAATCCAAAAAATCACATTGAAGGATTTTTAATGAATTAATTGGTAAATTCCTTGGTAAAATAAGTATTTGGTCAATAACAAAAGTTCATCTCAATACTTTGCTATATACCCTTTGTTGGCAATGACAGAGGTCAAACATTTTCTGTAAGTCTTCACAAGGTTTTCACACACTGTTGCTGGTATTTTGGCCCATTCCTCCATGCAGATCTCCTCTAGAGCAGTGATGTTTTGGGGCTGTCGCTGGTCAACACGGACTTTCAACTCCCTCCAAAGATTTTCTATGGGGTTGAGATCTGGAGACTGGCTAGGCCACTCCAGGACCTTGAAATGCTTCTTACGAAGCCACTCCTTCATTGCCCGGGCGGTGTGTTTGGGATCATTGTCATGCTGAAAGACCCAGCCACGTTTCATCTTCAATGCCCTTGCTGATGGAAGGAGGTTTTCACTCAAAATCTCACGATACATGGCCCCATTCATTCTTTCCTTTACACGGATCAGTCGTCCTGGTCCCTTTGCAGAAAAACAGCCCCAAAGTATAATGTTTCCACCCCCATGCTTCACAGTAGGTATGGTGTTCTTTCTCCTCCAAACACGACAAGTTGAGTTTTTACCAAAAAGTTCTATTTTGGTTTCATCTGACCATATGACATTCTCCCAATCCTCTTCTGGATCATCCAAATGCTCTCTAGCAAACTTCAGACAGGCCTGGACATGTACTGGCTCAAGCAGGGGGACACGTCTGGCACTGCAGGATTTGAGTCCCCGGTGGCGTAGTGTGTTACTGATGTAGCCTTTGTCTCTTTGGTCCCAGCTCTCTGCAGGTAATTCACTAGGTCCCCCCGTGTGGTTCTGGGATTTTTGCTCACCGTTCTCGTGACCATTTTGACCCCACGGAGTGAGATCTTGCATGGAGCCCCAGATCGAGAGAGATTATCAGTGGTCTTGTATGTCTTCCATTTTCTAATAATTGCTCCCACAGTTGATTTCTTCACACCAAACTGCTTACCTATTGCAGATTCAGTCTTCCCAGCCTGGTGCAGGTCTACAATTTTGTTTCTGGTGTCCTTTGACAGCTCTTTGGTCTTGGCCATAGTGGAGTTTGGAGTCTGACTGTTTGAGGTTGTGGACAGGTGTCTTTTATACTGACAATGAGTTCAAACAGGTGCCATTAATACAGGTAACGAGTGGAGGACAGAGGATCCTCTTAAAGAAGAAGTTACAGGTCTGTGAGAGCCAGAAATCTTGCTTGTTTGTAGGTGACCAAATACTTATTTTACCAAGGAATTTACCAATTAATTCATTAAAAATCCTTCAATGTGATTTTCCAAATTTTTTTTTTCTCATTTTGTCTCTCATAGTTGAGGTATACCTATGATGAAAATTGGAGACCTCTCTCATCTTTTAAGTGGGAGAACTTGCACAATTGGTGGCTGACTAAATACTTTTTTGCCCCACTGTAGGTGTATAGAGGCCCGTTTCCAGCAACTATCACTCCAGTGTTCTAATGGTACAATGTGTTTGCTCATTGCGTCAGAAGGCTAATGGATGATTAGAAAACCCTTGTGCAATCATGTTAGCACAGCTGAAAACAGTTTAGCTGGTTAGAGAAGCTATAAAACTGACCTTCCTTTGAGCAGGTTGAGTATCTGGAAAAAATTATTATTTCAAATACAAATTATTTCTAACCTTGTCAATGTCTTGACTATATTTTCTATTCATTTTACAACTGATGGTGGTAAATAAGTGTGACTTTTCATGGAAAACACAAAATAATTGTCTGGGTGACCCCAAACTTTTGAACTGTAGTGTATAAACTAAATTATATTGATGACTGAACAACTCCCATTCCCCAAAGTGCAACAAACAGTTATGAACATAACTCACAAAGGATCACACAAGTGATCTGACAAAAAAAATAAGTACATTAACAAGCGGTTTATTTTACAGTTGATGTGCCAGTCATTTTCAATTATTCTGTAATTAATATTCACACATTCAAATAAATCTCAGTTCAGTCCCTTTTATATTAAGTGGAAATTGTGCTACTTTGGTTTGGCACTTTACCTATAAAAGCAAAGGATTTCAGCACTTTCCACAGTGGCGAGGTCCGTTGTGGGGCGGCTCCTTTCCTCTTGCCTAGAAGAACGACAGAAATGGATGGTGGTTAGTTTAAGCAAGTTCAACACTTATACAGGCACATCTCAAAAAATAAGAATATCATGAAAAAGTCCAATATTTTTGTCACTCATTTCAGAAAGTGAAACCCATATATAGATTCATTACATGGACAGTGATATATTGCAAGTGTTTATTTTAATTTTGATGATTATGGCTACAGCCCATATTAACCAACACTTCAGCGGCCAACATTTCTATTTAAAAACTATTTTTTAAAATTAATTTTATGTAATATTCTAATTTTTTGCCAAATTGAATTTGGGGTTTTCAGGGGCTGTAAGCCATAATCATCCAAATTAAAATAAATAAATGCTTGAAATATATCACTGTGTAATAAATCTATTGTTGGACACATACGTATGTATCGCTTTAGGCCTCACATCTCAGATTAGAACAAAGAACTGAGTCTCCTTGGAGATAACAGGAAGATGTGAAAGTTTAGCCTTTTGTATGCAAGAGACGGCCTCGGGGGATTTCTGGGTGGCCGAAGACTATGAAAAGGAGGTTATAGGATCAAAGAGTAGATGCATTGTTACTTGTGATTGAAATGCAATGTGACTGTGAACTGGGAGAGTCCTGGTATAAAAAGGACAAATGCTTCTGTATTTTTCCCTCTTTCTGCTTTGTTGATGTTGAAAGATGTGAATAAACCTGACTCGTGAGATAAACTCTGCCTCGTCATTTTCACATTTCCACACTATATAATATACGGATTTCACTTTTTGAAATGAGTGACAAAAAATATTGAACTTTTTCATGATATTCTAATTTTTGGAGATGTACCTCTATTAGGGAAACAGATTTGTGAAAGTCAGTGGTGGGATGTGACAAAAATGCTTCGTTTCCCTGACAAGCACCGCAGGATCCACTCTGTACATGTACAAGTACATTGTCAATCCAGGGATTTATGGTGGAACAGAAACAGCACGACAACATTGTTCCAACACTTCTTTTTTTGTAAAATCCACAGAATAGGTGTTTGGGTCTATTCAGACGCTTTAGAAAATTATATGAATCATTTCATAAATCACTGGTGTGAAAATGCTGAGATTTCGGCTCCTGGGGTCCACTTGACCGTATCCACAATATAAACACTGAGGGAGGCTAACCCCTGGCACGTGGAAACAGATTCTACGAAGAAATTACACACAACTTTCATGCACAGCACCAAAGTGCAACACGTACACAAACCAGGACTTTAACCAGGATTAACATATTTCATAGTTTTGCTCTCACAAGCGAACACTTATGACAAAACAAGCGCAAATCAGCAGTTGGCTACTAGCTAGCTAGCTACTAGCTAACACTCGTTAGCCAGCACAGGACGGCGCTGTATTGCTCAAAAAAAGTGAGCTTACCACCAACAGGATAAATAAGCGAACAGATGCACAATATTACAAATCACTCACCATCGATGGTTCTCTCACGTTCGTCTTCAGCTTGTCCGTAGTCCGGTTCTACGCTGGGCTGCATCTGTATCGGTCCGGGTCGCTCCTCTCACTGTGGATCTGCCACCAAGCAGAGAAAACTCTGCACCTCTTCATTGGTCCATGGTGTAGATTTCCGCAAAACCTACAACGCTGTCTGTATTAATATCGTATTTACTCGGGTGACCGAGTTAGTCCATGAAATACTGCAAATGGCGGTCGTGTAAATTCCACAGAAGGCGGACGCTTTCGTGACGTTACGCCCTGACCAATCAGTGGCTCGCAGTCTGTTGACGTCACATCTCGGCACGACTCAGCACGGTTGTACCCTGGCCTTGAGTGGATACAAAAATAGGAGCTGTTAACCGGTGCTGGGTACAGTGGAAAAGGCTAGAAAGCGAGTCGAGTCGAGCAAGGCCAAACTGGTACTAGTGGAAAAAGGCCATTAGTTCCTCCTCACGGCTGTCTTTAAAAAAAAAAAAAAATGGCCAACACACGCCAATTTATCACATCCTTTTTCATGTAAATTAGAAACATTCTTTTGTAAATGTGAGGATTTTTCTCATTAATTTGCAGGATTGTCCTGCAGAGTTAGAGCCATTTTACTCAGAAATGTGCAGCTTCTTACTTGAAAATTTGCAGCTTTTTATTATTCATAATTTTGCAGCTTTTTCCTCATGAATTTAGAACTTTTCTTACTCTTGAATTTGCAGCTTAAAAAAAAAAAAGCTTAAACTTGCAGCATTTTACTCAAATCTGATATCTGCAGCATTTTAGGTTGTAAACAGTTGGGAATTTACATCTTTTTTGTCTTTTTGCTAAAGCTGCAGCTTCCTACCCATAAAATTCCATTTTTTGGGGTCAGAATTTAGCAGCTTTTAACTGAGACTTACATCCCCTTTTTTTATTTTTTTGTCAGGTCAGGCATTGGCTTGCTTGCTACCGGATAACCATGAAAACCGGTACTACTTGTCACATGGGTGGGACCGTCGGCGACTCAACCGGCATCTCCGCCCTTCCGAGGGCATGGAGGGTGAAACAGGGCACCCTGGCAGAACTAAAAACAATATCTGCCACAGGTCTGTGGTGGACCACTCCCAGTTACACGGGGTGAGACTGGACATCCTGGCAGATAAACACATCTGTCACAAGGTCTGTGGTGAACTGTGCCAGTCGGTGCATTGTGACATGCACTACAAAAAGAGCAGAGATAAACAAACCTATCATCTGGTCAGTCACTACAACAGATACTAGAGTCAGTTTGTCTTGGCTTGTCCTTGCCACTGATAATACCTTTATCTGCCAAGAATGTGCTGCTAGTCCAGCAAAAGCTAGCAGTACTCAAATACTTTGCAAGCAGTTTCATGAAATGGTCAATCATAAAGCAACTCATACCGGCTCGGGCGTCGCCCAGGCTTACAAGGTCCACGCTGATCTGTTCACACTCCGACAGGCAACGAAAAGTAAGCTAGGAGCAGGAACACAAAAGAAGAGAGAAACAGCAGCCTTGTGTGTAGCAGAATGGAATGTATGCACACTGTTGGATAGAACATCATCACAGCGCCCAGAAAGACAAACCACGCTTGTGGCCCTGGAAATGAACAGGTAAAATGTAGACATAGCTGCACTTAGTGAAACAAGACTGCCTGAATATGACAGCTTGGAAGACCATGGGTACATCTTCTTTTGGAGTGGGAGATCAACTCAAGAAAGGAGAGAACCAGGAGTGGGCTTTGCAGTTAGAAAGGAGATAGGTTCCTCATCAAGCATTGCTGCTAAGCCATGAGGATTGATCCAACTAAAGGCTATGGATGGTGAAACGGTTTTGCAGGAGAAAGACAAGATCCAGGACAGATTTGCAGACCACTTTGAACAACTACTAAACAACCCTGGAGATCTCACTGAAGAGGCTAAAGAAGCTCTAGTGCAGCGACCAGCTGTATCAAGTCTGGATGAACCACCAAATTTTGATGAACTAATGGCAGCTATCAGGACAACACAGGATGGTAAAGCTCCAGGAAGGGATGGAATTCCAGCAGAAGTGTGGAAATTTGGTGGTGTTCAGCTGACCAACTGCCTGCACAAGCTCATCCAAGAGATAAGGAATGACCAGAAAGTACCTCAAGACTGGAAGGATACAAGTATTGTGCCTATGTTCAAGAAAGGTGACAGGAAAGATAGTGGAAATTACTGAGGTATATCACTGCTAGCCACTGTTGGTAAGATTCTCACGTGTTCGACTTAACAGACTCAATGAACACATCTCGCAGAATGTACTACTGGAACCCCAGTGCGGCTTTAGAAGTGGAAGAAGCACAATGGACATGATTTTCTGCTTGAAACAGGTTCAAGAGAAGTGTATCGAACAGAACATGCCGCTTTATGTAGTCTTCATAGACTTCAGTAAAGCCTTCGATACCGTTTGGAGACAAGGACTTTGGCAGGTACTCGAGATATATGGTTGTACAGAGAAGTTTGTCAGCCTGATCGAGGCACTCCATACAGGTATGCAAGCAAACGTGGCAATGAGTGGTTCAGTATCTAAAGACTTTTCAGTAAGCAACAGGGTGAAACAAGGGTGTGTGCTGGCGCCTACACTCTTCTCGCTATATCTGGCAGCCATGCTTGAGGTGGCCTTCAAAGACACTTCAGAAGGAGTATACATTCAAACAAGGAAAGAAGCAGACTTGTTCAATGTGGCACAGTTTAAAGCCAAGAGTAAGACATCGATAAAGGTAGTAAGAGAAATGCTCTTTGCCGATGACAGTGCTCTAGTTGCACACAGCATGGAAGATATGCAATCTTTAATGGAGAAATTTGCAAGAGCAGCTAGCCAGTTCAGCCTCCAAATCAACATCAAGAAGACAAAGTGCCTTTATCAACCACCAAAGTTCCAATTATCAACATCACTACCAGAAGAGATCAGCACTGGTACAGAGCCACTAGTCAAGTGCAAGACTTTCAAGTACCTAGGGAGTACTGTTTCAGAGAATGCTAGGCTGGAGGATGAACTATCTCTCAGAATGGGAAGAGCGAGCGCTGTGTTTGAAAACTTGAGGGAGAGACTGTGGAACAATCGGCATGTGTCTATCCCTGTGAAATGCAAAGTGTACAGAGTGACAGTACTGGCTACTCTTATTGTACGGTGCTGAAACTTGGACTGTCTGTAGACTGCAGGTGAAGAAACTCCACGCGTACATGATGAGACACCTTCAAGCCATAATGAACATCTCATGGAAAGACAAGATAACCAACATAGAAGTGTTGAAACAAGCTGGCCTACCATCAATGGAGGACATGCTAATACAGATGAACATGAAATGGCTCGGACATGTTGAGAGGACGGATCGGCAGTTACTCTGCTCACAGTTATGCGAGGGCAAACACAATCAGGGTAGACAAAGGCTCAGATTTAAAGACACTATAAAAAATAAACTTGAAAAAGTTGGACATAGACATGAGTTCCTGGCAGTGGAAGGCTAAGGACAGAGCTGTGTGGAGTAATCTGATCAGACCGAAATGAAACAGTCATTGTCGCCCACGACAGACTGCGATGATGACGATGAAATTTTGGCCCACTCATCTTTGCAGAATTGTTGTAATTCAGCCATATTGGAGGGTTTTCAAGCATGAACCGCCTTTTTAAGGTCATGCCACAGCATCTCAATTGGATTCAGGTCAGGACTTTTGACGGCCACTCCAAAGTCTTCATTTTGTTTTTCTTAAACCATTCAGAGGTGGACTTGCTGGTGTGTTTTGGATCATTGTCCTACTGCAGAACCCAAGTGCGCTTCAGCTTGAGGTCACGAACAGATGGCCGGACATTCTCCTTCAGGATTTTTTGGTAGACAGCAGAATTCATGGTTCCATTGACCACAGCAAGTCTTCCAGATCCTGAAGCAGCAAAACAGCCCCAGACCATCACACGACCACCACCACATTTTACTGTTGGTATGATGTTCCTTTTCTGAAATGCTGTGTTACTTTTACAGCGGATGTAATGGGACACACCTTCCAAAAAGTTCAATTTTTGTCTCGTCAGTCCACAGAGTATTTTCCCAAAAGTCTTGGGGATCATCAAGATGTTTTCTGGCAAAACTGAGACGAGCCTTTATGTTCTTTTTGCTCAGCGGTGGTTTTCATATTGGAACTCTGCCATGCAGGCCATTTTTGCCTAGTCTCTTTCTTATGGTGGAGTCATGAACACTGACCTTAACTGAGGCAAGTGAGGCCTGCAGTTCTTTGGATGTTGTTGTGGGGTCTTTTGTGACGTGTTGGATGAGTCATCACTGCGCTCTTGGGGTAATTTTGGTCAGCTGGCCACTGCTGGAAAGGTTCACCACTGTTCCATGTTTTCGCCATTTGTGGACAATGGCTCTCACTGCAGCTCGCTGGAGTCCGAAAGCTTTAGAAATGGCTTTATAACTTTTTCCAGACCTATAGATCTGAATTACTTTGTTTCTCATTCTTTCCTGAATTTCTTTGGATCGCAGCATGATGTCTAGCTTTTGAGGATCTTTTGGTCTACTTCACTTTGTCAGGCAGGTCTGATTAAAGTGATTTCTTGATTGAGAACAGGTGTGGCAGTAATCAGGCCTGGGTGTGGCTAGAGCAATTGAACTCAGCTTTCCAAAGATGTGATAAACCACAGCTAATTTATGCTTTAACGGGGGGGGGGGGGGTGTCACTTTTTCCACACAGGGCCATGTAGGTTTGGATTTTTATTTTTTTTTTACCCTTAATAATAAACAGCTTCGTTTAAAAATGGCATTTTGTGTTTACTTGTGTTATCTTTGTTGAATATTTAAATTTGATGGTCTGAAACATTTAAGTGTGACAAACATACAAAAAAATGAGAAAGCAGGAAGGGGGCAAACACTTTCACACACAGTGTATATACAGTGGGGCAAAAAAGTATTTAGTCAGCCACCAATTGTGCAAGTTCTCCCACTTAAAAGATGAGAGAGGTCTCCAATTTTCATCATAGGTATACCTCAACTATGAGAGACAAAATGAGAAAAAAAAAAATCCAGAAAATCACATTGAAGGATTTTTAATGAATTAATTGGTAAATTCCTCGGTAAAATAAGTATTTGGTCACCTACAAACAAGCAAGATTTCTGGCTCTCACAGACCTGTAACTTCTTCTTTAAGAGGATCCTCTGTCCTCCACTCGTTACCTGTATTAATGGCACCTGTTTGAACTCATTATCAGTATAAAAGACACCTGTCCACAACCTCAGTCAGACTCCAAACTCCACTATGGCCAAGACCAAAGAGCTGTCAAAGGACACCAGAAACAAAATTGTAGATCTGCACCAGGCTGGGAAGACTGAATCTGCAATAGGTAAGCAGATTGGTGTGAAGAAATCAACTGTGGGAGCATTTATTAGAAAATGGAAGACATACAAGACCACTGATAATCTCCCTCGATCTGGGGCTCCATGCAAGATCTCACCCCGTGAGGTCAAAATGATCACGAGAACGGTGAGCAAAAATCCCAGAACCACACGGGGGGGGCCTAGTGAATGACCTGCAGAGAGCTGGGACCAAAGTAACAAAGGCTACCATCAGTAACACACTAAGCCGCCAGGGACTCAAATCCTGCAGTGCCAGACGTGTCCCCCTGCTTAAGCCAGCACATGTCCAGGCCCGTCTGAAGTTTGCTAGAGAGCATTTGGATGATCCAGAAGAGGATTGGGAGAATGTCATATGGTCAGATGAAACTAAAATAGAAAAAACTCAACTTGTCGTGTTTGGAGGAGAAAGAGCACCATACCTACTGTGAAGGATGGGGATGGAAACATCATGCTTTGGGGCCGTTTTTCTGCAAAGGGACCAGGACGACTGATCCGTGTAAAGGAAAGAATGAATGGGGCCATGTATCGTGAGATTTTGAGTGAAAACCTCCTTCCATCAGCAAGGGCATTGAAGATGAAACGTGGCTGGGTCTTTCAGCATGACAATGATCCCAAACACACCGCCTGGGCAGCGAAGGAGTGGCTTCGTAAGAAGCATTTCAAGGTCCTGGAGTGGCCTAGTCAATCTCCAGATCTCAACCCTATAGAAAATGTTTGGAGGGAGTTGAAAGTCCGTGTTGCCCAGCGACAGCCCCAAAACATCACTGCTCTAGAGGAGATCTGCATGGAGGAATGGGCCAAAATACCAGCAACAGTGTGTGAAAACCTTGTGAAGACTTACAGAAAATGTTTGACCTCTGTCATTGCCAACAAAGGGTATATAACAAAGTATTGAGATGAACTTTTGTTATTGACCAAATACTTATTTTACCGAGGAATTTACCAATTAATTCATTAAAAATCCTTCAATATGATTTTCTGGATTTTTTTTTTCTCATTTTGTCTCTCATAGTTGAGGTATACCTATATTGAAAATTGGAGACCTCTCTCATCTTTTAAGTGGGAGAACTTGCACAATTGGAGGCTGACTAAATACTTTTTATCCCACTGTATGTGTATACATACACACAGGTACATCTCAAAAAATCAGAATATCATGAAAAAGTTCAATATTTTTTGTCACTCATTTCAGAAAGTGAAACCCATATATTATATAGATTAATACATGGAGAGTGAAATATTTCAAGTGTTTATTTATTTTAATTTTGATGATTATGGCTTACAGACCACAAAAACCCCAAATTCAGTTTCTCAAAAAATTAGAATATGACAAAAATTAATTTAAAAAAAAAAAATAGTTTTTTAATACAAATGTGGACCGACTGAAAAGTATGTCCATGTACATGGATGACATGGTTCCTCAAACCATCACTGACTGTGGAAACTTCACACTAAACCTCAAGCAACTTAGATTCTGTGCCTCTCCACTCTTTCTCCAGATTCTGGGACTTTGATTTCCAAATGAAATGCAAAATTTGCTTTTATCTGAACAGGGGTCATCTGCTGGTGTTTGACCACTGTGTTTTATCAAAACCAAAGTCAGCGCAGTCGTCTACCAGGAAATTTTAGAGCACTTCATGCTTCCCTCTGCTGACAAGCTTTATGGAGAAACTGATTTCATTTTCCAGCAGGACTCCCCCCCCCCCACACACACACACACAGCCAAAAGTATCAAAACCTGGTTTTAATGACCATGGCATCACTGTGTTTGATTGGCCAGCAAACTGTCCTGACCTAAACCCCAGAGAGAATCTATGGAGGATTGTCAAGAGGAAGATGAGACACCAGACCCAACATGCAGACGAGCTGAAGGTCACCATCAAAGCAACCTGGACCTTCATAATACCTCAGCAGTGCCACAGGCTGATCACCTCCATGCCACGCCACATTCATACAGTAATTAATCCAAAAGGAGTCCCGACCAAGTACTGAGTGGTACATGGACAGACTTTTCAGTCGGTCCACATTTGTATTAAAAAACTATTTTTTTTTAATTAATTTTATGTAACATTCTAATTTTTTTGAGAATCTGAATTTGGCGTTTTCATGGTCTGTAAGCCATAATCATCAAAATTAAAATAAATAAACACTTGAAATATTTCACTCTCCATGTATTAATCTATATAATATATGGGTTTCACTTTCTGAAATGAGTGACAAAAATATTTAACTTTTTCATGATATTCTAATTTTTTGAGATGTCCCTGTACACACACACACACACACATATATATATATACAGTATATATATAAAATAAAAAAATCAATTAATTTTTGTCAATTGGTTCTTGATCGTGTAAAATGAGAATCTACATTCTTATGTGGATCGATTTTTTTCCTACACCCCTACTCTTCACATACTCTTCCTTCAAGATTATTCCTACTCCATTTCTCTTCCTATCTACACCACGGTAGAACAGTTTAAATCCTCCTCCAGTGCTCCTAGCCTTGCTTCCCTTCCATCTGGTTTCTTGAACACACAGTATATCTACCTTTCTTCTCTCCATCATACCAGCCAACTCTCTGCCTTTACCAGTCATAGTCCCTACATTTAACATCCCTACTCTCACCTCCACACTTCTTCCTTTCCTTTTCTCTCTCTCCCTCCTAACACGCCTTCCCCCTCTCCTCTTCCTCCATCTTCAACCAAGAGTGGTCCAGTTTCCACCAGTACCCTGTGGTTAACAGCACCGGTTAACCCAGTGTGGTTAACCGGTGGTTAACCCAGGCATCCCCCTACAGACGTGGACAAAATTGTTGGCACCCCTCTGTTAATGAAAGAAAAACCCACAACGGTCACAGAAACAACCTGAATCTGACAAAAGTGGTAATAAATAAAAATTCTATGAAAACTAACCAATGAAAATCAGACAATGCTTCTGAATTGTGGTTCAACAGAATTACTTTAAAAAACAAACTCATGAAACAGGCCTGGACAAAAATGATGGCACCCCTAGAAAAGATTGAAATAATGTGACCATAGGGACATGTTCAACCAAGATGTGTCCTCTAATTAACATCACAGGTGTCTACAAACTTGTAATCAGTCAGTCGGCCTATTTAAAGGGTGACAAGTAGTCACTGTGCTGTTTGGTGACATGGTGTGTACCACACTAAACATGGACCAGAGGAAGCAAAGGAGAGAGTTGTCTCAGGAGATTAGAAAGAAAATTATAGACAAGCATGTTAAAGGTAAAGGCTATAAGACCATCTCCAAGCAGCTTGATGTTCCTGTGACTACAGTTGCACATATTATTCAGAAATTTAAGATCCACAGGACTGTAGCCAACCTCCCTGGACGTGGCCGCAGGAGGAGACAGATAATACAAATGGTAACAAAAGAGCCCAGAACAACCTCTAAACACATTCATGGTGAACTCCAAGGTCAAGGTACATCAGTGTCAGATCGCACCATCCGTCATTGTTTGAGCCAAAGTGGACTTCATGGGAGACAACAAGGGAGGACACCACTGTTGAAAACAAATTATAAAAAAGCCAGACTGGAATTTGCCAAACTGCATGTTGACAAACCACAAAGCTTCTGGGAGAATGTCCTACGGACAGACAAGACAAAAGTGCAACTTTTTGGCAAGGCACATCAGCTCTATGTTCACAGACGCAAAAATGAAGCATACCAAGAAAAGAACACTGTCCTTACTGTGAAACATGGAGGAGGTTCTGTTATGTTCTGGGGCTGCTTTGCTGCATCTGGCTCAGGGTGTCTTGAATCTGTGCAGGGTACAATGAAATCTCAAGACTATCAAGGTATTCTAGAGAGAAATGTGCTGCCCAGTGTCAGACAGCTTGGTCTCAGTCGCACACCATGGGTCTTGCAACAGGATAATGACCCAAAACACGCAGCTAAAAACACCCAAGAATGGCTAACAGCCAAACACTGGATTATTCTAAAGTGGCCTTCTATGAGCCCTGATCTAAATCCTATTGAAGATCTGTGGAGAGGGTGAGCAGCACCAAGTTCTCTGATGACCTCTCCTGGTCCAACAACACCACATCACGGGCCAAGAAGGCTCAAACTCACCTCCAATTCCTCCACAAACTGAGGAGAACACGAGTCCCACCCCCCCATCATGTGTTCTTTCTACCAGGGCACCAGGGTGCATCCTCACCAGCTGCATCACGATGTGGTATGAAGCTGCACCGCCTCCTGCCGGAAGACACTACAACGCACAGTGAAACCAGCCAGCAAGATCCTTGGTGCCTCTCTGCCCCCCCCCCCCCCCCCCGGACATCTACTTTACCCGCAGAGCCATCAACATTGCAGGCGACACCTCCCACCCCTCACACTCCCTGCCCTCAGGGAAAAGGTACCGGAACCTCCGGGCCCGCTCCACAAGACTGCTAAACAGCTTTGTTCCCCAGGCCATCGGAACCCTGAACTCTGCCCCCCCCCCCCCCAGACTGTAACACACTCACCCAGACAATAACTACCTCAGCTGTTGGCACAGAAAGACTGACATACCAACAATAATACATCTACTGCTGTATGTCTCTGCACTTTACTGCAACTATTTGCTCAAATGCCATACCTGCTGCTGTCTGTCATTGCAATACTGATCATGTGCAGTCCTCCCTGTCACTGTCTGCACCTACACCACCACACTGAACTTGCTACTATGAGTATTACAGCTCTACGTTTCTGTATATACTAGGATTGCTGGGTTTTATCTTTTATCTTTATTTGCACTACGGGATGTCTGGGTCTATCTTTGTCATCATTTGCACTACAGGCAGCATTACTGTACATAGACTGCTGTTGACGTTGTAGTACTGACAAAATCATTGAATCTCTTGGAATTTATATTACAAACAGCTGGTTTAGATCAGCTGATGTGAGCCTAACAGCTGAAAAAACACCATCATAATAAAAAACAACAACCTGCAGTTAGCTAACTGATGACACAACATCAGAGTCAGAAACATTAAATTAAACCTGGTCTGACTGTAACCACTGAAATAACGTGAAGACATCAGTTTGAGTGACAGGTGATTTATAGCTCGTCACAGGTTAGCACACTTAGCTAGCATAAACCAACAACCATAACTAACACATGGCCCGTTAAATCATTCCATCTGACGTCATTAAACACATAGGCGTGACACGTCACTGATTAAATCATACATTAATCAGAGCCGCCGAGTCTGACAGCAGACACATCAGCAGCTAACGGCTAACAGTCGGCCTGTTTGCTTCAATGAGGCTAACTGTTAGCCGCTAGCTGGGTTAGCTTTTTGTGCTAACACACCGACCACCACCATGACCAGCGGTACTGCCGTCACACACCCAGCGGCTACCTACCCATGTCAGCAGGCTGTCACACAGCTCCATCCTGTCCACGGTGTCGGAGGAACTCATCGGTCCGCCGCTGTCACTCTAATCGGAGAAGTGAGGTCTGTCCCGTTGTGGTTTTTTGTTTTGCCCCGGCGTTTCCGCTCAGCTGGAGGCTGGGGAGGACGAGGGCGGGGCTTAGAGAGGGCGGGGCTTAGGAACCGGTAAAGGAATGTTACGCACAAACATAAAATACAAATCTCTGTGAAAAGTTTTCATTTATTAAAGGAACTGATGGGATAAAGTGATCAATATAACCATATAACAGTTATCTGTGTGATTTAAAATATGTGTGTGATCAATATAACCACATAGTAGTTAGTAGGTTCACCACCTGCAGGAGGGATCATGGAAGTCCGGTGCTATGTGGATTAGGTGGCAGTCAAAGGCGGAGACCTTGGCGGACTGATCCCAAGCTTTCTAAACTGGCTTTTGGTACGTGGAATGTCACCTCTCTGGGGGGGAAGGAGCCTGAGCTGGTGTACGAGATTGAGCGATACCGGCTAGATATAGTCGGCCTCACCTCAACACACAGCTCCGGTTCCGGAACCAGTCTCCTGGAGAGGGGCTGGAGCTTGGCCTTTTCTGGAGTTGCCCCGGGCGAGAGGCGACGAGCAGGGGTAGGTATTCTTGTATCGCCCCACCTTGCTGCCTCTATATTGGAGTTTTCCCCGGTGGACGAAAGGGTTGCTTCCCTGCGCCTTCGGGTTGGGAAACGGGTCCTGACCATCATTTGTGCCTATGCACCAAATGATGTTTCAGAGTACCCACCCTTTTTGGAGTCTGTGACTGGGGTGCTGGAGGGTGCTCCTCCTGGAGACTCCATTGTCCTACTGGGGGACTTCAATGCGCACGTGGGCAACGACAGTGAAACCTGGAGGGGGGTGATTGGGAGGAACGGCCTGCCCGATCTGAACCCGAGTGGTGTTCAGTTATTGGACTTCTGTGCTAACCACAGTCTGTCTATAACGAACACCATGTTCAAGCATAAGGGTGTCCATATGTGCACCTGGCACCAGGACACCCTAGGCCGCAGGTCGATGATCGATTTTGTTATCGTATCATCAGACCTGCGACCGTATGTCTTGGACACCCGAGTAAAGAGAGGTGCAGAGCTGTCAACTGATCACCACCTGGTGGTGAGTTGGATCCGATGGCAGGGGAGGAAGCCATTCAGACCTGGTAGACCCAAACGTATAGTGAGGGTGTGCTGGGAGCGTCTGGCTGAGGCCCCTGTCCGGGAGGTCTTCAACTCCCACCTCCGGAAGAACTTCAACCACATTCCGAGGGAGTCTGGAGACATGGAGTCTGAATGGGCCATGTTCTCCACCTCTGTTGTTGAAGCGGCAGCCCAGAGCTGCGGCCGCAAGGTGGTCGGTGCATCTCGTGGTGGCAACCCCCGAACCAAGTGGTGGACACCAGTGGTGAGGGGGGCCATTAAGCTGAAGAAGGAGTCCTATCAAGCTTGGTTGGCTTGTGGGACTCCCGAAGCAGCTGAGGTGTACCGGCAGGCCAAGCGGAGTGCAGCTCGGGTGGTTGCTGAAGCAAAAACCCGGGTATGGGAGGAGTTCGGTGAGGCCATGGAACAAGACTTTCGGTCGGCTTCAAAGAGATTCTGGCAAACTGTTCGGCGGCTCAGGAGGGGAAAGCAGCTCCCCGTCCACACTGTGTATGGTGCGGATGGGACACTGTTGACTTCAACTGGGGATATCGTCGGGCGGTGGAA
Source organism: Pholidichthys leucotaenia (assembly GCA_020510985.1). Lineage (NCBI taxonomy): Eukaryota > Metazoa > Chordata > Actinopteri > Cichliformes > Pholidichthyidae > Pholidichthys > Pholidichthys leucotaenia. Next base: position 272,729 of record CM035850.1, read on the forward strand.
GGAATACTTCGAGGATCTCCTCAATCCCACTGATACGCCTTCCACAGAGGAAGCAGGGTTTGGGGACGAGGGGGATGACTCGCCTATCACAGGGGCTGAGGTCGCCAAGGTGGTTAAAAATCTCCTTGGTGGCCGGGCCCCGGGGGTGGACGAGATTCGCCCCGAGTACCTCAAGGCCCTGGATGTTGTTGGGTTGTCATGGTTGACACGCCTCTGCAACATTGCGTGGAGGTCGGGGGCAGTGCCTTTGGCATGGCAAACCGGGGGTGGTGGTTCCTCTCTTCAAAAAAGGGGACCGGAGGGTGTGCTCCAACTTTAGAGGGATCACACTCCTCAGCCTCCCTGGGAAGGTCTATGCCAAGGTACTGGAGAGGAGAGTCCGGCCGTTGGTCGAACCTCGGATTCAGGAGGAGCAATGTGGTTTTCGTCCTGGCCGTGGCACATCGGACCAGCTCTTTACCCTCTCGAGAATTCTTGAGGGTTCGTGGGAGTTTGCCCAACCAGTTTACATGTGTTTTGTGGACTTGGAGAAGGCATTTGACCGCGTCCCTCGTGGATTTTTGTGGGGGGTGCTTCGGGAGTATGGGGTATCGGGCTTGTTGTTACGAGCTATTCGGTCTCTGTACGACCGTTGTGAGAGTTTAGTTCGCATTGCCAACACTCGGTCGGAGTCATTCCCAGTGAGAGTTGGACTCCGCCAGGGCTGCCCTTTGTCACCGGTCCTGTTCATAATTTTTATGGACAGGATTTCTAGGCGCAGCCAGGGAATGGAGGGTGTCATGCTTGGTGACCACAGGATCTCATCTCTGTTGTTTGCAGATGATGTTGTCCTGTTGGCTTCATCCAGCAATGACCTACAGCTCTTGCTGGGACGGTTTGCCGCTGAGTGTGAAGCGGCTGGGATGAGAATCAGCACCTCCAAGTCCGAGTCCATGGTCCTCAGCCGGAAAAAGGTGGATTGTCCTCTCCGGGTTGGGGACAGGCTCCTGCCCCAAGTGGAGGAGTTTAAGTATCTTGGGGTCTTGTTCACGAGTGAGGGGAAAATGGAGCGAGAGATCGACAGACGGATTGGAGCAGCATCTGCAGTGATGCGGACGTTGTACCGGTCTGTTGTGGTGAAGAGGGAGCTTAGTTCTAAGGCAAAGCTGTCGATTTACCAGTCAATCTACGTTCCTACTCTCACCTATGGTCACGAGCTTTGGGTAATGACCGAAAGAACGAGATCGCGGATACAAGCGGCTGAAATGAGCTTTCTCCGTAGGATTGCTGGACTCACCCTCAGAGATAGGGTGAGGAGCTCAGTCATCCGGGAGAGGCTCAGAGTAGAACCGCTGCTCCTCCACATTGAAAGGAGTCAGTTGAGGTGGTATGGGCATCTGATTAGGATGCCTCCTGGACGCCTCCCACTTGAGGTGTTTCAGGCACGTCCCACTGGGAGGAGACCCCGGGGCAGACCCAGGACTCGGTGGAGAGACTATGTCTCCCAGCTAGTCTGGGAACGCCTTGGTATCCCCTCTGAAGAGCTGGAGCAGGTGGCTGGGGAGAGGGAAGTCTGGGCTTCTCTGCTTGAACTGCTGCCTCCGCGACCCGGACCTCCGGAAAAGCGGTAGAAGATGGATGGATGGATGGATAGTTAGTTGTGTGCTTCAAAATATATGTGTGTTCAATATAATCATATAACAGTTATTTGTGTGACTCAAAATGTTTGTATTCTGCTTATATCTAGGTAAAATGACCAATATACCATAATGGAATATATATTGCCAAGTGTGTGCTTCACTCTCTGCAAAATAGTGGACCTTTGTCTGACCACAGAGGAACAAACGCCTGGGATTTATGGAAAGGAGGCACAGTTGCGATAAGGAATGGCTGAGCCTGGCCTACGCTGACCTGGGAGGTGAAGTGGCCTTCAGTGGATACATTCGGCGCCAGGAACGAATCCTCCCGTGGACCATACACCTGGACCTCATCTTGATAATGCACGCTTTCTTCTTTGTTCATTTATGTATAAATATTCCGGGTCAGGGCTAGGACAGCCAGTCAGACTTCATGAACTGACACGATCTGTTGTTGTCAGGGCGAGAATGTTTGACCCAGCACTGTAACCTACTATATTCAACTTGCTTGCTTAATAAATACATGTTCCAAGTAAACTCAATCTCTTCCTTGAAAAACGAATCTGGGTAAACCATCTACACACACAGACAAGCTTTGAAGAGTAGACTTAGATGGTTTTTTCTATTAAGTTTTTTAGAATCCTAACAATCTGGGGGCTTCGTCCGGTGAAAGGGGGAGATTATCATCTGATTTGGATCGATCTGTGTCTGGACAACGGACCTGCATCACCGGCTGACAACACAAGGGCGCCCTATAAAAAACGAGGTCAGCAGACTCCTGTTATATCAAAAGTTCTGCTATTGGCTATAACCAAAAGTTTTGTGTTGTCAAACGGTTTGATGTGTGTCCTAGGTTAAAAAAAGTAGTTGAATATGGTAAATGTTTTTTGATGAATACTTGCTTGGCTAAAGAAAGATGCTTGGTTAAAGACAGATGAATGCATGCTTATTTGATGAAAGAGAAAACTATAAGACTGAGAGACTGGTGAAAGAAAGATTGTAAATATTTGATTAAAGAAAAGACCGTAAGACCGGGAGAGTGGTGAAAGGCCCCCGGCTTGGGTGCAGGACCCAATTTTGGCCAACCAATCACGATTTGGCATTGATTTTATATTGATTGATTAGATTGTGATCGCTTGGGACATTAACGGCCAAGACCGGGGAGGTGAAAGGCCCCCCGGCCCGGATGATATCGCTGCATATTTATTCATGGTCATCCGGCCTGACTACGGGTTCACGGACTGAGCAAATTGGTCCGTGACTTGTGAGGACAGGAACTGGGTTGGACTCCCTTAGCCTTGACGAAGGCTATAAAACCTGGGTCATATAAAAGTGACGCCCTCGGTTTAGTACCCGAAAAAGTCCAGCGCCAAGGAGAGAATCCTTCGCCATCCGACGGGAAGGCGAGAATTGAGGTAACGCCCCGGGGAAGTGGCGCCCTCGAACAGTTTGCATGCACTTTGATTAAGACGTTAATCATAAACGGGGTGAAATTCCCTGGACGCAGTGCACCCAGAATACTATTTAATCACTGCTGCAATTGCTATTTGTTTTGTATTGGTAACTTGTTGTTATTTGTTTTATATTGGGAACGCTGTGAGTGAGAAGGTAAAAGTTAAAAAAAAAAGGGGCAACAGAGGCGCGAGCTGCTGTTCTCTCTCCCATCAGCAAGGGGAGGGTCTGCTTGAGGAGCAGCTCTCTCTCTCTCTCTCTCTCTCTCTCTCTCTCTCTCTCTCTCTCTCTCTCTCCTTTTGCCTCAGGGGCGGGGGAGAGGCAGATTTGGCCTGTAGAAAAAACAGAAGTGTGAATTTTTGCTCAGCTAAGTTGAAGAATGCAAAAGGCGGGGCCGTGTGGCTCACAAGGCTTGGGAGATGCTGAGTTGTATAAAGGAAATATGAAAACACAGTGGGATTCACCAGTGACTCAAATGCTCAGTGGTACATTACCCAAAGACAGAAAGGGGGTTAAAGCAGAATGTGATAAATTGTATCAGAAATTGAGGGAAGACGACATTCTAAACTTAAATAAGGAGGACAGTTTAACCCAATTTTTAATGGATTTGGAACAAAGAAGGCTAGATGATATACAATCTATGAAAGATATGGATGTCACAGGATTTTTGGTGAAAAAGAGACATAAGCATCATATTGAGGAGTGTGAACGTGAGCGCAGGCTGATTCATAATTTGGCTACATGCTCTGCTGCAATGGATGGTGTGAAATTAATGAAGGCACAGGTGTCTGAGAAGGAGCAGAATCAGCACATGATGAACACATATACATATAAAATATAAAAATACATATAAAACAAACATATATCCAGTCTTTATGCTTCAAAAGAGAGCTATTAGAATAATAAACAAAGCAGCTTACAGGGAACCAACAAACCCACTTTTTCTTAAACAAAAAGATCTCAAGTTGAAAGATCTGGTTGACTTTAAAACCGCAATAATAATGTTCAAAGTGAAGAATTTATCACTGCCCGCAAATATCCAAAAGTTGTTCCAAACAAGGGAGAAACAATATCATTTCAGAGGAACATGGATATTTCAAAAGCCTACAGTGAGAACAACCACCAAGCAACACTGTGTTTCAGTGCAAGGAGTCAGATTATGGAACGATTTTGGACCTGAATTAAAATCATGTACAACGCTTGGACAATTTAAACAAAAACTAAAGGAAGAAATACTCCAAACATATTTACAAGACGACATGTAAAATCACATAAGGAATGACATATCCAGCCTGTGTTGTGTTGTAGCTTAGTTTTTTTTGTTGTTGTTGTTTTTTCTCTTTTTTTTTTTTTCTCTGTCACATTTTGTCTTAGATTTGTTTTTGAATAGTAACCGCTTAACTTAGCCTAGCTTAGTTTTCTTTTTTCTCTCAGTCACATTTTGTCTTAGCTTTGTTTTGAATTGTAATCGCTCTTGTCTTGTTTTCTCTTTTTTCTCTTTTGAATTCTTGGATGGAATATGGGTGGGCAATATAAGCTGCGGCTTCAGCCATCACCCATTTCGGATAACTTACGTGGAATTGTATAATAAGAGGAGTCTCTGTCTAATTTGACCTTGTTGTTATATTATTCAGTTTCTTTTAACCTGTACTGTACTATCCAAAATAAATAAATTCATTCATTCATTCAAATAAATTCATTCATTCATTCATTCATTCATTCATGAAGAGGGAGATAGACAGTGGTTTGATGCAGGAGTCAGCAGCGGTTGGCCCAGTGAGGTGTGTGAGTGAGACAGAGAAGAATAAAGATTTACTGGTTAATAAGCAGTTGGACAAACAGAAGGGAGGGGTGCTGTCCCTCTACCCTAATTTGGAAGATTTGAAAGGGGAATTGCCCCCACCGCCATATTGTGTTAATCAGATGCCTTCGGTGAAGTTAAAAGAAGGATTAAGGCCCTTTTCCACTAGCCTCACTTGGCCCTACACCGCACCACTCAGCCCGCTTTAGGCGCTTTTCCACTAGCCCCAGCACCGGTTAAGCAGGTACTTTTTTCGTACCTGATCCAGGGCAGGGTCTAACCGGGCCGAGTAGGGCTGAGTAGGGCTGTGATATGACTTTAAGAGACTGGTCGCCGCTGATTGGTCAGGTTGTAACGTCATGAAAGCGACTTTTTCTGCTGAATTTACTCCACGACCGCCATTTGTAATTGTTCAGCAGTGAACACAGTGCGCCCCTTTAATATGGTATATTATATTAATATACTGTATAATATACTTGTATAATAATATACTCCTAATATTATATATTAGGAGGTGCGCAATTTTCTTTCTATATTAGGCGACGATCGCATCCAGCGCGAGTTGGATGGATCTACTTGAAATGCAGGTGTCCGAGCAGATGGGTTCTCAAGGGCCCATCCGTACTGCCAAACAGTGTGGGAGAAGCTGAAAAAGCTGAAAAGCGATTACCGAGCAGTGAAGGACCACAATGCTCCAAGTTCAGCGGATGGAAGGAGTGGAAGTGGTTCGCTGAGAGACATTGGGCTCCACACGTCACTGTCACGGCCACCGTCACGGTCACGGCCCTTGGAACACTAAGTGACTCTCGTGCACCATGTACAGCAGCTCAACCAGACTCATGTCAATCATCACTGTTTTCTTCCTGCATTACCGACTGCACTATATAGTTCTCCACAGTATCTGCTGCTGGCTAATATATATTTTAACTGTTGACCAGTATCACTTAATCTTATCCTACACTTTATTACATGTATAGTTTATTTCTCTTATCTTATCATGTTTAATGTTGCAGCATTGTACCGAGACAAATTCCTAGTTTGTGTACTACATGAACAATGGCAATAAACCTGATTCTGATTCTGATTCTGATTCTGAAACCGTGGATGGTGAGTGTTTATTTGATATTGCGCATCTGTTCACCACTTGATCCGTTCTATGCCAAGCTCACTGTTTTTAAGAAATAGGAAGGTTGTTAGATTGTGAGTAATGGTTGTTACTGAGGCTTGCGTATTGTTTTGCAGCCAACTGCAGATTCACGCTTGCTTTGTGTTAAGTATTAGCGCGAACAAAACGCTGAATTACGCTTATTGTATTACGGTTAAAAACTTGAGAGTGTTGTGTACATGTTGCACTTTGGTGTTAAGTTTTAAATTGCGTGCATTTTCTTTCTAGAATCGCACTTCATATCACAGGGGTCCACCTCAGTGGAGATGACTGACACAGCGGACTCTGCTGGCGCTGCGTCTGCGTGTGCGTCTGGCTGAGCGCCAGCTGGATCGGCTCCACATCACCAGCTCCATCTGGATCACGTTCAAGTGGCGGTAAGGCACAATAACCACAATTTTTTTTTTTTGGTTGAAACAGGTCCAGCAGCGGAAACCAGGGTCGAAAATCCATCCATCCATCCATCTTCTACCGCTTAATCCTTTACAGGTTGCGGTGGGGCTGGAGCCTAACAAGTTATGTACCAAATTGATTAATGCAATTTCCTATAGCTGCATATTAATTGATTGAAAATGTCTTTTTAAATGTACAAAAAGGTTATTCTTTGGTCTTCACTTATCGGTGTTCCACAACCATTTTTAGGTGTGGTGATTGGTGCTGTTGTAACTCCTGTTTTAGAAAAACAAATAAAGCTCATGAACTGCCATTGAAATCAACATGCTTCTGTGACAGAGATCATCCTGCGCAGTTCGCCCCACACGGGACATGAACCCGCGACCTCTCAGTCAACTACACAGTTCGAGCATGGGAGACACAGCACGATCGCGCTGAGCTAAAGGTCCGACCGATAGCTCAGCGCTACCGATACTGTATGAGGCTTTTTCGGGAGGGAGGTTTACTAACGTTCTACGCCGAACAGTGCTAGTTGGCATCCGTTACACTCTCCCCCTTAAACCTCACTCCCATCCGGGTCACGGCACCATTGTGACAGAGATCATCCTGCGCAGTTCGCCCCACACGGGACACAAACCCGCGACCTCTCAGTCAACTACACAGTTCGAGCATGGGAGACACAGCACGATCGCGCTGAGCTAAAGGTCCGACCGATAGCTCAGCGCTACCGATACTGTATGAGGCTTTTTCGGGAGGGAGGTTTACTAACGTTCTACGCCGAACAGTGCTAGTTGGCATCCGTTACACTTCATTGAAATGCTTTGCGTCAGCTGACTGTATTAACCCATTCAGATTTCTGCGGCCACACTACAAGCAACTAGTTTAAACATTACCCATCCATCCATCCATATTCTTAATCTTAATCCTTTTTAGTTTTGCAGGGGGGCTGCAGCCGAAGACAGCACCCTGCGTGTTGCAAAATCTGCTCTACTGAGGGGCAGCAACATGACAGTTCAGCTTATATTCAGCAATGAAGCATAATATAATAGTGACATTCCACCACAGACTTTCACCAGTGTAATTCCATAATATATGTAGTGATCCAGCTTTAACGACCATGCCTTTCTGTCTTTCCATCTAGGCAAGACGAAAACAGACAACTCCCATCGCTGACCTTACATCAGCGATGGTCAACATGCATGACGAAGAGATGCGGCTCTTGGAACGGCAACATGACCAGCGGCAAGAATCAGGAGTACATGCAGCATTTGCGACAGGTGGCTGCAGATGTGCAGGCAGATGCGCATGAAGCCCTGGAACAGGACGCTGCGTTACGAAGGGAAGAGCTTGCAGAGATGTCATCGCCCAGTCTGTTTTTTTGTTTGTAAATTTTGCTTCTGGAATAAAATTGTATTGTTTGCATCAAAAGTCTGGTTTATCTGTTATGACACCGTATGAGAAAAGCCAATAATTACATACACATTCTATTCTCTGTTCACTCCACATGCTGCTGTTCATCAGGTCAGGTGTATAGCCTTCTAATGGTAATTTAATTTTTAACAACACAACGAAACGTAATGTCTTGGTAGGTTTTTTCTTTATTTTAAACAAATTTGCAGTGCTGAATCCATTTCTCTTGAACGGGTACATTTTTTAGGTTATAAGCAGTTGTACAGGTGTGCTTGAACTTGTAGACACTGCTAAAGGTAAGTACATGTAAGTTGAATGTTGCATCGCCAGTCCAAATTTAATAAATTAAGAAGGAATCTAGCAAAAATTTGGCACTAATAACAGTAGACAGATTGGACAAGGATACACAACTGTGTTTTTGTTGCACACAACTGTTGTTACCAACAAGTGCAAAATTTATATTTCCTTTTCCCAAAAATTAAAAATCAATTTGTAAGTAAAAGTGGGAGACCTTTACATGGGAAAATATGACATGTATCAGCACATGATTTATAGTTCAATTTGCATTTCCACCTAAGCAAAAGTGGCTTGTCGAGCTGGATTTTTGTGAAGATGGCCTGTGCGGTGTTTCTGCATGTAATTACATATCTGTCAAGTGATACGGTTTCGCCGTATTTTAATACAGGGAAAATGCAATTTTAGCAAATACGGGCGTATTGCCATTTCTGTACGCTAAAGAGAAAAATATATGGGAAAAAAAATTGAGAGTGTGGGGAGGAACACGTGTGTGACCCCCACAGCATACGGGGCTGTCAGAGCGCTCAGTGTGAGCAATTATCACAACAGAAGTGTGGAGTCATCATTAGGCTGATGGCTTCGCACCTTCTTAACAGATAAGCATTATGAACAAGAGGACAGGTAGATGGACCATGCACAACATTTTATTTACAAAAAACATTTTTGAAATATGTATGCACATAAATGTGGACAAAATAGACAAGTATTGCATCACATGTTATATTGTAACGTGCAGCTTGACATGGCGACGTCCCACCGGGAGGTTTGAACTCATGCCTCTCGTTCCGGAGTCCCGCACTCTACCTGTGTCGCCAATAGGGTCAACCCACTTGTCAAGCCAAGTAGGGTGCTTATATTGAGTTCTCTACAATATCACCACCCTGCTCCTCTGCTCTCTGTGCCGCTGCCACCACTGGTTCATCTACTGCATCATCCAATGTAGTGTCAAACGTCTCTCCATGACTCTCACACAGATTGTGCAGAGCACAACAAGTCAGCACCATAGATTTAACCAGTTTCATGTCACAGTCATTCCTCCTTCCTTCTCTCCTCGTCATCAGCCATGTTTGTTGTGGAGGATTCAGTCGCGTGTGTTTCACGTCACGAGGGTGTGGCGCCGCCTGCTGTTCAACAAATCCCACCCACAGCAGGTGTGCCAGCAGGTGCGCCAGCAGTAGTTGAAAAGCAACTGAGGCTGAACCGAACCGAAGTGAGTAGAGCCGGGTTTTCAAACCGGGGCTGAGTGGGGCTAGTGGAAAAGCGCCTTTAGTGGAAGTTGAGGAGGTGACATCACAGGAACAATGTGAACAGTTGAAAGGTTGGTTGGAAAGTCAGAAACAGAAAATGCAGGCAGACAGACAGGAGATGGACAGGTTGCAGGAAGAGCTTGAAAGATTAAGGTTGGAAAAGACTTTGGGAGAACGGCTGCAGATTGTTGAAGCTGGTGTAACTAATTTGCAAAGACAAACACAGGATTCTCAGCATAGTTTATGGTCTAATACTGGCAGTGTGGAATCTGGTGTAGCAGAGGATGAAGGTACAGTCGATCAACAGATAAGTGACAGGGGTTATAAGGATGACTGTGGTCAGTGAAGTGAACACGCAGACAGTGAGGAAATACATCCCCTTTCCCCTAAAGTATTTGCTTCATCTACTCCTTATGGTCAAGATGATTTTAAGAGCAGGCAGAGGAGAGAAAGTTCAGATGCTATGACCGCAGCTCTTACAAAAATAAATAATGCACAAAAACATGAAAGCAGGCCATTGCAGGAAAATAGATTTTATCAATTGATAGGGCATGTTAGAATGGCAAATGAGGAAAGAAGAGAATTAGGAGATCAGGAACAGCACGTGCGAGGCAGGCCTTACAGTTTCAGAAATAGAGATTTGTGTGATCCTTATACAGGCCGCCGTCTTAATTCAGCTGCACACGGAAACACACAACAGGCCACAGAGCACTGCATACACACACAGGCCCCGCTGGTAATGAAAAGCAGAGGCAGAACATATCAGCCATTCTCATGGACAGACATAAATGGCATTTCAGAAAAAATGCCCCCGCCCTGTGAGGGTGGAGGTCAGTGGATGACAAAATTTGGTCAGTTAACTCAAGGAGTTACCGTGGCAATGGGAGATTTTAGAGCTTTGCTTGGGCGACAATTAAGTGTTGTGGAGGTCTCTCAAATTGAACAGTTGGTAGGGACCCAAACAGTTTCAGATTCAGCACCTTTCACCCCTGTAGCATCAGCATTAGGTACAGCAATGAGACACAAATTTCCAATTCCATCAGGAGCTTTGAGAGCTTTAACTTTTTCAATTAAGGAGAATGAGTCTCCTATGGCATTTATTAGTAGATGTAAAATGGAGTGGACAGAACTCAGAACTCAGAACTCAGAAAAGATTTATTGCCAAGTACATTCACAGTAAACAACTGATAAACATACGAGGGATTTGACTTGACACTGAAAACGACACAGTTGGCATTTCCGGTGACGCGGCAGCGTCGGTAACGCGCCTGTCAGCAGACTAGGGAACAGGAAGCATGAGGGAGGAAAAGGATAAACACAATAGGAGAGAGCAAAAAACCATTGTTTGTCAGAATACCGGTCATAAATGATCAATATTATGATTACAAGAAAAAAATCTCTCAATGCACAAGTAGCAGACAATACAATCTATACAAGGACACAAAGAGAGCAGTGAATGAATAGTCTTCTCATCAGTTTATTGAGTCAGTGTGAGTGTGGTGTCATGGCGGCCTCTGGGCCGTCATTGGCGTCATCAACCCCAGCTGCGCACAGACCAACAGGTGGTAATCAACGGCTGTTAAAAGCCAGCGTCGCTGACAGCCCGGCACGGAGTCGTCTGTCCTCCTCGTCGGAGAATGAGCCTGAACTCCGCTCTCTGGCCTCGTCAGGATTCTCTCTCGTCTCGTCTGGAACTTCTCTTGTCTCGTCGAGAACTTCTCTTGCTTCTTCAAGGACCTCTCATCAGAGTCAGCCAAGTAAGAGAACAATCTGCTACTCAACCCCTTGTCTATACCCCTGTGCACAGGTGGACCTCCTTGGCGGCGGACCTGCATCCCCAGCTGACGGGGTAACGCCATCACGCACACGTAGCGCTTTGCTACCACCATGTCTACCGGTACGTCTTGCTCCTCAGATTCCAGAACTGCTATTGTATCAGTTGCAGGAGTATTGGCCACCGCTATCAGTGGAGTCACTGTCATCAGCATCAGCTATATCATCGTCACCACGTTCTGTGGAATCACTCACTTCGTCATCGTCAGGATTATCATCGTCCCGGTCTGTGGAGTCGCAGCCGGTGTCTTCAGAAGGACTGCCCTTGTCACAGCCACGGGTGGAATCCCCAGCATGTTCACGGACACCTTCACCTCCACGTTGCACGGCCGCTGGATCTCAGCAGGACGAAACCTGTGCTGCACCCAAGTAAGCCTCTCTACTTGTAGCTTGTCACAAGTGTGGGACAAAAGTAATTGTTTCTGCTTGTATGTTCCAGGGTTGCCGGGTCTCCGTCCAGGGCGCTCAGCTCCAGTGACCAGAACACTATCCATGCACTCACACTCGCACTACACTCTCTCACTCTCAAATAAAGATTATTGTCACTATCTGCCCATGTCAGTGTCTGTCTCCTGGGTCCTAAATCATGTCAGTACGACTCCGTCACGACCCAGCGGACAGCTCACTGTCGCGCCTAATCAACACTCTTGGCGCCCGGGTAGATTTATTAGCTCACCAGCAGACGGTAATCTTAAATTAACTAACTTTAATTAACGGTCGGCTGGATCGTCTGGAAGGACACCAGACGCTTCCCCCCCACCGCAAATATTCCAGCCCCTGCAGGCTTAGCGTCTGGACAAGCTAACACCTCCTCGCCCTCTCGCCTCACCCCTATTCCCACACCTGCCCGGTTCAGCGGAAAACTCGGAGAAGCCCGAGGATTCCTGTTACAATGTGAGTCAGTTTTTCTGCGCGTTCCGGGGGACTTCACTCATGATTCTAGTCGGATTGGCTATGTCATAAATTTGCTGGCAGGAAGAGCTTTAGACTGGGCGTCTTCAATCATGGCTAAACCAAGCTATCCCCTGCTTTCTTACCAGGAGTTTGTGTCAGAGTTTATGTCTGTGTTTGATCATGCTGATAGGGGTGAGGTGTTGACAGAACGGCTGCTGAGCTTACAGCAGGGAAAGAGATCAGCTGCTGATTACGCTATTGACTTCCGGGTCCTGGCTGCAGAGATTGGGTGGGGGGAGCCATCATTATGTGGTATTTTCCTACGTAGTCTGAACGACGAGCTAAAGGATGAGTTAGCGGCACGGGACAAACCAGACAATTTGCGGGATTTAATTGCCCTAGCGGTTAGTCTTGATAGCAGATTAAGGGAACAGGCGGCTGAACGGCGTACTACTTCCCGTTCGGTTAAACCCCGCCCTCGCGTCCCTAACTCTCCTCTTCTCGCTTTACCCGCGTCAGAGGAATCCCCGGATCAGGAAGCCATGATCATTGGCCGGTCTAAAGTGTCAGCAGCTGAGAAACAACGCCGCAGGGATCAGGGCCTTTGTTTCTATTGTGGGAAAGAGTCACATGGGGTGTTCGAATGTCCCAATAAGTTAAAAGGGAAGGCCCGTGGATCGCAGTAGGGGGATTCATGGGCAAGAACTCAGAAGAACCCCTTACTTGTTGTCGATTACCTCTTAGACTTATCCACACACACACAGAACACTCCACACTAGCGTTAGTAGATTCTGGAGCTGAGCAAAATTTCATTTCTAGAGACCTGGCAACCCGAATGGGCCTTAGCTGTCAGACTCTAGACCCCCCTGTCAAACTGATCACACTGTCTAAGGCATCTTTGACCACCATAGACCATCAGACGGCCCCCGTGTCAATTATTGTATCGGGAAATCACAGGGAGGAAATTCAGTTTCTAGTGCTGCCCGTTTCTTCTTCGCCCGTTATTCTGGGGTACCCCTGGCTGCGCCTACATAACCCCACCATTGACTGGCAAGCTGGGAGAGTAACGGCATGGAGTACGTTTTGTCTTAGCGCCTGCCTCCAATCAGCGGCGTGCGCCCCATCCGTTAAGGTGCCTCTGCCTGATTCATCCCCACCGGATTTGTCCAAGGTGCCAGAGGTCTATTACGATTTGGGGCAAGTATTTAGCAAGTCTCGGGCGTTGTCCTTACCCCCCCATCGTCCGTATGACTGCGCGATCAACCTGAAGGCTGGGGCCCCTCTTCCTGCTAGCCGCCTTTACAGCCTATCAGCCCCGGAGCGCGAGGCCATGGGCACGTACATCAAGGAGTCCTTGGCCTCTGGTATCATCCGCCCATCGTCTTCGGCAGTGGGAGCTGGATTTTTTTTTGTTGGAAAAAAGGACGGTTCACTACGCCCCTGCATCGACTTCCGGGGACTGAATGAAATAACAGTAAAAGACAAATATACTCTGCCCTTGATGAACACTGCTTTTGACTCCCTCCAGGGGGCATCCTGGTTTACTAAACTGGACCTTAGGAATGCCTACCATCTAGTGCGCATAAGGGAAGGAGATGAGTGGAAGACGGCCTTCCGGACCCCCAGCGGACATTTTGAGTATCTGGTAATGCCGTTTGGGTTAACTAGCGCTCCAGCCGTCTTCCAGCGTTTGATAAATGATGTGCTACGGGATTTTCTGAACTCGTTTGTCTTTGTTTATCTTGATGATATTCTCATCTTCTCCCGCACACTAGAGGAACATCGGATGCATGTCCGCAGGGTATTACAGCACCTCCTGGAGAACCAGCTGTTCGTCAAGGCTGAGAAATGTGAGTTCCACACTGATCAAACCTCCTTCCTTGGATTTATTATTGCTCGGAACCAGGTGCTCCCTGACCCCGCCAAGGTCAAGGCGGTTGTGGATTGGCCTGCACCCACCTCCAGAAAGCAGCTTCAAGGTTTCCTGGGGTTTGCTAACTTTTATAGGAGGTTCGTGCCAAATTTTGGTAATATTGCCCGTCCTTTGACTACTCTCACCTCCCCTAAGACCCCGTTTTGCTGGAGTGAGGAGGCAGCCGGAGCATTTGAGAAGCTCAAGAGGGAGTTCGCCTCGGCCCGAGTCCTTACTCAGGTGGACCCAAAGCTGCAGTGCTTGGTGGAGGTGGACGCTTCTGATTCGGGAGTTGGAGCAGTACTCTCCCAACGATCTCCGGAGGATGGTAAGATTCGCCCTTGTGCTTTTTTCTCTCACCGTCTCACCCCTGCAGAGAGGAACTACAGCATCGGAGACAGGGAGTTACTGGCAGTGAAACTTGCCTTGGAGGAATGGAGACATTGGCTGGAGGGGGCTGCTCAGCCGTTCGTGGTTTGGACTGATCACCGTAACCTGGAGTACCTCAGGACGGCTAAGCACCTGAATGCACGCCAGGCTCGCTGGTCCCTCTTCTTCGGCCGTTTTAACTTTACCATCACGTACCGGCCGGGAAGCAAGAACGGTAAGCCGGATGCCCTCTCACGGCAGTTTGACACACCATCCTCTGAGGACCAGGAGACCCCTATCCTGCCGCCTTCCTGCATCGTGGGCGCCCTGTCCTGGGGAATCTGCAAGACGGTTCACCAGGCTCAGAAGACCGAGCCGGATCCCGGGGGGGACCCTGGGCCGCTTGTTTGTTCCACGCGCTATCCGAGGCAAGGTGATTGAGTGGGGTCACGCTTCCAAGTTGGCTTGTCATCCTGGAGTGGGTCAGACCCACATGGCCAACACATGGCGCCCACAGCGGTCGACATGGTGCTTCGCTGCGCTCTTTGTTTGTTTTTGTTTGTCAATTGTGTGTCTGCTTGCACTTATACCCGTGAAGAACTTTTAAATATCAGGACTTTGACCCCCACGGACCTCCTCCCAGTTTTTCTAGCCCCTGCCGCCGATCTGGTTTATTGTTTGGCTCGGAAAGTGAGACGGCGGAAGAGAGGAAGACGAGCGGGCGCTCTCGTACGACTTCGCAGGAGAGGCTCGCGAACGGCGCTGCCTGGCATATTTCTGTCCAATACCAACTCTCTCTCTAACAAGGTGGATGAACTGAGACTGCTGATGCGTTTTAAGGACCTCGCCTCCTCAGCTGTCCTCTGCTTTACTGAGACCTGGCTCCGGGAAAATATACCGGACAGCGCGCTGCGCCTCGACGGCTTCCAGCTCTTCCGTGCTGATCGTGACACAGAGCTTTCCGGCAAGACCACAGGAGGCGGTGTCTGCTTCTACATCAACTGTAGCTGGTGCTCTGATGTAACGGAAATTTCCAAACACTGTTCTCCTGCCTTGGAATTTCTTGTTATCAACTGCAAGCCTTTTTATTCCCCACGGGAGTTTGCTTCTTTTATACTGATCGCTGTGTACGCCCCTCCCGACGCGGACACGCGCGAAGCTCAGCGCGTGCTCGCGGATCACATTCAACACACAGAGCGGAGTTTTCCAGACTCGCTGATTATTGTGGCTGGCGACTTTAATCAGTGCAATCTGAGCCACGATCTCCCCCGCTACAAACAGTTTATTAAATGCCCCACCAGAGGATTAAACACACTGGATCACTGTTACACCACAGTGAAAGACGCATATCGCGCTGTCCCTCGAGCTGCGCTGGGATTATCTGATCACGTGATGGTTCACCTCATTCCCACATACAGACAGAGATTGAAGCTCACTAAACCTGTTGTGAGCACTACGAAGATACGGACCAGTGATGCTGAGGAGAAGCTGGAAACGTGCATGGAAATATCTGACTGGGGCATGCTTAAAGGAGCCACGCATGATCTGGATGAGTACACGGACACTGTGAACTCATATATCCACTTTTGTGAAGAGAACATTCTTCCATCACGCACCAGGGTGAGTTACTCTAATGACAAACCCTGGTTCACAGCTAAGCTCAGACAGATCAGGAAGGAGAAGGAAGCAGCGCTGAAAAGTGGAGACAGGGACTGCTACAGGGAGGTTAAATATCGGTTTAACAGAGAGCTGAAGAGGGCTAAATCTGTGTACTCAGAGAGACTCCAGCAGCAGTTCACTGCTAATGATTCGGCTTCCGTGTGGAGAGGACTGAGGCAGATCACCAACTATCGGCCTCAGGCTCCTAAAGGTCAGGATGACAAAGCCCTTTGTCAGAGACTGTCCCAACACTATGCCCGTTTTGACACCTCGTCATCTGTGTCCAACTCCCCCCCTCCCTCCAGCTCCACAGCCTCCACATTCCCTACTTCATTTAAGGCACCCCCCCCCCACCTCCCCCCCTCCCCTTATCATCAGTGAGCAGGATGTGCTCAAACAGTTCTCCAGACTGAACCCGCGCAAGGCCCCCGGCCCAGACGGCGTGTCTCCCTCCACCCTGAGACTCTGTGCGAAACAGCTGGCTCCTGTATTCACAGACATTTTTAACACCTCCCTTAAGTTATGCCACGTGCCATCCTGCCTCAAATCCTCCACCATCATCCCTGTCCCCAAGAAGCCACGGATCACTGGACTTAATGACTACAGACCTGTAGCGCTCACCTCTGTAGTCATGAAGTCCTTTGAGCGCCTGGTCCTGTCCCACCTCAAGTCCATCACCACCCCTCTCCTGGACCCGCTGCAGTTTGCCTACCGAGCCAACAGGTCTGTAGACGATGCAGTCAACCTGGCCCTCCACTCCATCCTGCAGCACCTGGACTCCCCGGGAACCTACGCCAGGATCCTGTTTGTGGACTTCAGCTCCGCATTCAACACCATCCGCCCCGCTCTGCTCCGGGACAAGCTGTCCCTGCTCAACGTGCCTGACTCCCTCTGCAGGTGGATCATCGACTTCCTGACGGACCGGAGGCAGCATGTGCGGCTGGGAAAGACTGTCTCAGACTATACTAGCATCAGCACCGGATCACCCCAGGGCTGTGTACTTTCCCCCCTACTCTTCTCCCTTTACACCAACTCCTGCACCTCCAGCCACCAGTCTGTCAAGTTGATCAAGTTTGCGGACGACACCACCCTCATCGGGCTCATCTCCAACGGCGACGAGTCCGCCTACAGGAGAGAGGTGGCCCAGCTGGCGTCCTGGTGCAGCAATAACAACCTGCAGCTGAACGCTCTGAAGACAGTGGAGATGATTGTAGACTTCAGGAAAGTCACTACTCCTCTGCCCCCCCTCACCCTCTCAGGCTCTCCCATCACCACTGCTGATTCCTTCTGCTTCCTAGGCACTACCATCACCAGGGACCTCAAATGGGAGCTGACCATCAGCTCACTCATCAAAAAAGCCCAGCAGAGGATGTTCTTCCTGCGGCAGCTGAGGAAGCTCAAGCTACCCACCAAGATGTTAGTGCAGTTCTACACAGCCATCATCGAGTCCATCCTCACCACCTCCATAACCGTGTGGTACGCAGGAGCCACTGCCAGGGACAGACTAAGGCTGCAGCGCGTCGTGCGCACTGCTGAGAAGGTGATCGGCTGCAAGCTCCCATCTCTCCAGGATCTGTACATCTCCAGGACCCGGAGGCGTGCTGGCCGGATCATAGCCGATCCCTCACACCCTGGTCATGTACTGTTTGCCCCCCTCCCCTCTGGTAGAAGACTTCGGTCCATCCAGACTAAAACCTCCCGTCACATGAACAGCTTCTTCCCCTCTGCCATTAGACTGCTGAACACTAAGTGACTCACGTGCACCATGTACAGCAGCTCAACCAGACTCATGTCAATCATCACTGTTTTCTTCCTGCATTACCGACTGCACTATATAGTTCTCCACAGTATCTGCTGCTGGCTAATATATATTTTAACTGTTGACCAGTATCACTTAATCTTATCCTACACTTTATTACATGTATAGTTTATTTCTCTTATCTTATCATGTTTAATGTTGCAGCATTGTACCGAGACAAATTCCTAGTTTGTGTACTACATGAACAATGGCAATAAACCTGATTCTGATTCTGATTCTGATTCTGAGACCGTGGATCTCCTCCAAAGGACCTTCTGGTGGCCAGGGTTACAGAAGGACATTGTAGGTTACATCCGGGCCTGCGCTCAGTGCACCACCGGGAAGACGACATCATCCCCCCCGGCGGGCCTGCTACATCCGTTGCCGGTTCCTTCATGCCCCTGGTCTCACGTAGCGATGGACTTTGTGACTGGTTTACCCACTTCAGATGACTACACCACTGTTTTAACCATCGTGGACCGGTTCTCGAAGGCAGCCCATTTTGTGCCACTTCGGGGTTTGCCTTCGGCCCAGGAAACTGCGGATCTCCTTGTGCAACATGTGGTTCGTCTTCATGGCATCCCTGCTGATATTGTGTCAGATCGAGGACCTCAGTTTGTATCACAAGTTTGGAAGGCTTTCTGTGCAGCACTGGGAGCCACAGCCAGCCTCTCCTCTGGTTATCACCCTCAGAGCAATGGCCAGTGCGAGCGGGCTAATCAGGAGCTGGAGGCCGCCCTTTGCTGTGTCATCTCCTCCTGCTCATCCTCCTGGAGCAAGTTCCTGCCTTGGATTGAGTATGCTCACAACGCCACGATCTCCACGGCTACGGGCGTCTCCCCGTTCAAGGCATCATGCGGGTTTGATCCTCCGCTGTTCCCGGAGGAGGAAAAGGAGGTAGCGGTTCCTTCAGTCCAGGCACATATCAAGCGCTGCCGGCGAGTTTGGCTCCTCGCCCGCCAAGCCTTGCTGAAAACTACTAAACGCAATATCCAGGTGGCTAACCGGCATAGGAGACCCGCCCCGGACTATAAGGTGGGTCAGAAGGTCTGGTTGTCAACCCGGAATATTGGTGTACCGGCCGAAAAACGTAAGCTCACTAAGCGCTTCATTGGCCCCTACACCATTAATCGTGTTATTAATCCTGTGTCTGTGCGCTTGTCTCTCCCCTCTTCGATGCGTATCTGCCCCACCTTTCATGTCTCCCAGGTCAAACCGTATGTCTCTGATCCCCTGTGCCCTGCTCCCGTGGCTCCCGCACCCCCGAGGATGATCGATGGCCATCCGGCTTGGGGAGTGACTGCCATCCTGGATGTCCGCAGGCGGGGTCGTGGTCTTCAGTATTTGGTGGACTGGGAGGGCTTTGGACCGGAGGATCATTCTTGGATTCGCCCAGCGTTGATCCTGGATAAACAGCTGATTCGCGATTTCCATCGGGCGAATCCAGGTAGGATTGGGCAGGTGCCTGGAGGCACTGCTAGAGGGGGGAGTACTGTCATGGAGGCCTCTGGGCCGTCATTGGCATCATCAACCCCAGCTGCGCACAGACCAACAGGTGGTAATCAACGGCTGTTAAAAGCCAGCGTCGCTGACAGCCCGGCACGGAGTCGTCTGTCCTCCTCGTCGGAGAATGAGCCTGAACTCCGCTCTCTGGCCTCGTCAGGATTCTCTCTCGTCTCATCTGGAACTTCTCTTGTCTCGTCGAGAACTTCTCTTGCTTCTTCAAGGACCTCTCATCAGAGTCAGCCAAGTAAGAGAACAATCTGCTACTCAACCCCTTGTCTATACCCCTGTGCACAGGTGGACCTCCTTGGCGGCGGACCTGCGTCCCCAGCTGACGGGGTAACGCCATCACGCACACGTAGCACTTCGCTACCACCACGTCTACCAGTACGTCTTGCTCCTCAGATTCCAGAACTGCTATTGTATCAGTTGCAGGAGTATTGGCCACCGCTATCAGTGGAGTCACTGTCATCAGCATCAGCTATATCATCGTCACCACGTTCTGTGGAATCACTCACCTCGTCATCATCAGGATTATCATCGTCCCGGTCTGTGGAGTCGCAGCCGGTGTCTTCAGAAGGACTGCCCTTGTCACAGCCACGGGTGGAATCCCCAGCACGTTCACGGACACCTTCACCTCCACGTTGCACGGCCGCTGGATCTCAGCAGGATGAAACCTGTGCTGCACCCAAGTAAGCCTCTCTACTTGTAGCTTGTCACAAGTGTGGGACAAAAGTAATTGTTTCTGCTTGTATGTTCCAAGGTTGCCGGGTCTCCGTCCAGGGCGCTCAGCTCCAGTGACCAGAACACTATCCACGCACTCACACTCGCACAACACTCTCTCACTCTCAAATAAAGATTATTGTCACTATCTGCCCGTGTCAGTGTCTGTCTCCTGGGTCCTAAATCATGTCATGTGGTGTTGAGTGAGGGTGTTTATATCAGTTAAGAACAACAAAGTCTCTTCAGCAGGAGATGTTGTGTCTAGCGTCTGGCGCTTGTGTCCTTGCACAGCAGATGGGAAAGTTTGCCAGACAGCTGGCTGTCCATGAGAGTCAATGCTGCTCACATGTTTTGAAAACAAAAACTGCAGATAATCTGGAGGACTTGATTGTAAGGGCAGGTCAAATAAGTCGAATAGTACTGACTTCAGAGAAAAAAAACAACAACTTTATATTCTCTTACAGATTCAGTACTTAAATCCTTCATTGCTGGACGATGAATTCTTCATGGACGGCTCTCAGCGTGATCATGATGTAATCCATTTTCCTAGACAGTTCTCCATTAGCCGCTGTCAGAGTCCTGCCCAATTGGTCAATTTGATGGTTAAGCCTCGCCGGGTCAGCATTTTGATAGGCTCCGTCCATCTTCATCAATTTACAGTACACCAGAACAATCCCAGATCCAATCAGTAAGATTCCGATGACCATTGCTACGAAGATGTATAAATCTTCAACATTTTCGATAGAGAGATCACACAGTCACAAGAGTTTCCAATTACTTGTGTCCTTCAAATAGCCCGCGGCCGCTGTTCCTGCGGGGCAAATTGCCTCCCCCGGGGCACTTTTCCTCGTTGAAAAAATAGTGTCAATTGCCTTCAAAGCCCAGCTTATTAAATCCATAAGGACAGCGGCTGCTCAAATCAAATCAAATCAAATCAAACTTTATTGTCATATTGCTGTACATACAACTGTAGTGCAGGCAAGATGAAATTGCGTTTCTCTCGGCATCCATATAAGAAGCAGCATGATTTAAGACACATTCCCACATAGCTCCCCCCCACCCCCACCCCCCATCCATTCACACATCCCTGAGACATACTTGGGGAAAAAAAAGAATATTTAACTATAATATACAAAATGTCCGTAGGTGCAGTAGTGTGTATGAGAGATTCCGGGTCAACTGTTCAGCATCCTGACAGCTTGTGGAAGGAAGCTGTTGATCAGTCTGGTGGTTCTGCCTCTGATGCTCCGGGATCGTTTACCAGATGGAAGAAGTTCAAAGTGTTTATGCAGAGGGTGAGAACGGTCCTTGACAATGTTTAATGCCCTGCTCCTACAACGGTTCTGAAAAAGTTCTTGGACAGAGGGGAGGGAGACTCCAATTACCCTCTCCGCCCCCTTGACTATCCTCTGCAGGGCTTTTTTGTCTGACATACTGCAGCTGGAGTACCATGTAGCAATGCAGTACGTCAGAACACTCTCCACCACACCTCTGTAGAAGGTCCTGAGGATGCAGATGGGGAGAGAGGCCTGTTTGAGTTTCCTCAAGAAGTGCAGTCTCTGCTGAGCCCGCTTCCTGATCTCCAAGGAATTCTTGCTCCAGGTCAGGTCCTGCGAGATCTGCACTCCGAGGAACTTGATGTTCTCTACTCTCTCCACTAAACGGCCGCCGATGCTGAGGGGGGCGTGCTAAGGCTGCGACCGCCGGAAGTCGATAATCATCTCCTTCGTTTTGTCCACGTTGAGCACCAGATTGTTCTCCCTACACCAGCCCTCCAGGTCTCTCACTTCTTCCCTGTACATTGATTCCTCATCCCTCTGGATAAGTCCCACCACCGTGGTGTCATCTGCAAACTTAATAATCTGGTTCCCTTCGTGTCTGGATACACAGTCATATGTTAGAAGTGTAAACAACAGTGGACTGAGTACACAGCCTTGAGGGGATCCGGTACTCAGCGTGACAGACTTGGAGATGTTGTTTCCAACCCGGACAGACTGAGGTCTCTCAGTCAGGAAATCCAGGATCCAGAGACATGTGGCGGTGTTCAGATCGAGAAGGAGTAATTTCTCCATCAGTCTCTGGGGAATAATGGTGTTGAATGCTGAACTGAAATCAATGTACAGGAGTCTGGCGTAGGTGTCTTTCTGGTCCAGGTGGGTGATGACAGAGTGCAGGGTGGTGACTATAGCATCCTCCGTGGAGCGGTTTGAACGATATGCAAACTGGAGCGGGTCGTGTGATGCAGGGAGGCAGGCTGCAATGTGTGGTTTGACAAGCCGCTCAAAGCACTTCATCACAATTGGTGTCAGTGCAACAGGACGATAGTCATTCAAACAGGACACCACTGGTTTCTTTGCCACCGGTACAATGATAGAGGTCTTGAAGCATCTGGGAACGATGGCCTGACTCAGGGAGATGTTATAAATGTCAGTCAGGACATCCGCCAACTCGCTCGTGCAGTCTCAGAGCACATGTCCCGGAATGTTGTCTGGACCTGCAGCTTTGCGTGGGTTGACTCTGGTTAGGGTCCTCCGTGTGTCCGCTGTGTTGATGGTAAAAGCTGGTCCGACCGATGGTGGGGGAGGGCCAGCCCTCCCTCTGATTGTCGAGTTTGATGCTTCAAAACATGCAAAGAAGTCGTTAAGCCTGTCTGGAAGCGAAGCGTCGTCATCATCGACCCCCTGCCTAGGCTTAAAGCCCGTCAGTGTCCGAACTCCCTGCCACATCTGCTTGGTGTTCCTAGTGTCACAGAGGTGTCCCTGGATTTTCTCCGCATAGGCGCGCTTTGCCGCCTTAATTCCCTTAGAAAGCGCAGACCTGGCTGAGCGGAGGGCGATCCTGTCCTTCGCTCTGAAGGCTGCATCTCTGGCTGTGAGCAGCGAGCACACCTCTGCAGTCATCCAGGGCTTATGATTACCTCGCATAGTGATGGTCTCCACTGTAGTGAAATCCTCTGTGCACTTCGCGATGTAGCTGGTGACCAAATCAGCATACTCCTCCACATCTGTCCTGTCTTCCTGGGAGGCTGCTATTTTGAAGACCTTCCAGTCTGTGTGCTGAAAACAGTCTTTCAGTGCAGGGGTTGCACTCTGGCCAAATCCTGATTTGTTTCACTGCTGGCCTGCTGTGCTTCAATAAAGGTTTGTAGGCAGGCACCAGCATCACGGACATGTGATCAGAACGGCCGAGATGGGGGCGGGGTATCGCCTTATATGCATCTGTGTTTGTGTACACTAAGTCCAACATATTCTTTCCTCTGGTCTTAAAGTCTACACATTGTTGGCTCTCATCCTAATACATCTGATAATACATCTGATTTTCAAAGGGACGTATTTAGGCAGGCAGTATTAAAGGGAGTGCCTCGGGCAGTGAGAAAGGCTATGGATAGCAACCCTGACATTCCCAGTAGTCCTGTGGAATTATGGGAAAGGCACTTCATACATCATATGCGCAAAGAGCAAGAAAAAGTAGAACAACAAAAGGTTGATAGAGATAATCAAGAACTGAAACTGTTAAAATTGCAGTTACGAAAGGCAAAACAAAAACTAGCTAAGGTTAAGAAACTAAAAAAAAATCAGCTAAGCAGTTGGTACAGCAGGCTCCAGAAACACCCTCAGGGCCAATGCCCACACCGAGAATGGCAGCTTTACCTACCCCTGTGTACCCAGCACCCACTGGTTGGACACCCCAAATACCATATTTTCAGGGTGTACCACGTGGTTTTAATTATTATCGGGGGGCATCTCGTGGAAGGCGGGGTGTGAGAAGCTTTCAGGGTCGAAAGGTCATGGGCCTGAATGCATGTCATGGCTGTGGTCAAAATGGTTATTGGAGGAAGGATTGCCCAACTAATCCTTACCCACCACCAGTGGTACCAGCAAGTGCAGGACATCAAGCACCCTATGCAGCGGCAGCTCCACCTGCTGGCCAATATCTAGCATACACTTCAACTGCGGGGGAAGTGTACCTCACACAATATGAGGAACAATGACGGGGCCCACAGAGAAAAAGTGGCGTGGGAATGGCAGATCCCATGGTCACACTAAAGGTTATAGACTGTGACCTGCCTTTTCTGGTTGATACGGGGGCAACCTATTCCACTTTGAACTGTGACATTGAGCCTACACTGTTATCGGCTAAAGCTGTGGAGGTTATTGGTTTCTCTGGGGTTCCTGAAAGACTGCCTGTGACAAAACCTCTGGACACTTGTGTTGCTGGTCAAACTGTGAAACAACGTTATGCCTGCTCAAAAAACTCTCCCACAAACTTGATGGGGAGAGACCTGCTTATTAAACTGGGGGCATCGGTGCTGTGCTCGGCCGATGGAGTCATCTTGTCATTCCCTAATGGTGTTGCTACGAACTGTTCAGTGCAAGGACTTTCTGTGCATGGACAAATGCTGTTGAAACCTGATGTGACACCACAAGCGCCAAATACCTGGGCTGACATTTACTGGGGCCTGTTATCGCCTGACTCGCCCTCACAGACTGGCGTGTTGCCAGTGTTCATGGCCTGGAAGCCGTGGATTGCTCTTCTGGCACCCTACACACCTCCCATTGATCCCCTACATGTCACTCTGTATTATGACAGAAATTCGGATGATGTTTATCATGATAGATTTTTCTCACAACTGGATGGTCAAACTTGGACCATCAAATCTAGGCTTTTGTATATAGGACAAGAGGGTGTCGCCGCAGATGCTGCATTAAGTGCAGAGCAATTACAGTGGTATGAAATGTTAGAGGATTCAGCTCCACACATTACCTTGCTCATACATGCTAATCACCAAGCAAAAGAGTTAGGACCTATGGTTAAAACACTGGCTGAAGCCACTGATTGGCAGGTGACACAGATCCCAAATGTTGAATACTCTGCAAAACATCAGGCCTATCGCATTAAAATTGACACAACTGATGAGCTTTTGTTTGAACACCGACAAATTGAGAGAGAGCATGGAAGGGAACGCACTGATCATGAATCAGCAGCAGATATGTTGAATTCACTGCCACAAAATTTATGGTCACAGGGACCCACAGCCATTGGTAAATGTGTTAATATCTCTCCCATCTCATTTCAGGTACTACAAGGTGAACCCATTTGGCAAAATCAGTATGCACATAAGCCTGTGGCACAGGAGGGCATTACTGATACCATTGAAGGGCTGCTTCAGGCAGGGGTATTAGAAAATTCTCATTCTGCCTGGAACACTCCTGTTCTCCCAGTTGAAAAGCAAAATACCGGTAAATATCAAATGGCCCATGATTTGAGGCGTGTCAATTCACGGATTTCCACCCCCACAGTACCCGTGCCAAACCCATACACTGCTTTATCTGCTCTCACAGCACAACATTCATGGTTTACATGTATTGATTTGGCTAATGCATTTTTCTGTCTTCCCTTAGCAGAGGAGTGCAGGGATTTCTTTTCATTCACCTACAAGGGCACACAGCTGCACTACACCCAGCTACCACAGGGGTTCATTTTGTCACCAGGTATTTTCAATCAGGTTTTGAAGGAACAACTACAAGGTTGTCCTCTCCCTTCAGGCGTAATTCTGATACAGTATGTAGATGACATATTGATAGCAGCACCAAATCCTGACAGTTGTCTGGAAGCTACAAAGAGTGTGCTGTTGAGATTGTTGGAATGTGGATTTAAAGTGTCAAGACAAAAACTACAGTGTGCAAGACGTTATGTCTCTTTTCTGGGCCGTGTCATTACACCCACAGGTTCTGGCCTTTCTGCGTCACACAGAGATTCCATCCTTCATCACCCCAAACCATGCACGGTAAAACAAATGTTATCATTTTTGGGTCTGACAGGGTTCAGTAGACATTATATACCACAGTACAGTGAAAGGACAAAACCATTGCGTGCACTGGTTAATGAACAAGGCATGTGGACACAGGAAGCTGAGGAAGCATTCATTGCTTTGAAAAATGAACTCTCACATGCAGCTGATTTGGCAATACCTGATTACAACAAACGTTTCTACTTGGATGTTTCTGAAGCAGAACACACAGTAAATGGTGTTCTGTTTCAGAAAAAAGGGGGAGAAAGAAAGATACTCCTCTATGTCAGCATAATATTAGACCCAATGGAAAAAAGGCAACCAGCATGCACACGTCATGCTGCAGGAGTGGCAAAAATTTTGCAAAAAACAGCTTATGTGGTTATGGGACATCCATTGACTGTCCTGAACACACACAGTGTGATGTCATATGTAAATTCTGCAGCATTCACTATTACCTCAATCAGACAGACAAGAATGGAAAAAATCCTATCAGCACCACACATCACATTCACACATGAAGGAATAAACATGGCAGATCAGATGTTGGATGGGGAACCACATGAATGTGAAAAAAGGGTCAGAAAAGATGTGAAGGTGAGGATAGATTTATCTGTGACACCACTGACTGACCCAGATGAAGTTTTGTTTACAGATGGATGTTGTTTTCGTCACCCCACAGAAGGATTGAAGGCAGGATATGCAGTTGTGAGACAAAAAGCAAATGGATTTGAGGAAGTGCTAAATGGGACATTGCAGGACAGACAATCAGCTCAGTTGGCCGAATTGACAGCTATGATAAAAGCATTGGAGTGGTCAGCAGGAAAAAAGGTCACTGTAGAAGAGCTTGGAATAACGAGGCGATGTGATTTATAAACCAAAGTTTATTATCAGCTTCGCTCCTCTAACGAGTCTCATCTCAGTGCAGAAGCAGAATAAGAGGTCGAACACATTCAGACCTACATACTTATACCTACACATCACAAAAGACATTGCACATCAAAGCTGACATCCCGCATTAGCTTAATCCCCCCTCCTTTGTCTTCCTACTCCTCCACCTGACCCTGGGTGGTCAGGGCGATCGATCTCCTCCATTGTCCTCTGTCTCTTCCACCTGGCCCTGGGAAGTCAGGGCGATCGATCTGGTCTCCACCGCTGCGCCTCGGATGCTCTTTGATCTTCGCTGGCGGTTGAGACCTCTTGTCCTGTTCTGAGGCGTGAGGTCTTGTACATATGTAATCACTAAACATTCTAACATGCTTATACATATGTAGGTTATGGGATATATGATTAATATAAACCACAGCCCCCCCCCCTAAACGACTAAGAAAAGGACAATAAAAGAAAGTCCACAGTTTAAGATAATTTCTATGACATACTAACTGTTAAACCTCTTGACAAGGAAAAAAAAACTTTCCAGCAGCTATGCTCCTGTAGAGAATTCAGTGGTAATCATAGCAGTGTAGTAATATCACAAATCAGTCTTAAAACTGTCACAGCACAATCTGATAAAATAGTTAACAACTTTAGGTTAATTTGTATCAGTCCCTGTGCTGTCTGGGTTTTAGTCTTCTCCCGAATCTGCTGTGGGTCCGCTTGGGCATCCTGGCGGGACCTTCCTGTAAGGAATCTGCAGCTTGGGGAGGAGAGTGGTTATTTGTTCCCTGCGGGGGGGCTGAGTCTTTTTTCTTGGGGGGTCTACCCCGCCGAGGTGCTCTCGCCAACCGTGCAGGTTCGTCTCTCAACAAGAAGGCAGGTTTAAGTCTGTCAATGCTGACTGTTTCTTTTCTGTCCCCTAAATCAAGCACAAAATGTTTATCACCAGGTTCCAGCACTCTGAATGGTCCCTCGTATGGTGGACGGAGGGTAGATTTTAAAGCTTCATGTCTAACAAAAATGAATTCGGCATTTTTTAAAGCTTGGGGGACAAAAACCCGTGGAAAAGAGTGGTGTGCCGGTCTGGGGAGAGTGTCCGGTCCGCTGCTGCCTGAAAGCCTCATGGCTGGAAGATGCCCAGGCTCTGGGTTCTCTGGTAAAAATTCACCTGGGAGTCTGAGAGGTTGTGCAAAAACTAATTCTGCTGGGGAGGCGTCTAGATCCTGGTCGCCTGATTGCTGGGGTCTTTCTGCAACTGTGGGGGTTCCCCCTTACAGTTGATAGTGCTATGAGATGACTGTTGTTGTGAAATGGCGCTATATAAATAAAGTTGAATTGAATTGAATAGATCCTCTTTAGGCGCAGCACACAACCCCAATAAAACTCAGGGGAGTTTATTTACCCAATTTGTATCCGTTAGTGAGGCTCTGAGGGCGGCCTTTAAATATCTGTGAAAACGCTCGCATAACCCATTAGCCTGAGGGTGATAAGCGGTGGTGCGGTGAATTGTCGCCCCTAAGCTGCTGGCCATGGCTGACGAAAGCTCTGAGACAAATTGAGGCCCCCTATCGGACGTGATGTCCGATGGGACGCCGAAATGTGCCACCCAGTTTGTCAAAAAAACGCGAGCGACTTCCGCCGCTGTGGTTGATGCCAGAGGGACCGCCTCAGGCCAGCGCATAGTACGGTCTATCATTGTTAACAGGTGTGTGAAACCCTGAGACGAAGGTAGTGGTCCCACGAGGTCGACATGAACGTGGTCGAACCTTCTAGCTGGGATTCGAAAAGGCTCTAGAGGGGCTTTTGTGTGTTTGTGTATTTTGGCGCGCTGACAAGACATGCAAGTTTTTGCCCATTCCTTTACATTTTTGCGCAGGCCGGGCCACACAAACTTTTCGGCGACCATTTTAACCGAGGCGCGCACACCTGGGTGCGCGAGGGAGTGAATTGAGTTGAAAATACGGCGGCGCCGAGAAATCCTCCCCTCGGATCAGGTCGTTTTTCCTGGAGACGCGGGCAGTGAAGATGGCTGCTTAGGTGAGGAGCACCGCAGTACAGACAGCCTCTTTTTTCTTCTACAAGGGCGTTTTTCTTTTGTTTCCTCAGCTGAAATTATTATTACAACTACACTTTACATTGAGACTGGATTTGTGGAGAACAGGATTAGTATGCCAACGCAACAACAGAAAATTAATCTTTGCCCCAAAGCCGGTGCTAGCAAGGAAAATCTGGCTAAAGCTGGTGATACCACATCGAGCCCTCCTCCCTCTCCGCCACCTTCAACAGGCGCAGGTGTTGCCAAAGACCAAATGGCGGAGGACATCTCTAAGATCTTTGCACTGTTGAAGGAAATATCGGAGAGGCAAGACGCCAAACTCAACTCTATTGAGGCGTCAATGAGGGCGGTGGACACCAAGCTAACGGAGTTAGCTACCCGGCTGGGAGATGTGGAGTCTCGCATCGCTTTTCTTGAGGATGCTAATACAGCTCTGGATGCTAATCCCCCCGCAACCCAGACGCAGGTAGAAGATTTACTTTTGAAGCTGGACGATTTGGAAAATAGATCACGCCGAAACAATCTACGCTTTGTCGGCTTTCCAGAAAATTGTGAAAAATCAGATGCCCTTACCTTCATGCACAAAGCTATCCCACATCTGCTGAAAATGGAGTTCCCTGGAGGGCTGGAAATTGACCGTGCGCATCGGAGCCTCGCCGGACGCAGACCTGACGGGCAGCCACCCAGGGCTATCCTGATTCGACTTCTGCGCTTCCAGGATAGGGAGCGTATTGTGGAGGCAGCGCGCAGGATGGGAAAGCTGGATTGGAATGGTCATCACATCATGATTTTCCCTGATTATTCCAGACGAGTATCCGAGATGAGAGCGGCGTTCAAGCAGTGTAAACACCTGCTGCACCAGAAGAAGATTGCATTCTCTCTCAGGTACCCTGCAGTTCTCGTTGTGAAGTTGGCAAGTGGTAAACAGGAGTTCACTGACCCTAAAAAAGCATTGAACCTGATTCTTTCACTACCGTGAGACATTGATGAACAATGGTATGAATATATGCTATATGTTTATTTGTTATATATTTTTTTGACGGAGGATTTGATGCAGTATTAATGTAAGGTTCCTTTTTTTTTGCCCACGCTTTATTGTTTATAAGCATGAGGCTGCTGCGATGTTGCGGCTCTCCCTAAGTTTGTTGCACTGTTCACAGTCACGGTCCTAGAGTTTTTTATTTTCTTTTTTTTGGTTGGTGTGGTTTTTGTGCACCGATGGGTGACATTGGTTTCAGGTCACCGATTATGTTACTTTATGATTAAGTGGTTTTCGGGGGTTTTTTTGTATTTTTAATTTTTATTGTGTTTGTCTTTTGCCCAGTGAGGGGGTTTTTGGTGGAGAATTGCTGGATATTTTGGATGGTAATATGTACCGTTTATGATGTCGGCTAATTGTCAGAGCTTTGTTAACCTTATTACTTGGAATGTTAAAGGCCTTAACCACCCAATTAAGAGGAAAAAAATTTTGGCGTTTATTAAATCAAAAAAAGTGGATGTAGCATTGCTTCAAGAGACCCACCTCACTAAAACAGAATCTAAAAAACTCTGTCGGGACTGGGTGGGCCATGGGTTTGCGTCTTGTGGTAATAGCCAGAGCAGGGGGGTGGCAATCCTTATTCATAAACATTTGCAGTTCAAGTGTCTAAAAGAGGTTAGTGATGATGATGGACGACTCCTTATAATTCTTATAGAAATTCAGGGCCATAGGATGATACTCGCTAATGTTTATGCACCAAATATAGTTGATTGTGCATTTTTTGCACAATTGGAACACGAATTAAGCGAAATGGGTAATTATCCCATTTTAGTAGGCGGGGATTTTAATCAGGTCATGGACAACATTTTAGATCGGAGTACCCCCTCACAGCGTTCATCTAAATCTGGCTCTATATTGAAAGACATGTGCAATGCAATTGGTTTGGTAGATGTTTGGCGGCTTTTTAATCCGTCCACAAGGGATTACACTTTTTATTCCACTGTTCATAATGTGTTTTCCAGGATTGATTATTTTTTAATGTCAAAATTTTCTGTTTCTTCTGTAAATTCAAGCTTCATTGGTAGCATAATACTATCAGATCATGCCCCTGTTTTTTTACATATGATCCCGCCTTGTCAGTTGAAAAAAAATTCTAGATGGAGGCTTAATTCAAGCTTTCTTTTTAATCCAGATTTTGTGTCCTCTTTGAAAGCAGAGATCTCCTTATATCTTGAGACAAACTGGGATTCTGCTCCCTCTGCCAGGGTTGCTTGGGAGGCCTTTAAGGCATTTATTAGGGGACATATTATTCAATATGCATCTTTTAAAAAGAAAACTAACATAGCTAAACAGATGGATTTGGAGAGGAGAATAGCTATATTAGAGACTTCATTCAAACAAGACACAAATTTAGTAAATTTGTCACCCCTTCTGAAGCTTAAGTATGAGCTGAATTCAATTCTAACACAAAAAGTTGAATTTTCCCTATTTCGTCTTAGGCATAAACAATTCGAGGAGGGGGACAAAGCTGGCAAAATGCTGGCTAGATATATTAAAATGAAAGAAGCTCAGTGCACTATATCTGCTATTAGGACACAGGATGGTACTCTGGTGTCAGACTTAAATGAAATTAATGGTGCTTTCAGAGAATTTTACACCTCGCTTTATTCTTCTGAAATGGAGGCTGGATCTCAAGAGATCTATGCATTTTTATCATCCCTATCTCTGCCCTCCCTAACGAAGGAACAAATAGACTTACTTGACGCCCCAATTACTAAAGAGGAAATTGTGAAAGTGATTAAGAGCTTTCCGACTGGAAAGGCACCGGGCCCTGACGGATTCACTGCAGAATTTTACAAGGCCTGTGTTGATGAGCTTTCTCCTTTACTTTTAGAAATGTTTGCGGAATCTTTTGAACAAGGCCGTTTGCCCCCTTCTTTAACAGAGGCTTTCATTTCGCTTATTTTAAAAAGCAATAAAGATCCGTTAGAGTGTAAGAATTATAGACCAATTAGCCTTATAAACTGTGACTGTAAAATTCTCTCCAAAATTTTGGCATTAAGATTAGATAAAGTAATGATATCTCTTATAAATCCTGATCAGGTGGGTTTTATTCGTTCCAGGGGGGCGGCAGACAATATTAGGCGATTTATTGATATCATATGGTTAGTTCAAAATGATCCCTCACTTGCACACCTCTCTCCAGTGGCAGCCCTCTCCCTGGATGCTGAAAGAGCATTTGACAGGGTTGAGTGGCAGTATCTCTTTGCAACTCTAGAGACTTTTGGTTTTGGTTCAAAGTTTCTTTCTTGGATTAAATTACTATATAATGAACCTAGAGCTTCAGTGATATCAAATCGAGTTACATCACAGTCTTTTAGACTTTATAGGGGTACGCGCCAGGGCTCCCCTTTAAGTCCCCTGCTTTTCGCTTTGGCATTAGAACCATTAGCTGTTGCTATCCGCAAAGACGGCAATTTTCCAGGTATTCAGGTCCATGGCAGTACCCATAAGATAATGTTGTATGCTGATGATGCATTGGTACTGATTACACAACCTCAAAAATCAATTCCAGCTCTCCTTAAAATTATTAACCAATTTTCACATTTGTCTGGTTATAGAGTTAACTGGATAAAATCAGAAATTCTCCCTCTAACATCTTATTGCCCTAAAACACTGTTTACATTTGGTCAAAATATAGGCTTCTCTTGGCCAAAATTAGGAATTAAATATCTTGGCATCCTGTTTCCTCACACTTCATCAGATCTGATTCAGATTAATTTTGAGCCCTTGCTTGGAAAATTTAAAATAGACATAGAAAGGTGGTCACCTCTTTTTTTGTCTCTCTGGGGCAAGGTCAATGTTATTAAGATGATTTGTGCACCCCGATTTAATTACCTTCTGCAATCTCTTCCTCTTAGGATCCCAGTTGGTTATTTTCGACAATTTGATAGGTTGTGCAATAAGTTTTTATGGAATGGTAAGCGCCCTAGATTAAAGTTGAAAAGATTGCAGAAGTCTATAGATTCAGGAGGTTTGGGGGTCCCAAATTTGGTTTTATATCATTACGCTTTTAGTCTTAGACATTTGATTCATTGGGCTCTCCCCCCTGAGAGAGCTCCCCCTTGGTTTTATTTGGAGAGTTACTTGAGCAGCCCTCTTCCCCTAGTACATCTAATCACAATCAAACTTTCTTCTGAATTTCAGTCGCATCCTATTATATCCTTTTTACAATACGTTTGGAAGAGGGTTGCTTCTATACTAGAGTTTAGCTCTCATCTTCATTCTATGGCTTCTATTTGGCTTAACCCAAGTCTCCATATTGGAAAATCCCCATTTATGTGGAAAATCTGGGTGAAAAAGGACATCTTGATGTTAAAAGATCTATATGAAGGGGGAGCTCTCAAATCATTTGATGTTCTACGGGCACAGTATGGACTACCACAGAATCAGTTTTGGAAATATTTACAACTTCGACATCTGCTGTGTCAAGTCTTTGGATCTACAACTACCCCTCCTCCTGATGTAGATTGGCTCATCCAGGCTTTGAGTTCCTGTGGCAAAAGCTCTAAGGCCTCAAATTTCTATTTAATGCTCCTTAAGAGCTCAAATAAAGATTCTACATTCCTTAAACACGTATGGGAAAAAGATCTGAATTCACAATTTACTGATGTTGAATGGGCAAATATTTTAAAGAATGGGAAGAAAGTGTCTAGGGAATTGAAAACCAGACTTGTTCAATTTAAAATTTTGAATCGATTTTACTGGACACCTCGTAAAATGTTGAGAGCGAAACTCATTCACTCTTCAAGCTGTTGGAGATGTCTACAGGGGGAGGGGACATTAATCCATATGATTTGGAGTTGTTCGGTAATACAGGACTTTTGGTTGCAGATCCATAGACATATTATGACAATTGTTAAGCAAGAAGTGCCATTTACTCAGAGACTTTTTGTCCTTGGGGATCCATCAATGATTCAGGACCCAATCTCTGATGCCGAGTGGATTCAGACTGCTTTGATGCTGGGCCGAAAGTTGATTACTTTTTACTGGAAATCTTCCTCTGCCCCACCCGTAGCTCAATGGCTCAGGGAGTTGGGCAAGCTTGCTGCACTAGAACGCCTTTCATATAAACTTCTGGACAGGATGGACAGCTTCTATAATAAGTGGGGATCCTATCTTACCTTTATAGGTGTAGTAGATTAAGCTAATCATCTTAAGAGTATTAGGGTGGAAATGGAATGTTTTATCCTCTCACTGGGTATACTTGTTTTTTTTTTTTTTTTTTTTTTTTTGTTTCTGTTTTATTTTCTAAATTGAAAACCCAATAAAATTCAAATTACAAAAAAGAAAATACGGCGGCGCCATGCAGCTGGGACTACCGGGCGAGGTCGGCCGGTTGAAACGTCGCAGATTAGGGGGGGTACACCGTCGCGTAAACCCCTTTCCTCCAGCCTTAACCCTGTTGGTCCAGACAGGAGTGCGTGCACGTCTGCGTCACTGCTTTGCTCTGCCATGGCTGCGTAATCTATCCCTACGTGAATTGGGGCCGCGTACATGTCCGCGTTGGCGAAGAGTTCTGCGGCTGAGGTAGTATAATCTGTCTCCTCGCGCTCTGGCGATGTCACAGCGCGAGAGAGGCAGTCTGCTACCACGTTAAGTTTGCCTGCCACATGTCGAATGTCTGTGGTGAACTCTGAAATTGCAGCTAGCTGTCTTTGTTGCCTGCCTGACCATGGTTCTGAAATTTTAGCCATCGCAAAGGTGAGCGGTTTGTGGTCTACAACAGCCGTGAAACGCTGCCCTTCTAACCAGAACTGTAAGTGGCGGATGGATAAATGAAGCGCTAGCAGCTCCCTGTCAAAAGTGCTGTATTTACACTCCGTTTGGTTTAACGATTTGCTGAAAAATGCCAAAGGTTGCCAGGTTCCGCCAACGTGTTGTTCCACAACTGCCCCTATGGCCAGGTCTGAAGCGTCTGTGGTTAGCGCGATGCGGGCCGAGGGATCAGGATGAACCAACAATGTGGCGTTCGCTAGAGCACTTTTTACTTTCGCAAAGGCGCATTCGCGCTCCGGGGTCCATTCGACCGCGTTGGAAGGCTTTTGTTTTCTGAGCGCGGTATACAGGGGCTGCATGAGTTGAGCTGCGCGGGGGAGGAAACGGTTGTAAAAATTAATCATTCCCAAAAATTCTTGCAGCGATTTGACCGTTTGTGGTCGTGGAAAATTTTTTACTGCGCGAACTTTGTCTGGCAATGGGACTGCCCCCTCTGGTGAAACTCTGTGTCCCAAAAAATCAATTTGTGACACGCCGAATTTGCATTTGGCTGGATTGATTATTAACCCGTGCTCTTCTAGTCTCTGAAAAACCGTAGTGAGGTGTTGTTCGTGTTCTTCCTCCGACGAGCTGGCTACCAGCATATCGTTGAGGTAGACGAACACGAAAGGGAGATCGCGTAATACCGCGTCCATCATCCGTTGAAAGGTTTGAGCAGTGCCTTTGAGGCCAAACGGCATGCGCAGAAACTCAAAAAGACCAAAAGGGGTTATTACGGCCGTTTTAGGGACGTCCTCAGGTCGGACTGGGACTTGGTGGTAGCCGCGGACCAGGTCTATTTTAGAAAAAATGCGCGCACCCGCCAGATGTAGTGAAAAGTCTTGGATGTGAGGAATTGGGTAGCGGTCATGCGCTGTCACATTGTTTAATCTGCGGTAATCGCCGCACGGTCTCCAAGAACCGTCGGTTTTCGGGACCATGTGGAGTGGCGATGCCCAGGGGCTTTTCGAGCGTCTAATAATGCCTAATTTTTCCAGGGTGGCAAACTCGTCCCGTGCTATGGCGAGCTTGGTCGCGTCTAAGCGCCGAGCTTTGGCGAACACGGGTGGGCCTGTTGTGGGAATGAAGTGTTCAACCCCGTGTTTCGCTACTGTTGCTGAAAATTTTGGAACTGTGAGTGCTGGAAATTGGGTGAGGAGTTGGTCAAACTTACCTCCTGCTGTTGTGATGCTGGCCTGCACGGGTGGTGGAGAGACTCGAGCTGAGCAGGGAATAGAATAAAATGACAGTGCATTAACCAAGCGTCTATTTGCTAGATCGACTAACAACCCATGTGCACACAAAAAATCAGCACCCATCAAGTTAAAACTCACCGCCGCTACAATAAATGTCCATCTATAGTTGTGGCCGTGAATGCAAAGAGGCAGGCTCCTTTCACCGTAAGTGTCAATGATGGAGCCGTTGGCTGCCATCGCCCCATTTCCCCGGGGACCCATGGCCCGATCTGCGTGGGAAGGGGTGATAAAGCTCAGTTGAGCTCCGGTGTCAATCAGGAACTGTCTCCCGGTGTGTCCGTCAGTCACATAAAGAAGTTTATTTTTTTCGCTGAGAACCGCAGCCATTAACGGTTCTCGGTTTTGGCGTTTTCCCGAACTTTTGAACTTGCAGGGGGGAACGCATTTGTACGCCCCCTCGGCGAAATGGTGGTGGTAATAGCAGATGTCGTTCCGCCTGCTGCGTCTTGGTCGTGTAGTCGCCATGGTGGGTGGGCTCTGCTCGGTTGTCTGTGGTTCTCTGCTGCTCTGGGCATCTGCGGATGCTGCTGTGGCCACCTGTTCCCCGCAGGCGTTGGTGAGTCGCTGCGCTTCTTGGGCCAGCGCACGGAAGTCCTGCTGGGTGCTGCACCGCGTGTTGATCAGCGTCCCTCTCATGTGTGGCGGCAGAGTGCTGAGGAAGATGTGTTGGAAGAGGAAGTGGTCGTTGTCCTCTTCCTTGAGCTGCAGCATGTCCTCCATGAGGGCCTTGGGTCTGCATCCTCTGTGACCGTAGATCGCCAGGATCCTCTCTGCTCTCTCCTCGGCTGAGGGGACGAAGTTCTCGACAATGGTCGCCTTCAGCTCTCTGTATTTGTCATGGGCGGGCGGCTGTCGGATTATGCTCCGCGCGCATCTTGACGTGGCAGCGTCGAGTTTGGCGACGATGTGATAAAATTTCGTCTCGTCCGCCGTTATGCCCGCCAGTGCAAACTGAGCCTCAGCTTGCTGGAACCACGAGCTCGGGTCTTCTTGCCAGAATTCTGGCAGCTTGACGGTGACGGTGCTTGTATGGGCCGTCCTTGATGTGTCCGCCGGGTGAGAGCGCCTTTCTTCTGCTCTCACGGCGGGGCTGGGGATGGTGCTTGGTTGAGCCCTCTCTTCTGCCGTGGGGGAACGTCTTCCATCCGTTCCCCTGTCTGCATGGGCGCCGGCGCTTGCCTGGGTTGCCTCTGATGAGTCAATCGCGGGAGAACATCTCTGTTCCATCCTCATGTCTGGTCAGCAGTGTAGAAGAGCTTGGAATAACGAGGCGATGTGATTTATAAACCAAAGTTTATTATCAGCTTCGCTCCTCTAACAAGTCTCATCTCAGTGCAGAAGCAGAATAAGAGATCGAACACATTCAGACCTACATACTTATACCTACACATCACAAAAGACATTGCACATCAAAGCTGACATCCCGCATTAGCTTAATCCCCCCTCCTTTGTCTTCCTACTCCTCCACCTGACCCTGGGTGGTCAGGGCGATCGATCTCCTCCATTGTCCTCTGTCTCTTCCACCTGGCCCTGGGAAGTCAGGGCGATCGATCTGGTCTCCACCGCTGCGCCTTGGATGCTCTTTGATCTTCGCTGGCGGTTGAGACCTCTTGTCCTGTTCTGAGGCGTGAGGTCGTTGTAGATATGTAATCACTAAACATTCTAACATGCTTATACATATGTAGGTTATGGGATATATGATTAATATAAACCACAGTCACTATTTATACAGATTCAGCTTATGTTGTTTGGTCAATTCACACAGAATTAGCACAATGGATTAGACAAGGTTTTTTGACAGCATCTCAGACTCCTATAAAGCACGAAACAGAAATGAAGAAATTAGCAGAAGTGCTAATGTTACCACGACAGCTAGCAGTGGTTAAGTGCAAAGGTCATGACAACAAAACAGAAACAGATGTGGCCAGAGGTAATCATGAGGCAGACAAAGCAGCAAAAAAGGCAGCAGGATATCAGCCATCGTTAATGTTGACACAGACAGGCAAGGACGTTCAGGACATTTTTGCCACAGATTGATGTAAATATGTTAATAGATGAACAGAGAAAAGCGTCTCCTGAAGAAAAAACAGTGTGGAAACAGAGAGGCGCCACAGAAAAAGAAGGGTTGTGGAGAGCACAGGATGGTAGACCAGTGTTACCCCCAGGAATCAGAAAAAATGTGTTACATGAAGCTCACGGGTTAGCACATGTAGGAGTTAAACAAATGAACAGACATTTGAGTCACTGGTGGCATCCTTTTCTCCATGATATGATACAAAATTTTGTAAAAAGTTGTGCCATTTGTGTTTCTCACAATCCAAAACAGACGGTTAAAGTTCATCAGGGTCATTTTCCATTGCCTATTTTGCCAGGTCAGGAGATAATCATAGATTATCTATTATTATTATTAGATTAGTGCTAGCTAGCACTTGGCCGCCGCCCGGTGCTAATGGGAAACTCGACATACCGGGAGCTGTAGCGAAAACGACGCGGGTGCCGGGCTGGAGTTTAGGCGGCGTGAAAGAAATATAAGACAGAATAATAAAGAGCGATGGCAAGAACCAAGCAGACCGCCCGTAAAATCTACTGGAGGAAGAAGCCCCCCCCCCAGGAGACAGCTAGCCACCAGGGCTGCTCGGAGAGGCGCTCTGGCCACCGGCAGAGTGAAGAGGCCTCGCCGTCACAGGCCCGTGCTCTGAGAGAGATCCGTCGCTACCAGAAATCCACGGAGCTGCTCATCTGTAAGCTGCCCGTCCAGCGCCTGGTGAGGGAGATCGCTCAGGACTTCAAGACCGTCCTGCATTTCCTGAGCTTCGCCGTCATGGCTCTGCAGGAGTCCAGCGAGGCCCACCTGGTGGTCTCTTCTTCGCTAAGGGGGTCACCATCATGCCCAAAGACTTCCAGCTGGCCCGCTGCATCCGCGGAGAGAGAGCTTAGACTTTCTGCTGCACATTCACCAGCCATAATGCTCTGCACTGTGTGTCTATATATATATACATTTATAGTAATATGGACATATGTTTACTAGATGTTGTTTTTTCTTGCCTTCTGATTGTTGCTCTGAGTGTTGCTATCCCTATGCTGTTGCAATCCTGGAATTTCCCCATTGTGGGACTAATAAAGGCTTATCTTATCTTATTACACTGACATGGTGGAAAGAATTAGGGGATACAGATATCTCCTAGTGGCAGTGGACACATTTACAGGATGGCCTGAAGCTTATCCTGCAAAGAAAGAAGA
This sequence comes from Pholidichthys leucotaenia, assembly GCA_020510985.1. NCBI lineage: Eukaryota > Metazoa > Chordata > Actinopteri > Cichliformes > Pholidichthyidae > Pholidichthys > Pholidichthys leucotaenia. The sequence goes on from CM035850.1 coordinate 311,817, forward strand.
CAGCAAAACAGTGATCAAATTTTTGATAAATCAATATATTCCTACTTACGGATTTCCTAGGAGAATTAGATCAGATAATGGAACACATTTCAAAAATCAAGACCTACAAAAAGTGGAAAAAACGTTAGGCCTAAAACATTCATTTAGAACAGTTTATCACCCTCAATCTCAGGGTAAGGTTGAGAGGATGAATCAAAACATTAAGGTGAAGCTTGCTAAGATCTGTAGCCAGACAGGAATGAACTGGTTGGATGCTTTGCCTATTGCCCTATTGACGGTTAGAAGTTCTGTTAACAGCTTAACAGGTTTTACTCCCTATGAACTTTTAACAGGTCGTCAGTTCCCGGGACCGGGAGCACGATTGCAGTTGTGTGAGGAAGAAGAGCCCAAGGTGGGCTATAAACCATTCTATGACCAGCTAAGAGCTCTTGTGTCAGCTTTCTCACAACAGGTACAGGAAAAGAAGAAACCAGGAGGTGATTTGAAACCCACGGAACCAATCACAACAGAGTGGGTTCTCCTGAAGTGCATAAAAAGGAAGTGGTCAGAACCAAGGTGGACAGGACCATTCCAAGTAGTGGAAAGAACTTCACACGCTGTGAGGTTAAAAGGTAAAGGCGACACATGGTATCACTGGAGCATGTGTGCAGCTGCTGAAGAGCCTGGACGTACATTGAGTGACATCAGAAAGGACTTAAAGGACAGTAACCAGTGACTTTTTATATAATAAGAGTGTTCTGTAGTCTGTTATTGCTTAAAGGTTTTGTCATTTGCTTGCTAATAAGTATCAATCATCATATAATCAGTAATTAGTGAACTGTGTAATTGCATAACTGTGTGACTGTATGATGAATGGCCTCTGGCATTAATAATCCCCTGGATGGATGACTGGAGAGAATGCTTGGAAAATGGAAAAATGTGATTGTTTCTATCATTAGATCCATTGTAAATGTTATTGCTATCTTTGCATTTTGTGGGTGTTGTTGTGTCCCTTGTATTCGATCTCTTTGCCTCAGGGTCATCACTACAGCAGTGGAAGGCAAACAACCTCCTCCATATCAAATGCCACCATTAAAACCTGATGGATCAATTGCACTTGACATGGAATCAGACAAAGATGATGATGAGGAGGACTATGACGTGGCCTTGAAAGCTTAAAGGGTTTGAGTTATTGGTCTCATTTTCGATGAGAACAAAAGGGGGAAATTGATGGGATAAAGTGATCAATATAACCATATAACAGTTATCTGTGTGATTTAAAATATGTGTGTGATCAATATAACCACATAGTAGTTAGTTGTCTGCTTCAAAATATATGTGTGTTCAATATAAGATAAGATAAGATAAGATAAGATAAGCCTTTATTAGTCCCACAACGGGGAAATTCCAGGATTGCAACAGCACAGGGATAGCAACACTCAGAGCAACAATCAGAAGGCAAGAAAAAAAAACAAGCAAGCAAGAGCAGCTAATATACATATGTACATATTACTATAAAATATATATATACACACACACACACAGACACACAGTGCAGAGCATTGTAGCTGGATGGAATAAACATATGAATATATGAACACACAGTACAGAGCATTGTAGCTAGATGGAATAAATATGTAAATATATAAACACCCACAGTACGGAGCATTGCAGCTAGGTGGAATAAATATGCAAGTATATAAACACACACAGTGCGGAGCAATGTAGCTAGATGGAATAATATGTAGATATATAAAAACACAGTGCGGAGCATTGTAGCTAGATGGAATAAATATATAGATATATAAATATAAACACACCCAGTGCTGAGCATTGTAGCTAGATGGAATAAATATGTAAATATATAAACACACACAGTGCAGAGCATTGTTGCTAGGTGGGATGAAACAGCATAACCGTCTACTTAATTATCCTACATGGTATGATTATGTGCCCATACATATTCTCACCCTCCATAGCGACCGGTATGTTCCTAGTTGTATGCCGGAGAGGACCATTGTGTAAGTCTATTGCATCTTTTGCATTCAAAAAAAAAAAAACTATTAGTTTGTTACGTCTTTTTGCTATCTCTGCGAGCAGCCCTGCTTAGGTTGTACAGTCTGACAGCCGTTGGTAGGAAGGACCTACGAAACCTCTCGGTTGTGCACCTGGGATGATGTAGTCTGCTGCTAAATGAGCTCCTCAGTGCATCCAGTATGTCCTGCATAGGGTGGAACTCGGACTCCAGCAGAGATGACAGTTTAGCCACCGTCCTTCTCTCTCCTATCTCCTCCATCGGATCAAGGCGCTGCCCCAGGACAGAGCTAGCTTTCTTAATCAGTTTGTTCAGTCTCTTCCTATCGGCTGCAGTAATGCCACTGCCCCAGCAGACCACTCCAAAAGTGATGGCTGATGCCACCACCGTGTCATAGAATGACTTCAGCAGCGCCCCTTGTACACCAAAAGACCTGAGTCTCCTCAGCAGGAACAGCCTGCGCTGTCCCTTCTTGTAGAGTGCGTCAGTATTGTGTGACCATGTTATAATCATATAACAGTTATTTGTGTGACTCAAAATGTTTGTATTCTGCTTATATCTAGGTAAAATGACCAATATACCATAATGGAATATATATTGCCAAGTGTGTGCTTCACTCTCTGCAAAATAGTGGACCTTTGTCTCACCACAGAGGAACAAACGCCTGGGATTTATGGAAAGGAGGCACAGTTGCGATAAGGAATGGCTGAGCCTGGCCTACGCTGACCTGGGAGGTGAAGTGGCCTTCAGTGGATACATTCGGCGCCAGGAACGAATCCTCCCGTGGACCATACACCTGGACCTCATCTTGATAATGCACGCTTTCTTCTTTGTTCATTTGTGTATAAATATTCCGGGTCAGGGCTAGGATAGCCAGTCAGACATCATGAACTGACACAATCTGTTGTTGTCAGGGCGAGAATGTTTGACCCGGCGCTGTAACCTACTATATTCAACTTGCTTGCTGAATAAATACATGTTCCAAGTAAACTCAATCTCTTCCTTGAAAAACGAATCTGGGTAAACCATCTACACGCACGACAAGCTTTGAAGAGTAGACTTAGATGGTTTTTTCTACTAAGTTTTTTAGAATCCTAACAGAACTTAACATAAAACAAAGATCAAATTGTTATTTTTTTTTTAACATTTAGACATTTATTTAGAATTTTAAGAGTTAGCGCTATAAAATTCTTGGGAGTCCTCATCTATGAATTTCTCAATTTCAAATGTCACATCGATGACCTAACCAGAAAACTGGCCAAATACGCTCTGTTTTTTAAAGTGAGACATTTTCTACCACTTTCAACACTTCTCACTCTATATAAAACTTTATTTGAGCCTCACCTACATTACTGCAAATCATATGGGGTAACACATTTCCAACTCCAATTCTCCAAAAGAAAGTCACACGGGCCTTATCATGGTCTGAATATAATTCTCCTACTAGTCATCTTTTCCATTGTTATAATCTTCTAAGACTTGCTGAGCATAATTACTTCCAGAATGTCTTTATAATGTATCAGGTTGTCCACAAACTCAACTATAAATTATGTGAACTCATTCCAACCTTCCTTCCCATGCACACCTATACCACTAGAAATAAAAATCAAATTACTGGGAAAAAACAAAGACAATGGGCTCAGCCCGAAGGAGTTACATGGGTCCGCCCTCCAGTGTGCTCATCACCTGCAGGAGGGATCATGGGGGTCCGGTGCTATGTGGATTAGGTGGCGGTCAAAGGTGGAGACCTTGGCGGACTGATCCCAAGCTTTCTAAACTGGCTTTTGGTATGTGGAATGTCACCTCTCTGGTGGGGAAGGAGCCTGAGCTGGTGCACGAGGTTGAGAGATACCGGCTAGATATAGTCGGCCTCACCTCAACACACAGCTCCGGTTCTGGAACCAGTCTCCTGGAGAGGGGCTGGAGCTTGGCCTTTTCTGGAGTTGCCCCAGGCGAGAGGCGACGAGCAGGGGTGGGTATTCTTGTATCCCCCCACCTTGCTGCCTCTATATTGGAGTTTTCCCCGGTGGACGAAAGGGTTGCTTCCCTGCGCCTTCGGGTTGGGAAACGGGTCCTGACCATCATTTGTGCCTATGCACCAAATGATGTTCCAGAGTACCCACCCTTTTTGGAGTCTGTGACTGGGGTGCTGGAGGGTGCTCCTCTTGGAGACTCCATTGTCCTACTGGGGGACTTCAATGCGCACATGGGCAATGACAGTGAAACCTGGAAGGGGGTGATTGGGAGGAACGGCCTGCCCGATCTGAACCCGAATGGTGTTCAGTTATTGGACTTCTGTGCTAACCACAGTCTGTCCATAACAAACACCATGTTCAAGCATAAGGGTGTCCATATGTGCACCTGGCACCAGGACACCCTAGGTCGCAGGTCAATGATCGATTTTGTTATCGTATCATCAGACCTGCGACCGTATGTCTTGGACACCCGAGTAAAGAGAGGTGCAGAGCTGTCAACTGATCACCACCTGGTGGTGAGTTGGATCCGATGGCAGGGGAGGAAGCCATTCAGACCTGGTAGACCCAAACGTATAGTGAAGGTGTGCTGGGAGCATCTGGCTGAGGCCCCTGTCCGGAAGGTCTTCAACTCCCACCTCCGGAAGAACTTCAACCACATTCCGAGGGAGTCTGGAGACATGGAGTCTGAATGGGCCATGTTCTCCATCTCTGTTGTTGAAGCAGCGGCCCAGAGCTGCGGCTGCAAGGTGGTCGGTGCATCTCGTGGTGGCAACCCCCGAACCAAGTGGTGGACACCAGTGGTGAGGGGGGCCATTAAGCTGAAGAAGGAGTCCTATCAAGCTTGGTTGGCTTGTGGGACTCCCGAAGCAGCTGAGGTGTACCGGCAAGCCAAGCGGAGTGCAGCTCGGGTGGTTGCTGAAGAAAAAACCCGGGTATGGGAGGAGTTCGGTGAGGCCATGGAACAAGACTTTCGGTCGGCCTCAAAGAGATTCTGGCAAACTGTCCGATGGCTCAGAAGGGGAAAGCAGCTCCCCATCCACACTGTGTATGGTGCGGATGGGACACTGTTGACTTCGACTGGGGATATCGTCGGGCAGTGGAAGGAATACTTCAAGGATCTCCTCAATCCCACTGATATGCCTTCCACAGAGGAAGCAGGATTTGGGGACGAGGGGGATGACTCACCTATCACAGGGGCTGAGGTCGCCAAGGTGGTTAAAAATCTCCTTGGTGGCTGGGCCCCGGGGGTGGACGAGATTCGCCCTGAGTACCTCAAGGCCCTGGATGTTGTTGGGTTGTCATGGTTGACACGCCTCTGCAACATTGCGTGGAGGTCGGGGGCAGTGCCTTTGGCATGGCAAACCGGGGTGGTGGTTCCTCTCTTCAAAAAAGGGGACCGGAGGATGTGCCCCAACTTTAGAGGGATCACACTCCTCAGCCTCCCTGGGAAGGTCTATGCCAAGGTACTGGAGAGGAGAGTCCGGCCATTGGTCGAACCTCTGATTCAGGAGGAGCAATGTGGTTTTCATCCTGGCCGTGGCACATTGGACCAGCTCTTTACCCTCTCGAGAATTCTTGAGGGTTCGTGGGAGTTTGCCCAACCAGTTTACATGTGTTTTGTGGACTTGGAGAAGGCATTTGACCGCGTCCCTCATGGATTTTTGTGGGGGGTGCTTCGGGAGTATGGGGCATCGGGCTTGTTGTTACGAGCTATTTGGTCTCTGTACGACCAAAGTGACCCAGTGAGAGTTTGGTTCGTATTGCCAACACTCGGTCGGAGTCATTCCCAGTGAGAGTTGGACTCCGCCAGGGCTGCCCTTTGTCACCAATCCTGTTCATAATTTTTATGGACAGGATTTCTAGTCGCAGCCAGGGAATGGAGGGTGTCATGGTTGGTGACAACAGGATCTCATCTCTGTTGTTTGCAGATGATGTTGTCCTGTTGGCTTCATCCAGCAATGACCTACAGCTCTTGCTGGGATGGTTTGCCACTGAGTGTGAAGCGGCTGGGATGAGAATCAGCACATCCAAGTCCGAGTCCATGGTCCTCAGCCGGAAAAAGGTGGATTGTCCTCTCCGGGTTGGGGACAGGCTCCTGCCCCAAGTGGAGGAGTTTAAGTATCTTGGGGTCTTGTTCACGAGTGAGGGGAAAATGGAGCGAGAGATCGACAGACGGATTGGAGCAGCATCTGCAGTGATGCGGACGTTGTACCGGTCTGTTGTGGTGAGGAGGGAGCTTAGTTCTAAGGCAAAGCTGTCGATTTACCAGTCAATCTACGTTCCTACTCTCATCTATGGTCACGAGCTTTGGGTAATGACCGAAAGAACGAGATTGCGGATACAAGCAGCTGAAATGAGCTTTCTCCGTAGGATTGCTGGACTCACCCTCAGAGATAGGGTGAGGTGCTCAGTCATCCGGGAGAGGCTCAGAGTAGAACCGCTGCTCCTCCACATTGAAAGGAGTCAGTTGAGGTGGTATGGGCATCTGATTAGGATGCCTCCTAGACGCCTCCCACTTGAGGTGTTTCAGGTACGTCCCACTGGGAGGAGACCCCGGGGCAGACCCAGGACTCGGTGGAGAGACTATGTCTCCCAGCTGGTCTGGGAACGCCTTGGTATCCCCTCTGAAGAGCTGGAGCAGGTGGCTGGGGAGAGGGAAGTCTGGGCTTCTCTGCTTGAACTGCTGTCTCCGCGACCCGGACCTCCGGAAAAGTGGTAGAAGATGGATGGATGGATGGATGGAAAACAAAGACTAAAATCCACCAGGTTTAGTATTGTGTGCAGAGGACTGCAGATTTGGAATGAGCTTGATGAGAATCTAAAAATGTCACCTTCCATCTCCAACTTCAAGAAAAAACTAAAAACGCAACTCCTATCATTATATAATTAATCTGCTATTTGTTACACAAACTTGCTTACTGATGAGTTGTTACACAAATGCATATGCCCTGTGGAGAGGGCTCAACTCAAGCACTAAAGTGAGCACCCCAAGTGGACCTCGGGATCCAATCTGTACATGTACATTCTCAATCCAGTGACTTGTAAATGCAAAGAAGGAGAACAGCGGAAGGTCACCCAGAAAGTCCAGTTTAGCGGCTAACCGTGCGTTAGCTTATCCTAGCTTCTTGGCACAGTCAGTAGTACCGACCTGAGGAGAGGACTCAACTGTGAGCACTCCCAAGTACATCTCGGGATCCAATCTGTACACGTACAAGTGCATTCTCAATCCAGTCATTTGTATTGCAAAGAACACTGCTTCATGCTTACACCTCTGCTGTACGTGTAACCGGAAACCTTAATCATCCAAACACGCCGCGAAGAAGGAGGGGCCAAACCACAGCCACGGAAAAACTGAGGTACCTGTCCGTAGAGCCAGCCCGGACAGGAAGATTGTAAAAGGACTGTGAAGGATGCCGATCCTAAAAGGCAAGTGCTTGAGGTGTGGCAAAGGGAAAAATAGACGTCTAAATGAGAACGGAGTCTGCTACTTCGAGTGTGCACCGGACGATAATGGAGGAAACAGAAGAAATGAGAATCGCAATGTTAATAGAGGCAATAACAGAGAGCAGAACTGAAATGCAAATGACAATAGAGGTACGAACTGTGGTGAATGCAGAAACGTTATCCAAGAAGACACCCCTACCATGCAGTGTGAAGCATGTTTCAGCTGGTTTCATTTGAAACCCTGTTGTAACATTGATCCTGTAAAATACAGAGCCCTAGAGAACAATGACTTGCTAGATGTAATTAGATGGTTCTGTAAGAAGTGTGATCAAGGAATAATCCAGCTTGCAAGTGAAATAGTTGATATCAAGGAGAGACTGGCTGCCCTGGAAAGCAGAGCCAATGTTAAGGCCATGGTTAAGGAAGCAGTCCAGGACCACTTCAAGGAGGAGGCAGAAACGGAGAAAAGAAAGCTGAATGTGATTGTGCATGGCCTACCCGAACCTGACCTGGAAACAGAAGATGAGGATGGTGAAGCCAGAGTAACCACTGGCCAGGAAAGGAAAGAAGCTAACCGAGCCAAGCTGGTTTCAATCGGTATTGCACACCCTGATATCGGTGTTGTTGCTGATGACATCAAAGGTGTGTTCTGTCTGGGTGTTGTAAGAAATGATGGAAAACCACCGAGTGGCATAAGCAGGTGTTCATCAACCCTGACCTCACGCCGGCTCAGAGGGAGAAGGATCGCGCAGCTCGCGAAGAGCTGAACAGAAGAAAACAAAATGGAGAACAGAACTTGATTATCAGGAACTTTAAAGTTGTGACCAACAACAGACTTGCCCACAGGGGTCAGCGGAATGCTGGTAACGAGGTCCAATAGGATCTTGCCACACATCATGACAATTTATCTGACTCTGTGCCATTAAAATCAGGAACTGTTGCTTCTACAAGTGTGGTCAAATGCATGGCCACGAACTTGGAGAGTATTATGAACAAAATTGATTAGTTTCGATACCGTGTATCGCAGGTTAAACCGGACGTTATATTTTTAACAGAGACTTGGCTCAAAGCTGAAGTCCAAGATATTTTTATTGATACACCTGGTTTTAAAATATTGTGAAACGATACTATTGAAATTAGAGGTGGTGTGATGTTGATGGTGAGAGACCACATTGATGTTGAGTTGTGTCATGAATTAAATGATATGAATGTAAAGGATACTTTATGGGTTTGGATGAAGACTGTAGATGGACATGATAACTTGTTAGGTGTTGTATACCGTAAGGGTGATGCTGATGAGCTTTATAATACAAACTTGTTGAACCAATTTGAAGTTGCTAGCACAATCTGCAAAGGTAAATTATTGGTAAATGGTGATTTTAACTTACCTAATATTGGTTGGCCGAATTGTACTGTCAATGAAGGTGAAAATTCTTTTTCACAGAAATTCTATGATAAATTCTGTGACTTGTATTTGTGTCAACATGTAATGGAACCCACTAGACAAAGGGGTACTAACACTCCAAATTGTCTGGATTTGATAATTTCATCGTCACCAGGAAATGTTAGCAATGTTGTTATTTCTAGCCCTATTGGTAAGGCAGATCATAGTGTGTTGACTTGGGATTTCCAAGCTGTTGTCAACAGGTCTTGTGACCATGAGGTGTTCAGATATGACTATAACAAGGCTGATTATGTGAAACTATGTCGAATTTTGAAAAATACAGACTGGTCTTGTGTTATAGGAGCTATTAATGTAGACACGGCATGGAATTATTTCCATGAGAAGTTGGACAATGCTGTAAAAGAATGTGTACCTATGGTCAAAATAACAAGTGGTTGTAAGGTTAATCCTAGTTGGTTTAATTTGTCAGTCAAGAGAAGTATCAGGAAAAAGTATTTTGCCTGGAAAAGGTATCAAGAGTCTAGAACTTAATTCAATTCAATTCAATTCAATTCAACTTTATTTATATAGCGCCATTTCACAACAACAGTCATCTCATAGCACTATCAACTGTAGGGGGAACCCCCACAGTTGCAGAAAGACCCCAGCAATCAGGCGATCCCCTGTGAGCAAGCACTTGGCGACGGTGGAGAGGAAAAACTCCCTTTTAACAGGAAGAAACCTCCAGCAGAACCAGGCTCAGGGAGGGGCAGTCATCTGCTGCGACTGGCTGGGGGGTGAGGGGATAGAGAAGAAGTAAAGAACAGACATGTAGAGAGCAAACAGCACGATGGGGACTCAATCTATGGGAGAGAACAAACAAATGTTAATGACCAGCAAAAAAAAAATATTTCATTGAGAAATGAAATATTTCACTTATGCTAAATACCTAGAGTATGTTAAAAGGAGAAATGCTGCCAATAAAAGTGTAAGAGTTGCAAAGAGAGATTTTGAAAAAAAATCTTTGTAAAAGAGTCAAAAAGAATCCTAAAGTCTTTTATATGTATGTAAATAATAAAACAAAAAGTCGGTCAAAAATCAACAAATTGAGAGGTACTAATGGTGTTGAAATCAATAGTAATCAAGAAATAGCTACTGAATTGAATAGTTTCTTCCAATCGGTATTTGAAAAAGAGGAGGATAGGAACTTGATTTGGTTTAATGACTTCATGCACTGTATCTATGGAGATGATGTCTGTGAACCCTTTGACTTTGTTGATAGGACTGTCGATAACCAGTACTAGATGACATATTCTTTTCTCCTGATGATGTAAAGAAACTATTAATGGTAACCAACCCAAACAAATCAATGGGTCCAGATGAGGTCCATCCTCGAGTGCTTAAAGAGTGTGCAGATGTTATATATTTTCCATTGTATTGTATCTTAAGGCAGTCGCTTGATCAATGTAAGCTACCTGAAATTTGGAAGTATGCTAACATAACTCCGATACATAAGAAGGGAGACAAAATGGTTACTGGTAATTATAGACCGGTGAGTTTGACTTCGCAGATTTGTAAATTGTGTGAAAAACTTGTGAGAGATAAAATTGTGATATTTATTGAAAAGATTCTAGCTATTGAGCAACATGGTTTCCGCAGGGGAAGATCCTGCCTTACAAACTTGCTTGTTACTTTAGAAGAATGGACAAAGTTGTATGACGATGGTTTAGCCTTTGATGTTTTATATCTTGACTTCAGAAAGGCATTTGATTCCATTCCTCATGCAAGATTAATCTACAAGTTACACAAATATGGTATTGGTGGAAAGTTGTGTAATTGGATAGAAGATTTTCTGAGAGACAGGAAACAAAGAGTGAGTTTAAACGGAATTTGTTCCCCATGGTTAGATGTAACTAGCGGAGTGCCTCAAGGGTCGGTTATCGGCCCGGTAATGTTTCTCTTATTTATTAACGACTTGCCATGTAATATTGAGTCAAAATGTCAAATTTTTGCTGACGACACAAAACTGTATCATCCCATTCTCTCGCTAGTCGATATGGAAGTATTGCAAAATGATACTGTTAAATTAGTTGAATGGTCAAGGAATTGGTTGTTAGGTTTTAATGAAGATAGATGTAAGGTGTTACATGTTGGTAGAAATAATCCAGGATATGATTATTTTATGAAAGGTAAAAAGTTAGAGGTTGTTACGGAGGAGAAGGACCTTGGGGTCCTCATGCCAAATTGACATAACGCACGGCTCAGGAGACACACACGCAGGCTCAGAGTGAATTCAATAGCTTTATTCAGCAACAAGGATGGATGGATGCGTGTTTGTGGAATGTGGATGTACTGCTGGTGGATGTCAGCGTCAGGCACGGAGGCAGGAAACCGTACAGCCGGACAACCCTGGGGAGAGAGCACAGGGAGAAGGTGACGGGCATCAAACCAGTACAACAAGAGATGAGAGGTAAGTTGGCTTACTTGGCAGGGCAGGTGGCAGGCACGCACAAGGGAGAGTCTGGGAGACAGAGACCTGACGATGCACCTGACAGCAGCCGCGAGGTGGTGAAGCGGGGGCGGGGTCCGCCGCCAGGAAAGGTCCACCTGTGCACAGGGGAAAGGCTGGAACACAAGTTGAGAGTAGCTTACGTGAGCGATCTTGCTGTTTAGCGAGGGGGTTCCTCTGGAGCAAGTAGCCGAAGGGAACAGACGGCTTCAGGCCGAAGCCCAGGGCAGAGCGGCTTATATGCTCCGCCACTGACGAGGTGCAGGATGTATGGAGCCAATGGATGACCTCCCCCCGAACAGAGGACGGAACGTAGAGCCTCCCCTCCGGTCCGCCGCCCGGAACCGGTTCTGATTCCTGCGCCTTACGAACCTTATCCTTGATCTCCCAAGTAACGGCTCCCACGATGCACGACCTGGGCAGGATGGTATGAACAGCGTCCCCCGAATCTTCAGGGGCGAATTGCCTGGAGAGGGCGTCAGGGAGACCGTTTTTGGAGCCCGGCCTGAATGTGATGGTGAAACGGAACCTGGCAAAAAACAGCGACCAACGGGCCTGGCGGGCGTTCAGACGCTTGGCAGTTCTTAAGTACTCTAGATTTTTGTGGTCCATTAACACCACGAAAGGCAGGGCGGCCCCCTCCAGCCAGTGACGCCAGTCTTGGAGCGCGAGCTTGATGGCAAGAAGCTCCCTGTCCCCCACGTCGTAATTGCGCTCCGCCGGGGACAGGCGCTGGGAGAAGAAGGCACAAGGCCGTTTGACCCCATCAGCCGGTGACTGCTGAGACAACACCGCCCCCACCCCCGTATCCGAGGCGTCGACCTCCACGATGCACTGCAAAGAGGGGTCGACCTGGCTGAGGACCCGGGAGGATGAAAATTCCTCCTTCAGCGCCTGGAAGGCCGCCGCGGCCTCTTCAGTCCACTGGAACCGGGTTTTAGGGGAGGTGAGACGGGTCAGAGGGCCGACGATGGTTCCAAAGTTGGGCACAAAGCGGCGGTAGAAGTTGGCAAAGCCGACGAATTGTTGCACCTGCTTTCTAGATGAGGGGGTCGGCCAATCTACCACCGCTTTAATCTTGGCTGGGTCTGGAAGCACCTGGTCATGGGAGATGACAAACCCGAGAAATGCCGTCTTCTTGGCATAGAATTCGCACTTCTCCGCCTTCACGTGTAACCGATTCTCCAGTAGCCTCTGCAGGACCTGTCTCACATGCACCTGGTGCTCGTCCCTGGACTTGGAGAAGATGAGAATGTCATCCAGGTAAACGAACACAAACAGGCCAATGAAATCCCGGAGAACATCATTTATCAGGCGCTGAAAGACGGCTGGAGCGTTGGTCAACCCAAACGGCATGACCAGGTATTCAAAGTGGCCGTTTGGGGTACGGAAGGCTGTTTTCCATTCATCTCCCTCCCGGATCCGGACGAGGTGGTACGCGCTGCGGAGATCCAGCTTGGTAAACCAGGTCGCCCCCTGGAGGGAGTGGAAGGCAGTGTCAATCAGGGGCAGGGTGTAACGGTCCTTCTCCGTGATGTCGTTTAGGGCTCGGAAGTCGATGCACGGACGAAGCGAGCCGTCTTTCTTGCCCACGAAGAAGAACCCTGCACCTAATGGCGATGAAGATGGGCGAATAATACCTGCGCTGAGAGATTCCTTGAGGTATGAGTTCATGGCCTCCTTCTCCGGTGCTGACAGGCTGTAGAGGCGTCCCGAAGGGAGCGGCGCCCCCTGGTGGAGGTTTATGGCGCAGTCGTAAGGCCTGTGTGGAGGAAGGGACATTGCCTTGGACTTACTGAAGACCGTACCCAGGTCGTGAAACTCCACGGGCACCAAGGAGAGGTCCGGAGGCGCGGCATCCTTGACCACGGGAGGAGAAGATGGCGAGCAGGCAGCGGATTGGAGGCAGGTGCTCATGCAGAAGGTGCTCCAGGCTGTTACCTTCCCGGTCTTCCAATCCAGGACGGGATTATGGAGACGGAGCCACGGATAACCCAGGATCACAGGTGACACAGCGGAGGGCAAGATGTAAAAGGAGATCTCCTCCCGGTGATTTCCTGAGACGATGACAGAGACAGGACTTGTCCGGTGGGTCACTTTTCCCAGAGATGCGCGGGAGAGATTAATGAGGGTGAGAGGAGTTTTGAGGGGCTGGCAACGGATGCCCAATCGGGTTGCCAGGCTTTGTGAAATAAAGCTTCCTTCCGCGCCTGAGTCCGCCAGTGCGTGAGTGAGATGCCCTGTGGTGTTGTGGCAAAAACGGATGGGCAGCGACAAATGAGTGAGGGGAATTGTCCGGTTAGCGTCCGCGAGGCCCCCTACAGTGACTCGCGGACCTCCCCGTTTGGCTTCTCCGGGAATTGCTCCACCATGTGCTGGTCGTCCCCGCAATACATGCTGAGACCCAGCGCACGTCGGCGTTGTCTCTCCGCTAGAGGGAGCTTTGCCCGGCCCGTCACCATTGGCTCCGACTCCTCAGGGACCTCCGGCGGCGGTAACGCCAGGGGGCGAGCTTGAAGCCGGCGTGACGAGACCCCTCGAGAGCGAGAAGGCTGCTTCCGCTCCGAGGCGCGCTCGCGCAACCGGTTATCCAAGCTAATAGCTAGTGAGATTAGCTCCGCCAGTGTTTCAGGGATATCCCGTCCAGCCAATTCATCCCTCAGACCTGAGTTTAGGCTGCGGAGGAAGATGCCGCAGAGGGCACGCTCCCCCCAGCCAACCTCCTCCGCTGTAACCCGGAAGTCTATGGCATAGTCCGCGGCCGATCGGCTCCCCTGCTGAAGGCTGAGGAGGCGATCGGTCAGCACACTCTCCACTCGGGAGTGATCAAAGACCTCCAGAAAACTTGTGACGAACTGGCCATAGGTGAGGGAGGCATAACCGGGCTTCGCCATTACGGCATAAGCCCAGGTGAGTGCCCGACCCTCCAGGAGATTTCCTATATAGCCGATTCGGCTATGGTCCGAGGGAAAGTCCCCGGGAACGCGCAGAAACACCGACTCACACTGCATGATGAAGCCCCGCGCTCCACCGAGCTTACCGCTAAAGCGGGCGGGGGTAGGAATGGGTGTGAGTCGGGTTGGGGTTCCCGAGGCTGACTGGACGGCCGCTGAAGTGGCAGGAGCTGCACCACCCTGACGAGCCGAGGAGAACGGCTGTGGGGGGTCCAGACGGTCTAACCGGGCAGTTATCGAGGTTAATTGGTTCAATATCACTTGCTGCTGATGAGCTATTAAATCCACCTGAGCCTCGAGGGTGGAAAATCGGCGTGCGAGCCCGCTGTCCGCGAAACCGCTCTGCTGAAGCCGTACTGACATAACGCACGGCTCAGGAGACACACACGCAGGCTCAGAGTGAATTCAATAGCTTTATTCAGCAACAAGGATGGATGGATGCGTGTTTGTGGAATGTGGATGTACTGCTGGTGGACGTCAGCGTCAGGCACGGAGGCAGGAAACCGTACAGCTGGACAACCCTGGGGAGAGAGCACAGGGAGAAGGTGACGGGCATCAAACCAGTACAACAAGAGATGAGAGGTAAATTGGCTTACTTGGCAGGGCAGGTGGCAGGCACGCACAAGGGAGAGTCTGGGAGACAGAGACCTGACGATGCACCTGACAGCAGCCACGAGGTGGTGAAGCGGGGGCGGGGTCCACCGCCGGGAAAGGTCCACCTGTGCACAGGGGAAAGGCTGGAACACAAGTTGAGAGTAGCTTACGTGAGCGATCTTGCTGTTTGGGCGAGGGGGTTTCTCTGGAGCAAGTAGCCGAAGGGAACAGACGGCTTCAGGCCGAAGCCCAGGGCAGAGTGGCTTATATGCTCCGCCGCTGACGAGGTGCAGGTGTGCGCTCAGCTGGCGCCGCTAATGACCGGCGAGTTGTAACACATATAATTTGTCATTTTCAAAGAATATTGTTGTATCAGCAGCCAAGGCTAATGGTATTTTGGGTATGATTAAGCGAACTTTTTCGTACATAGACAAAGATTCTTTCCTTGTGTTATACAAAAGTTTTGTCCGTCCACGTTTAGAATTCTGTGTTCAGGCATGGTCGCCTTATCTAGAGAAAGATAAAACTGTTCTAGAGAAGGTACAGCGCAGGGCCACTAAGTTGGTCCCTGAGTTACAACACATGTCTTATGAAGATAGGCTCTCTGAGTTAGGTTTAACCACACTTGAGGATAGAAGAATTAGAGGTGATTTGATTGAAATGTACAAAATTTTACATGGTTTTGAGAATATTGAATATAACGTATTTTTTGAATTGAGGCGTTATGCCGGCCTTCGTGGTCATCCCCTATGTTTAGAAGTAGAAAGGTCAAAATTGAATGTCAGAAAGAGATTTTTTAGTAATAGATTCACTGTACTATGGAACAGTTTACCGTATCATGTGGTCTTCTCGCCAAATGTAAATGCCTTTAAAAATAGTTATGATGACTTCTATAATCGTAACCTGAGAAACACCACCATGTGAGTGTTATGTGTCACACGTGTGCTATGTTTTATATTTGTTATCCATTATGATGTTTTTATACAATTTTAATTGTACTTTTATTACACTAATAAATGAATTAATGAAAAAATTAATGAATTAAATATTCCATTGTAATTTTGTTTTATATGTTGATTCACTGCAATAGTATTTAATAACTTGACTATATATCTTGAACTCACTTACTAATTCTAGTGATGTGATTTTTCCGCTAATTCGCGGAATTCCGCTTTTTTTTATCTTCCAAAAATTTTCAGACCAGATGGCGGTGCGTGCACAACGCGAGGCTCAGTGTCTCTTCAGATTTTGTGGATTAGCAGCGATATTTCTGCTCATTTCGGGTCTGTTCGTTCAGAACAGCTTCGCTTTTAACATCCTACACCCGAAATGAACTTTTGGACATTGGATTACAAAATAACGACCTTTTTACCAGCAACCTACGTTTCATCCCTGAGCTCTGGAGAACACCCAACGCTAGATAAGCTACCCGGCCGACTGGAAGTGCTCGCAGGTGGCGTAGAGACCGTAAACAAAGGCGGGGGAAGCGCGGAGGGCTAAGAGCTAAGCTAACGCTAACACCGCTTTCTCTACCCAGCATTTTCCTTGCTAATGTACGGTCAGTGGCGAACAGAATGGATGAGCTACGGCTTCGGATCACCAACAATGAGAAACTCATGAACTGCAATATCATGATTTTCACGGAAATATGGCTACATAGTGGAGTACTTGTGTGGCGCCACGAGACGGCTTTTGTTGTGATGTGGCGCATTATAAATAAAGCTGAATTGAATTGAATTACTTGACGGTGCTGTCGAGCTGGCTGGACGGCACACTCTGCGGGCAGACGGAGCAGCTGATGACTCCGGTAAGACCAGAGGTGGAGGAGTGTGCATTTATATTAACAAGGCTTGGTGCACAAACTCTGTCACTGTTGGGAGACACTGCTCAGCTAACCTGGAGCTTCTCATGGTTAAATGGAGACCTTTCTATCAATCAATCAATCAAAGACTTTATTCCAGACTCATGGTCCATCAAAAATAAATAAATAAAATAAAATAAAATAAAACAAGACAGTTGAAAACAGATAAGAAAAACAATCAAAAAGTTACAAAACAATAAGACACAACTACTAAAAGTACAAAGACAGTACAGACTTTAAAAAGACTTAAAAAGACTACTGTACCAGTGGTTTCTAAACTGTGACTGACAGCGAAAAGAACTGAGCTTAATACTAGACATGACTTGAATGATTTCATTTCTAGATACATCAAGCCAACAGATGAATTTATACATAAGATAAGATAAGATAAGATAAGATAAGCCTTTATTAGTCCCACAACGGGGAAATTCCAGGATTGCAACAGCACAGGGATAGCAACACTCAGAGCAACAATCAGAAGGCAAGAAAAAAAAAAACAAGCAAGCAAGAGCAGCTAATATACATATGTACATATTACTATAAAATATATATATACACACACACACACACACATAAGATTCCTTATTACTGCATGCAGAGTATTTACACGTGATGAGACAAATAACTCGGAAGCACTGCACCATCGAGGCTTTAAAGCATCATTGTAGGCAACCTGTAATTTCTGCATACTTTGTTTCCTATAATTTATCCATAAATGAGCAGTGTATAAAGGTGTACAATAGGTTTTAAAAAGAACCAGTTTCACCTCATCTGAACAAAAACCAAACCTGCGTGCAAGAATATTTGCTTGCATGTAGATTTTGCAGCGTTGTCTGAAAATATCATCATCATCAGTCATTCTATCATTAATAAAATGTCCCAGATATTTAATTTTATCCCTGACAATTAATTCCCTGCCTGCCAAATCAAAGACAGGGAATTTCATTAACAAATTTTATTTAGTGCGGCAAATCAGCACACAACTCTTATTTGTATTATATTTTATGTCATTTTCCTCTCCATAAGCAGTACACACTCTTAATAACTGCTGAAGACCAGCACTACTTGGACTGAGAAGAACTAGATCATCAGCATACATGAAATGATTCACTAACTTATTCCCTATTAAACACCCAGTTTTACAGGCATTCAGTTGCTTTGACAACTCATCCATATAAAGATTAAATAGAATAGGGGACAGTATGCTGCCCTGTCTGACACCACTGCTCACACCAGATGGGGATGAATGACTCTCCCCCCATTTCACCAGCATCTTCTGATGTGCAGACCAGTAGATCAGGATACGTACTAAGTATTTGGGAACCCCCCTGTCAATCATTTTCCTAAACAATATCCTGTGATTAATACGATCAAACGCCTTAGAGGCGATCAAACGCCTTATATCTGCCACAGGAGTTCACTTTTCACTTTTCTTCATCTTGCCTGCTGAAGATGTTTTGGACTTTATTTAAAAAATATTTTTAACGCCACACATGTGATGGATAATGCTTGTTGGAATATTTTAGCAATGCTATCTTCTTGGAACATAAGTCAATATTATACAGTAATAAGTGACATTCAGCTGTTTGTTTTATGTCATTTAAGCACAGTTCTGGTACTTAAAAATCATAAAATAAAGAAAATATAAGACATATAACATAAATAAATAAAATATAAGAAATAAAAATTTCAGATAATTTTCAGATAATTTCGCCGACCCCAAATCACATCCCTATAATTCAATGTAAACAAATGCTGGGATTATGTGCTATATGTCTGTCATATGTTTGTTTGTTCCTGTACACAAAGACATCAGACTGATTTCCGTCATCATTTTATAGTAGAATTGGGCTCCCAACTAAAAGCTTTGAATAGCTTATCTGGGATGACCCGTTCACACTCCAAAACAATGTAAAAAAAAAAGCCCATTGTATACTGCTAACCATGCTGTTGATAACTCATATTGTAATTCATTCATGCTGTTGATAATGTGTGATGTGTGTGTGAATAAACTGTGTGTGAATGAATATTAGAGGAAAATTAGACCAGAGAATTTATTTCTGTCCATAAATGTTTCTGACTCACAAACGTTTACATTTCACTGGTAAAAAAAAAACCAAAAACATATTTACATTTCTACTTTACATCTAAAATTAAATTTCACCCAAATAAGATACCTTTATTAACCCCATAAAGGAAACTGAATTTCCACAGAACATTCACAGCATATTCATAGCAACATGACACTTAAAAACAGCAGCAAATGCAACAATGGCGTCACAATAAGATGCAATATAAGATGCTCATTGCATAATCTAAGTACTCCTCCTGTGCTTCTGTGGAGCACCACGGCACCATCAGCCTCTCACTAAAAGAGCTGCCACATTTATTAAAATCATCATGAAAAAGATGGATTTATAGCTGCAACACCGTCTTTAATTTGGAGCCCATTCTCTTCTCCATTATGACCTTGTTCTGTCAGGACCGACACAGAGTGGTGTTTGCTGAGAACACCAACTTTATTTCAAAAAGCACAGTAGTGGGTGTAGAATCGCATATTATATATATTATATGATTATGGTGGTGCCCTAGGCTAGGGAGGGGTGACACCCTGCCTCTGGGGGGTGGCGTCACCTGTAGTATATAAGCCAGTAGCGGGAGACATATTGTCTCTTCGCTGTGGCTCCTGCACTCATGGTAGGGACTCCTGTGTATATAGTTCTTATTATAATAAAACTCATAAAACGTCACCCCGCCTCCTCTTTATTTGGACACAACATTTGGCAATGAGGATATAAGGAGATGGAGAGGGCTGCTACCAGGCTTCATGCAATTTTGGAGGCTCCGGGTGAGCCACTGGTCCCTTGGGCCAGATGGTATGTGGCCTTCGAAAACTATCTGTTGGCGTTAGACCTCAGCAATCTTGACAAATTGTGTGCAGGGGCTATTCTGGTCCATAACCTGGATGTGGAAAGCTGGAGGGTCCTGAGCACGCTCGGAGGAGGTGACTCATTCGGCGATGTAACGAGGCTCATGGTGGGCCACTTTCATGTCCCTGAAGATGTCATAACGCAGTGCATGCAGTTCAAGCAGTGACGCCAGCGGCCCAGAGAGTCGGTTTGACAGTTTGTGGTGGACCTTTGGCGGCTGGCGGGTGAGAGCAGGCTTGGGACTTTGGAGGAGGAGATGGTCCGCGACCAGTTAGCGGAACACGTGTCCTACTCCTTGGCAAGAGTTCACCTGCTAACTCATGCTGATGAGCTAACACCGCTAGCAGCCATGGAGATAGTGCAACGAAACGAGGCAGCGGAACGACTAACAAGAAATCTCGGTGAAAATGAAGCCCTGCCCAGGAACAATGTACGGTGGAGGACTCTGGCCTTGGATCCGGATGATGGCAGCGACGATGAGTACACGGCCATCATTAAAATAAAGTCCACCCTGGGGATGCAGAGTTGCTACGGCTGTGGATCCAGCAGGCACTGCTTTAGAGAGAGGGAGTACACAACGGAGGGCAAGCGCTGTGGATGGTGTAGTTTGCTCCATCACTTTGCCAGAGTTTGCCGTAATTTCAACAAGGAGGAACAGAGGCCTGCTAAGGACAATGTTAAGAAGAAGGCAGCTACAGTGGCTCACACTGTCTTGCCCAACACGGGGTCGGCGGTCTCCATTTTGAACTTGGAAACAGTAAGTCGGTGTTTTTCCCACTACACAGTGAGTAGAACAAGCATAGCCTGTTATGGTTATGGCAGTAACCCCCTGGACGTTGTGGGCTCGGTGTGGCTGTCGGTGAGGAACAAAGAGGCCTCCAATGCGCAGCCGAGTTCATGGTGTCTCGGGATGGAAAAAACCTGATGGGCTGTGACTTGTTTTACGGGCTCGGGTTCTCCATCACCTGCGGAGAAGTGGAGGAGTGGTCAGGTGGTGGCCTGTGGGACCGGCCATTTTATGTGGGAAGTGGCAATGAAGTGTGGGACTTTGTGTGGCCCATTCCAAGTGAAGAGGGACTCTGCCAGCACCATAGTATGCTGACAAGGCGAGGGTTCCATGCCAGTGTTCGTGGTCCCGCAGACAGTGGACTTGAATGGCATGGTTTGACCCCCATGGTGGAGGAAAGGTCCAGAGAGCGTGAGCTACAGGGCTCCGGTGGCCGACTGGATACCACTGTTGAGCCAACAGCTGCTGGTGCCGCTCCAACGCAACAACATCAATAATTAGCAAACAGGGTAACATGAGATGGCACGAACCCTAGCCGTACCAACATCAAAAGAAAGGGACTTGGCTCCAGTCAACTTGGCAAACTGCTGAGGAGCCATAAGGGTGCCAGATCGCAACGCAGATGAAGAAAGAAGCCAGTGAGCGCTCCCCTGGGCAAGGGTGATGACGTCCGCCCTAGAGTCAAGCCTCGGCTTGGTCGGGTGTGCAGTTCTAGGGAACTGAAAGTTGGACAGGAGAATCTGCGGGTAGTCCAGTCCGACAGTGACGGGTACCTGAATTTGACTGATGGGTCAAGATGGCATCCCAACGAGCGGCGGCGTTTGAGCAGAAAAGGACGTCAATGCAGTCCATCTCCTGTCACGAGCAAGCGGAGACGCTCTGGGAGTGGGCCGTGGGACGGACGCTCCAGAGGGGCCCCTTTGGGAGACCCGGGTTAGGTTGTGAATGGGGGCTTATGGTGCGTCTGATTTAGTGCATTTAAAAGGTGTCTGCTACAGCTAATGTTATGGTGTTCAAGATATGTTCTGAAGTTAAAAAAAGAGACACAGCTTTGTCAATGTGGTAATGTGAATTTTGTGTAATTGCCTGTTTGACTATTTGTTTATATAAACTTGACCACCGCTGTGTGTGTGTATGCCTGCTGACTGAATGTTGTGTGTGTATCTAGGGTGCAGTAACACCTGGGTGTGATTGTTTGTGTGAGGTCTGTGTGTGTTCATTGCCCTAAATTGTGTAACTTGTGTATTTTATCAGGAGTCTCTGTGTTTAATTGTGTATATCCTGTGAGTTATGGGGTCAGGTGCCGCCATTGTTTATTTCTGTAATTACTTGTTTGTATATACAGTGGGGCAAAAAAGTATTTAGTCAGCCACCAACTGTGCAAGTTCTCCCTCTTAAAAGATGAGAGAGGTCTCCAATTTTCATCATAGGTATACCTCAACTATGAGAGACAAAATGAGAAAAAAAAAATCCAGAAAATCACATTGAAGGATTTTTAATGAATTAATTGGTAAATTCCTCGGTAAAAATAAGTATTTGGTTGGAGATACAATTCAATTCAATTCAACTTTATTTATATAGCGCCATTTCACAACAACAGTCATCTCATAGCACTATCAACTGTAGGGGGGACCCCCACAGTTGCAGAAAGACCCCAGCAATCAGGCGATCCCCTGTGAGCAAGCACTTGGCGACGGTGGAGAGGAAAAACTCCCTTTTAACAGGAAGAAACCTCCAGCAGAACCAGGCTCAGGGAGGGGCAGTCATCTGCTGCGACTGGCTGGGGGGTGAGGGGACAGAGAAGAAGAAAAGAACAGACATGTAGAGAGCAAACAGCACGATGGGGACTCAATCTATGGGAGAGAACAAACAGATGTTAATGACCAGCAAAAAAAAATATTTCATAGAGAGTGAGGAAAGGAGTGAGGCCCAGTGCATTACTGGAGGTCCCCCGGCTGACTAAACCTATTAGCAGCATAACTAAGGGAGGGTTCAGAAACACATGTCCCTCCCTAATTGTAGGCTATATCAAAAAGGTAGGTTTTAGCCCTATTCTTAAAAACAGAGATCGAGTCTGACTCCCGAATCCAGATTGGCAGCTGATTCCACAGGAGAGGAGCTTGATAACTGAAGGCTCTGCCTCCCATTGTACTTTTGGAGATTCTAGGTATTACAAGTAATCCTGCATTTTGGGAGCGTAGTGGTCTGTTAGGATAATACGGTAGTATCAGATCTTTTAAATAAAAAGGAGCCTGATTGTTTAGAGCTTTGTAAGTAAGAAGAAGGATTTTAAACTTAATTCTAAACTCTATGGGAAGCCAATGAAGGGAGGCCAGAACCGGAGAGATATGATCTCTCTTTCTAGTACCTGTTAAAACTCTTGCTGCAGCATTTTGGATCAGCTGAAGACTTTTTAAAGATGTTTTAGGACAGCCTGATAATAAAGAATTACAATAATCTAATCTCGAGCTAACAAAAGCGTGGATCAGTTTCTCAGCATCACTCTGAGACAAGATGCTCCTAATCTTGGCAATATTACGCAAATGATAGAAGGCAGTCTTAGAAACAAATTTAATATGTGAATTGAAGGACAAATCCTGATCAAAAATAACTCCAAGGTTCCTCACAGAGCTATTAAGAGAAAGAGTAACCGCATCCAAACTGAAAGTTTGATTTGGAAAGGAATTTCTAAGGTTTTTTGGACCAACAAGAATGACTTCAGTCTTATCTGAATTTAATAGCAGGAAATTACAAGTCATCCAAGCTTTGATTTCCTTAAGACAGGCTTCTAACTTGGCTAATTGATTACTATCATCTGGCTTCATTGACAGGTATAATTGTGTGTCATCTGCGTAACAATGAAAATGTATACAGTGCTTTCTAATAATGTTGCCTAACGGAAGCATATATAAACTAAAAAGAGTAGGGCCTAGCACAGATCCCTGTGGAACTCCATGACTAAGCTTTGAGTTGAAAGAAAACTCATTATTTACATGAACAAACTGGAACCTATCGGATAAATAAGATCTAAACCATTGCAACGAAGTTCCATTAAGTCCAACATAGTGTTCTATCAAGTAGAATATTATGATCGATAGTATCAAAAGCTGCACTAAGGTCTAAAAGGACAAGTACAGAAATTAGTCCATTATCAGATGCAATGAGGAGGTCGTTAGTGACCTTCGCTAAGGCTGTTTCAGTACTATGATGGATTCTAAACCCAGATTGAAACTCTTCAAGTAAACCATTTCCCTGCAGGTGGTCAAATAATTGCGTAGCAACAACTCTTTCTAAGATTTTTGAAATGAAAGGGAGATTAGAGATTGGTCTATAGTTAGCTAAAGCTCCTGGATCTAGCGTTGGCTTTTTGAGTAAGGGTTTAATTACAGCCGTTTTAAAAGCCTGCGGTACATGGCCTAAAGTTAATGAAGAATTGATTATATGAAGAATAAAGCTACCAATAAGTGGGAAGACTTCTTTAAATAACCTGGTAGGAATAGGGTCTAAAAAACAAGTTGAAGGTTTGGATGAGGAAACTATTTTGTCTAACTCACAAAGGTCGATTGGAGTAAACTCATCAAGACAGACATCAATAGAAGGAGTTGTAGTAGTTACAGTATTTAAGTTAACTGTGGGAAGAATCTGATTGATTTTATCTCTGATGGATGAAATTTTATTATTGAAAAAGTTCATAAAGTCCTGACTAGTAAGCTCTAAGGGAATGCTAGGATTGACAGAGTCCTGACTCTTTGTCAACCTGGCTACAGTACTGAAAAGAAACCTGGGATTATTCTTGTTCTCTTCTATTAATGCAGAGTAATAACTCGTTCTAGCTTTTCTAAGAGATTTTTTATAAATTAAAAGATGATTTCTCCAAGCTAAATAGATTTCATCTAAATTAGTAGAGCGCCATTTTCTTTCTAATTGATGAGTCTTCTGTTTTAAGGTACGAGTTTCTGTGTTGAACCAAGGAGTTAGAAATCTCTGATTAGACTTTTTCTTTTTTAAGGGGGCCACCAAGTCTAGAGTCTGATGCAGAGAAGCTGAAACACTATCCACCATGTTGTCAATTACAGAAGGAGCAAGCTGTCTATAGCTTATTTCCGTTGTGTTGACACATGGCATAGAGGAAACAATCTGCATAAATTTGGAAACAGCATCATCTGAGAGGCATCTACTGTAATAATATTTTTCTTTAGGAGCCAAATAGTCAGAAATAGTAAAATCAAAGGTTAACAGACAATGGTCTGACAGTACAGGGTTATGAGGAGACACGACAAGATTTTCTATTTCTATGCCATATGTCAGAACAAGGTCCAATGTATGGTGGAGGTAATGAGTAGAATTTCCTACTTTCTGAGAAAACCCAACCGAGTCTAATATTGAATTGAATGCCACATTAAGGCAGTCACTATCTACATCCACATGTATATTAAAGTCCCCTACTATAATTATTCTATCAGATTTCAGCACTAAATCAGCTAAGAAATCAGCAAATTCGGATAAAAATTCTGAGTAGGTTGATGGGGGACGATAAACTATGGCAAATAAAATTGGGTTTAACCTAAAATTGCTAAAGTGCCCAATACTGAGGACCAGGCCCTCAAAGGAATTATAACATGTTTTTTGCTTTACATTAACTAGTAATTTGGAATGGTAAATTGTTGCTACTCCTCCTCCACGACCAGAACTTCTGGGATTTTGACAGTTTAAATAACCAGAGGGAGTTGATTCATTTAAACCAACATAATCCTCTTGCCCTAACCAAGTCTCTGTAAGGGAAATTAAATCAACCTGATGATCAATTAACAAATCATGGACTAACAGAGACTTGGGAGTTAGAGACCTAATATTTAATAAACCACATTTAATTTTTAAATTATGAGGAGGAACAGAGGCCAAATCATTCAATTTAGAGGCTTTATGTTTAATTTGAGTTTTACCAGTATTTTGCTTTATCACTTTGGGATGCTTATACATTATATTTTTATTTACTTTGGAGGGAGCAGACAACGATTCTCTGATGGGGAAGTCAGGGGCTAAGTTGAGGGGTGGCGGATGAAGAGGAGCTGCAGAGAGGCGTGTAAGACTGAGACTCTGCTTCCTGGTCCCAACTCTGAGTAGTCATGGTTTTGGAAATTTGGATAAAAAAGATGCCAGATTTTTAGATAAATGAGACGCACCATCCAAAGTGGGATAAATGCGGTCTCGTCTCATAAGACCAGGTTTTCCCCAAAAAGAGCTCCAATTGTCAATGTAGCCCATGTCATTTGCAGGACACCACACAGACAGCCAGCGGTTCAAGGATGACGAGCGGCTAAACATGTCATCACTGGTCAGATTGGGGAGGGGCCCAGAGAATACTACAGTGGCAGACATCGTTTTTGCAAAGTCACACACCGATTCTATATTAAGTTTCGTGACTTCCGACTGCCGGAGACGGATGTCATTAATGCCGGCGTGAATAACAATTGTGGAGTATTTACAGTTACTTTTAGCCAGCATTTTCAAATTTGACTCGATGTCGCCTGCTCTGGCCCCAGGAATGCATTTGACTATGGCCGCTGGAGTCTCTAGGTTCACGTTTCTGACTACAGAGTCGCCAATGATCAGAGTTTTTTCCTCAGCGGGTGTGTCGCTGAGCGGGGAAAAAACGATTAGAAACGTGAACAGGTTGGTGGTGTACCGGGGCTTTGCGACTAGGCTTCCTTCTCACCGTCACCCACCCAGTCTCCTCGCTGCTGAGGAGAGCCGAGGGACCGCTGACAGGGGGGCCTAAGCTAGCTAGCTCCGCTGCAGCTAATGGGCGTCCGTCAAGATTAACTGGCGCAGACAGTGCAGCGGAGCCGGGATTCCAAATCAGACAACCTCGCCTCGAGCGCCTCAAAAAGACAACATTTATTACATTTACCATTATCGCTAAAAGAGGCAGAGGTGTAGCTAAACATCTGACAGAGAGAGCACACCAGAGGAGGAGAGAAAAGAGAGCTAGTAGCCATAGCTAGTGGCTAGAGAGCAAACCACACAGGCAGACAGCAAAACAGGAAGTGACGATACATTACCACAAGGAAGTGACGATCCTGAGAGCTGAGAGCTCACTCCGGCGCGCCTGCACGGCGCTGGAGTGAGTTCTGTGATGGCGGAATGAAACAAAACCCACTTTTAAACCTCAGTTCGCTGCTTATTATTTCATGTCGCCACATGGTCACCTAAAAACAAGCAAGATTTCTGGCTCTCACAGACCTGTAACTTCTTCTTTGAGAGGCTCCTCTGTCCTCCACTCGTTACCTGTATTAATGGCACCTGTTTGAACTCGTTATCAGTATAAAAGACACCTGTCCACAACCTCAAACAGTCAGACTCCAAACTCCACTATGGCCAAGACCAAAGAGCTGTCAAAGGACACCAGAAACAAAATTGTAGACCTGCACCAGGCTGGGAAGACTGAATCTGCAATAGGTAAGCAGTTTGGTGTGAAGAAATCAACTGTGGGAGCAATTATTAGAAAATGGAAGACATACAAGACCACTGATAATCTCCCTCGATCTGGGGCTCCACGCAAGATCTCACCCCATGGGGTCAAAATGATCACGAGAACGGTGAGCAAAAATCCCAGAACCACACGGGGGGACCTAGTGAATGACCTGCAGAGAGCTGGGACCAAAGTAACAAAGGTTACCATCAGTAACACACTATGCAGCCAGGGACTCAAATCCTGCAGTGCCAGACGTGTCCCCCTGCTTAAGCCAGTACATGTCCAGGCCCGTCTGAAGTTTGCTAGAGAGCATTTGGATGATCCAGAAGAGGATTGGGAGAATGTCATATGGTCAGATGAAACCAAAATAGAACTTTTTGATGAAAACTCAACTTGTCGTGTTTGGAGGAGAAAGAACACCATACCTACTGTGAAGCATGGGGGTGGAAACATCATACTTTGGGGCTGTTTTTCTGCAAAGGGACCAGGACGACTGATCCATGTAAAGGAAAGAATGAATGGGGCCATGTATCGTGAGATTTTGAGTGAAAACCTTCTTCCACCAGCAAGGGCATTGAAGATGAAACGTGGCTGGGTCTTTCAGCATGACAATGATCCCAAACACACCGCCCGGGCAACAAAGGAGTGGCTTCGTAAGAAGCATTTCAAGGTCCTGGAGTGGCCTAGTCAGTCTCCAGATCTCAACCGCATAAAAAAATCTTTGGAGGGAGTTGAAAGTCCGTGTTGCCCAGCGACAGCCCCAAAACATCACTGCTCTAGAGGAGATCTGCATGGAGGAATGGGCCAAAATACCAGCAACAGTGTGTGAAAACCTTGTGAAGACTTACAGAAAACGTTTGACCTCTGTCATTGCCAACAAAGGGTATATAACAAAGTATTGAGATGACCTTTTGTTATTGACCAAATACTTATTTTCCACCATAATTTGCAAATAAATTCTTTAAAAATCAGACAATGTGATTTTCTGGATTTTTCTTCTCATTTTGTCTCTCATAGTTGAGGTATACCTATGATGAAAGTTGGAGACCTCTCTCATCTTTTAAGTGGGAGAACTTGCACAATTGGTGGCTGACTAACTACTTTTTTGCCCCACTGTATATATGTTTAGTCTCATCGGGATTAATTTATTTTGGTGTGTGGCCCTTTTCTTTTCAGTGACTGTTTACATAGCAGAGAGCTCCACTGGGCCAGTGTGGTGTGTGTGTAGGCCTATACACCTTTGTGTTAGAGTGTGAATCGGGTGCAAATTATATGGTTGGGAGAATTTGTGTGATTGCATTTTTGAAAAGGAGGGGAATGTAGAATTGTATATTATATATATTATGTTATTATGGCGGTGCCCTAGGCTTGGGAGGGGTGACGCCCCGCCTCTAGAGGGTGGCATCACCTGTAGTATATAAACCAGTAGTGGGAGACATATTATCTCTTCGCTGTGGCTCCTGCACTCGCGGTGGGACTCCTGTGTGTATAGTTCTTATTATAATAAAACTCATAAAACGTCACCTCGCCTCCTCTTTATTCAGACACAGCAGTGTGGTACAGGTCTGCTGTCGGGAGGCAGAGCGCTGCAACAGCAAGCGTAAAAAAGAGAGAGTCAAAATGGCCATCCCTTACTTTTATGTGCACGGCGTGATGATGTCACCAAGCAGCCACGTCACCACACCAATGCCAACCAAACCTGTGGTTTTCATACACCACAGACTGTTATATATGGGATTTGACTCTCGGGACTTGGCGTAGCCTAGTCGAGGGGGCTGGGGTAATGACATCAGGCGAGCTATGGCTGGAATGTGTATTCTGTTGTTCATGATAATAAAGGCAGTTCAGTGTTCACTTGAGAGAGGCTCCTGTCTCATGTTATTTGGACATAACATTTGACAATGAGGATTAAAATGAGGGCGTGTATCAGATAACCACCTCCATTTTTACAGTCTCCAGGCATGCCAGCTATACTGTGGGCTCACTGGAAGGAGATGTCCGACATGTATGTGGCTGCAGCTGGCCTGAGTGGTGTCAATGAGGAGAGACGGAGGAGCCTAATGGTTCACTACCACGGTGAGGAGGGACAGTGGATATTTTTTGGGCTGTGTGGCAGTGGCTCGCTGAAAGATGGTTTGGAATTAATGGACTGTGTTTTCGGAGATCATTCCATCATCAAAGCACAGAGATATGAGTTTTTTGACTGCCAACAACGAACGAGTGAGTCCACTCAGTCCTTTATCACGGAGCTACGCAGTCTAGCAAGAGAATGCGCCTTCGGGCCTATCGAGGAGGAGCTAGTCTGGCATAAGCTAGCCTACGGTACTAACAACGTGTGGCTGAAGAGCAAGCTAAAGCTAACTAAAGATACTCTATCGTTGGAAAATGTGTTCGAACTGGTTAGGCAGAGTGAGTTCACAGTTCAGTGAAGTTTGCCAGTGTTGGCTAAATGGAGTGTAGCCTCTCAAGTTTCCTGGTCAAGCACAGCCGTTAGCAAGGTGGCTAATTCTCCGGGGCGGACCCCCAGGAGGCAGTGGACTGGGGCGCAAGACAGGGCCTTCTCTATCACTGCTAAATCATCGGCGGCGGAGTCCAGAAATATGACACTGGTGTGCGTGGCATGCGCGAAGAAGGGACCATTGAAATGGTATGTACTAAAACTCGATGGAGTCGACATGCCGCTTATGGTGGACTTGGGAGCCGGCAGGTCCATTCTAAGTATGGCTACTTTGAAAAGACTGTTCCCAAATAAAACCATAAATGCTGGAGCAGTGAGAATGTTTGGATACAGCCACACTGAGATTGAAATGGCGGGCTTGGTTGACTTTTCAGTGAAATGTGGGTTGAAGACGGTCCCTACATTCACTGTCCAAATCTCGCACCAGGGGGTGGACTTGCTAGGGATAGACCTGCTGGGTGAATTGGGATTTTCCATCAAGGACCCAGGGGGCTCAACGGTACTGACAGTGTACCCCGAGTGACAGGTCCGCTGGCCGGCACTGTTCAGAGGCCTGGGGTGCATCAGCATGTCCCACCACTGCCTGCTCATAGACCCAAGTGTGACGCTGAAAATTCAACCGCTACGGCGGCTTCCCCTCACCCTACGGGATGATGTCATGGTGGAGTTGACTAAACTGCTGGAAGCTGGCATTATTGAGAGAGTGGATTCTTCACCCTGGATATCAAATATCGTGGTGGTCAAGAAAAAATCGGGTGGCATCCATCCATGTATCGATCTCAGGATGGTAAATAAGGCAATCATCCCTGACAAGTACCCGCTTCCAACGATGGAGGAACTTACTGCAACATTCAGCGGTTCACAGTTCAATTCAATTCAATTCAGCTTTATTTATATAGCGCCATATCACAACAAAAGTCATCTCATAGCACTACCAAATGCAGGGAAAACCCCACAATTTCAGAAAGACTCAGCAATCAGACGATCCCCTGTGAGCAAGCACTTAGCGATGGTGGAGAGGAAAAACTCCCATTTAACAGGAAGAAACCTCTAGCAGAACCAGGCTCAGGGAGGGGCAGTCATCTGTTGCGACTGGCTGGGGGTGAGGGGATAGAGAGGATGAAGAGAACAGACATAAAGAACATGAACAGTGAGAAGCCAAGTACATTACTGGAGATCAACCGGCAGTCTGAATCTATTAACAGCAGAACAAAAGGGGGGTTAAGAGACACAAGATCCATCCCTAATTGTAGGCTTTGTTGAAAAGGAAGGATTTTACCCTGTTCTTAAAAACAGAGATCGAGTCTGACTCCCGGACCCAGAGTGGTAACTGGTTCCACAGAGAAGGAGCTTGATAGCAGAAGGCTCTGCCTCCCATTGTACTTTTGGAGATTCTGGGTATTACAAGTAATCCAGCATTTTGGGAGCGTAGTGCTCTGTTAGGATGATAGGGTAATATCAGATCTTTTATATATAAGGGGGCCTGATTATTAAGAGCTTTGAAAGTGAGAAGAAGGATTTTAAACTCAATTCTCAGAAGGGAGGCCAGAACCAGAGAGATATGATCTCTCTTTCTAGAACCAGTTAAAACTTTGCAGCAGCATTTTGGATCAACTGAAGACTTTTTAAGGATATTTTAGGACAACCTGATAATAACGAGTTACAGTAATCTAATCGAGAGCTGACAAAGGCGTCGATCAGTTTCTCAGCATCATTCAGAGACAAGATGCTCCTAATCTTGGCAATATTGCGCAGATGATAGAAGGCAGTCTTAGAAACAAATTTAATATGTGAGTTAAAGAACAAAAAAAAAAAAAAAAAAAAAAAAAAAAAAAAGATCTTGATCAAAAATAATTCCAAGGTTCCTCACAGAACTATTCAGAGTGAGAGTAGCGACATCCAAATTAAGAGTATGATTTGGAAAGGAATTTTTAAGGTTTCATGGACCAACAAGAATGACTTCAGTCTTATCTGAGTTTAATAGCAGAAAATTACAAGTCATCCAGGCTTTGATTTCCTTAAGACAGGCATCTAACTTGGCTTATTGATTACAATCATCAGGCTTCATTGACAGGTATAATTGTGTCATCTGCGTAACAATGAAAATGTATAGATTAGATTAGATTAGATTCAACTTTATTGTCATTACACATGTATGAATACAAGGTAACGAAACACAGTTTAGCATCCAATCAGAAGTGCAAAGGACAGCAGTGCAGTATATACGGTAATTAACAGTATGTGCAATTTAAGCAAATATATGCAAATATATGCAGCAGTGCAGAAAGTTAAGAGTACTGTTATGTGCAAATAATGTACAATAAGTTAGATGGGCAGTTATGTACAGGTGAGGATGGTAAGAGATGATGGTAAGAAAGTCAGCAGGGAGCTAAGTTCAATAACGTGACAGCTGTTGGAAAGAAACTGTTCCTAAACCTGCTGTATACAGTGCTTTCTAATGATACTGCCTAACGGAAGCATATATAAACTAAAAAGAGTAGGGCCTAACACAGATCCCTGTGGAACTCCGTGACTGAGCTTAGAGTTAGAAGAAAATTCATCATTGATGTGAACACAGGTGTTCACAAAGCTGGACCTTCGCCAGGGTTACCTGCAGGTGCCCCTCCACCCATTCAGCAGGAACCTGACAGCATTCGTGACCCACATGGGTGTGTTCAGGTACACCCGTATGCCGTTTGGTCTGAGTTCAGCACCCAGCTGTTTCCAGAAAATAATGTCCATGATTCTGGCCAGCCTCAAGGGTGAGGTGGCATACCTTGATGACATCGTGGTACATGGCATGTCACATGAGGAACACGATGATTGGTTGGGACGGGTGCTGATGGTACTACAGGAACATGGAGTCACCCTGAACGGAGAAAAGCATATTTTTGCGGCGGACTCCATCGAGTTTGTGGAGTTCCGGTTGACGGGGGGAGCCCTGCATTCGAACGTCGAGGTGTTCCTATGCCTCCCAGAACCATCGACACCTGCACAGATTTCCTCATTTCTGGGTATGGTGAACTTTTATGGGTGTTTTATCCCCCACTACTCGGAAACAATTGGACATTCCCGGCATTGTTGAAACAGGATGCGCTGTGGCAATGGACCCCAGCCTGTTTAATGGCGGTTACTAAGCTGAAGTGTCAACTCACTTTACCTCCGGTGCTGGCCCATTTTGATCCAAAACGGCCAACCATTGTGACCTGTGAAGCGTCTGGCTCAGCAGTGGGGTGGTTATGTTCCAGGTGCAGGATGGCACGGAGCGCCTGGTGGCATTCGCATCAAGGTCTCTCTCAGCAGCTGAACAAAAGTACGCCGCACGTGAGAGAGAGACACTTGCCTGCATCTGGGTGTGTGAAAGGTGGCATATCTAGCTCTATGGGCGCCATTTCACTCTACGGACAGACCACCAAGCGCTAATGACATTACTGGAGACGTCGGGTTCGGGACAGAGACCTTCGTGGATCCACAGGTGGATGGAGGGGCTGAGGGCCTACAATTTTACCACCCAGTTCATTCCTGGCAAGGATAATGTAGTGGCGGATCTCCTCCTGTCCCGTGCCATGGCCAACTTGGGGCCCTCTGGGACATAGAATCCCCCCAGGAACTTTGGGCGGAGTCAGAAGGAGACCCCATGCTGTCACAACTGTGCTCAGTGATTAGAGAGGGTTGGCCCGCAAAGGTGCAGGACGGGCTGGCACCCTTCCACCGGTTTAAAGATGAACTGAGCTGTTGGAATGACATTTGTGTGGCGAGGGGGCACTGCACGCTAATCCCGGTGTCTCTGAGGCCGCGTGTCCTAGCAATGCTCCACTAGGGCCACCTGGGTGTGGTCAGGGTAAAATTGCACTGCAGAGATTGTGTTTGGTGGCCGGGTATTGATAAGGACATTGAAGCTATGGCGAAAAACTGTGTTCCGTGTTTGGCGAGTGGGAAGACCGGCGGACCTCCCCCTCCACCCCTGCGGCCGCTGATGTACCCGGAAAGCCCTTGGAAACACATACGGGTGGACATTTGTGGCGAACTACATGCAGCATCCCTGAACAGTCGGGTCCTGTTCGTGGCCTACGACTTGTTCTCTAAGTGGCCGGAGGTGTTACCCACTAATTCAGTCACGATGGATGTGGTTATGGGTTTCCTCTCATCACTGTTTGCCAGGTGGAGGGTTCCGAATGCAGTCACGACTGACAATGGCCCGCAGTTCACCTCTGGGGCGTTTGAAGAGTTATTGAGCGGTAGGGGCGTGGAACACATTAAAACTGCATTCTACCATCCCCAGGCCAATGGGGGCGTTGAAAGTTTTAACAAAACCCTTAAAAATGACTTCTGGTCTGGACACCATGGTGATAGCAGCTTAACGCTGAAGCTCCAAGACCCCATCTGTGAAAATACCTTGAAAATCAGATTTAACGGATTTTTGGAAGAGTGAAAATCAAAAGACAGTCATTATGCCTAGAGGAAAACAGAAGAGATCGACATTTTTTTCTTGCCTTCTGATTGTTGCTCTGAGTGTTGCTATCCCTGTGCTGTTGCAATCCTGGAATTTCCCCGTTGTGGGACTAATAAAGGCTTATCTTATCTTATCTTATTTGCCAGGCCAAGACGCGCATCGGCCGGAGAATCTGACCTGGAGGACAATATCCACTCGGAAACAGAGGAGCTGAATGAGGCTAGCAACACGGTTAGCTTAAAAACAATAATTCAAGAATTAAGAGAATTTCGCCGAGAGTGTTGGGCCGAATTTCGTGAAATTAAAGACGAAATAAAAAGGACAAACAACAGAGTGGACCAGGCTGAGGACCGAATCATGGAAGCAAAGGAAAGAATAAAAGGGCTGGAAGAAACTGTGCTGGAATTACTCAAACGACAGACAACACTGGAGGCTAAGCTAACCGACCAAGAAGGAAGACTAAGAAGGGCCAACATAAGAATTCATGGTCTGAAAGAAGGAGTTGAGGATGGTTTCTCCACAATGGCTGCATGTGTGGAATCCATACTGAGAGAAAAGTTGGAAATTCCCCAATCCACTGACTTGAAGATAGAAAGGGCGCACTGTTCATTAGCCCCAAGGCCGTCGGCGGAAGCGCCCCCGCGATCGGTGGTGGTGAAGTTTTCCAACTTCAGAACAAAAGAAGAGGTTTTGAGACTGGCTTGGCAGAAAAATGGATTTATGCACCAAGAAAGAAAAGTTTTTATGGAGCACGACTACGCCCCGGAGGTCCTTAAAAAGCGTTGGGAATACAACGACGCTAAAAAGGTACTAAGAGAGAAGAAACTGCTCTTTCAAACTCCATTTCTGGTGAAGCTGCGGGTTTTTTACCGGGAAGAGACGTGTCTCTACAACTCGGCGGAAGAAGCAACCAGGGATATGGCGAGAAGAGGACTCCCGGTAATGGTGTATAAACCCGCAGCAGACCCAGTCGAAAGAATCAAGGCTCAAATGTGGTCCACACAGAGACCCTCAAAATCCATGGGCCAGCAGCAGGAAACCCAGCGCCAGGGCTATAAGGAAAAACTGAACGCTTTCAGGAGGGAATAACAATATTTTTAGTCAATCTGTGCATCCAACCCTCCTCCTACAAGGTAACAAACATTAAAGGAGATGCAGAATCAGCAAGTGGTAAAACATTTCATGGAACAGTCATAATATTAGAAACAAGTAGGTCTTTTAAAAAAAAGAAAAAAAAACCTTGTTAAAATAGAAATGTGACAATGAACCACATGAACTTTCCACACTAACAAATACTGTATTAACACGATTGTTTGCTGTGACGGTGGTGGTAGGTTGCGCACAATTTCATAGGATATAGGCATAAAAAAAAAAAAATCATTACAAGTTCAGATTGGGATCTGAAATTCACGTTAAAAACATGGGACAACTTACAGGGGTAAGAGAGGGCCCTCAACACGTAACAGAGTTTGAGGAATTTCCCTCAAAGCCAACGCACCATCAAGGCTCTTCTAAGGTCACTAAAAAGACCCCAGCTCAGGAAGATCTTTTGACAGTTTTTTGTTTTAAAGTTTTATATACTATATTCTTAATGGTTTTTTTTTATGTTCTTAATGTTCTTTCAGTTTCTGAGTAGCATAAAAGAGGGCCACTACACTGTTATACTAAATAAGACAACACAATGGAGAAACAGGGTGTAACCAAAATAATCTCATATAATGTAAAAGGGATCCTGAATCCAGTTAAAAGATCCAAGATTCTTGGCAAAATGAAAAAAGACAAAGCAGGAATAATATTTTTACAGGAAACCCACCTAACAGACTTGGAGCACACTAAACTCAATAGACAAGGGTTTAAACTGATCTCTTCATCCTCATATAAGTCAGGGAGGAGGAGGGGGGTAGCGACATTGATCTCAACCAAAATTATGCTTGAAAAAAATTCAGAACACAAAGATAAAGAAAGGAGATTTAGCATGGTACTTGGTCGGCTAGAGGGAGAAGATATCACCCTGCTGAATGTATATGCACCTCCAGGGGCTAACTGGAAATTTTATAAAAATGTGTTTGACCTAATGATAACTAAAGCCAAAGGTTTAGTGATATGTGGTGGAGACTTCAATCTAAGACTGAATCCATACTGGGATGCATCAGGTAATTCTCCACATCAAAATAACAGTCAAAGTAGAAAAACTCGGATGTTACTAAAAGAAATGGGAATCTGTGACGTGTGGAGGGAATTCAACTCCAGTGTAAAAGATTATACATTTTACTCAGCATCACATTCATCATACTCAAGGATTGACTATTTTTTTATGTTTAATAGAGACATTGGAAGAGTAAAAACATGTAAAATTGGAGCGATGGATCTCTATGACCACAGTCCGATCTACATGGACTTAAATATCCAAAAATACACAAATAATACATTTTCTTGGAGGTTAAATTCAAATGTGGTTCCAAGGTTGTCATAGCCAGGAGCGGCACTGGGGTTAAGCTCCCAGTGCTCATAAAATGCTCCTTACGGCGTGCGTCTCGAAAAGCCTCTGACAACTAAGTCCAACTCCTAGCCTGCCCGTGTGGTTTAGTCTCTAAGCCTGGCAGAACTGCTTTTACTAATAGGAGAAGGGGCGAGGGCGGATCTCTGGCGCCTTAAAACCAGATGCTTCGGGTAGATGGTGGCTCGTCAACCTGGGAAGGTAGCCCATCTAGGGGAAGGTAAACCCTGATTTCAAACCTCTGCTGCCTTGCGGCATACCCGGTCACGGGAAAGGCTTCGGGAGTCAACCCTGAGGAAAAATCCGGAGTCGGAGCCCCTAAGGCAGTTCTATGTTGTGCTCAACATTGTTCTGGCAGCTCCTGCAACGGCACTGGTGCCAAACTGTAGCAGCCCTGCTGTTCCTTTGGATTCATCAGTGACGTGGAGAGGGGGGACATGCTGCATGGGCAACATCTTGTCCTCCATATCTTCCTGCCCAGGCTTGAATCCTACCAACGCCCAACGCTGGAAGATAGAACACCGGATCACTGGAGAGGACACTCCAGCTTCGCCTTTGGCGTAGACAAAACACGGGGAATGACAGTTACCAGTTATAAGCCACCGCTCAATTGGCGTAGAGCGCGGCGCCAGGGGTTGTTCCCGACGGTGGGAGGGATCATCGGATCTCACTGGACAGCTACCGCCCGCCTCAAGCTGGGCAGCCTCCAGCCAATAAGGTGTTGTCCCGCCACAGCTTGCTTTCCTCACTGGGTGCATGGGGATGAGGAGAAGTCCGAACAGCAGGCTGAGAACCTTCGCACCAGGCAAGACAATAAAACAAAAGAGACCAACTCTAAAACTGGGAACTTGGAACGTCCGCACTATGATGACAGGACTCGCTGCTAACCTCAAGGACATCAACGACACCAGGAAGACTGCCATCATCAATAATGAGCTGAAGAGACTGGGAGTGGATATCGCCACTCTCCAGGAAACACGGTTGGCTGACGCAGGCGCACTGAGAGAGAAGGACTACACATTCTACTGGCAGGGAAAGGGCAGTGACGAACACAGGGAACACGGAATGGGCTTCGCAGTGAAGAACACCTTGCTGAAGATGGTGGAACTGGGCAGCACTGGCTCTGCACGACTCCTCACCCTCCGCCTGAACACCACTCAAGGCCCAGTCACCCTCGTCAGTGTGTATGCCCCAACACTGACAGCCACACCAGAGGCAAAAGACAAGTTCTACGAGAATCTCGCAACAACTGTCAGGATCATCCCCAACTCTGAACAACTCATTCTCCTTGGAGACTTCAATGCCAGAGTGGGTGCTGACCACAACTCCTGGCCCTCCTGTCTTGGACTTTTTGGCGTGGGCAGAATGAACGACAACGGACAGCGGCTGCTCGAGTTCTCCACATATCATGATCTGTGCATCACAAACTCGTTCTTCAAGACCAAGCCCCAACACAAGGTTTCCTGGCAACATCCGCGCTCAAAACACTGGCACCAGCTGGACTTGATCCTGACCAGGCGCACCTCACTGAAGAACGTGCTAATCACCCGTTCATTCCAGAGTGCAGATTGCGACACAGACCATTCATTGGTGTGGTTTTTTTTTGGTTTTTTTTGTTTCTTATTTGTACCCGTAGGTAGACTTGGTTTGCAGTCTGGTGACAAGCCACCGGCTGCTGGTCGCTGCGTGTGCGAGCGCCCTAAACCTACATGTTTTTGGTATGCGGGAGGAAACCGGAGAAATCCCGGAGTAAACCCGCGCAACACGGGGAGAACATGCAAACTCCACACAGCTCACTGTTGGTCGGGGGCTGGGATCGAACCCACGATCTCATGATCCCCGCGATCCCCCGGCCGAGGGTAAAACTGTGCTGCCACAGTGCTAAACCACTGCGCCACCGTGCAGCCCAAGGTGTTGCAAGGTCAAGCTGCAGCTGAAGAAATTCCATCGTGCTAGACAGCCTGGAAAGGCACGGATTGACACCAGCAAGATGGCTCAACCAGAACTTGTTGAGCAGTTTGCCTCCACCTTTGAGAAGGAACTTGGTGTACCACAAGAAGGAGAATCTGCAAAGCAGAAGTGGGAAGAGCTGCGAAACACCATCCACCGCACAGCCTTGGCTACCTTTGGGAGGAAGACCTCGAAGTCACAGGACTGGTTTGATGCCAAGTTGACTGAGATGACCCCCGTCATTGAAGCCAAGCGCTCACCACTTGCTGAGTACAAGAAGTACCCAAACGAGAAGAATCTCCAGATTCTCAGGGCTGTGAGAAGCAAAGTTCAGCAGACTGCTCTGCGTTGTGCCAACGAGTACTGGACTCAGCTCAGCCAAGACATTCAAACCGCTGCCATAACAGGGAACATCCGTGGTATGTACGATGGCATCAAGAAAGCACTTGGTCCGGCCCAGAGCAAGACGGTCCCCCTCAAATCCTCCACTGGGGAGATGATCACAGAAAAGAACAAGCAGGTAGAGAGAGGGGTGGAACACTACTCTGACCTCTATTCCAGACAGAACACCGTGACACCGTCAGCCCTTGATGCCATCGACTGCCTGCCATCCATGGACGAACTTGACGCTGAGCCAACCATCGACGAACTCAGCAAGGCCATCGATAGCTTGGCCACTGGCAAGGCACCCGGCAACGACAGCATACCCCCTGACCTGATCAAGCACTGCAAGACCGCCCTACTGCTGCCATTGCATGACGTCCTCTGCCAGTGTTGGAAGGAAGGTGCCATACCACAGGACATCATCACCCTCTACAAAAACAAAGGGGAGAGAAGTGACTGCAACAACTACAGGGGCATCTCCCTCCTCAGCGTTGTTGGCAAAGTCTACGCAGAAGTTGTTCTCGTTTGTCTACAGAAGCTTGCCGAACGTGTCTACCCCGAGTCTCAGTGTGGCTTCCGCGCTGAGCGATCGATGGTAGACATGATATTCTCCATCCGCCAACTCCAGGAGAAATGCAGAGAACAGAACATGCCCCTGTACGTCGCCTTCATCGACCTCACCAAAGCGTTCGATCTGGTCAGCAGAGAGGGCCTTTTCAAGATCCTGCCAAAGATAGGATGCCCACCAAAGTTGCAAAGCCTCATCGAATCGTTTCACACCAACATGCAGGGGATAGTGCAGCACGATGGCAACGTCTCAGAGCCATTCAACATACGCAGCGGAGTGAAACAGGGCTGTGTACTTGCGCCAACCCTCTTTGGGATTTTCTTTGCTATGCTCCTGAGGCATGCCTTCAGCACAACAACAGAGGGAATCTACCTGCACACAAGATCTGATGGCAGGCTTTTCAACCTCGCCCGCCTGAAAGCCAGAACCAAAGTACAGAAGGCTCTAATCAGAGACATGCTGTTCGCAGACGACGCTGCAGTCGCAACCCACACACAGCAGGAGCTTCAGACCCTGATGGACCGCTTCTCCCAGGCATGCAAGGACTTCGGGCTTACCATCAGCCTGAAGAAGACTAACGTCTTGGCGCAAGGCACGGAAGCACCACCAACCATCACCATCGACGACTACGAGCTGGAGGTCATGAATGAGTTCACGTACCTGGGGTCCACGATCAGCAACAACCTCTCCCTTGATACAGAGATCGACAAGAGGATTGGAAAATCAGCCTTCACACTCTCTCGCCTCACCACACGAGTGTGGAAGAATCCCAAACTCTCTGTCAAGACGAAGATGGCAGTGTACAACGCCTGCGTCATCAGCACACTGCTCTATGGGAGTGAGACGTGGACAACATACGCCCGGCAGGAAAAGAGACTGAACTCCTTCCACTTGCGCTGCATTTGCCACATCCTGGACATATTCTGGCAGGACAAAGTGCCCAACACAGAAGTTCTGTCCCACGCTGGCCTTCCCTCCATGTTCACTCTACTCAGGCAGCGCAGGCTCCGCTGGCTAGGCCACGTTCACCGTATGGAGGATGGCAGAATCCCCAAAGACGTCCTCTACGGGGAACTGGCAACTGGCAGGAGAGACGCTGGCTGCCCACAGCTGCGCTTTAGAGACGTCTGCAAGAGAGACATGAAGGCCCTGGAGATCAACACAGAGCACTGGGAGGACCTTGCAATGGACCGCTCCAAATGGAGAGGCACCCTGACCAGACAGCTCAAGGCGGGTGAAGAGAGACTGACTGCTGCAGCAGATGAAAAAAGGACCCACAGGAAGAACCACCACAGACCCAGCAGCATGGAGACCACCCACAAGTGCGACCTGTGTGACAGGGACTGCCATTCGCGCATCGGCCTGTTCAGCCACAGGCGGTGCTGTTCCAGCAGAGTAGACGTTTAGGATTCTCTTCCATGGTCATCATAGACCTACGGAGGCCGACGACGAAATTCAAATGTGCTGAAAGGACCACTGAAAGATGAATTGGAATCAGATATTCTCAGATATTTGGAAGAAAATGATAATGGAGAAGTATCTCCTTACCTCCGCCAAGGAGGTTATGTTTTCATCGGCGTTGGTTTGTCTGTCTGTTTGTTTGTCTGTCTGTTTGTTTGTTAGCAAGATAATTCAAAACGTTATGGACGGATTTTCATGAAATTTTCACAGATTGTCAGAAATGGGGTATCCTACAGATGATTAGATTTTGGTGGTGATCTGGATCACCATCCAGAAGAAAACCGCCATTACGGAAAATGCCATTTTCGTCAATAACTACTGAACCACTAATCCTATCATTGTCAATCCAATTGCTAGTCATATGTTTTCATGGTCAAGGAATCTGAAAAAGTACACACAGACACTGTATGCGGGGAACTGTGGGGCTTGGCGGAGGTCTGCGCTCTCCGAGTGCTTTTCTAGTTTAATACTGTGGGACGCATGCAAAGCTGTAATAAGGGGAAAGGTTACTGCAAAACTGGCAACCCAAAAGAAACTGAGACAAGAAAAACTAATCACATTAGAGTCAGAACTTAAGAACCTAGAAAAAGAGCACAAAGACAACACTCATTCTAATGACTCGCTCAAAATTAAGGAAATTAAAAACAAATAAGCGAGATCTACACAATAGAAATCCAGAAGAAACTTACATTTCTGAAACAAAAATACTATGAAACAGGTAGCAAATCGGCAAAATTACTAGCCTACAAATTGAGGAAACAACAAACGGAGAGAGCAATCTGCAAAATCAGAGACCCAGTATCAAAGGAAATAAAATTTAGAATTCAGGAAATTCTTAAAAGCTTCGAGAACTACTACAAGAACTTATACTCCCTCAAAAAACACAAAAACGCATCCAAAGCCTTCCTAAATACATTAACTCTTCCCCAACTTACTGAGTCACAAAATAAAACACTACTGTCAGAAATACAACCTAAAGAATTAGAAAAAGCAATTATGAAACTTAAAGCTAACAAATCCGCAGGAGCAGATGGCTATACAGCAGAATGGTACAAAACCTTTAAACAGCAACTATCTCCTCTCCTCCTGAAAACATTTAACTATGTCCTCCACACAGGGGAAATCCCCCCTCCTGGAGAGAAGGGGTCATTGCAGTCATACGTAAACCTGAAAAGGATAAACTAGACTGCTCCAACTACAGACCAATCAGTGTGTTAAATCAGAACTGTAAACTTTTTACCGCTATCCTTGCCAAAAGGTTAGAAAATATACTGACAGACTTAATTCATTTAGACCAAACAGGTTTTATAAGACAAAGACAGACACAAGATAACATTAGACGCACTTTACACATAATTCATCATATAAAAAAATATAATTTAAATGCAGCCATATTGGGATTAGATGCTGAAAAAGCATTCGATTCGGTTGACTGGTCTTTCCTATATAGAATCTTATCCAGTTTCAATTTTCATAATAACGTCATTAGAACTATCCAGGCATTATATAAAAAACCAACAGCTAAAATAAGGATTAACGGTAAATTATCATCATCTTTTGAACTGGAAAGAGGATGTCATCAGGGCTGCCCCTTGTCTCCACTGCTCTTTGCAATCTTCATAGAACCTCTGAGCCAATGGATAAGACAGAATCAAAAAAATTCAAGGTATTACACTTGGTCAGAAGGAACATAAAATAGCACTCTTTGCCGATGACATTTTAATATACCTGGGACAGCCGGACACCTCTTTTCCTGAACTAATCTCAGTTTTTTCAGAGTATGGAGAGTTATCGGGGTACAAATTAAACATGCATAAAACCCATATTTTAACATTCAACTATGACCCAAATCAATATTTACTAAGCAAACTCAAAACTAACTGGGAGATGGAATCTATGAAATTAATATATAAGAATAGGGCTAAAACCTACCTTTTTGATATAGCCTACAATTAGGGAGGGATCATGTGTTTCTGAACCCTCCCTTAGTTATGCTGCTAATAGGTTTAGTCAGCCGGGGGACCTCCAGTAATGCACTGGGCCTCACTCCTTTCCTCACTCTCTATGAAATATTTTTTTT
The DNA here is from genome assembly GCA_020510985.1 of Pholidichthys leucotaenia. Lineage (NCBI taxonomy): Eukaryota > Metazoa > Chordata > Actinopteri > Cichliformes > Pholidichthyidae > Pholidichthys > Pholidichthys leucotaenia. Next base: position 354,596 of record CM035850.1, read on the forward strand.
TTGCTGGTCATTAACATTTGTTTGTTCTCTCCCATAGATTGAGTCCCCATCATGCTGTTTGCTCTCTACATGTCTGTTCTTTTCTTCTTCTCTGTCCCTTCACCCCCCAGCCAGTCGCAGCAGATGACTGCCCCTCCCTGAGCCTGGTTCTGCTGGAGGTTTCTTCCTGTTAAAAGGGAGTTTTTCCTCTCCACCGTCGCCAAGTGCTTGCTCACAGGGGATCGCCTGATTGCTGGGGTCTTTCTGCAACTGTGGGGGTCCTCCCTACAGTTGATAGTGCTATGAGATGACTGTTGTTGTGAAATGGCGCTATATAAATAAAGTTGAATTGAATTGAATTGAAATATCTGGGGGTCAATATCCCGAAACAACTCAACAAAATTATAACACTAAACTATGATCCACTGATTGCAAAAGTAAAATCTGATCTAGCAAGATGGAGTATGATACCATTCTTGGGTGCTGCACAAAGAATTGAAGCAGTCAAAATGAATATACTTCCATGTCTTCTATATACCTTTTCCAAACAATACCGGTAGAACCTCCCAAAAGAATATGGCAAGAGCTGGACAGAAGGATCTCAAGATTCATATGGCAGGGCAAGAGACCTAGAATCAGATATAGAACCCTACAGCTAAACAAAGACAAAGGTGGGCTTGCGCTGCCAAATATCAGGGACTATTTTAAAGGCACACAAATTAAAACTTTAGTAGAGATATGTAACCCAGTCTACACTGCACAATGGAAGGAGATGGAATGCCAAATAACAAGTGACATCCCCCTACAGGCGATTATAGGGAATAATGCCTTACCTAAACTTTTGAATAACACTAACCCGTGGATAGAGACCCCGCTAAAAATTTGGTTTAAGATAGCCAGAGAGAATCAAACTAAAGAACCCTATCGATTTCTGCAATGGATTGCCTATGATCAAGACTTTACTCCTAATAAAACAGACACTAGATTTAAAAAGTGGAAAGAGAACGGACTGATAAAATATTACGATTTTTTTAAAGGGCAAACTTTAAGAAGTTTTGAAGATTTGAAAAAACAAGGTCTAATAAATCAAGACCTTTACAGGTTCTTTCAGCTTAGACACCACATAAACAAAATACTTAAAAAGGAGGATTTGGAAAGGGCCCAGTCAGGTGTTCTGAAGGTTTTCTTCATGGCATATAAAGAGATCCCAGGGATCAGATACATTTCTAAAATATACCAAGGTCTTCAAGACTTAAAAGGAGACAACACATCATATATAAAAGAGAGATGGGAAAAAGAGGGGAATTTCACTTTACAACTGGAAATATGGGAAAAGCTAAATAAACAGCAATGGAAAAGTACCTCATCCCTGCAGTGGAGAGAATTTGGATGGAAAAATTTGGTAAGATTTTTCAGAACACCTGCACAAAACAAATTTACTCATAAGGGGTTGAATTGTTGGCGCTTGTGTGGTGAAAAGACTGCAAATCATTTTCATGTGTTTTGGTCATGCCCAGTTATCCACCAATATTGGACCAATGTACAGACAATATTGGGGAAAATATTCAAAGTAACAGTTCCCTTTTCTTTTGTAACTTTGTATTTGGGTTTACTACCGGAATCACTGGAAAGACGAGGAGAAAAATACTTATTCACTGTTTTAATATTGGCAAGTAAAAAAGCTCTAACAAAAAAATGGATGTTGAAGGACTGTCCTACACCTGAAGATTGGATTAACGTGATTCAGGACATTTACTCGATGGAAAAGTTGACATTCGCACTGAGACAGGACATGGATGGGTTCTTGAACTTTTGGCAACCCTGGAACGCATATGTGTCTTCCATCAGATCTAATCTTTGACAAATACCATTTCAATAATGGTCCCGCTCTTTGTTCCAACGCTACTCAGATGCTCTTTTATTTTTTCTGCTCTTTTGTTTCTTTTTTGTTTTGTTTTGTTTTTTTTCTGTTCTTCTTTTAATTTCTCTTTTTCTTTCACTGAAAAAAGGGTGTTGTAATAATTTTTTTCCAATGTTGTCAAAAAACAAAAAAAGGGGGGAATATGTGATGAAAATGTAAACAATGCAATGCTGTAATGACATGTATACCCTTTACAAAAACTTAAAATAAAAAAAACAACCTTAAAAATGGTCTGAGAGCCCATTTGGCGGATTGCTTCGCATTTCCGGACGCCCTCCAGAATACACTGCTTCACTACAGGGCAATGTCCCATGCTACAACAGGATGCTCCCCGGCAACTCTCAAGCTGGGACATAAACTGCTTCTAGCAGCAGACTCAGAAAGTCACCACTGGAACAGAGGACTAGAGCTACCGCGAGACAGCCTGACGTGAGGTGGGACTGGTTGGACTGGGGTGGTAAGAACTCACGGGCACAGCCGATTGTGCCTGGTGCAGAGTCCCCACCTAGGGGACACCCGGATAGAGTTCATCAGAGGCCCAGGTACCTGGAGGACTATGTATTGAGGACAGCAATAGCTAATGCGTGTTGGGACTAAGCGGCAGAATAACCCGCTCCAACACGGTGGGGCGTTCTGGTAGTCTACCCAGATGCCCGTTTGGTTGGCTGAGTTTTGCCTATTTAGTGTTTTTTATATATATATATATATATATATATATATATATATATATATATATATATATATATATATATATATATATATATATATATATATATATATATATATATGTTGTGTTGGTGCGTTGGTATGTGGTGTTCATCTGAACAATAAACTAGACTGGTCACACAATACCGATGCACTCTACAAGAAGGGACAGCACAGGTTGTTCCTACTGAGGAGACTCAGGTCTTTTGGTGTACAAGGGGCGCTGCTGAAGTCAGTCTACGACACGGTGGTGGCATCAGCCATCACTTTTGGAGTGGTCTGCTGGGGCAGTGGCATTACAGCAGCCGATAGGAAGAGACTGAACAAACTGATCAAGAAAGCTAGCTCTGTCCTGGGGCAACGCCTTGACCCAGTGGAGGAGATGGGAGAGAGAAGGATGGTGGCTAAACTGTCATCTCTGCTGGAGTCCGAGTTCCACCCTATGCAGGACATACTGAACGCACTGAGTGACATAATATTCGGCCGGTGCGTTGGTGAGCCCAAACGGCATCACAAGGTACTCGAAGTGACCGCTGGGCGTCCTGAAAGCCGTCTTCCACTCATCACCCTCCCGGATCCGAACGAGATGGTAAGCGCTGCGGAGATCTAGTTTCGTGAACCAGGTCGCCCCCTGGAGGGAGTGGAAGGCGGTGTCCATCAGCGGCAAGGTGTAACGATCCTTAATGGTAATATCATTCAGCACTCTGAAGTCAATGCAGGGGCGAAGGGACCCATCCTTCTTAGACACGAAGAAGAAGCCCGTGCCGAGTGGAGACGAGGAGGGGCGGATGATCCCAGCGCTGAGCAACTCCTTGATGTAAGCGTCCATCGCTTCACGTTCAGGGGCGGAGAGGCTGTACAGGCGGCCAGATGGCAAGGGGGCCCCTGGACGGAGATTTATAGCGCAGTCATACGGCCGGTGAGGAGGAAGCGACATAGCCCTGGACTTACTGAAAGCTACTCCCAAGTCGTGGAACTCCTGCGACACCAGGGTGAGGTCTGGGGGCTCGGAGACCGGCACCGGCGGAGGGGAGGACGGAGCACAAGCCGCAGACTGGAGGCAGGTGCCCAGGCAGAAGGAGCTCCATGATAGGACACTGCCGGATCTCCAATCGAAGACAGGGTTGTGCAAGCGCAGCCATGGGTAACCCAGGATGACACGGTCTGAAGAGGAGGGCAGGACAAACAGGGTCAGGTCCTCCCGGTGGTTGCCAGAGATGATAATGGGAACCGGCTTGGTGCGATGCGTCACCACCCCCAGGAGAGAGCAAGAGAGAGTGACCAAGTTGAGGGGAGTTGACAGTGGCTGACAGGATATGCCCAAACGGGTTGCCAGGCTCTTGGAAATAAAACTTTGCTCTGCCCCTGAATCCACCAGTGCGTGCGTGAGGTGCCCGATGGAGTTATGGCAGAAATGAATGGGCAGTGTGCAACATGATAGGGGATTTGACCGGTTAGAGTCCGCGAGGCCCCCTACAGTGACTCGCAGACCCCCCCGTTTGGCTTAACCGGGCACAGCTCCACGGGATGCTGGTCATCTCCACAATACATGCAGAGACCCCGTTCCCGCTGGCGTTGCCTCTCCGCAAGAGGGAGCCTGGTGCGCCCGATGGCCATGTCCTCTGTCTCATCGGCGGACTCCGGAGCGGGTAACGCCAGGCGGCGAGACTGAGGAGAGCGGGCAGAAGCTCTGCGCGAGCGGCCGATTGACTTCCGCTCCACGGCCCGCTCTCTCAGCCTATTGTCCAAGCTAATTGTGAGGGAGATCAGCTCGGACAGCCACCCTGGGAGATCCCGACTGGCTAGCTCGTCCCTCAGACCAGAACTGAAGCTATGGAGGAAGATGCTGCAGAGAGATGCCTCTCCCCAGCCCACCTCCTCCGCTGCCACCCGGAAGTCAACAGTGTGATCCGCCGCCGACAGCTTCCCTGTTGGAGACTAAGGAGCCGATCGGCGAGGACGCTGTCACGACATGAGTGGTCGAACACCTCTAAAAAGTCTTGCATGAACCGGTCATAAGATAGGGTTGCGTAGCTGGGCTTCGACATAATGGCGTAAGCCCAAGCTAGCGCTCGCACCTCCAAGAGATTAGCCATGTACCCGATTCGGCTATGGTCTGAGGGGAAATCCCCAGGAACGCGCAGGAACACTGACTCACACTGCAAAATAAACCTCCGTGCTCCACCGAGTTTCCCGTTGAAGCGAGCGGGGGTCGGGATAGGTGTGAGCCGGGTCGGCGTTCCTGAGTTAGGCTGGCCAGCCGTGGAAGCGACTGGAGCCGAGGCGCCTTGAGGAACTGGGGGGAACGCCTGCTGGGGATCCAGGCGGTCTAACCGGTGAGTAATTATGGTTAATTGATTGAAAATAACTTGCTGTTGGTGCGCAGTCATATCCACCCGAGCCTCGAGGGAGGAAAAGCGGCATGCGAGCCCAGTGTCCGCTGGGCCGCCCTGCTGGAGCCGTACTGACATAATATTGGGCCCAGGAAACACGCACGCAGGCTCAGGTAGATTTGAAAGCTTTATTTCAACCAATAAAACATGCTTGGATGCGTGTGTGCGATATGTGAATGTGTTGTGGGTGGAAGATGAAGGCAGGGACAGAGCAGCACGCCGTGCAGCCAGGCAACCCTATGGATGAGATGAGAGCAGGGAGTTAGCTGAGCAAACCACACAGGAGAGTAATAAAGCAATGTGCTTACTTGCAGTAACAGAGGTGGCTGGCGTTGGCAAGAACCCAAGCCTGGGAGACAGCGTCCTGCTGTGCGTCCACAGAGGAGAGGTGTAGCAGGAGAACGATGAAGACGAAGGAGAGGATGTCCGCCGCCGGGGAATCCACCTGTGCACAGGGGAAGGCTGAGAGGACAGGTGAGAAAAATAGACAGCTTACGTGTCGTTGAGATGATCAGCAGGCCTGGAGGAAGGAATCTGCTGAGGGTTAGAGCACGAAGGAAGACAGACGGCTCCAGGCCGATGCTCAGGGCGAGGTGGAATAAATAGTTGTGTGCTAACGATGAGCAGGTGTGCGCGCAGCTGAGGTGGATGCCCGTGAGCGGCGAGTGGTGACACTGAGGAGCTCATTTAGCAGCGGACTACATCATCCTAGGTGCACAACCGAGAGGTTTCGCAGGTCCTTCCTACCTACAGCTGTCAGACTGTACAACCTAAGCAGGGCTGCTCGCAGAGATAGCAAAAAGACATGACGACCTAATAGTATTGAATGCAAAAGACGCAATAGACTTACACAATGGTCCCCTCCGGTATACAACTAGGAAAATACCGGTCGCTACGGAGGGTAACAATATGCTGTTTCATTCCATCTAGCTACAATGCTCCGCACTGTGTGTGTTTATTACCTCCGCCAAAGAGGTAATGTTTTTGCCGGGGTTTGTCCGTCTGTCTGTCTGTCTGTCTGTTGGTTAGCAAGATAACTCAAAAAGTTTTGGACGGATTTCGATGAAACTTTCAGGCATTGTTGGAAATGGTACAAGGAAGAACTGATTAAATTTTGGTGGTGATCCGGATCACCATCCACAAGAAAACCGCCATTACGGAAAATGCCATTTTCGTGAATAACTACTGAACCACTAATCCTATCATTGTCAATCCAATTGCTAGTCATATGTTTTCGTGGTCAAGGAATCTGAAAATGTACACACAAACACTGTATGGGGGGAACCGTGGTCGCCATTACGGAAAATGCCATTTTCCTGAATAACTACTGAACCACTAATCCTATCATTGTCAATCCAATTGCTAGTCATATGTTTTCGTGGTCAAGGAATCTGAAAACGTACACACAAACACTGTATGGGGGGAACTGTGGCGCTTGGCGGAGGTCTGCGCTCTCCGAGTGCTTTTCTATATTTATTCCATCTAGCAACAATGCTCCGCACTGTGTATTTATTACCTCCGCCAAGGAGGTTATGTTTTCATCGGTGTTGGTTTGTCTGTCTGTCTGTCTGTCTGTTTGTTTGTCTGTCTGTCTGTTTGTTTGTTAGCAAGATAACTCAAAAAGTTATGGACGGATTTTCATGAAATTTTCACAGATTGTCAGAAATGGGCTATCCTACAGATGATTAGATTTTGGTGGTGATCCGGATCACCGTCCACAAGAAAACCGCCATTACGCAAAATGCCATTTTCGTGAATAACTACTGAACCATTAATCCTATCATTGTCAATCCAATTGCTAGTCATATGTTTTCATGGTCAAGGAATCTGAAAACGTACACACAAACACTGTATGGGGGGAACTGTGGCGGTTGGCGGAGGTCTGCGCTCTCCAAGTGCTTTTCTAGTATATTTATATATTTATTCCATCTAGCTACAATGCTCCGCACTGTGTGTCTATATATTTATGTATTTATATGTACATATGTATACTCGCTGCTCTTGTTTTTTCTTGTCTTCTGATTGTTGCTCTGAGTGTTGCTGTCCCTGTGCTGTTGCAATCCTGGAATTTCCCCATTGTGGGACAAATAAAGGCTTATCTTGTCTTTTATGACATAACGCACGGCTCAGGAGACACACACGCAGGCTCAGAGTGAATTCAATAGCTTTATTAAGCAACAAGGATGGATGGATGCGTGTTTGTGAAATGTGGATGTACTGCTGGTGGACGTCAGCGTCAGGCACGGAGGCAGGAAACCGTACAGCTGGACAACCCTGGGGAGAGAACACAGGGAGAAGGTGACGGGCATCAAACCAGTACAACAAGAGATGAGAGGTAAGTTGGCTTACTTGGCAGGGCAGGTGGCAGGCACGCACAAGGGAGAGTCTGGGAGACAGAGACCTGACGATGCACCTGACAGCAGCCGCGAGGTGGTGAAGCGGGGGCGGGGTCTGCCGCCGGGAAAGGTCCACCTGTGCACAGGGGAAAGGCTGGAACACAAGTTGAGAGTAGCTTACGTGAGCGATCTTGCTGTTTAGCGAGGGGGTTCCTCTGGAGCAAGTAGCCGAAGGAAACAGACGGCTTCAGGCCGAAGCCCAGGGCAGAGCGGCTTATATGCTCCGCCGCTGACGAGGTGCAGGTGTGCGTTCAGCTGGCGCCGCTAATGAGCGGCGAGTTGTAACAGTACTCCCCCCTCTAGCAGCGCCTCCTGGCGATGGTTTATTAGGGAACATCCGGTGAAACTCGGTGATGAGAGAGCGATCCAACACGAACGAGGAACGGACCCATTGCCTCCATTCTGGACCATAGCCCTCCCAGTCCACCAAATACTGTAGCCCGCGACCCCGGTGTCGGGAGTCCAACATGGTCGAGACAGTCCAAGCCGGGTGGCCGTCAATCATCCGAGGCGCGGGCGGCGCAGCAGGAGGAGGGCAGATGGGATCAGACACCACCGGTTTCACCTTAGAGACGTGGAAGGTGGGATGGATGCGGAGGGAGGGGGGAGTAGCAACGCGCACTGCCACCGGGTTGATTACCTTAGTGACGGGGAATGGGCCCATGAAGCGTTTCGCCAACTTCCTCCTCTCACCCTTCAGGTTAACATCCTGCATGGAGACTCAGACCGGTTGGCCCACCTGGTAGGTAGGAGCAGGTCTTCTTCGCCGATCCGCTGTGGCCTTATTGCGCTCCGCCGTGCGTAAAAGCACATTGCGCGCGGCTGTCCAAATTGAGCGACACCGCCTGAGGTGAGCCCGGACCATGGGGACTGCAGCTTCGTCCTCCAGCGAGGGGAACAAAGGGGGGTCGTAACCCAGGGACACTTTGAAAGGGGACATCCCTGTGGCTGAAGAACGAGCGGTGTTGTGAGCATATTCAACCCAGGCGAGATGTTTGCTCCATGACGCAGGCTTCGAGGCAGTGACGCAACGGAGAGCAGCCTCCAGCTCCTGGTTGGTCCGTTCACACTGCCCGTTAGATTGGGGGTGATGGCCGGAGGAGAGGCTTACCTGGGCTCCTATTGTCCTGCAGAAACTCCGCCAGACGTCCGAGGCGAACTGGGGACCCCGGTCGGAGACCACGTCAGCTGGTATCCCATGCAGCCTGACCACGTGCTGGACGAGAATGTCTGCCGTCTCCAAGGCAGAGGGTAGCCCCCGTAAAGGCACGAAATGGGCAGCCTTGGAGAACCGGTCAACGATGGTCAGGACAGTGTCAAAGTTGTTAGAGACGGGGAGGCCAGTGACGAAGTCTAATGCGATGTGCGACCAGGGCCTACTAGGGACGGGCAGGGGCTGGAGCAAACCCGCAGGAGGAGAGTTGCCAGACTTACTGGTGGCACAGACGGGGCAGGCCCGGGCGTAGCGGGCAGCGTCCTTGCATAACCCCGGCCACCAAAAGGAGCGTTGGAGCAGGTCAATCATACGGGAGGTACCAGGATGGCAGGCTATCTTGGATGTATGGAGCCAATGGATGACCTCCCCGCGAACGGAGGACGGAACGTAGAGCCTCCCCTCCGGTCCGCCGCCCGGATCTGGTTCTGATTCCTGCGCCTTACGGACCTTATCCTCGATCTCCCAAGTAACGGCTCCCACGATGCACGACCTGGGCAGGATGGTATGAACAGCGTCCCCCGAATCTTCAGGGGCGAATTGCCTGGAGAGGGCGTCAGGGAGACCGTTTTTGGAGCCCGGCCTGAATGTGATGGTGAAACGGAACCTGGCAAAAAACAGAGACCAACGGGCCTGGCGGGCGTTCAGACGTTTGGCAGTTCTTAAGTACTCCAGATTTTTGTGGTCCGTTAACACCACGAAAGGCAGGGCGGCCCCCTCCAGCCAGTGACGCCACTCTTGGAGCGCGAGCTTGATGGCAAGAAGCTCCCTGTCCCCCACGTCGTAATTGCGCTCCGCCGGGGACAGGCGCCGGGAGAAGAAGGCACAAGGCCGTTTGACCCCATCAGCCGGTGACTGCTGAGACAACACTGCCCCCACCCCCGTATCCAAGGCGTCGACCTCCACGATGCACTGCAAAGAGGGGTCGACCTGGCTGAGGACCCGGGAGGATGAAAATTCCGCCTTCAGCGCCTGGAAGGCCGCCGCGGCCTCTTCAGTCCACTGGAACCGGGTTTTAGGGGAGGTGAGATGGGTCAGAGGGCCGACGATGGCTCCAAAGTTGGGCACAAAGCGGCGGTAGAAGTTGGCAAAGCCGACGAATTGTTGCACCTGCTTTCTAGATGAGGGGGTCGGCCAATCTACCACCGCTTTAATCTTGGCTGGGTCTGGAAGCACCTGGTCATGGGAGATGACAAACCCGAGAAATGACGTCTTCTTGGCATAGAATTCGCACTTCTCCGCCTTCACGTATAACCGATTCTCCAGTAGCCTCTGCAGGACCCGTCTCACATGCACCTGGTGCTCGTCCCTGGACTTGGAGAAGATGAGAATGTCATCCAGGTCAACGAACACAAACAGGCCAATGAAATCCCGGAGAACATCATTTATCAGGTGCTGAAAGACGGCTGGAGCGTTGGTCAACCCGAACGGCATGACCAGGTATTCAAAGTGGCCGTTCGGGGTACGGAAGGCTGTTTTCCATTCATCTCCCTCCCGGATCCGGACGAGGTGGTACGCACTGCGGAGATCCAGCTTGGTAAACCAGGTCGCCCCCTGGAGGGAGTGGAAGGCAGTGTCCATCAGGGGCAGGGTGTAACGGTCCTTCTCCATGATGTCGTTTAGGGCTCGGAAGTCGATGCACGGACGAAGCGAGCCGTCTTTCTTGCCCACGAAGAAGAACCCTGCACCTAATGGCGATGAAGATGGGCGAATAATACCTGCGCTGAGAGATTCCTTGAGGTATGAGTTCATGGCCTCCTTCTCCGGTGCTGACAGGCTGTAGAGGCGTCCCGAAGGGAGCGGCGCCCCCTGGCGGAGGTTTATGGCGCAGTCGTAAGGCCTGTGTGGAGGAAGGGACATTGCCTTGGACTTACTGAAGACCGCACCCAGGTCGTGAAACTCCACGGGCACCAAGGAGAGGTCCGGAGGCGCGGCATCCTTGACCACGGGAGGAGAAGATGGCGAGCAGGCAGCGGATTGGAGGCAGGTGCTCATGCAGAAGGTGCTCCAGGCTGTTACCTTCCCGGTCTTCCAATCCAGGACGGGATTATGGAGACGGAGCCATGGATAACCCAGGATCACAGGTGACACAGCGGAGGGCAAGATGTAAAAGGAGATCTCCTCCCGGTGATTTCCTGAGACGATGACAGAGACGGGACTTGTCCGGTGGGTCACTTCTCCCAGAGATGCGCGGGAGAGATTAACGAGGGTGAGAGGAGTTTTGAGGGGCTGGCAACGGATGCCCAATCGGGTTGCCAGGCTTTGTGAAATAAAGCTTCCTTCCGCGCCTGAGTCCACCAGTGCGTGAGTGAGATGCCCTGTGGTGTTGTGGCAAAAACGGATGGGCAGCGACAAATGAGTGAGGGGAATTGTCCGGTTAGCATCCGCGAGGCCCCCTACAGTGACTCGCGGACCTCCCCGTTTGGCTTCTCCGGGCATTGCTCCACCGTGTGCTGGTCATCCCCGCAATACATGCAGAGACCCAGCGCACATCGGCGTTGTCTCTCCGCTAGAGGGAGCTTTGCCCGGCCCATCACTATTGGCTCTGACTCCTCGGGGACCTCCGGCGGCGGTAACGCCAGGGGGCGAGCTTGAAGCCGGCGTGACGAGACCCCTCGAGAGCGAGAAGGCTGCTTCCACTCCGAGGCGCGCTCGCGCAACCGGTTATCCAAGCTAATAGCTAGCGAGATTAGCTCCACCAGTGTTTCAGGGATATCCCGTCCAGCCAATTCATCCCTCAGACCTGAGTTTAGGCTGCGGAGGAAGATGCCGCAGAGGGCACGCTCCCCCCAGCCAACCTCCTCTGCTGTAACCCGGAAGTCTATGGCATAGTCCGCGGCCGATCGGCTCCCCTGCTGAAGGCTGAGGAGGCGATTGGTCAGGACACTCTCCACTCGGGAGTGATCAAAGACCTCCAGAAAACTAGTGACGAACTGGCCATAGGTGAGGGAGGCATAACCGGGCTTCGCCATTACGGCATAAGCCCAGGTGAGTGCCCGACCCTCCAGGAGATTTCCTATATAGCCGATTCGGCTATGGTCCGAGGGAAAGTCCCCGGGAACGCGCAGAAACACCGACTCACACTGCATGATGAAGCCCCGCGCTCCACCGAGCTTACCGCTAAAGCGGGCGGGGGTAGGAATGGGTGTGAGTCGGGTTGGGGTTCCCGAGGCTGACTGGACAGCCGCTGAAGCAGCAGGAGCTGCACCGCCCTGATGAGCCGAGGGGAACGGCTGTGGGGGGTCCAGACGGTCTAACCGGGCAGTTATCAAGGTTAATTGGTTCAATATCACTTGCTGCTGATGAGCTATTAAATCCACCCGAGCCTCGAGGGTGGAAAATCGGCGTGCGAGCCCGCTGTCCGCCGAGCCGCTCTGCTGAAGCCGTACTGACATAACGCACGGCTCAGGGGACACACACGCAGGCTCAGAGTGAATTCAATAGCTTTATTCAGCAACAAGGATGGATGGATGCGTGTTTGTGAAATGTGGATGTACTGCTGGTGGACGTCAGCGTCAGGCACGGAGGCAGGAAACCGTACAGCCGGACAACCCTGGGGAGAGAACACAGGGAGAAGGTGACGGGCATCAAACCAGTACAACAAGAGATGAGAGGTAAGTTGGCTTACTTGGCAGGGCAGGTGGCAGGCACGCACAAGGGAGAGTGTGGGAGACAGAGACCTGACGATGCACCTGACAGCAGCCGCGAGGTGGTGAAGCGGGGCGGGGTCCGCCGCCGGGAAAGGTCCACCTGTGCACAGGGGAAAGGCTGGAACACAAGTTGAGAGTAGCTTACATGAGCGATCTTGCTGTTTGACGAGGGGGTTCCTCTGGAGCAAGTAGCTGAAGGGAACAGACGGCTTCAGGCCAAAGCCCAGGGCAGAGCGGCTTATATGCTCCGCCGCTGACGAGGTGCAGGTGTGCGCTCAGCTGGCGCCGCTAATGAGCGGCGAGTTGTAACATTTTATATATATATATACAGTATATATATATATATATTACAGTGGAGCAAAAAAGTATTTAGTCAGCCACCAATTGTGCAAGTTCTCCCACTTAAAAGATGAGAGAGGTCTCCAATTTTCATCATAGGTATACCTCAACTATGACAGACAAAATTAGAAAAAAAAAATCCAGAAAATCACATTGAAGGATTTTTAATGAATTAATTGGTAAATTCCTCGGTAAAATAAGTATTTGGTCACCTACAAACAAGCAAGATTTCTGGCTCTCACAGACCTGTAACTTCTTCTTTAAGAGGCTCCTCTGTCCTCCACTCGTTACCTGTATTAATGGCACCTGTTTGAACTCGTTATCAGTATAAAAGACACCTGTCCACAACCTCAAACAGTCAGACTCCAAACTCCACTATGGCCAAGACCAAAGAGCTGTCAAAGGACACCAGAAACAAAATTGTAGACCTGCACCAGGCTGGGAAGACTGAATCTGCAATAGGTAAGCAGCTTGGTGTGAAGAAATCAACTGTGGGAGCAATTATTAGAAAATGGAAGACATACAAGACCACTGATAATCTCCCTCGATCTGGGGCTCCACGCAAGATCTCACCCCGTGGGGTCAAAATGATCACGAGAACGGTGCACAAAAATCCCAGAACCACATGGGGAGACCTAATGAATGACCTGCAGAGAGCTGGGACCAAAGTAACAAAGGCTACATCAGAAACACACTACGCCGCCAGGGACTCAAATCCTGCAGTGCCAGACGTGTCCCCCTGCTTAAGCCAGTACATGTCCAGGCCCGTCTGAAGTTTGCTAGAGAGCATTTGGATGATCCAGAAGAGGATTGGGAGAATGTCATATGGTCAGATGAAACCAAAATAGAACTTTTTGGTAAAAACTCAACTTGTCGTGTTTGGAGGAGAAAGAACACCATACCTACTGTGAAGCATGGGGGTGGAAACATTATGCTTTGGGGCTGTTTTTCTGCAAAGGGACCAGGACGACTGATCCGTGTAAAGGAAAGAATGAATGGGGCCATGTATCGTGAGGTTTTGAGTGAAAACCTCCTTCCACCAGCAAGGGCGTTGAAGATGAAACGTGGCTGGGTCTTTCAGCATGACAATGATCCCAAACACACCGCCCGGGCAACGAAGGAGTGGCTTCGTAAGAAGCATTTCAAGGTCCTGGAGTGGCCTAGCCAGTCTCCACATCTCAACCCCATAGAAAATCTTTGGAGGGAGTTGAAAGTCCGTGTTGCCCAGCGACAGCCCCAAAACATCACTGCTCTAGAGGAGATCTGCATGGAGGAATGGGCCAAAATACCAGTAACAGTGTGTGAAGACCTTGTGAAGACTTACAGAAAACGTTTGACCTCTGTCATTGCCAACAAAGGGTATATAACAAAGTATTGAGATGAACTTTTGTTATTGACCAAATACTAATTTTACCGAGGAATTTACCAATTAATTCATTAAAAATCCTTCAATGTGATTTTCTGGATTTTTTTTTTCTTATTTTGTCTCTCATAGTTGAGGTATACCTATGATGAAAATTGGAGACCTCTCTCATCTTTTAAGTGGGAGAACTTGCACAATTGGTGGCTGACTAAATACTTTTTATATTATATATATCTATATTATATTATATTATATTATATATGATATATATATAATTATATATAATTATATATTATATTATATATATATATACTACCGTTCAAAAGTTTGGGGTCACCCAGACAATTATTTTGTGTTTTCCATGAAAAGTCACACTTATTTACCACCATGAGTTGTAAAATGAATAGAAAATATAGTCAAGACATTGACAAGGTTAGAAATAATGATTTGTATTTGAAATAATAATTTTTTCCTTCAAACTTTGCTTTCGTCAAAGAATCCTCCATTTGCAGCAATTACAGCATTACAGACCTAACATGATTGCACAAGGGTTTTCTAATCATCCATTAGCCTTCTGATGCAATGAGCAAACACATTGTACCATTAGAACACTGGAGTGATAGTTGCTGGAAATGGGCCTCTATACACCTATGTAGATATTGCACCAAAAACCAGACATTTAAGATAAGATAAGATAAGATAAGCCTTTATTAGTCCCACAATGGGGAAATTCCAGGATTGCAACAGCACAGGGACAGCAACACTCAGAGCAACAATCAGAAGGCAAGAAAAAACAACATCTAGCAAACATATGTCCATATTACTATAAATGTATATATATAGACACACAGTGCAGAGCATTATGGCTGGTGGATGTGCAGCAGAAAGTCTAAGCTCTCTCTCCACGGATGCAGCGGGCCAGCTGGAAGTCTTTGGGCATGATGGTGACCCCCTTAGCGAAGAAGAGACCACCAGGTGGGTCTCGCTGGTCTCCTGCAGAGCCATGACGGCGAAACTCAGGAAACGCAGGACGGTCTTGAAGTCCTGAGCGATCTCCCTCACCAGGCGCTGGACGGGCAGCTTACGGATGAGCAGCTCCGTGGATTTCTGGTAGCGACGGATCTCTCTCAGAGCCACGGACCTGTGACGGCGAGGCCTCTTCACTCTGCCGGTGGCCAGAGCGCCTCTCCGAGCAGCCCTGGTGGCTAGCTGTCTCCTGGGGGGCTTCTTCCTCCAGTAGATTTTACGGGCGGTCTGCTTGGTTCTTGCCATCGCTCTTTATTATTCTGTCTTATATTTCTTTCACGCCGCCTAAACTCCAGCCCGGCACCCGCTTCGTTTTCGCTACAGCTCCCGGTATGTCGAGTTTCCCATTAGCAGCTAGAATAGTCATTTACCACATTAGCAATGTATAGAGTGTATTTCTGATTAGTTTAAAGTTATCCTCATTGAAAAAAGTGCTTTTCTTTCAAAAATAAGGAAATTTCTAAGTGACCCCAAACTTTTGAACGGTAGTGTATATATTGTGGAGCATGTAAATGAAGAGGCAGATTTGTTTCAGACGCTTTATTACACACTCTCACATTCTCAAACATAGTAAGAATGACATTCAAGTAGAAGCTCTTCTCTTAAATACCATGACATTCTTCTAGAATCTTCTCACACACAAAAGATGATCTTCTCGTCCAATCGCAATCAACCCACTCATCCTTAACACCTCCCTGTTATCTTACTAGGGAACCCCCGCTCTTTGTTCCTGTCTAAGATGGTATACAATTAGGCTCTCCCCAGGTTGCCCCCCCCCCCGCAACTTAGATAGGACAAAAGGATAACAGTCCACATGCTGTGATAGAACCATTAACATCAATCCACATATTGCTTGGGCTTCAGTCTTCTCCCGTATCTGCTGTAACCAGAGTTCGCCGCCTCAGCGGCGCTGCCCTGCCTTTGGGGAGCTGTTGTTTGGGGGGAAAACCTTTCTGTCTGTCCGTGTGGGTGCTCTGAGGAATCGTCCCTCTGGGGAACTCCCGGTGGGGGTCTTCTATGCCGAGGGGCCCTCGCCAACAGCACTTGCTCGTCCGCCACAACGAAAGCAGGTTTGAGTCTGTCTATGCCAATTTTTTCCCTCCTACCCCCCAAGTCTAGCAAAAAATGCTTATCCCCTGTTTCCAGCACTCTGAATGGTCCATCATAGGGTGGGCGCAGTGGAGGGCGGTGGGCGTCGTGTCTGACAAAAACAAACTCCGCGTTCTTCAAAGTTTTAGGCACAAAAACGCACGGAAAACTGTGGTGGGCAGGGCCCGGCAGCGTGCCTGTGTCTGCGCTACGCTGCAAAAGCTGAGACGGGCAGCTGCCCGGTGCGGGATTATCTGGCAGAAACTCCCCGGGCAGCTGGAGTGGTTGTGCAAAAACGAGTTCTGCCGGGGAAGCTTCCAGATCCTCTTTAGGCACGCAGCGCAACCCCAATAAAACCCACAGTAGCCTGTCTACCCAATTTGCATCCGTCAATGAAGCCCTGAGAGCTGCTTTCAATGATCTATGAAAACGTTCGCATAACCCATTAGCCTGTGGGTTGTACGCGGTTGTGCGGTGAATTGTAATACCCAGACTGCGGGCCATCGCTGACCAGAGTTCGGAAACAAATTGAGGGCCTCTGTCGGACGTAATGTCCGACGGGACTCCAAAACGCGCTACCCATGCTGTTAAAAAAGCGCACGCCACCTCCTCGGACGTGGTTGCCGCCAGCGGAACCGCTTCCGGCCAGCGCGTGGTGCAGTCCACCATTGTCAGGAGGTGCGTGCACCCCTGTGATGGCGGGAGGGGGCCCACGAAGTCCACGTGAACATGGTCGAACCTCTTAGCCGGAATACGAAATGGCTCCAAGGGAGCCTTCGTGTGTCTGTGTACTTTGGCTCATTGGCACGCCACGCAGGCTGCCGCCCACTCTTTCACTTGTTTGCGAAGGCTCGGCCACACGAATTTCTCCCCTACCATTTTGATCGACGCGCGCACTCCTGGGTGCGCCAAAGAATGAATCGAGTCAAACACGCGGCGGCACCACGCGGCCGGGACCATGGGATGCGGACGACCCGTGGCGACATCGCAGATTAGGGGGGGCATGCCTTCTTGCAGCACCCTGCTCTCCAGCCTTAACCCTGTTGGTCCAGACTGGAGCGTGCGCACGTCCGCGTCACTAACCTGCTCCGCGGCCATGGCTGCGTAATCTATCCCCACGCAGACCGGGGCCGCCAAGGCGCGCGAGAGGCAGTCTGCCACTACATTCAGATTACCCGACACATGCTGAATATCGGTAGTAAACTCTGAGATCGCAGCCAGCTGTCTCTGCTGCCGGCCCGACCACGGTTCTGAAACCTTGGCCATCTCGAATGTTAGCGGCTTGTGGTCAACGAACGCGGTGAAACTGCGCCCTTCCAGCCAGAACTGGAAGTGGCGAATGGCCAGGTGGAGGGCCAGCAACTCTCTGTCGAACGCATTGTATTTACGTTCACTGTTGCGCAAAGTCCTGCTGAAAAAGGCGAGCGGCTGCCAAGCCCCGGCTACGCGCTGCTCCACGACCGCCCCTATGGCCACATCTGAAACGTCAGTGGTGAGCGCTATGCGGGCCGTTGGGTCTGGATGTGCCAGCAATGCAGCATTTGCCAGGGCTGCTTTGACTTCCGAGAATGCCCGCTCTCGCTCCTGGGTCCATTCGACCCTATCCGCGGGTTTCTGTTTTTTGAGCGCGGCGTACAATGGTTGCATGAGCTGCGTGGGGAAGGAAACGGTTATAAAAGTTTACCATTCCCCAAAATTCTTGTAGCGCCCTGACCGTTTGCGGCCGGGGAAAATCCGCCACTGCACGCACCTTGTCAGGCAGCGGGATCGCTCCTTCGGGAGAGACACGGTGCCCCAAAAAATCAATATCCGTCACTCCAAACTGACATTTTGCTGGGTTGATTATTAACCCGTGAACTTCCAACCTCCGGAAAACTGTCCTGAGGTGGGTTTTGTGTTTGTCTTTGGACGCGCTGGCTACCAGGATATCGTCCAGGTAGACGAACACGAACGAGAGATCGCGCAGCACTGCATCCATCATGCGCTGGAACGTCTGTGCCGCTCCTTTCAACCCGAATGGCATGCGCAAAAACTCGAATAAACCAAGTTATTACCGCTGTTTTGGGTATGTCCTCAGCGCGCACTGGGACTTGGTGGTAACCGTGGACCAGATCTATCTTGGAAAAAATGCACGCCCCAGCGAGGTGAACGGAAAAATCCTGTATGTGGGGAATTGGGTAGCGATCGTGCTACCCAATTCCGCTGCCGAAAACGTCGGGACTGTGAGTGCTGGGAACTGAGTGAGCAGCGTGTGGAACTTACCGCCTGCTGCTGTGACGTTGGCTTGTGCTGTCGGCCGGGTCACTCGAGCTATACAGGGGAGAGAGTCGAAAGGCAGTGCATTAACTAGGCGCCTGTTAGCAAGATCAACCAGTAAATTATGTGCACAAAGAAAATCAGCCCCCAGTATATGATAATCCAATGCTGCTATGACAAAAGTCCACTCATATGTACGGCCGTGTAGAGACAAGAGTAGAGTCTTCTCACCAAAGGTCTTAATCTCCGAGCCGTTCGCTGCTGCCATCTCGGGGCCGCTAGATCCTGCCAGCCGGTCAGCGTAGGTCGGCTGGATGAAACTCTTCTGGGCGCCGGTGTCCACGAGGAAATGCCTCCCCGAGCGTGCGTCCGTCAGGTAGAGCAGCTTGTTCTCCTCCCCGAGGATCGCGGCTGCTACCGACTCCCGGTCTTGGCGTTTCCCGAGCGCTTGAACTGGCAAGGTGGTGTACATCTGCGTGCCTTCTCTCCGAAGCGGCAGTGGTAGAAACAAAGCGTGTCACCCTTGCGCTCCTTGGCCCCCGCTGCTGCTGCCGTCGGTGGCTCCTCGCCTCCTCTGGTCGTCTCGCTGAGCTCCGTCGCTGCCGCGATGGTCGTGAACGCCCTGCTGGCAATGATGACCCGGTCTGCCTCCCGGGCTAGCGCACGAAAGTCCCACTCGGCCAGCAACGGCGAATTGGCCAGGGCCGCTCTCGCCGCTGTCGGAAGTTTCCGGAGGAAGAGGTGGGTAAAAAGAAAGTGGTCGTCGTCCGTGCCCCTCAATGTCAGCATCTTCTCCATAAAGTCTATTGCCGACCCATCTCCCAACTCGGTCCGCGTCAGGAGCCTCTCTGCTCTCTCACCATCCGAGAGAGTGAAGTGTTGGATGAGCGCAGCCTTTAGCGCCTCGTACTTGTTGCCAGTTGGTGGCTGATCGAGCAGGCTCGCTACGTGCTGAGCTGTGCGGGAGTCGAGCACTGCAACCACATAGTGGAACTTGGTGTCATCTGCCGTTATTCCCCGGAGGGCGAACTGAGCCTCGACGAGGTGGAACCAAGAGCGCGGATTGTTCTGCCAGAAATCCGGTAGCTTGACTGCGACCGCACATGCATGGCAGGAGGTTCCCGTTGAGGTCGGCTCCGGGGATCTTGAACCGTGTTCCATGATACGTCTTGGGTCACCAGTGTGGAGCATGTAAATGAAGAGGCAGATTTGTTTCAGACGCTTTATTACACACTCTCACATTCTCAAGCATAGTAAGAATGACATTCAAGTAGAAGCTCTTCTCTTAAATACCATGACATTCTTCTAGAATCTTCTCACACACAAAAAATGATCTTCTTGTCCAATCGCAATCAACCCACTCATCCTTAACACCTCCCTGTTATCTTACTAGGGAACCCCCGCTCTTTGTTCCTGTCTAAGATGGTATACAATTAGGCTCTCCCCAGGTTGCCACAATATATGTATATATATAAAGGAGAGAGATGATACTGTTTTCTTTTTTCTTTTTTTTGGGGGGGGGGGTCTTTGACTTTGTAAGGGGAGGGTGTTATATGTGGGATTTGACACTTGGGGCTTGCCGTAGCCTAGCTGAGGGAGTTGGGGTGATGACATCAGGCGGGCTACGGCTGGAGTGTATATTCTGTTGTTCACAATAATAAAGGCAGTTCGATGTTTAGTTGAGAGAGGCTCCCGTCTCATGTTATTCGGACATAACACAGACCTCAACAGAGTCTAGAGCAGACCTGGGCATTGTACGGCCCCCAGGCTGCATACAGCCCTTTAGTTGACTCTGACTGGCCCGCGTGAGGTTAACTGTAAATTTCAAAATAAACACATTTTCTAATTTTACCTAATGCATGGACTAAAGCTGTGCTGCTTTTATTTTGAAGTTTTTTATTCATGTGCATAATGACGCAATACGTAAATCAATACTGCACATGATTGAATCTACCTTGTCACAAGCAGACGACTTTAGCCCTCAAAAATGCCCGCGCATGCTAAAAAAAGAAAGGTAGATGCCGAATGCAGGGTTTTCATCAAAACATGGACTGCTAAGTATTTATTTACTTGGCTATGGACAAGAGTTGTGATGTCCGTGACACAGCCCAGCTACTAGTATTTGTCCGTGGGATAACGGACTTCAAAATTATGGAGGAGCTGGCAGCAATGCGGTCAATGAAAGGGACGATGGCAGGGAGCAATCTGTTCACAGAGGTAAATGTATGCATGGACAAACTGGGGCTGAAATGGGACACACTGGTTGGTGTCACAATGGATGGTTGTCCAAATCTGATGGGGAAAAATGTCTTGACTTTTGAAACATATACAAGAAAAAGTAACTGAAATCGACGCAGATCAGAAATTGGTATTTTTGCATTGTATTATACATCAGCATGTGTTGTGCAAGTCAGTGCTAAAAGTTAACCATGTTATTGATGTTGTAACTAAAATAGTTAACTTCATCAGGGCACGAGCATTGAATCACAGTTTGTTGCACTTTTGGAGGAGCATGAGACTGAACATAGTGACATCGGTTACCACACAGCTGTCAGATGGCTCAGCCTGGCCAAAGTGCTAAAAAGAGTTTGGGACCTGAAAGCAGAGATTTGAAAGTTTTGTGAGAAGAAAGGCAAAGGCATACCAGAGCTCTCAGATGAGGACTGGATGGCAGATTTTGCATTTGCTGTTGATATGACTGCACTGATGAATGAACTGAACACCAAACTGCAAGGCAAGGGCCTTTTTGTTTATGAAATGCACAGCCTAGTGAAGGCTTTCATGAGAAAGTTGCAGTTTCTTTCAAGCCAACTGGACAGCAACACTCTCACTCACATGCAAACCCTGAAAGAATTCACACCATCAGCTGATCACCTCCGCAGGTACTCATCCTTGTTAGTAGCACTGCATGGTGAGTTTTCAAGGCGATTTGAAGATCTCAGAACAATCAAGGATGAAATGCACATTATTTCCTCTCCCTTTACCTGCAGTGTGGATAATGCACCCAGTGATGTTCAGCAGGAACTAATTGATACGTCAAACAGGTTCATTTTGTCTTCTTTCAATTATTTATCCTTTTTTTTTTTCCTTTGAAAGACAAAAGTAAAATAGAAAGATGTCTTTACCTTCTTTACATGTTTCAACTGCACTGCAGCCTTCATCAGAAGAGTCAGCTGATTGCTGCCAGGTGACATTTATCAGCTGATTTTCGTAGGCGGGGCCAGCTCAGCAGATCTGTCAGATCCGCTGAGCCGGCCCCGCCTCCCGCCGTCAGATGGTCTCTGGAGAATGTGGTCTCTTTCTATTTTACTTTTGTCTTTCAAAGGAAAAAAAAAAAAGGATAAATAATTGAAAGAAGACAAAATGAACCTGTTTGACGTATTACGTGGAAGTTATGGACAAGTTTGCATTAAAGACTTCCGCCGGCTGGAGAAATTGGAGAAAACACAGGCACGCTTCAGAAACCACCTACGATTCAACCTCCGTTGCAGAGATGAGGAGGTCACACCCCAAAGCCTCAATATAAGAAATCCAATCCCGACCAAGAACGCAGAAAAAATCATCAACAAAGCACGGAAAGACCTTATAAAAGAACGTATAAGAATAACGGCAAATAAAGTAGACAAAATAAACAACCAAATCAAAGAGGAAACGGACATGTTTAAGCAACGCTACCCGACGGACCAGAAAACGCAGGAGCAGATAAAAGCACAACTGAAACACGCACACGAACAAGAATTCATCACAACGAAAAACCGCCAATTGAAAAAATTAAAAAAACTCACAGAAAGAAAGAACGGACGAAGACAAACACACACGGAAAAGAACGATAAGTGGGTCAAAAACCTATCACAACGCACACTCACGGACACGGAGAAAACAGTGCTGAACAGAGGACTGAACTTCGCCATCACACCAGCCAGAATCCCCCATGAAGAATACATCCTCGCAACAGAACTGGCATGTGAAAAAATCCAGGACCAAGGAGAAAAAGCAGCACTCCAGAACGCAGTCGCAGGAATCCTCAAAACGGCCAAATTACCACAAAGCAACGTTACAAGAAAAGAAGAAAAAGCATTAAACTCACTCAAGACAGATAAAACGATCACAATACTCCCAGCAGATAAAGGCAGAACAACAGTAATTTTGGACACGGAAACATACGAAAAACAGATGGAAACCATGTTGGCAGACAGTAACACATACGAAATCATTAAAACAAACCCGACAGAAGAAAAGAAAAAAATGCTCAAAGCCCTTCTAAAACCTCTATTAGAAAGCAATAAAATCACAAAGGACGCATATGATCACCTGATCCCCACAGCCAGCATCACCCCTCGGATTTATGGAACACCGAAAATACATAAAAAGGATATCCCACTGCGGCCAATAATAGACAGCATTGGATCAGTCACATACAACTTATCAAAAGCCCTAGCTGAAATCATCAAACCCCTCCTTGGACTATCAGACTTTCACTGTAAAAATTCAAAAGAGCTGGCACAAGAACTCAAAGACATAAAAATAGAATCAGACGAGATCCTCATCTCACATGACGTCATCTCTTTATTCACAAAGACTCCTATTGACGTCACACTACATATAGTGCAAGAACGCCTCAACAAGGACAGTACCCTGAAAAGACGCACCAACCTCACAGTCCATGACATATCCAAATTACTACAGTTTGTTGCAAAATCCACTTATTTTCAATTCAGAGGAAAAATCTACAAACAAAAAGAAGGATTTGCAATGGGAGACCCACTATCAGCCATCATGAGCAGTTTTTTTTATGGAGGATCTGGAAAATAAAGCCATCAACACAGCACCCACAATATGCAAACCCACCCTTTGGAAGAGATACGTAGATGACATTCTGGAAAAAATAAGGAAAGGACATACACAAGAACTCACTGACCATCTGAACAGTACAGACAGTACGGGGAACATAAAATTCACACACGAAGAGGAGGAAAATGGCACCATAGCCTTTCTGGACATGAAAATCCACCACAACGAGGATGGCAGCATAAAAATCACAGTCTACAGGAAACCAACCCACACAGATCAATACCTACTTTGGACATCGGAACACCCCACAGCACACAAGCTATCAGTCGTCAGGACATTATATGAACGAGCCACCATCATCACGGAACAAGAAGACAGACAGGAAGAGGAAAACCACATAAAACATGCACTTATACGCTGCCAATATCCAGTATGGGCCATAAACAAAGGGAAACAGCAAGTCAAAAACAAAGAAAATAAACAGGACACAAGACACAGAACAAAAGCTGAAATCAAAAACAAGGAAACCATAACTATACCATACATACGAGGGATCACGGAACCAATTCAAAGGATCATGAAAAAATACAAAATAAACACAGCAGTCAAACCACACAAAAAATTAAGACAGTTATTAGTACACCCCAAGGACAGAATAGAACAAGACAATAAATGCAATGTATTATATGAAATATCATGCAGATCATGTAACAAA
The DNA here is from genome assembly GCA_020510985.1 of Pholidichthys leucotaenia. Lineage (NCBI taxonomy): Eukaryota > Metazoa > Chordata > Actinopteri > Cichliformes > Pholidichthyidae > Pholidichthys > Pholidichthys leucotaenia. The sequence goes on from CM035850.1 coordinate 378,432, forward strand.
ACCTACATTGGAGAAACCGGAAGATTATTCACCACAAGAAAAAAAGAACACCAAAAGGAATGTGAGAAGGAAACGCAAGGACGACTCACAAGATCACAAAAAGAAAAAGCAGAACAAGAAACATTAAAATCAGCTATATCGGACCACTGCAAAAGAAATAATCACATCATGGACTGGGACAACACAAAAATTATTGGATCGGAGAGCAACAGACACAAACGTTGGATCAAGGAGGCAATAGAGATCAGAAAGCGGGGAAAAGACACCATGAACCGAGATGAGGGGGCCTTTATGCTTTCTCACACCTGGGACCACATTCTCCAGAGACCATCTGACAGCGGGAGGCGGGGCCGGCTCAGCGGATCTGACAGATCTGCTGAGCTGGCCCCGCCTACGAAAATCAGCTGATAAATGTCACCTGGCAGCAATCAGCTGACTCTTCTGATGAAGGCTGCAGTGCAGTTGAAACATGTAAAGAAGGTAAAGACATCTTTCTATTTTACTTTTGTCTTTCAAAGGAAAAAAAAAAAAAAAGGATAAAGGAACTAATTGACCTGTAGTCTGAAGCGATACTGGCAGAGCACTTTAAGTCAGGATTACTGCTGGAGTTTCACTCTTCTCTCAAGGAAGAGAACTTTCTAAACATGAAGAGACATACTCAGAAGATGTTGGTTCTGTAACCCAGTGTTAAAAACGTGAATAAAATTATAAATATCGATTTCGTTTTAAAAAAAATAAACCCCCATTTCACAATGGGAATAAATAATTTGAAGATGAATATTTAAATAAATATAAGTTCATAGAATATATACCTAAATAGTTAAGAACATTTTCTGGGGAGTTTTGATAAAGTTCCCAATATTTTTGTTTAGTATTTTGAGCAACCAATGGCTGCGCCGTTGGGTGGCAGCATCAGCCAATGGGATCAGGCACTCTCTCTCTCTCGGTCTTGGTGTAACCTGCATTTTGCTCAGTCACGTCAGACACAGTGGAAGACACCGACCGAGAGAGACGATCACTTGCTGAGATGGAGACGCTAACGTGCTAATAGCAGCCTTTGCCTGGATAAAACTTTGAGATTGGTAAGCCTGAACTACTGAACTAACACCCGAAATGAGACATTGCTGTATTATCAAATTCTAATACCTCGTTTGTTAAATTTTAAGATTTGAAACCAAAGGCTGTGAACTCACGTTGAGCGCGGGAATCCCCATGACGCACGTGTCACTTAGCATGGTGAGTGCCATTCATTGTGTATGTGGGATGTTAACCGCTAGCTTAAAATGCTAACCGCCGATGCTAATTCCGGCTAGGTTTTCCATCAGAAAAGGGCGTTTTTCAAAGCTGTAATGGTTAGCAACGGTCCCATTTCACTTGCCATTGAATGTTACTTAAGAGTGAATGTTGAATCTGTGGTTTACAGGTGTTTGGAGTGTAAATTTGTGTTAAATTGTTGTGCTAGCACATTTTCTTTTTCTCCCTTGTGGGCTAACGGTGCAGCACACTGCACAAATGTCACTGTTATTGTCAAGTGCCCTCCAAGGCACTTCACTTATTTGTTTTAGGTACCATGTGATAAAGTTGGATAGTAGATGTGTTTATTTTATGCACATTTAGAAATGTAAGAGATTTGATTTATTTGTTGTACAACCTAAGACTAATTAGAAGTATTTTGAAACCAGCTATAGATCATAGCCTGAGTTTTTGTTCTGACCTATTTTCTAGGTCAGGTTTTTTTTGTTCCTGGAGCAAGAAAAACGTGGATTCTCCAGATCTGGATGGCGAGCCGATTGCCCGAACCTAACCGCCTGGTAAAGGTGACTCAACTGGTCACCTGGAACAGATATTGAAGGACTGTATATACTGTAAATATATTTTGGGGTTATTTTATTTTTATTTGTTTTCCTTTATTGTCATAAGCACTCTACTTTTGTTTAAGTGTACACAACTTTAAAAAATATATATATTTGCAAGTTCCATACACCTTGTGTGTGAGTCTTCTATTGTTGCACCCTCCGGGCTCCTAAGAACCTGGAATCTGTCTGATCTGGCCCAATTGTTCCTTCTGTCCAGGTAGTAAAGTTTAAGGTAACTACACTGCCATAACACAATACTACCAAAAGGGTACAAGATTACACCTAAAGTGGTATTACAAAAATTTGGCGAGGCCAGCCAGGAGCCTGGAGCGTTGCGCAACAGTAGTGGACTCTGTTTTGACACCTGACCAAACAGTTCATATACTGTCAATATGGAATTTGTCGAAAAATATGGTGTCAAAGTTCCAAATGCAGTCATTGTCAGTGGTGTTGTTGCCCAAGAAAAAGACAAAAACGTTTTTAAGTTCCTAGAGCAACATGGCACTATTCGTAGGGTATTTAACATTGATGATAACTCGTCTGACTTTGACAAAAGTCACATTGTAGAATTCGAGTCTGGATTAGCTATTGAAACATTAGCACCTGTGTTGCCGTATTTTTTTGCATCCACTGACAATCCTGATGTTAAGTACTGCATCCAAGCCCTAACTGATGTGTACACTAAAACGGTAGGGGGCAGTGTTACTGAGACTTATCTTAGCAACCTGAAGGGTTTAGTTAAGTTAAGTGGAAAAGGTTTTGAAGAGGTGTTGCAGGAGGTTATGTCCACAATAGGGAAGTCTATTGAAGCTGCTGAGACAGCTGAAACGGTCTCTGCTGACATTGATCCTGCTTCCCCTACTGCAGAACCCACACAAAGTGGAGTCTCTCCTCCACTCCACGTTGAAGTGCCTCGCACCTCTAAAACCACTCAAGCACTCTTCCAAAGTCCTCTTAGACCAAACTGGACACCTCAAATGTTGAGTCCAGCTGATTTTAACCCACCCGAGGTTCAGAAAATCGTAGTCGAACATGTCATTAAAAATGCAGACAAGCCGTCAAATGCCCATTCCTCCTTGAGAATCAGAGCTTTCTCTGGCAAAACGCCAAGACCGTATACTGAAGCTGATTATGAAACATGGCGTTCACATGTTGACTTGATGATGGAAGATACGTCTTTGTCTGACTTGGAAAAATCTCGCAAGATCCTTGAAAGTCCTCTTGCTCCTACGTCTGATGTTATTTGCCCTCTTGGGTCTGAAGCCACCTCTGCCGGCTACCTTAAGCTGTTGGACTCAGCTTTTGGGACTGTTGAAGACGGTGAGGAACTACTTGTGCGATTCATGAACACTTTCCAAGATTATGGAGAAAAACCCTCTGCATATCTGCATCGTTTGCAGGTGGCGCTCAATCTCACAGTGCGTAGAGGCGGTCTGGAGCCACAGGAAGTGGACAAACAGCTTCTCAAGCAGTTTAACAGAGGCTGTTGGGATGATAATCTGCTAAAAGAGCTACAGCTGGAACTAAAAGATAAACATCCACCTGCGTATGCAAAGTTATTGCTTCACCTTCGCACTGCTGAAAACAGACAAGAAGTTAAAAACACACGCATGAAAAGACACTTGGGCACCACAAAACCAAAAGCAGCCTGCTACGAACAGTCACCGAAACAAGTACAAATAGTGAAGTAGAGTCTGACAGACTGAAAGAACTGAAAAAGCAAGTCGCTGATCTATAAAGCCAACTAGCTGCTGTCGTGAAACAAAAGAAACAAGCACCACCGAAGAAAGACCCAACTAAGGAATCTGAAAATAAAAAACCTGACCATGCCAAACCTGAAAACTTACCTTCGTCCAGCCATCCCAGTACTAGGCCCAAACCATGGTATTGCTTCCGCTGTGGCGAAGATGGGCATATTGTAGCCACTTGTGAGTCAGAGCCAAACCCTGCGCTTGTGGCTGCAAAACGCAAAGAACTAAGAGTAAAAAGACAGATTTGGGGACTTCTGGTCTGGACACCATGGTGATAGCAGCTTAACGCTGAAGCTCCCAGACCCGATCCAGGAAAATACCTTGAAAATCAGATTTAATGGATTTTTGGAAGAGTGAAAATCAAAAGACAATCATTATGCCTAAAGGAAAACAGAAGAAATCGACATTTACCAGGCCAGCACACGCATCGGCCGGAGAATCTGATCCGGAGGATTTCCATTCAGAAGACGAGGAGCTGAATGAAGCTAGCAAAAAGGTTAGCTTAAAAATGGTACTTAAGGAATTAAGACGATTTCTCCGAGAGTGTTGGGCCGAATTTCATGAAATCAAAGACGAAATAAAAAGGACAAACAGCAGAGTGGACCAGGCCGAGGACCGAATCATGGAAGCAGAGGAAAGAATAAAAGGGCTGGAAGATACCGTGCTGGAACTACACAAACGACAGTCAAGATTGGAGGCTAAGCTAACTGACCAAGAAGGAAGACTAAGAAGTGATAACATAAGAATTCATGGTCTGAAAGAAGGAGTCGAGGACGGTTTCACCACAATGGCGGCATGCGTGGAATCCTTACTGAGAGAAAAGTTGGAAATTCCCCAAACCACCGACTTGAAGATAGAAAGGGCGCACCGTACATTAGCCCCTAGGCCGGCGGCGGAAGCGCCACCAAGATCGGTGGGGGTGAAGTTCTCCAACTCCAGAATAAAAGAAGAGGTTGTAAGACTGGCTTGGCAGAAAAAAGGATTTATGCACCAAGAGAGAAAAGTTTTCGTGGAGCACGACTAGGCTCCGGAGGTCCTTAAAAAGCGTCGGGAATACAACGACGCTAAAAAGATACTAAGAGAGAAGAAACTGCGCTTTCAGACTCCATTTCCAGCGAAGCTGCGGGTTTTTTACGGGGAATGAGATGTGTCTCTACAACTCGGCGGAAGAAGCAACCACGGATATGGCGAGAAGAGGACTCCTGGTAACGGTGTATAAACCTGCAGCAGACCTGATCGAAAGAATCAAGGCTCAAACATGGTCCACACAGAGACCCTCAAAATCCACGGGCCAGCAGTGGGAAACCCAGCGCCAGAGCTAAAAGGAAAAACTGAGCGTTTACAGGAGGGAATAACGATATTTTTAATCAATCTGCACATCCAACCCTCCTCCTACAAGGTAACAAACATTAAAGGAGATGCAGAATCAGCAAGTGGTAAAACATTTCATGGAACAGACAATATTAGAAACAAAAATAAGTCTTTTTAAAAAAACAAAAAAACAAAAACTTGTTAAAATAGAAATGTGACAATGAACCACATGAACTCTCCACACTAACAAATACTGTACTAACGTGACTGTTTGCTGTGATGGTGGTGGGAGGTTGTGCACAATTTCATAGGGTATAGGCATAAAAAATAAATAAAATAAAATAAAATCATTACAAGTTCGGATTGGGATCTGAAATTCACGTTAAAAACATGGGACAACTTACAGGGGTAAGAGAGGGCCCTCAACACGTAACAGAGTTTGAGGAATTTCCCTCAAAGCCAACACACCATCAAGGCTCTTCTAAGGTGAATGAATGAATGAATGAATGAATTTATTTCGGATAGTACAGTACAGGTTAAAAGAAACTGAATAATATAACAAGGTCAAATTAGACAAAGACTCCTCTTATTATACAATTCCACGTAAGTTATCCGAAATGGGTGATGGCTGAAGCCGCAGCTTATATTGCCCACCTATATTCCATCCAAGAATTCAGAAGAGAAAAAAGAGAAAACAAGACAAGAGCGATTACAATTCAAAACAAAGCTAAGACAAAATGTGACTGAGAGAAAAAAGAAAACTAAGCTAGGCTAAGTTAAGCGGTTACTATTCAAAAACAAATCTAAGACAAAATGTGACAGAGAAAAAAAGAAAAAAAAACAAAAAAGAAAAAAAAAAACTAAGCTACAACACAACACAGGCTGGATATGTCAATCCGTATGTGAGTTTACATGTCGTCTTGTAAATATGTTTGGAGTATTTCTTCCTTTAGTTTTTGTTAAATTGTCCAAGCGTTGTACATGATTTTAATTCAGGTCCAAAATCGTTCCATAATCTGACTCCTTGCACTGAAACACAGTGTTGCTTGGTGGTTGTTCTCACTGTAGGCTTTTGAAATATACATGTTCCTCTGAAGTGATATCGTTTCTCCCTTGTTTGGAACAACTTTTGGATATTTGCGGGCAGTGATAAATTCTTCACTTTGAACATTATTATTGCGGTTTTAAAGTCAACCAGATCTTTCAACTTGAGAGTTTTTTGTTTAAGAAAAAGTGGGTTTGTTGGTTCCCTGTAAGCTGCTTTGTTTATTATTCTAATAGCTCTCTTTTGAAGCATAAAGAGTGGATATATGTTTGTTTTATATGTATTTCCCCATACTTCATTACAATATGTCATGTATGGGAGTATTAATGAATGATACAAGGTGTATAGTGTGGGTTGATTCAGCAAATATTTCACTCTGTGTAATATTGCAATTGATTTGGATACTTTACCTTTAATATAATTAATATGTGACTTCCAACACAGTTTGTTATCAATTATTACTCCAAGAAATTTAGTTTCAGATACCCTTTCAATCTCTACACCATTTACACTGAGTTTGGGTACTAGGTTGTTGTGATGGTTGTTAAAGACTAAAAATTTTGTCTTACTTAAATTGAGCATTAATTTGTTTGAATCAAACCACAGTTTAAGCTTTCCTAATTCCTTTCCGAGTGTATCCAGAAGTTGTTCCAAATTGTTTCCACTGCATAGCAGATTAGTGTCATCGGCAAACAATATTAAGTCCATTTTTTCTGAAACTTTACATATATCGTTTATATACATATTGAATAATAATGGTCCCAAAACTGAACCCTGTGGGACTCCACAGGTGACCTTCAGCAACTCTGAGTTTTTGTTGCTAACACATACATACTGATATCTATTCTTTAAGTAACTACTTAACCAGGACAGTGCTACCCCTCTAATACCACAATTTTGTAGTTTCTTTAATAGTAAATTGTGATCTACTGTATCAAATGCTTTTTTAAGATCTAGGAATACTCCAACTGAATACTCTTTATTTTCAATGGCTGTTGATATTTTTTCTGTAAATTCCATTAGGGCATATGCAGTTGTCCTCTTGTGTCTGAACCCATATTGCTGCTCACACAATAAATCATTCTTCAGTATGAAGTTGTCAATTCTCTCATAGAATATTTTTTCAAGTATCTTGGAAAATTGCGGTAATAGTGAAATTGGTCTATAGTTTGAGAGTTCCCCTCTGTCGCCCGTCTTGTATATTGGAATTACTTTAGCTATTTTCATTGCATTGGGAAATATACCTGATTGGAGAGACAGGTTACAGATATACGTCAGTGGTTTTACTATGCATTCGATAACAGTTTTGACTAATAGCATGTCAATACCACCACAGTCCGTAGATGTTTTACTTTTGAACGATTTAACAATTTCAGTGACCTCTCTTTCGTCTGTGTTCTTTATGAAGATGGAGTCTTTCACAGCAGTGTTATTGCATATTGTATCACCTGTAGGCACCGTAGTGGGTATTTTTCGGGCCAGATTAGGTCCAATGTTAACAAAAAAATTATTAAATTCATCTGCAGGTGAAGCTATATTCACACTCTGAGTTGTTTTATTATTTTTTGGAATATTAGTTGGGTTGCTTGTATTTCTGCTTTTATTTCCAAGGATACTGTTGAGTATTGTCCATGTATTTTTAATATTGTCTTTGTTTTTCTCCAGTTCTTTACTGTAATAGTCTCTTTTACTACATCTTATTATATATGTTAACTTATTTTTGTATGTTTTATACCGCTGCTCTGCTTCTTTTGTCCTTTTCTTTAGGAAAGCTTTATATAATAAATTTTTCTTTTTACACACCTTTTGTAGTCCTTTGGTTAACCATGGCTTATCAGCAAATTTGTGTTTAAGCTTTTTTTTTTACTAATGGGCAGTTTTTTTCATAAAGAGTGGTTACAATGTTTATAAATGTGTCATAGGCTTCATTTACATCTGATACATAGACTTCTGTCCAGTCTTGCTTCAGCAAGTCCTCTTTAAAAGAATTGATTGCATTTGGTGATTTGTATCTGAACGATTTTGAAATTTTTTCTGGGTTGGGCCCCGTGTGGCCATGGATAAGTGCAAAGGCTGGCAAGTGGTCACTTATATCATTTATCAATAATCCACTTTCTATTTTCTTATCGATAACATTGACAAACAGGTTGTCAATAAGTGTAGCAGAGTGAGCTGTGATTCTACTGGGATGTGTTATTGTGGGATATCGACTCATGCTGTACATAGAATTCATGAACTCTGTAACTACATTTTGTTGATGCGGACTCAGTAAATCAATATTGAAATCTCCACAAATTGCTACCATTTTCTTACTAGTAATATTATTGTACAGCTCGACTAATTTATCTCTGAATGTCTCAATGCAAGTTCCCGGCATTCTATATATGCAGCTTATAATTAGATTTTTTGTTTTATCTTGGTCAATCTCAACAGTAACACATTCCAAGATCCTTGGTAGTGCAAAGGACATTCCATTTACAAGCTTACACCTGTGCAGGTCATCAATATACAGTGCAACACCACCACCCTTTTTTTGAGATCTGTTAATATAAAACATCTGATATCCCTCTATTGCCATCAGGGGAGCCTGTTCTTCATTAAGCCAAGTTTCAGAGACTGCAATAGCTGTGAATTTTCTGTCTAGCTGTTTTAAATAGTCCTGAATCTGTGGAAAGTTTTTGTTAAGACTTCTGCTATTGAAGTGTATTATTGACAGTTTACCATCTAATTGCACTTGACTTTTGAATTGCTTTTCAGTGTAATATTCACAGTGGTTATGAATATTGTTGAAAAAGTGGTTATCAGGATCAATATCATTCTCCATCTCTTGTGGTTTATGTTCAGCATAGTGGCATATTTTCAGAGTTTGAGTTTCCTCACTCTGTGTCAAATGACTTCCTCCAGCTGGGGATAATTGATGTCTACTCGAGTCGGTCATAAGTTTTTGTTTATTTTGCTTATTTTTTTTTAAAGTACTTTGGCATGGTGTATCAAAAGAACTATTCTTATCGTGTGTATGAATATGGATTATCATTGACTCATAATTTTTTTAGTCGGTGTTCATCTGTATTTATTTAAGTCAGTAGCATCTCTGATCATTATACTCCTTGCTTGCTCTGGTGTTCCATTTAGTTTAATCCAAATTCTACAATTTCTTGTCCAGGTTGCCTGTATCTTATTTTGTTTTTTCAGCATCCGTGCTTGCCGTGCTAATTCAGCGTTTTTTTTTTGTCAGGTGTTCATTTAGGTAAACTTGAGTTCCCTGTAGCTTTCTGGCCTGCCTCAGTATGTCATTCTTTACCCTTCTGTTCACAAAGCGCATCACAATTGATTTCTTTGTTTTGGGATCTTTCTTCGGTAAAGCATAACAGGCTGAAATTGCATTGGCTTCTACCTTAATGTCTCTATTATTAAGGAACTGAAGCACTTGATTTTCTAAGGAGACTGATTCACTCATGGGAGCATCTTCACCATTCAGTCCTGTTGCGGCATGGGCGTATGACTGATATCTGATGTCTAGTCCACTTATAACTAGGTCATCAATACGAGAACCTTGTTCAAGATCCTCGACGCGTTGCTCCAGAAGACGCCCGCGTTGCTCCGTTTTGTCTTTTTCTTGAATTATAGATTGTAGGGCTTGTACATCTTCTATTAGGCCTATTATTTTGGCCTGCTGGCTAGTCAATTTGGCCAATTCTTCTGACATAAAGTTCAGAGATTTTTTGATTTCTTCCATTTCCTCTTTTTTTGGTGGCATTTTACTGACCTGTGGATAGAAATAAACAGAGAATCCAGCTAGGCCTCAACTAGCCCGGCCGCTGCTGGACCCTCCGCTCGCCGCCGCCGCAACCGAGCTCCTGCACAGCTCCTCCGTCAAGTAACGCTGCACAGCAAAGCTGATCACCGCCGTCGATCGCCGCCGCCTGCCGCCGTCTGCCTGGGCGGTTATGCCGCACACCGCCGGCGCAGCCGAACTCCACTGATCACCGCCGCTGATCACCGCCACCTGCCGCCGTCTGCCTGGGTGGTCCAGGTGGCCCCCGTCTCTCACCAACGTCGCTCCCGAGCTTCGATCCGGCTCGTGCTTGCGCTCAGCTGCCGCCTCGGTTAGTTCCTCCAGTAAGTCTTCATCGGAGGGTGAGTCACTTCATGTCTGAGTTAGGTGGCACAACTGGGCCAGCGTTAAGCTAACTAGCGTTAACTAGCATTAGCGTTAGCTTTGCAATCGCTTCGGGTAGCAGCAGCAGCTCTACCCGATTAAAGGGGGTATTCCAGCGGTTTTCTTACGGTGGTGGGAATTCAGCCCGTGGGTGTCCGTCACGAGCGCCGATTGCTGTAGGTTGGTTATTTTAATGGCAAAAAGCAGTGGCTTAGTCTCAGCACTGAGAAAGTGTGGCCATCCCGGTCGCCATCTTGGAAAAAAAAAAAAAAAAAGACCACTAAAGGTCTTTAGGTCACTAAAAAGATCTCAGATCAGGAAGATCTTTTGTCAGTTTTTTGTTTTAAAGTTTTATATACTATGTTCTTAATGTTTTTTATGTTCTTAATGTTCTTTCAGTTTCTGAGTAGCATAAAAGAGGGCCACCACACTGTAATACTAAATAAGACAATACAATGGAGAAACAGGGTGTAACCAAAATAATCTCATATAATGTAAAAGGGATCCTGAATCCAGTTAAAGGATCCAAGATTCTAGGCAAAATGAAAAAAGACAAAGCAGGAATAATATTTTACAGGAAACCCACCTAACAGACGTGGAGCACACTAAACTCAGTAGACAAAGGTTTAAACTGATCTCTTCATCTTCATATAAGTCAGGGAGGAGGAGGGGGGTAGCGACACTGATCTCAACCAAAATTATATTTGAAAAAAAATCAGAATACAAAGATAAAGCAGGGAGATTTAGCATGGTACTTGGTCGGCTAGAGGGAGAAGATATCACCCTGCTGAATGTATATGCACCTCCAGGGGCTAAATGGAAATTTTATAAAAATGTATTTGACCTAATGATAACTAAAGCCCAAGGTTTAGTGATATGTGGTGGAGACTTCAATCTAAGACTGAATCCATACTGGGATGCATCAGGTAATTCTCCACATCAAAATAACACTCAAAGTAGAAAAACTCGGATGCTACTAAAAGAAATGGGAATCTGTGACATGTGGAGGGAATTTAACCCCAGTGTAAAAGATTATACATTTTACTCAGCACCACATTCATCATACTCAAGGATTGACTATTTTTTTATGTTTAATAGAGACATTGGAAGAGTAAAAACATGTAAAATAGGACTGATGGATCTCTCTGACCACAGTCCGATCTATATGGACTTAAGTATCCAAAAATACACAAATAATACATTTTCTTGGAGGTTAAATTCAAATGTGCTGAAAGGACCACTGAAAGATGAATTAGAATCAGATATTCTCAGATATTTGGAAGAAACGCTGATGGAGCAAACGCAATGGAGTCTCCTCTTGGAGACTCCATTGTCCTACTGGGGGACTTCAATGCGCACGTGGGCAACAACAGTGAAACCTGGAGGGGGGTGATTGGGAGGAACGGCCTGCCCGATCTGAACCCGAGTGGTGTTCAGTTATTGGACTTCTGTGCTAACCACAGTCTGTCCATAATGAACACCATGTTCAAGCATAAGGGTGTCCATATGTGCACCTGGCACCAGGACACCCTAGGTCACAGGTCGATGATCGATTTTGTTATCGTATCATCAGACCTGCGACCGTATGTCTTGGACACCCGAGTAAAGAGAGGTGCAGAGCTGTCAACTGATCACCACCTGGTGGTGAGTTGGATCCGGTGGCAGGGGAAGAAGCCATTCAGACCTGGTAGACCCAAACGTATAGTGAGGGTGTGCTGGGAGCGTCTGGCTGAGGCCCCTGTCCGGGAGGTCTTCAACTCCCACCTCCGGAAGAACTTCAACCACATTCCGAGGGAGTCTGGAGACATGGAGTCTGAATGGGCCATGTTCTCCACCTCTGTTGTTGAAGCGGCGGCCCAGAGCTGCGGCCGCAAGGTGGTCGGTGCATCTCGTGGTGGCAACCCCCGAACCAAGTGGTGGACACCAGTGGTGAGGGGGGCCATTAAGCTGAAGAAGGAGTCCTATCAAGCTTGGTTGGCTTGTGGGACTCCCGAAGCAGCTGAGGTGTACCGGCAGGCCAAGCGGAGTGCAGCTCGGGTGGTTGCTGAAGCAAAAACCCGGGTATGGGAGGAGTTCGGTGAGGCCATGGAACAAGACTTTCAGTCGGCCTCAAAGAGATTCTGGCAAACTGTCCGGCGGCTCAGGAGGGGAAAGCAGCTCCCCGTCCACACTGTGTATGGTGCGGATGGGACACTGTTGACTTCGACTGGGGATATCGTCGGGTGGTGGAAGGAATACTTCAAGGATCTCCTCAATCCCACTGATACGCCTTCCACAGAGGAAGCAGGGTTTGGGGACGAGGGGGATGACTCGCCTATCACAGGGACTGAGGTCGCCAAGGTGGTTAAAAATCTCCTTGGTGGTCGGGCCCTGGGGGTGGACGAGATTCGCCCTGAGTACCTCAAGGCCCTGGATGTTGTTGGGTTGTCATGGTTGACACGCCTCTGCAACATTGCGTGGAGGTCGGGGGCAGTGCCTTTGGCATGGCAAACCGGGGTGGTGGTTCCTCTCTTCAAAAAAGGGGACCGGAGGGTGTGCTCCAACTTTAGAGGGATCACACTCCTCAGCCTCCCTGGGAAGGTCTATGCGAAGGTACTGGAGAGGAGAGTCCGGCCGTTGGTCGAACCTCGGATTCAGGAGGAGCAATGTGGTTTTCGTCCTGGCCGTGGCACATCGGACCAGCTCTTTACCCTCTCGAGAATTCTTGAGGGTTCGTGGGAGTTTGCCCAACCAGTTTACATGTGTTTTGTGGACTTGGAGAAGGCATTTGACCACGTCCCTCATGGATTTTTGTGGGGGGTGCTTCGGGAGTATGGGGTATCGGGCTTGTTGTTACGAGCTATTCGGTCTCTGTACGACCGTTGTGAGAGTTTGGTTCGTATTGCCAACACTCAGTCGGAGTCATTCCCAGTGAGAGTTGGACTCCGCCAGGGCTGCCCTTTGTCACCGATCCTGTTCATAATTTTTATGGACAGGATTTCTAGGCACAGCCAGGGAATGGAGGGTGTCATGCTTGGTGACCACAGGATCTCATCTCTGTTGTTTGCAGATGATGTTGTCCTGTTGGCTTCATCCAGCAATGACCTACAGCTCTTGCTGGGACGGTTTGCCACTGAGTGTGAAGCGGCTGGGATGAGAATCAGCACCTCCAAGTCTGAGTCCATGGTCCTCAGCCAGAAAAAGGTGGATTGTCCTCTCCGGGTTGGGGACAGGCTCCTGCCCCAAGTGGAGGAGTTTAAGTATCTTGGGGTCTTGTTCACGAGTGAGGGGAAAATGGATCGAGAGATCGACAGACGGATTGGAGCAGCATCTGCAGTGATGCGGATGTTGTACCGGTCTGTTGTGGTGAAGAGGGAGCTTAGTTCTAAGGCAAAGCTGTCGATTTACCAGTCAATCTACGTTCCTACTCTCACCTATGGTCACGAGCTTTGGGTAATGACCGAAAGAACGAGATCGCGGATACAAGCGGCTGAAATGAGCTTTCTCCGTAGGATTGCTGGACTCACCCTCAGAGATAGGGTGAGGAGCTCAGTCATCCGGGAGAGGCTCAGAGTAGAACCACTGCTCCTCCACATTGAAAGGAGTCAGTTGAGGTGGTATGGGCATCTGATTAGGATGCCTCCTGGACGCCTCCCACTTGAGGTATTTCAGGCACGTCCCACTGGGAGGAAACCCCGGGGCAGACCCAGGACTCGGTGGAGAGACTATGTCTCCCAGCTGGTCTGGGAACGCCTTGGTATCCCCTCTGAAGAGCTGGAGCAGGTGGCTGGGGAGAGGGAAGTCTGGGCTTCTCTGCTTGAACTGCTGCCTCTGCGACCCGGACCTCCAGAAAAGCGGTAGAAGATGGATGGATGGATGGATGGATTTGGAAGAAAATGATAATGGGGAAGTATCCCCTTTAATACTGTGGGACGCATGCAAAGCTGTAATAAGGGGAAAGATTATCACAAAACTGGCACTCCAAAAGAAACTGAGACAAGAAAAACTAATCACATTAGAGTCAGAACTTAAGAACCTAGAAAAAGGGCACAAAGACAACACTCATTCTAATGACTCGCTCAAAATTAAGGAAATTAAAAAACAAATAAATGAGATCTACACGATAGAAATCCAGAAGAAACTTACATTTCTGAAACAAAAATACTATGAAACAGGCAGCAAATCGGCAAAATTACTAGCCTATAAATTGAGGAAACAACAAATGGAGAGAGCAGTCTACAAAATCAGAGACCCAGTATCAAAGGAAATAAAATTTAGAATTCAGGATATTCTTAAAAGCTTCGAGAACTACTACAAGAACTTGTACTCCCTCAACAAACATAAAAATGCATCCAAAGCATTCCTAAACACATTAAACCTTCCCCAACTTACTGAGTCACAAAATAAAACACTACTGTCAGAAATACAACCTAAAGAATTAGAAAAAGCAATTATAAAACTTAAAGCCAACAAATCCCCAGGAGCAGATGGCTATACAGCAGAGTGGTACAAAACCTTTAAACAGCAACTATCTCCTCTCCTCCTGAAAACATTTAACTGTGTCCTCCACACAGGGGAAATCCCCCCCTCCTGGAGAGAAGGGGTCATTGCAGTCATACCTAAACCTGAAAAGGATAAACTAGACTGCTCCAACTACAGACCAATCAGTGTGTTAAATCAGGACTATAAACTTTTTCAGAATCAGAATCAGAATCAGAATCAGGTTTATTGCCATTGTTCATGTAGTACACAAACTAGGAATTTGTCTCGGTACAATGCTGCAACATTAAACATGATAAGATAAGAGAAATAAACTATACATGTAATAAAGTGTAGGATAAGATTAAGTGATACTGGTCAACAGTTAAAATATATATTAGCCAGCAGCAGATACTGTGGAGAACTATATAGTGCAGTCGGTAATGCAGGAAGAAAACAGTGATGATTGACATGAGTCTGGTTGAGCTGCTGTACATGGTGCACGAGAGTCACTTAGTGTTCAGCAGTCTAATGGCAGAGGGGAAGAAGCTGTTCATGTGACGGGAGGTTTTAGTCTGGATGGACCGAAGTCTTCTACCAGAGGGGAGGGGGGCAAACAGTACGTGACCAGGGTGTGAGGGATCGGCTATGATCCGGCCAGCACGCCTCCGGGTCCTGGAGATGTACAGATCCTGGAGAGATGGGAGCTTGCAGCCGATCACCTTCTCAGCAGTGCGCACGACGCGCTGCAGCCTTAGTCTGTCCCTGGCAGTGGCTCCTGCGTACCACACGGTTATGGAGGTGGTGAGGATGAACTCGATGATGGCTGTGTAGAACTGCACTAACATCTTGGTGGGTAGCTTGAGCTTCCTCAGCTGCCGCAGGAAGAACATCCTCTGCTGGGCTTTTTTGATGAGTGAGCTGATGGTCAGCTCCCATTTGAGGTCCCTGGTGATGGTAGTGCCTAGGAAGCGGAAGGAATCAGCAGTGGTGATGGGAGAGCCTGAGAGGGTGAGGGGGGGCAGAGGAGTAGTGACTTTCCTGAAGTCTACAATCATCTCCACTGTCTTCAGAGCGTTCAGCTGCAGGTTGTTATTGCTGCACCAGGACGCCAGCTGGGCCACCTCTCTCCTGTAGGCGGACTCGTCGCCGTTGGAGATGAGCCCGATGAGGGTGGTGTCGTCCGCAAACTTGATCAACTTGACAGACTGGTGGCTGGAGGTGCAGGAGTTGGTGTAAAGGGAGAAGAGTAGGGGGGAAAGTACACAGCCCTGGGGTGATCCGGTGCTGATGCTAGTATAGTCTGAGACAGTCTTTCCCAGCCGCACATGCTGCCTCCGGTCCGTCAGGAAGTCGATGATCCACCTGCAGAGGGAGTCAGGCACGTTGAGCAGGGACAGCTTGTCCCGGAGCAGAGCGGGGCGGATGGTGTTGAATGCGGAGCTGAAGTCCACAAACAGGATCCTGGCGTAGGTTCCCGGGGAGTCCAGGTGCTGCAGGATGGAGTGGAGGGCCAGGTTGACTGCATCGTCTACAGACCTGTTGGCTCGGTAGGCAAACTGCAGCGGGTCCAGGAGAGGGGTGGTGATGGACTTGAGGTGGGACAGGACCAGGCGCTCAAAGGACTTCATGACTACAGAGGTGAGCGCTACAGGTCTGTAGTCATTAAGTCCAGTGATCCGTGGCTTCTTGGGGACAGGGATGATGGTGGAGGATTTGAGGCAGGATGGCACGTGGCATAACTTAAGGGAGGTGTTAAAAATGTCTGTGAATACAGGAGCCAGCTGTTTCGCACAGAGTCTCAGGGTGGAGGGAGACACGCCGTCTGGGCCGGGGGCCTTGCGCGGGTTCAGTCTGGAGAACTGTTTGAGCACATCCTGCTCACTGATGATAAGGGGAGGGGGGGAGGAGGGGGGGGTGCCTTAAATGAAGTAGGGAATGTGGAGGCTGTGGAGCTGGAGGGAGGGGGGGAGTTGGACACAGATGACGAGGTGTCAAAACGGGCATAGTGTTGGGACAGTCTCTGACAAAGGGCTTTGTCATCCTGACCTTTAGGAGCCTGAGGCCGATAGTTGGTGATCTGCCTCAGTCCTCTCCACACGGAAGCCGAATCATTAGCAGTGAACTGCTGCTGGAGTCTCTCTGAGTATAGAGATTTAGCCCTCTTCAGCTCTCTGTTAAACCGGTATTTAACCTCCCTGTAGCAGTCCCTGTCTCCACTTTTCAGCGCTGCTTCCTTCTCCTTCCTGATCTGTCTGAGCTTAGCTGTGAACCAGGGTTTGTCATTAGAGTAACTCACCCTGGTGCGTGATGGAAGAATGTTCTCTTCACAAAAGTGGATATATGAGTTCACAGTGTCCGTGTACTCATCCAGATCATGCGTGGCTCCTTTAAGCATGCCCCAGTCAGATATTTCCATGCACGTTTCCAGCTTCTCCTCAGCATCACTGGTCCGTATCTTCGTAGTGCTCACAACAGGTTTAGTGAGCTTCAATCTCTGTCTGTATGTGGGAATGAGGTGAACCATCACGTGATCAGATAACCTTTTTACCGCTATCCTTGCCAAAAGGTTAGAAAAAAAACTGACAGACTTAATTCATTTAGACCAAACAGGTTTTATAAGACAAAGACAGACACAAGACAACATTAGACGCACTTTACACATAATTCATCATATAAAAAAATATAACTTAAATGCAGCCATATTGGGATTAGATGCTGAAAAAGCATTCGATTCGGTTGACTGGTCTTTCCTATATTCCTATAACCACATATTGATGTATGTGGTTATTGTGTATATTTTTATCTTGATTCTTTTTTCTAAAGCCCATCCAGGGACAAGAGTTGCAAATTAGCTAATAGCTATACACTCTATGTGCAACACATCAGATTGATTGTCTTTGATTAATTGTCTATGTTTATTGCACTGTCCCTGTCAAATAAACTAATCTACTCTATATAGAATCTTATCCAGTTTCAATTTTCATAACAACTTCATTAGAACTATCCAGGCATTATATAAAAAACCAACAGCTAAAATAAGGATTAACGGTAAATTATCATCATCTTTTGAACTGGAAAGAGGATGTCGTCAGGGCTGCCCCTTGTCTCCACTGCTCTTTGCAATCTTCATAGAACCTCTGAGCCAATGGATAAGACAGAATCAAAAAAATCAAGGTATTACACTTGGTCAGAAGGAACATAAAATAGCACTCTTTGCTGATTACATTTTAATATACCTGGGGCAGCCGGACACCTCTTTTCCAGAACTAATCTCAGTTTTTTCAGGGTTTGGAGATTTATCGGGGTACGAATTAAACATGCATAAAACCCAAGTTTTAACATTCAACTATGACCCAAATCAATATTTACTAAGCAAACTCAAAACTAACTGGGAGATGGAATCTATGAAATATCTGGGGGTCAATATCCCGAAACAACTCAACAATATTATAACACTAAACTATGATCCACTGATGGCAAAAATAAAATCTGACCTAGCAAGATGGAATATGATACCATTCTTGGGTACTGCACAAAGAATTGAAGCAGTCAAAATGAATATACTTCCACGTCTTCTATACCTTTTCCAAACAATACCGGTAGAACCTCCCAAAAAAACATGGCAAGAACTGAACAGAAGGATCTCAAAATTCATATGGCAGGGCAAGAGACCTAGAATCAGATATAGAACCCTACAGCTAAACAAAGACAAAGGTGGGCTTGTGCTGCCAAATATCAGGGACTATTTTAAAGCCACACAAATCAAAACTTTAGTAGAGATATGTAACCCAGTCTACACTGCACAATGGAAGGAGATGGAATGCCAAATATCAAGTGACATCCCCCTACAGGCGATAATAGGGAATAATACCTTACCTAAACTTTTGAATAACACTAACCCGTGGATAGAGACCCCACTAAAAATTTGGTTTAAGATAGTCAGAGAGAATCAAACTAAAGAACCCTATCGATTTCTGCAATGGATTGCCTATGATCAAGACTTTACTCCTAATAAAACAGACACTAGATTTAAAAAGGGGAAAGAGAACAGACCGATAAAATATTACGATTTTTTTAAAGGGCAAATTTTAAGAAGTTTTGAAGATTTGAAAAAACAAGGTCTAATAAATCAAGACCTTTTCAGGTTCTTTCAGCTTAGACACCACATAAACAAAATACTTAAAAAGGAGGATTTGGAAAGGGCCCAGTCAGGTGTTCTGAAGGTCTTCTTAATGGCATATAAAGGGATCCCAGGGATCAGATACATTTCTAAAATATACCAAGGTCTTCAAGACTTAAAAGGAGACAACACATCTTATATAAAAGAGAGATGGGAAAAAGAGGGGGATTTCACTTTACAACTGGAAATATGGGAAAAGCTGAATAAACAACAATGGAAAAGTACTTCATCCATGCAGTGGAGAGAATTTGGATGGAAAAATTTGGTAAGATTTTTCAGAACACCTGCACAAAACAAATTTACTCGTAAAGGGTTGAATTGTTGGCGCTTGTGTGGTGATGAGACTGCAAATCATTTTCATGTGTTTTGGTCATGTCCAGTTATCCACCAATATTGGGCAAATGTACAGACAATATTGGAGAAAATATTCAAAATAAAAGTTCCCTTTTCTTTTGTAACTTTGTATTTGGGTTTAATACCGGAATCACTGGAAAGACGAGGAGAAAAATACTTATTCACTGTTTTAATATTGGCAAGTAAAAAAGCTCTAACAAAAAAATGGATGTTGAAGGACTGTCCTACACCTGAAGATTGGATTAACGTGATTCAGGACATTTATTCGATGGAAAAGTTGACATTCGCACTGAGACAGGACATGGATGGGTTCTTGAACTTTTGGCAACCCTGGAACGCATATGTGTCTTCCATCAGATCTAATCTTTGACAAATACCATTTCAATAATGGCACCTCTCTTTGTTCCAACGCTACTCAAGATACTCTTTCATTTTTTTTTCTCCAGTTTGTTTTTTGTTTTTTGTTCTTTCTTTAATTTCTCTTTTTCTTTCACTTAAAA
Source organism: Pholidichthys leucotaenia (assembly GCA_020510985.1). NCBI lineage: Eukaryota > Metazoa > Chordata > Actinopteri > Cichliformes > Pholidichthyidae > Pholidichthys > Pholidichthys leucotaenia. The sequence goes on from CM035850.1 coordinate 398,049, forward strand.
AAAGGGTGTTGTAATAATTACTCTTCCAATGTTGTCAAAAAACAAAAAAAAAGGGAACATGTGATGAAAATGTAAACAATGCAATGCTGTAATGACATGTATACCCTTTATAAAAACTTAAAAAAAAATCAGCTTAAAAGCTTGACTACAAAATACAATAAAATTTAAACAAAACAAAAAAAAAAGACAGATTTGGGACAGTCAGAACCCCCCAATCTTCTTTAAACTGAAGTCTGCCCCTGTTGCTGTCACCATGGGTTGGGATGCCGTCTCGGCACTCAGCCCATGTTTTCCCTTTTCCCATTGAGCAGCGTCTCAGCAGGCTCCCAGCTGGCAGCATTACGGACGGCTGGGGCCAATTAGTCCTCATCAGCTGGGGCGCTGCCAATGAGGATAAATAGGAGCAGCCTCGATGACTCGGGGCTGCGACATAAACACATTGCTAAGCTGAAGCCCCTTCGTCTGGTGTCAGCTTATACTCCTCTTGCAGCATTCCTGTGTTTGTATCCCGCTGTGAGTATGTACGTCTTGTTACCCCCACGTCCGGTACGAGCTGCTTACCTCTGCGCTGTGCAACCTGTGAGTGTACCTCTGCATGAGTATCTGTGCTCTCCTCATCCCTTATCCCTTACCCAAAATAAACCATCACGACTCACTGGCTTGTCCCTGGCTCTGATTGCCCGGCTCCTTAGAGCCGGATATGACAGTATGTCGCAGCCAGAAGAGCTACCGGCGGCCGTGAGTCGCCGTGGAAATGTACCTTTCTGTCCGGGTGTCAGCGCTGCTAGCATGCCGTTTCCCAGGAGTCACTTCCGGCGCCAGGGCGACGAGCTGAGGTCCATCTCGGAGGCTGTCGACGGGACGTTCTTCACCCTGCACGACGCCTCCAACGCGAGACGCTGGCATCCGGGCCGTGCTGAGGAACTCCTGGACTGTCACCCTCACTCTCTGTACCATCTGGAGGACAGTGCCAGGATAGACACTGCAGGTACACAGCGAGAGAAGCTCCACGGGGTGGATGGAAATCCCGGCAGGGAGTCGAAGTGGGCGACGTCTTTCCCCGCTTCGGAGTCCCGTTCCTGCCGCCATTCCAGTCCGTGAGCTCGCGCCAACCAGAGGACTTCCCCCGACCTGCGCCACGTCACTCGGGATTCCCTTCAAGGAGCCGCAGCTGACAGCAGTTATGTCCGGGGTCGAGTGGCTGTCGTGAGCTCTACTGTGTTTCCTGTCACCACCTTCAGGCATGTGGCGGCGGCAGTGAGATTGATGGTGAGGACTTCAGGGCTACGAAGTTTTCCCGTGCTCGACGCCTTCCTCGTCTCGATCTCCGATCTGGAGCGGCGAATCCTGGGTTCCCCCCTCGCTTCGTCCCCTGGGAGTAGTCGTCATCACATTGCCGAGTCACCTCTGCACGAACCTCGTCCGGATCCAGTTCTGGGCCATCGTCAGGACAGTTCCTCCCACGCAACTGTCACCTCTTCGCCTCATCTGTGTGGAGATTCTACAGCCCCGTTCCCTGAGCCTCATTTCCCCGCTGTCATTCCTGGACATTCGGGCTGGCTCACCCCGGCTGTTTTCCCCTCCTCCTCGACGCGCTTCCTGACTGCTGTGTGTGCCTGGAATTCCGGCCTGGTGAGCTCTCTGCTGGAGACAACGCGAGCGATCCTCAGACGAACTCCCGGGGGGTCCTCCGCTATCGCCGGGCATGGAGAGGAAGAAGCAGAATCCACTACAGCAGGCGATACTCAACCTCCAGGGGGCAGGCAAGTCATTGTTTTTTCACACCTGCTTAATGATTTGCTCTGTCACATCCCTGGAGGAGAAGTTCAGGGTTCGCAGCTCCCTGAACTCCCTCCACCTGCTGTAACCTGTATTCCTAATCCCGCATCCTCTGTGTCTCTCTCCGCCGAGCGGTCCCCGGCTCCGGGTCAACATGGTGGGATATGGAGAGGGCCTGTGGTTCCGCAGCTACATTGCGGACGGAGGAGGGGGACTGACTGCTGCGTGGAGTCTACGCCGACGATTGAGCGTCCCCGGGTCTCCACGGAGGAGCGGTTCGGTCCAGCGGGACGAGATTCTTCTGGCTTCACGCCGAGTGGATCGTCGGCGGGGTCACCGGAGCTGGAGGAATCTCAAGCTGCGCTGACCATCGTGCTGGCTGCGGGGCCCGACGCGGCTAGATGGGAGCCTGACAACGACCTCCTGACGACGGATCCTGGATCTTCGCAGTCCTGGACGGCGTCAGAACCCGAGATCAGGCGAGTGCTCTCCTTTCCTTTCTCTCTTTTTATCTTTGAGCACTTCAGCCTATCTCTAGCGGAGACGAGCAGGGTGCAGCCGCCCGCTGCGTCTGAGCTCGTCTCGCCGGGTTCTGGCGCTGCCGGTGATCCTGATCCCGGTTCTATTTTCTCTTCTGAGCCTTCTTCCAGGGTCACCGGCGAGGAGTTGCTGTTCCTCGTGGTGCTGGAGGGTCCGGGTTCAACGTTGGAGGTCGGTTCTGGTGCAGTGTCCAACGTGGGTTCGCCCGAGACCCAATCGGGGTCCAACGTGGGTTCGCCTGAGGCCCGATCGGGGTCCGACGTGGGTGCTGCCCCAGTATTGTCCAGGTCCGGTGAGGAGGTGGCCGTTTCCCTGCGGCCTGACGCCAGCCGCCCTCGTCATCGGCTCTCCCCTGAGCCTCTTCCACCGGGATCCGCTCTGATCCTTCGCCCGTCTCAACGGTCCTGGTGGTTGAGTGATGCGGGTCGACGACCCGACCCACAGAACTTTCGGTTCGGTGATCTGGTTCCCCCCACTGGTCTGTGTTTCCCTCTGGGCGGCCTGGTTCGGCTGCCGGTGGACTGGATTCCTGGGATCTGGGTCCGGAGTTCGCCGTCCGAACACTTCTCTTTCCCTGATTCGCCAGCTGGACAATGGGCGGGGAGATCTCCGGAGCCATCTCGGCTATTTTTGGACTCTGCCTGCCATGCATCTCGGGTGTAGTATTTTGTCCTGTTGGTGGATTCGTATTTATTGTGCTGTGTTTTCCATCTCACATACTCAGCATTTTATTTTTTTTCTTGTACCATGTTTTTAGCCTCGTTTTTTGCATTGTAGAGTTATGTTTTGTTTCCTTTCAGACCATACTCTGCAGTTGTCCATTCATTCCACTCACTTTCATTTCTTTAGGTGACTGTGGGTACTTATATATTCGGGTGTGTGGGTTTTCCTTTGCCCGCACTCAGTATTTCTTTTTTATGCCCTGTCTGTTCATTATAGAGTCATGTGTCTTGTTTTCCGTAACACCATGCTCTGTAACTGTCCATTTGTTCCAGTCACCCTCACTTTTCTTGGTGACTGTGTGTGTATGTACTTAAATTAGCGCTGTGTATAGTTTCCCCTTTATTTAACCATACTCAGCATTTTTGCCCTGTACCTTTTTGGTGTTTTTTTTTTTCCTTGTTCTGGGTCACGCATTGTTGGTACTCTCTGAGTAGTGTGTAACCGGCGTGCTGACCCAGTTCTTCTCCTCATCTGCACTTGGGTTAATTATTCCCTGTTTTGTCAGTGTTGTATTTGGGTTTCTTTTTTTTTCCCGCTACCCTACATTGCCCCATTGGTGTTGTCCTTCCCTTGGCTTCTTCCCCTCCGGTCCTGCCTCCCTTCCCCCCACCCTGGGGGGGTGGGGGGGGCTGGGATGTTCCTGGTCGTTCAGGAGCCCGACCTTGAGGGGGGGGGGCTCTGTCACCATGGGTTGGGATGCCGTCTCGGCACTCAGCCCATGTTTTCCCTTTTCCCATTGAGCAGCGTCTCAGCAGGCTCCCAGCTGGCAGCATTACGGATGGCTGGGGCCAATTAGTCCTCATCAGCTGGGGCGCTGCCAATGAGGATAAATAGGAGCAGCCTCGATGACTCGGGGCTGCGACATAAACACATTGCTAAGCTGAAGCCCCTTCGTCTGGTGTCAGCTTATACTCCTCTTGCAGCATTCCTGTGTTTGTATCCCGCTGTGAGTATGTACGTCTTGTTACCCCCACGTCCGGTACGAGCTGCTTACCTCTGCGCTGTGCAACCTGTGAGTGTACCTCTGCATGAGTATCTGTGCTCTCCTCATCCCTTATCCCTTACCCAAAATAAACCATCACGACTCACTGGCTTGTTCCTGGCTCTGATTGCCCGGCTCCCTAGAGCCGGATATGACAGTTGCGGGACAAACAGAGGCTAGTTCAGAGATGACCCATCCCAAACCAAAAGCTCCATTCAAGACACATGCTAAACTAAAGTCACACTTCAAAACAGACCCCTTTAACTTTCCTAATGGTCTAATTGGTACAAAAAGTACAGCACAAGTGAAAGTGAATGGCTGTACTGTGAGCTGTTTGTTAGATACAGGCTCCCAGGTGACTACTGTCCCTGAGTCCTATTACAGACAGTACTTATCCAACCATGAGATTAAGCCACTTTTTGAGCTGTTAGAAGTGGAGGGAGCTAACGGTCAGAGTGTACCTTACTTAGGCTACATTGAAATGCATGTCACTTTCCCAAAAGACTTTCTCGGTATTGAAGCCGATGTGCCAACACTTGCATTAGTGGTTCCCAATGTACGTGCAGCTGATCAGTCCTTAGTGTTAATAGGGACAAACACATTAGATGTACTTTACGAGCTGTACTCTGATGCATGTTCTGAACTGCAGCCAACCATGTCACTTGGTTATAAGGCAGTGTTAAAAGTCCTTGAGCTACGGCACAGACAGTCCAAAGACACTAGCCTTGGTTTAGTGACCATGCGCAACAAAGAGCCACAGTTAGTTCCTGCAGGCCAAACAGTTGTTCTAGATGGCGCTGTAGCTGTGTCAGAAGGCAACAGTGAAAAATCTGTCTTGTTAGAACAACCGTTAATGTCAGCCTTACCTGGTGGTATCATAGTAAAACCATGTCTCAACCTTGTTCCAGTTATACTCACCAATGAATCGGAACATGATGTGACAATCCCTCAGAAGTGTGTCACTGGAGAAATCTGTACATATCAACGAGTCCTATCGCAAGAACACTCCGTGAAAGTTACAAGGTCCAAAACTGAACCAAAGTCCACTCTAAAGTTCAACTTTGACTCTTCCCGCATTAGCACTGAATGGAAAGAGCGCCTAACAGAAAAACTCAGTCAAATGCCCGAAGTATTTGTACAAAACGATCTTGACTTTGGCAAAACGGATCAAGTGAAACACACAATCAAATTATCAGATGAAACACCATTCAAACACAGAGCACGTCCCATACATCCAAATGACCTGGAAGCGGTCCGTAAGCATTTCAAAGAACTCCTACAAGCAGGCGTGATAAGAGAGTCCACTTCCCCATTTTCTTCGGCTATTGTAGTGGTGCGAAAGAAAAATGGCGATGTCCGCCTTTGTATTGATTACAGGAAGCTTAACATGCAGACTGTAAAAGATACTTACGCCCTCCCCAACTTGGAGGAAATGTTTTCCACCTTGACCGGTTCGCAGCGGTTCTCCGTCCTTGATTTAAAGTCGGGGTACTACCAAATTGAGGTAGAAGAGCTGGACAAACCAAAGACGGCGTTCGTATGTCCCATGGGCTTTTGGGAATTCAATAGAATGCCCCAAGGCATTACAAACGCCCCCAGCACGTTCCAGCGCCTCATGGAGAAATGCATGGGCGACATGAATCTGCATGAGGTGATTGTGTTCCTCGATGACATCAATGTATTCTCCAAGACACCCAAAGAACATGAGGCTCGCTTAATGAAAGTTCTTAATTGCCTCAAAGAGTACGGGCTTAAACTCTCCCCTGAGAAATGCAGATTTTTTCAAACTTCTGTCAGATACCTCGGTCACATTGTGTCCAGTAAAGGAGTTGAGACTGACCCTGAAAAAGTAAAAGCCCTAAGTACCTGGCCTGTGCCCCGTGATCTCAAACAGCTCCGCTCGTTCTTAGGCTTTTCAGGGTACTATAGGCGGTTCATTAAGAACTATTCCAGCATCATTAAGCCCCTCACTGACTTAACATCAGGCTACCCTCCTTTGCGCAAAAGCACAAAGCCCAAAGCTAAGCCTGCCCAGTACCACGACCCAAAGACACTGTTTGGCGAGCGATAGACTTCTTCCTGTGATTTTGCATTCAAAACCATCATTGAAAAGCTCAGTACTGCACCTGTCCTGGGTTTCGCTGACCCTCAGTTGCCATATACACTCCATACTGACGCCAGCACTACAGGGCTTTGCGCCGCCCTCTATCAAGAGCAGGAGGGCCAGACTAGGGTCATAGCTTATGCAAGCCAGGGGTTGTCTAGAAGTGAGTCCCGTTACCCCGCCCATAAATTAGAATTTTTGGCTCTAAAGTGGGCAGTAACGGAGAAGTTTGCAGACTATTTATATGGCAATCATTTTACTGTCGTGACAGACAGTAACCCCCTGATGTACATTTTGACTACTGCTAAGATGGATGCCATGAGTTATAGGTGGCTAGCCGCTCTGTCGACGTTTAACTTTAAGCTCCAATACAGAGCAGGCAAGCTTAACTCAGATGCAGATGGCCTCTCTAGATGGCCACATGGTGAGTTACTTAATGACTTAGTGTCCCAAAAGGAGCTCGACCGCATACAGCAGTTCACTCAAACTCACTTGTCTCTTCCTGAAAGCAGTTTAAGTTCCGAGGTAGTGTCTGCTATATGTGAAAAACACCTTGTCTGTAGCTCTCCAGATATAGTCCATGGGCCGAGTCAGATATTGGTACCACTAAAAAGGACAAAACCTCTATGGTGCCATTTTGTTTGTAGGACCTATATATGTGTATTAAGGCATGATAGCATTTCCAAATGAGTAGCTTAGTCATGATACACGGCACCTCCTTTTTTTAAGTAAAATTATCATGACGCCTAATATCACATGCTGGTATTTCTGAATTATTCTCCCTTTTACTGTATAAAATGCTAATAGAAATTGACCTTGGATAGTTTCCAATATTAATTTTTATTCAGTTTCTACTTTTCAGGTTTTTTTTGAGGGAGAAGGTACGATTTATTTTTGATTTCAGCACATTTTTGCATTCCAGTGGAGCGTCACGAGGCAAGTCAATATAAATGTTTATTTAAGACTTATTTTGGTTATCACTTAGTTAAGAAAATTAATTAAATGTTATCTTTTATAGTGTGCCAAAAGAAACTGGAGTTCTGGAGGATCGCAACATTTTATTAAAAACAAAACCAGAATAATAGTGTACAACTTTATAGACAAGAATGAGTAATTTCAATGCCAATTTCAATTGATGCAATTAATTACATGAGATAATTTACCAATACCTGGTGTCATTGCAGGTCTGGATGAATGTACCTAACTGAAAATGGATTCCACCCAAGAAGCAGGGAGTGGCACGGCACCCAAGCACGCACGCCTTGATTGCATAATCCATTGCTCATCTTCAGATGAAGAACTAGTATCTCCAAAGGACATCAACTCCTGGAAAACCCTGCTGAGAGCCGCTGAAATAAGACAGCATGCTCCGATCCTGGACCTAGCAAAAGGATTGCCAGATGATGCCATACCAGCTGTGGCCTACCACCGGAAATGCCGAAGCATTTTCACCATGAAAAGGGACCTCGATGCTATAATTTCCAAGCAGAGGCGCACAGAAGAAAACAAAAGCTCAACGGAAAGAAAAAAGTCACAGAGGCCAGCACCATCTCAGTCAAGGGTTTATGAGGCAGAGTGCATCTTCTGTGAGAAGACCAGCAAGTACTTGAAAGGAGATAGGACTAGAGATCCTCTGGTCCAGTGCACTGAACTGCGTGCCGATGAGAAAGTCCGAAAGGCTGCTGTCAGTAAACTGGACAACAGAATGCTTTCCATCATCAGCAGAGACCTCGTGGCAGTGGAAGGTCATTACCACCAGACTTGCTACCATGAGTACACACGGGATTCAAGCACCACCACACAGGACAGTGGAAAAGGTGCCAGTGCTGCTCCAACTGATACTGATGCTGAGCATGAAGCTGCAGAGCAACAGTCATACAATGACCTTTTCTCTTACATAAGAGAAGAACTGTTTGTCAACCCTGATGTGGTGCCAATGACCAACCTCACAGCCAGACTGGTCGAGGGCATGGTAACTCTTGAAGTGGAAACAGTGAAAGCCTCGACCAAGAAACACATCCGATGCAAACTGGTAGCTGAGTTTGGAGAAGCCCTGCAAATCACTCAAGATGACAATGGGAAACTACTTGTGTATCCCAACAGCCTTTCTATGCCAGAGCTTGTTAAGGCACACCAAATACTCCAGAGAAAGGTGCAACTCATGGAATCAGACAGGAGTGAGGACATCATCGACAAGGCAGCACTGCAGATGAGAGGTGCCATCAAGAAGCAAGACTACAGACAGTCATGGCCACCTCAGATGTCGGAGGATGCGGTCATTCCTTCTTCAGTGACCAGGTTCCTGAACACACTGCTGACAGGCTCAACAGACCACTCAAACCCATCTGACAGAATCCAGCGTCTCTGCAGCTCATTTGGCCAGGACTTGGTATATGCCATTACCAATGGTAAGGTGAAGCCAATGAAGCACATCACTCTGCCCTTCGCTGTCAAGTCACTTACTGGAAACGTGGAGCTGGTACACATACTCAATCGGCTTGGTCACAGCATGTCATACTCTCAAGTCGAGGAAATTGACACGGCCTTGTGGCGTGGATCACCCGCGCCAGAGGCCGTGTTGCAGTTGCTGTCATGCAAATGTGTCCGCGTCTGTAAACTTCCAGACTGTGTGTGCCTGGTGAACCAGCTGAAATGCACATACATGTGCAAACTGCAGACCTGCAGCAACCAGAGGGAAGAAGATGAAGATGGCGAAGCTTATGAAGTAGCAGATGATTCGGACACAGACGAATAGATCTACTAGTTACCTGTTACAGTACTGTAATGGAATACTACTCTTTTGCTAGGAGACTACTTTGTAATCCTACAATAATTATGCATTAATCTACTGTTAAAACTGTTTACTGTGCTTCATTTGTATCTCAGATATCCTCTAATAACATTCACTTCTGCAATTATGAAGAAGCAGCAGTAGATGATTCGGACACAGACTAATACTAGCCGCTATAGTACTCTATTGGAAGTGCTTTGCAATGCCACAGTATTACAATACCAACTGTCAAAATTGTTTTTTGTGCTTTATTTGTATCTCAGATATGCTGTAATAACAAGTAACTGCTCATCGGCTGCACGGTGGCGCAGTGGTTTAGCACTGTGGCAGCACAGTTTTACCCTCGGCCGGGGAATCGCGGGGATCATGAGATCGTGGGTTCGATCCCAGCCCCCGACCAACAGTGAGCTGTGTGGAGTTTGCATGTTCTCCCCGTGTTGCGCGGGTTTACTCCGGGATTTCTCCGGTTTCCTCCCGCACACCAAAAACATGTAGGTTTAGGGTGCTCGCGCACGCAGCGACCAGCAGCCGGTGGCTTGTCACCAGACCGCAAACCAAGTCTACCTACGGGTACAAATAAGTAACAAAAAAAAAAAAAAAAAAAATTAATAGGGTAAATATGTGTTGGTATTATCATTCCAAAAATTCGCAGCCTCAGATTTTGTGATTTATGGGGCATCATATTCAATGCCTGATAGCTATGACTAAGCTACTACTTTGGAATTGCTATCATGGCAAAATATCATCCACAGATATATGACATAACGCACGGCTCAGGAGACGCACACACACAGGCTTAGAGTAGTTCAAAGAGTTTATTAACAGCAGGGGAGAATGAGTGCGTGTCTGCGGGATGTAAATGTGTTGGTGATGGTGTCTGCCCCAGGCACAGAGGCAGGTGACCGTACAGCCGAGCAACCCTATGGAGAGAGCACAGGGAGAGGGTGACGGGCATACACCAACACAGGAGGAATTTATGGCGAGAGAAGGACTTACTTGGTGGGTCAGGACAGCTGGCACAACAAGGGGGTGAGGCCCGGAAGACAGCCACCTGGGGAGCTCCGTGCAGCAGCGAGGATTGGGCGATGGAGAGGAGATGTCCGCCGCTGGGAAATCCACCTGTGCACAGGGGAGAAGACTGAAGAGAAGAGGTAAGCGATCTTCTTACAAAAATGGTTACGCTGAAGGGAAGTATGCTCACAACGGTGAGGGACGAAGTCTGACGGCTTCAGGCCGAGCCTCCGGGCGAGACGGCCTTTATCCCTCGCCGCTGATGGTTGTCAGGTGCGTGAGCAGGTGGCGCCGCTGATGAATGGCGCGGCGTGACAATATAGGCCATTCCAAAATGCATCACTAGAATTTGTCCCTTTGAGTGGTACCAATAACCCAAAAATCTGGTCTGGGCCCATGGACTAATAACACCTTCCCTTTGGTTCACTCGTTAGCCCTCTCTGTAGCCACCATTCCAGATGGCTATGCCGATGAAGATGGCTGTGGTGGTCTTCCAGTTGTACTCCACATGACTCCTGAACAGATCAAAAACGAACAAAGAACTGACCCCTGTTTAAGAGAAGTGATTGCACAAATTGAAACTGGGCAAAAAGTTCCACCAACTGTACGAACTGAACTTCCTGACATCAACTTGTTACTCTGAGAACTCAGTCGACTTGAAATGTGCAATAGCATCCTCTACCGCACTCGCCAAGACGGAGGAAATGTTACTTACCAGCTCGTCTTACCTGAACAGCTCCGCGATTCAGTCCTTCAAAGCCTCCACTGTGACATGGGCCATTTAGGCACAGAGCGTACTTTGGATTTCGCCAGAACAAGGTTCTATTGGCCTCGCATGGCGGCAGATATTGAAAAGAAGATCAAGACATGTAATCGCTGCGTAAGACGTAAAACCGCTCCAGAACGAGCTGCTCCGCTTGTCAATATCAAGTCCACCCGACTGCTCAAACTTGTCTCTATGGACTTCCTGTCCATTGAGCCCGATCAAAGTAACACTAAGGATGTGCTCATGTTAACTGATCATTTCACAAAATACGCTATAGCCATCCCTACCAGCAATCAGAAAATTCAGACCGTTGCAAAGGCACTTTGGGACAACTTTATAGTCCACTACGGGATACCCGAACGGTTACATAGTGATCAGGGTCCCAATTTTGAGTCCCATATCATAAAAGAACTTTGCAAAATCATGGGCATTCGCAAAATCCGGACGACACCCCATCACCCCAGAGGTAACCCGGTAGAACGTTTCAATAGAACGTTATTGAGCATGCTGGGTACTCTGGAGGAAAAGAACAAAACTCATTGGCACAATTATGTGAAACCATTTGTACATGCGTACAATTGTACGAAGAATGACACTACTGGTTTTGCCCCGTGTGAGTTAATGTTCGGTCGTCAGCCGAGATTGCCAATCGATCTTGCATTTGGGCTCCCGTTTCACAACAAAAGTTTCAGGTCACATTCCCAGTACATTGAAAAACTGAAGACAACTCTACAAGAAAGCTACAAACTAGCAACAGAAAATGCTAACAAGATGGCTGAAAGAAACAAAACAAGATTTGATATGCGAGTGAAACCCTCAAAACTAGAACCAGGCAACAGAGTTTTGGTACGTGCAGTCCGCCTCAGAGGCAAGCACAAACTAGCAGACAGATGGGAAGCTGAAATTCACATTGTGGTGAACCAAGCAGGTGACTTGCCTGTTTACACTATAAAACCTGAGACAAAGGATGGTCCTGTTTGCACTGTTCACCGTGACCTCTTGCTTCCCTGTGGTTTTCTTGCCCCTGTTGAAGAAGAACCTGTCCAACCAAAATGTGTCCGCAAACCTAAGACAAGACAATCACCTGAACAAAGTGAGGAATGTGAGAAATCAGAACCAGAAAATGAGGATGTCTATTGGTACAGAGAAGAACCAATTCAAACGCCCATAAAGCTCACTCAAGTTTATGAAATTCCCCATCCAAAGACATTCTTTAAAGAAGACATTCCTGCTGAAACTCACTTACCTGAGAATGACAACCAAATAGAAAATGACAATTCACCTGGATGTGACAACTTACCTGGAAATGACAATTCACCTGGATGTGACAACTTACTGAATGATGGAAACCTGGAGGAAACTGAAACAAATGTGGAACAATCAAACAATGAGAATGGAACTGAAAGTGAAACCAACTTATCTGATAAAAGTACCTGTGATGAACCTGTGGAAGAAAACGAATCTGAAAAAGAAATCCCAAAGACTGTGAGATGCTCCGAGAGGACAACCTCCCAGCCAGAAAGACTACAGTATAGTCAGTTGGGAAACCCTCTCATAACTGTTGCCCAGTTCCTGTTTCAAGGACTAAGCCTGGCTTTTACCAGAGCTTTAACAGAGCCAGACATAAGATTATTCCCATGAACACTGGTCATTCCGTCATTACTATCTAGCTAATCCCATGCAAAGGGACTTGCATGATTCTAAGGGGGATAGTGTAACCCAGTGTTAAAAACGTGAATAAAATTATAAATATCGATATCATTTTTAAAAAAAACAAACCCCCATTTCACAATGGGAATAAATAATTTGAAGATGAATATTTAAATAAATATAGACACCGACCGAGAGAGACGATCACTTGCTGAGATGGAGACGCTAACGTGCTAATAGCAGCCTTTGCCTGGATAAAACTTTGAGATTGGTAAGCCTGACCTACTGAACTAACACCCGAAATGAGACATTGCTGTATTATCAAATTCTAATACCTTGTTTGTTAAATTTTAAGATTTGAATCCAAAGGCTGTGAACTCATGTTGAGCGTGGGAATCCCCATGACGCACGTGTCGCTTAGCATGGTGAGTGCCATTCATTGTGTATGTGGGATGCTAACCGCTAGCTTAAAATGCTAACCGCCGATGCTAATTCCGGCTAGGTTTTCCATCAGAAAAGGGCGTTTTTCAAAGCTGTAATGGTTAGCAACGGTCCCATTTCACTTGCCATTGAATGTTACTTAAGAGTGAATGTTGAATCTGTGGTTTACAGGTGTTTGGAGTGTAAATTTGTGTTAAATTGTTGTGCTAGCACATTTTCTTTTTCTCCCTTGTGGGCTAACTTGGTGCAGCACACTGCACAAATGTCACTGTTATTTTCAAGTGCCCTCCAAGGCACTTCACTTATTTGTTTCAGGTACCATGTGATAAAGTTGGATAGTAGATGTGTTTATTTTATGCACATTTAGAAATGTAAGAGATTTATTTGTTGTACAACCTAAGACTAATTAGAAGTATTTTGAAACCAGCTATAGATCATAGCTTGAGTTTTTGTTCTGACCTATTTTCTAGGTCAGGTTTTTTTTTGTTCCTGGATGTGGTCTATATTAACCATATATTCCATAACTTACATATGTTGAAGCATGTGGAAATGTTTGGTGATTACATATGTAAGGAACTTCACACCTCTGAAAAGACAATGGAATCTCACCCGCCAAGTGAAGAACAAAGACGTTCCCGGACGCGGCGGGGGAGACCGGACGAGCCACCCTCACCCCCCAAGGCGAGGAGAGGGATTACCATCACCTCCCAAGACGAGGAGAGGAAATACCAAGACAATGGGGGGATTAAGTTCTTCCTGCGGCAGCTGAGGAAGCTCAAGCTACCCACCAAGATGTTAGTGCAGTTCTACACAGCCATCATCGAGTCCATCCTCACCACCTCCATAACCGTGTGGTACGCAGGAGCCACTGCCAGGGACAGACTAAGGCTGCAGCGCGTCGTGCGCACTGCTGAGAAGGTGATCGGCTGCAAGCTCCCATCTCTCCTGGATCTGTACATCTCCAGGACCCGGAGGCGTGCTGGCCGGATCATAGCCGATCCCTCACACCCTGGTCACGTACTGTTTGCCCCCCTCCCCTCTGGTAGAAGACTTCGGTCCATCCAGACTAAAACCTCCCGTCACATGAACAGCTTCTTCCCCTCTGCCATCAGACTGCTGAACACTAAGTGACTTATTGACTCTCGTGCACTATGTACAGCAGCTCAACCAGACTCATGTCAATCATCACTGTTTTCTTCCTGCATTACCGACTGCACTATATAGTTCTCCACAGTATCTGCTGCTGGCTAATATATTTTAACTGTTGACCAGTATCACTTAATCTTATCCTACACTTTATCACATGTATAGTTTATTTCTTTTATCTTATCATGTTTAATGTTGCAGCATTGTACCGAGACAAATTCCTAGTTTGTGTACTACATGAACAATGGCAATAAACCTGATTCTCATTCTGATTCTGATTAAGATAATGAGGGATGTCAGCCTTTGTATGCATGTCTTTTGTTGTGTGCTTGTATATAATCAGTGAGTTGGCGAGATTCTGCCTCTTTTTCCCTTCTGCCGCTCTCTGCACCAGATGAGACTTGTTAGTAGAGCTGAACATTAAAACTTCGCTTATAAACCAAATCGCCTCTTTATTGCCCAGCTCCACTACACTGGTGACCTTGACGCGAGTATGGACCGGAGGCGTTCTTCCACAAGCGACTCATCCGTGGCGACTTAGGCAGACGCCAGCAGCCACGCAGACGAGGGAGCAGACGGACAGCTGTTCCCCCCCGGCAGAAGAGGTTGAGAGGGCTCAACCGAGCACCAGCACCGCCGTGAGAGCCGAGGCAAGGCACTCTCACCCGGCGGGCACAACAGTGATGGTGTGCACGAATGCCGTCGCTGTCCAGCTGCCAGACTTCTGGCAAGAAGACCCCGCCTCTTGGTTTCAGCAGGCTGAAGCCCAATTTGCACTGGCGGGCATCACGGCTGACGATACCAAATTTTATCATATCGTCTCCAAACTCGACACCGCCACTTCGAAGTGTGTGCGGAGCATGATCCGGCGACCACCGGCCCGGGACAAATACGAGACGCTCAAAGCAACCATCGTGGCGAACTACGTCCCATCAGCGGAAGAGAGAGCCGAGAAGATCCTGGCGGTCTACGGCCACAGAGGGTGCAAACCTTAGACCCTCATGGAGGATTTGCTACAGCTTAAAGAAGAGGACAATGACAACTTCCTCTTCCAGTTTTTTTCCTCAGCACGCTGCCGCCACACATGAGAGGGACACTCGCCAGCATGAAGTGCAGCAACCACCAAGACTTCCGCGTGCTGGCCAATGAAGCTCATTGGCTCGTCAACGCCTGCAAGGAGCTGACACCCACAGCAGCATCCACAGACCTCAAAGCTGACGCCCCGAGCCACGAGGAGCCACAACCCACTGAGCAGACCCAGCCCACGGTGACAGCGACGCGGCCAAAACGTAACAGACAGAGCGACGTCTGTTATTATCACCACCGCTTCACCGAGAAGGCTCACAAATGTGTTCCCCCCTGCAAATTTAAACGATAAAGCCGAGAGCCGTTAACGGCAGCGGCTCTCGGCGAGAAGAACAAGCTGTTGTACGTGACGGATGGACACTCAGGCAAGCAGTTCCTCATCGACACAGGAGCCCAGCTGAGTTTCGTCATGCCCTCCCATGCAGATCGAGCCACGGGCACCCGGGGCAACGGAGCCGTGGCAGCCAACGGCTCTAGCATCGACACGTTCGGCGAGAAGAGTCTGCACCTCCTCATCCACGGCCGCAGCTACAGATGGACATTTGTTGTAGCGGCGGTGAGTTTTAACTTATTAGGCGCAGATTTTTTGTGTGCACATGGGTTATTAGTGGATCTAGCAAATAGGCGCCTGGTTAATGCACTGTCCTTTGCTTCTATTCCATGCTCAGCCCGAGTTTCTCCGCCACCTGTGCAGGCTAGCGTCACCACGGCAGGAGGTAAGTTTGAGCAACTCCTCACCCAATTTCCAGCACTCACAATTCCCAAATTCTCAGCCACTGTGGCTAAACACGGGGTTGAACACTTCATTCCAACAACGGGACCTCCCGTTTTTGCCAAAGCGCGCCGCTTAGACACGGCCAAGCTCAACATAGCACGGGACGAGTTTACAACTCTTGAAAAATTGGGCATTGTTAGACGCTCAAAGAGCCCCTGGGCCTCACCACTTCACATGGTTCCGAAATCCGACGGTTCTTGGAGACCGTGCGGAGATTACCGCAGATTAAACAACGCTACAGCGCATGACCGTTACCCAATCCCTCACATTCAAGATTTTTCGCTACATCTAGCGGGTGCGTGCATTTTTTCAAAAATAGACTTAGTCCGCGGTTATCACCAAGTCCCAGTCCGAGCAGAAGACGTTCCTAAAACAGCGGTAATAATCCCTTTCGGCCTTTTTGAATTCCTGCGAATGCCTTTCGGCCTCAAAGGCGCTGCTCAAACTTTTCAACGAATGATGGATGCAGTCTTACGCGACCTTCCTTTTGTCTTTGTCTACCTCGACGACATGCTGGTAGCCAGCTCGTCTGAGGTAGAACACGAGCAGCACCTCACTACGGTTTTTCAGAGGCTGGAAGAGCACGGGCTAATAATCAATCCAGCCAAATGCAAATTCGGCGTGTCACAAATTGATTTTTTAGGACACAAAGTCTCTCCGAAGGGGGCAGTTCCACTCCCAGACAAAGTTCATGCGATAGAAAGTTTTCCACGGCCACAAACGGTCAAATCGCTACAGGAATTTTTAGGGATGGTTAATTTTTACAACCGCTTCCTCCCCCACGCAGCTCAGCTCATGCAGCCCCTATATGACGCGCTCAAAAAAAAGAAAGCTTCCAACGCGGTCGAATGGACCCCGGAGCGCGAACGCGCTTTCGCGGAAGTAAAAAGCGCCCTAGCTAACGCCACATTGTTAGTTCACCCAGATCCCTTGGCCCGCATTGCACTAACCACAGATGCTTCAGACCTAGCCATAGGAGCAGTTGTAGAACAACTTGTCAGCGGGGTCTGGCAACCTTTAGCATTCTTTAGCAAATCGCAAAACCAAACTGAACGCAAATACAGCACTTTTGACAGAGAGCTGCTGGCGCTTCATTTATCCATCCGCCACTTCCAGTTCTGGTTAGAAGGGCGGAGTTTCACGGCTTTTGTAGACCATAAACCGCTCACCTTTGCTATGGCTAAAATTTCAGAACCATGGTCAGGCAGGCAACAAAGACAGCTAGCTGCGATTTCAGAGTTCACCACAGACATTCGACACGTGGCAGGCAAACTTAACGTAGTAGTGGACTGTCTCTCTCGCGCTGTGGCACCACCAGAGCGCGGGGAGACAGATTATACTGCCTCAGCAGCAGAACTCTTCACTAACGCAGACACATACACAGCACCTATCCATGCAGGGATAGATTATGCAGCCATGGCAGAGGAACAAAACAGTGACGCAGACGTGCGCGCGCTCCTGTCTGGACCAACAGGGTTAAGGCTGGAGAAAAAGGGTTTACGCGACGGCGTGCCCCCCCTAATATGCCATGTTTCAACCGGCCGACCTCGCCCGTTAGTACCAGCTACATGGCGCCGCCGCATTTTTGACGCAATTCACTCCCTTGCGCACCCAGGTGTGCGCGCCTCGGTTAAAATGGTCGCCGAAAAGTTTGTGTGGCCAGGCCTGCGCAAAAACGTAAAAGAATGGGCAAAAACTTGCATTTCTTGTCAACGCGCCAAAATACACAGACACACAAAAGCCCCTCTGGAGCCTTTTCCAATCCCTGCTAGAAGGTTTGACCACGTTCATGTCGATCTTGTGGGGCCACTACCTTCCTCCCAAGGTTTCACACACCTGTTAACAATGATAGACCGCACCACACGCTGGCCAGAGGCAGTCCCTCTAGCGGCAACCACAGCGGAGGAAGTCGCTCGCGTTTTTTTGACAAACTGGGTGGCACGTTTTGGCGTCCCATCAGACATCACGTCCGATAGGGGGCCTCAATTTGTCTCAGAGCTTTGGTCAGCCATGTCCAGCAGCTTAGGGGCAACAATTCACCGCACCACCGCTTATCACCCTCAGGCTAATGGGTTATGCGAGCGTTTTCACAGGTCTTTAAAGGCCGTCCTCAGAGCTTCACTAACGGATACAAATTGGGTAAATAAACTTCCCTGGGTTTTATTGGGGTTGCGTGCTGCACCTAAAGAGGATCTAGACGCCTCTCCTGCAGAATTAGTTTTTGCTCAACCTCTCAGGCTCCCAGGTGAATTTTTACCAGAGAATCCAGAGCCAGGGCGCCTTCCAGTCCCAAGGTTTTTAGGCAGCAACGGACCGAACTCTCTCCCCGCTCCAGCTCATCACTCCTTCCCACGGGTTTTTGTCCCTCAGGCTTTAAAAAACGCTGAGTTCGTTTTTGTTAAGCATGAAGCTTTAAAACCTACCTTTCGCCCAGCATACGATGGGCCATACAGAGTGCTGGAACATGGTGATAAACACTTTGTGCTTGATTTTGGGGATAGAAAAGAAACAGTCAGCATTGACAGACTTAAACCTGCCTTCTTGTTGAAAGACGAGCCTGCACAGTTGGCGAGAGCACCTCGGCGGGGTAGACCCCCCAAGAGAAAAGACTCAGCCCCCCAGCAGGGAACAGTTAACCTCTCTCCTTCCCACACTGCAGATTCCTCACAAGAAGGTCCCAGCAGGACGCCTAAACCAACCTACAGCAGTTTTGGGAGAAGATTAAAACCCAGACAGCACAGGGACTGATACAAACCACTCCACAATTTTTCACTAATTGTGCTGCAACAATTTAGGACTGACTTATGATTTTACTATGCTGTTATGATTACCACTGAACTCTCTTAGGAGCATGGCTGCTGGAAAGTTTCTTCCGTGGCAACAGATGTAACACTTAGTATGTCATAATAACTATCTTAGACTGTGAACCTTCCTGTTGTCCTTTCTTAGTTGTTTGGGGGGCCTGTGGTCTATATTAACCATATATTCCATAACTTACATATGTTGAAGCATGTGGAAATGTTTGGTGATTACATATGTAAGGAACTTCACACCTCTGAAAGGACAATGGAATCTCACCCACCGAGTGAAGAACAAAGACGTTCCCGGACGCGACGGGGGAGACCGGACGAGTCACCCTCACCCCCCAAGGCGAGGAGAGGAAATACCAAGACAATGGGGGGATTAAGATAATGAGGGATGTCAGCCTTTGTATGCATGTCTTTTGTTGTGTGCTTGTATATAATCAGTGAGTTGGCGAGATTCTGCCTCTTTTTCCCTTCTGCCGCTCTCTGCACCAGATGAGACTTGTTAGTAGAGCTGAACATTAAAACTTCGCTTATAAACCAAATCACCTCTTTATTGCCCAGCTCCACTACACTGGAGCAAGAAAAACGTGGATTCTCCAGATCTGGATGGCGAGCCGATTGCCCGAACCTAACCGCCTGGTAAAGGTGACTCAACTGGTCACCTGGAACAGATATTGAAGGACTGTATATACTGTAAATATATTTGGGGGTTATTTTATTTTTATTTGTTTTCCTTTATTGTCATAAGCACTCTACTTTTGTTTAAGTGTACACAACTTTAAAAAATATATATATTTGCAAGTTCCATACACCTTGTGTGTGAGTCTTCTATTGTTGCACCCTCCGGGCTCCTAAGAACCTGGAATCTGTCTGATCTGGCCCAATTGTTCCTTCTGTCCAGGTAGTAAAGTTTAAGGTAACTACACTGCCATAACACAATACTACCAAAAGGGTACAAGATTACACCTAAAGTGGTATTACAGTTCTCTTTGGCTCTACCTACATATGTGAACAAACATTCTCAGTGATGAAGTTTACCAAATCCAGTCATAGATCCTCTCACTGATGATCATCTGTCAGCTGTGCTTCGCATCTCCACCTCAGACATTCAACCTGACTTTGATGCACTCGTTAAAGCCCAGCAGAGACTAGATTTCTCTCACTGAACAAGAAAAAAGAACTGAAAAACACCAAGTGAGGTGGTTAGACTACAAATGTAGGCATGTAAATGCACCAACTAGCAGTGAACTGGGACACTTTCTTTGGAGGCCTTTTTCTCAAAATCACAGTTCAGTGACAATCATTACTATATTATTGTGACGTAGTGGGGGTTCACACAAGAAAGGAGAGATGACTGTGACGAAACAAGCTTTATTTAAAAGACACTTCCTTAACACAGACAGGGGAGGAGGTCATTCCCACAGACCTCCGTTTCACTGAGGGTGACACAAACGCATGATCATCACTGCTCTGACTCTTCTTATAACACTGCTGTGTCATTATAATGCAGTTATAATGACACAGCAATAACTCTTTAGAAAACACGAATGATAACACTCTTTGAATCCTCCGCTGCCAAAGCATGTCGGGAGAATCCCCGCCCCCTTAACACAGCCCCGACGTTACACTGTCCCCCCCGGACTGGTTTCTGTCCCCAGAATAATAAAAGTCCAGCTCAAAAGTCCAACACGAATCTGTCCAGGTGTTGGGGCGGCCTCTGTTGTCGACGACCAGCACACACAGGCCCGCTAGTGTTCATCTGTGCCTCGGTCGGAGTATCTGGTCAGGGTGAAGGCTCCGGCTCGACCACCTGTAGGGCGGATGGCTAATACGGGGCGAGACGGTCGCGGTGAAGTACCACGACCTGGTCCCTTTTCTGCAGCCTCACCCTGTACACCACATCCGACAGTCTCTGTAGGACCACGCACAGTCCCGACAAATGGCTCGCCAGTTTTGGTGACAGTCCCCTTTTTCGCTCCGGGCAGAAAACCCAGACTCGATCTCCTGGTGCAAAGTCCCTCCCCTGGCAGGGGGAGTCATATGCCCGCTTCTGCCGGTCCCCCGCTGTTGCCAGGGCCTCCCGAGCCAGTCTGTGCATCGCGTGGAGACGTTCCTTCAAGCAAAACAAATAAACCCCCTGTTTGCCCTCCACCTCTGGCTCCGGGGGGGGGGGGGGGGGATACCAAATCCACCGGTGTGCGCAGCTCATGTCCAAACATCACCACTGCCAGAGTGCACCAGGTGGATTCCTGTGCTGCCGTCCAGTATGCCTACAGAACAAAGGGCAGATGCAGGTCCCAGTCTCGCTGTCGCTGGTCCACTAGGACAGCAAGCTGGGTGGTAAGGGTCCGATTGAGTCGTTCGACCAGGCCGTCGCTCTGAGAATGCAGCGGGGTGGTCCGGGTCTTCCGGATCCCCAGCTGCTTGCAGACCTCCTCGAAGACCTCTGCCTCAAAGTTCCGACCCTGATCGCTGTGCAGCTCCTCCGGTGCACCAAACCGACAGAACATCTCGTCCACCAGCTTTGATGCCGTGGTGGCAGCGCTCTGATCAGGGACCGCGTACGCCTCTGGCCATTTGGTGAAATAATCCATTGCGACCAGCACGTAGCAGTTCCCCGGTCTGTGGTCGGGAAAGGGCCCAGAATGTCCACTCCTACCCGCTCCATCGGTGCTCCCACCCGGTACTGCTGCAAGGGGGCGTGGGATCGCTGAGTTGGCCCCTTCTGAGCCGTGCAGGTGTCACAGCAATGGACGTGGAGCTCTACATCCTGGTGACATCCGGGCCAGTAGAACCGGGCTCGAAGACGCTGCAGGGTCTTTGTCACCCCGAAGTGGCCCGCTCCTACCGCCCCGTGGACCAGCTGGAGTACATTGGGCCGGAGCCACCGGGGAACCAGCAGCTGCCAGATGTGACGCTGCCCAGCTGGAGTCTGCCACTGCCGATACACAACACCCTTGTAACAGCGGAGATTGGCCCACTGGGAGTGTAGGGCCTTGGTCTCTGGGTCCAGCGCAGACACAGCCTCCCAGTCGGGCCACTGGCCTGCATCCAGCCACTGCTGAACCCGGGAAATGACCGGATCTCTGTCCTGCTCGCTCTGCAGCTGCTGCGCGCTGAGAGCCTCTGTGACATCATCGCTGGGGAGAGCTGCCTGATTATCCAAGGAGGAGCTGTGTGCCGCTGTGTTATTCCTGCTCACAGCAGTCCGGACAGCAGCAGCCCGTGGGACGGCTTGGTCTCGATCCTCTGCCCACTGGCAGTGACGACAGTCCTCCGCAGCACAGGGATGCCGAGACAGCGCATCAGCGTTGGCATGGAGGCGGCCTGCCCGATGCACAATCTGAAAATTATAATCCTGCAGTGCCTCCAGCCATCTCACCAACTGTCCATCCGGCTCTTTAAAGTTCAGCAGCCAGGTCAGGGAATCGTGATCCGTCCTGAGCTGGAACCTCCCCCCGTACACATACGGGCAAAAATGGCAAAGCCACTGGATGACAGCCAACAGCTCTCTGCAAGTAACGCAATAATTCCTTTCAGCTCTGCTGAGAGTGCGGCTGAAAAAAGCAACTGCCTGCTCTCCGTGTTCTGCCTCCTGGGATAACACTGCCCTGATGCCCTGGTTGCTGGCGTCCGTGTCCACGATGAAAGGGCGGTTCGGTTCGGGATACTGCAGGATGGGGGCTCCGATGAGTGCTGAGCAAAGCTGGGAAAAAGCAGCAGCACAGCTGTCACTCCACTGAAATGCACGGCCTTTCTGTGTCAGCTGATGCAGCGGGCTGGCGATGGTGGCGAAGTCTTTCACAAATCTCCTATAATAGGAGGCCAGTCCGAGAAAACTCCGTAGCTCTCCCACATTCCGCGGCACTGGCCAGTTTTTCACCGCTGCCACTTTCTCTGGATCAGTGGCGACTCCCGCTGCTCTGATGACGTGGCTGAGGAAGGTTGTCTCCCGCCGAAATAGGTGGCACTTCCGCGGGTGTAGCCGCAGACCGGCCTGTCGGATGGCGTCCAATACTTCCCGGAGGTTGGACAGGTTGCTGTCAAAATCAGCTGCGTGAACCAGCAGGTCATGCAGGTAAACAATACAGCGGCTCCGGGGAACGTGAGCCAACACTCGCTCCATCAGACGTTCAAAGGTGGCCGGGGCGTTGCAAAGTCCAAACGGCATCACCTTGAACTGATACAGTCCCTGCCCGATGGAGAAGGCTGTTTTCTGGCGGGCCTCAGGTGACAGCTCTACCTGCCAATAGCCACTGCGGAGGTCCAGCGAGCTGAACCAGCTGGAGCCGGCGATGTGGTCCAGTGCGTCATCGATGCGGGGCAGGGGGTAGAAATCCTCGCGGGTGACGTCATTCAGGCGTCGGTAAGCCACACAGAACCGCCACGAACCGTCCTTCTTCCTAACCAGCACCACCGGCGCCACCCAGGGACTGCTGGAGGGCTCAATAATGTCTGCCTCCAGCATTTCTCATACTTTTTGTTCTGCTGCCGCCTGCCTTGAAAAAGGCAGACTGCGGGGGCGGAGCCCGATCGGCCTGGTCTCACCGGTGTCGATCCCGTGCTGCACCAAGCTGGTTCGGGTGCATTCCTCATCCTTCGCAGCGAAGATGTCCATGTAGCAGTCCAACAGCTCCCACAGCTGGCGTCTCTGTCCCTATTCCAGTCCGCTGCAGCTCTGCTGGAACAATTCCTCGACCGCCTGCGGCGTTTCTGCTGACACATTGACCTGCTCCGCTGTGGCTCCCCCTTTGCTGCCTCTGTCGGTGATCACGCTCCCTCTGCTGGTGCTGGTGGCGCCATTGGGTTCAGTACTTGCGGTGACCCGCCCAGTTCAGCCCGCCCTGGCGGTCCCTCGATCACGCAGACCTCCGGGTTCCTCCTCTGGGTCCCGCGGCAGAGCGTGATGGTCCGAGTTCCCAGCAGGAGGGACGATCTGGCGGTGTCAATTTTTGCACTCCATTCTGTGAGCAGATCGAGTCCAATAATGCAGGGTCTTGGATGTCAGCCAGCCAGAACGGGTGGTTTGTGTTCTGGCCAGCCACCCCACCACAAGAACCCTTCGCCCTCCCAGTCTGGTGCGCTCACCAGTAGCTGTGGTGACGCAATGCCCGGTGGGTTCCCACCCCTGCGGTTCTGTCTCGTCCGTGCCTGGCAGCACACTGGTCGGACCAGGGAGATGGTAGAACCGGTGTCGATCAGGGCCCGGATCGGCGTGCTGTCCAGGCTGCACTGTAGGTACATCCCTGGTGAGTGTCCAGTTCAGCCCACACGTGGTGACAGTTCATCGGGGAGAATGTCTGTGGGAGGCGGCAGGTCCCCGTCCATGCCACCTTGCTCTAGTTTAATGTTGGCGAGGGGCCGGTTTGTCGTTGGGGTGGATGCCAGGCAGTACTGTGCGATATGTCCTGGCTCCCCGCAGCGGAAGCACCCTTCCTCGCGCTGCCACGGCCGTCTTCTCTGTGGGCGCACCGCTATGGTCCGCCGCAGCTCTTCCTCCTCCTCCTCGCTCTTAGCCGTGGCCCGGAAGGTTCTCTGTCTCGGTGCCGATGTGTCAGCTGTACAATCCATTAGCGGTTCCACCCGCTCTGCTTCTGCCACAGCCGTCTCCCAGCTGCTCGTGGCATTAATCTGGATGTGGCTCTGGAGCTGGGCCGGGCGGAGACTCCGGATGAAGTTCCGGAGGGCGAGCTTCGAGCTTCTCCACTACCTCTGGCTCGAAATCCGGGTTGCTACGCTGTGTCAGCAGCCGTATGTCCACTGCGTAGGCTCCCAGGCTCTCCCGGTTGCCTCGCCGGCGGTTGGCCAGCTGTTCCTTGGCGTGCTCAGCATTGGCCGCTCTCCCAAACCGCCTCCGGAGCACTCCTTGTAGCTCTGGCCAGCTGCGGCATTCCTTGGGCTGGAGATCGGACAGCGTGCGGAGAGCCCTTCCCTCCAGGGCCAGCGCGACCTGTACGGCGGTCTCTTCGGGTGGCCAGATGTTCGACGCAGCAGCCAGCTCGACCTGGACCAGGTAGTCGTCCAGCAGGGTTTCACCGTTAAAGTGGGGAACCTTGGCCCGCTGTCGGATGGGTGGGACGGTCGCCTCTCTGTTGATCGCCGCCCCTGGTCGCAGTGGAATTGCCGGCCCGTCCTGCCCTGAAAAGGGCGGGGAGCGGGGATGATCTGCTCTGCTCAGCCCATCCTGCCTTGAGAAAGGCAGAAGGCGGGGTACACTGGTCCTGTCGGGTCCGCTGCTCCGTTCATCCCGGTGAGCAACTCTGGGGGTCAGTGTATCAGCTCTGTCGTCCATTCCCAGCTAAGCGATGAATCGCTCCAGCTGCTGGATCTCTGCTCTGATCCTGGCTTCCATCTGCTCCATATCCCACTTCTGACACCAGTGTGACGTTGTGGGGGTTCACACAAGAAAGGAGAGATGACTGTGACGAAACAAGCTTTATTTAAAACACAGTCCTTAACACAGACAGGGAAAGAGGTCATTCCCACAGACCTCTGTTTCACTGAGGGTGACACAAATGCATGATCATCACTGCTCTGACTCTTCTTATAACACTGCTGTGTCATTATAACACAGTTATAATGACAGCAATAACACTTCAGAACACACGAATGATAACACCCTTTGAATCCTCCGCTGCCAAAGCATGCCGAGAGAATCCCCGCCCCCTTAACACAGCCCCGACGTTACAATATGATGTATCTTGCTTAATATCTGGAGTACAAAGACAATACTGTGATGTCTTTAGAAAGCTAAGAACCTCCTTCCAACAGTATATGAAACTCAAAATGTGTTTTGGGGTGAATGCAACTGAAAATGATCACTAATATAATGAATCATAATGGTAAAAATGTTCACATTTTGTTTACCATCCATCCATCCATCCATCTTCTACCGCTTTTCCGGAGGTCCGGGTCGCGGAGGCAGCAGTTCAAGCAGAGAAGCCCAGACTTCCCTCTCCCCCGCCACCTGCTCCAGCTCTTCAGAGGGGATACCAAGGCGTTCCCAGACCAGCTGGGAGACATAGTCTCTCCACCGAGTCCTGGGTTTGCCCCGGGGTCTCCTCCCAGTGGGACGTGCCTGAAACATCTCAAGTGGGAGGCGTCCAGGAGGCATCCTAATCAGATGCCCATACCACCTCAACTGACTCCTTTTCAATGTGGAGGAGCAGCGGTTCTACTCTGAGCCTCTCCCGGATGACTGAGCTCCTCACCCTATCTCTGAGGGTGAGTCCAGCAATCCTACGGAGAAAGCTCATTCCAGCCGCTTGTATCCGCGATCTCGTTCTTTCAGTCATTACCCAAAGCTCGTGACCATAGGTGAGAGTAGGAACGTAGATTGACTGGTAAATCGACAGCTTTGCCTTAGAACTCAGCTCCCTCTTCACCACAACAGACCGGTACAACGTCCGCATCACTGCAGATGCTGCTCCAATCCGTCTGTCGATCTCTCGCTCCATTTTCCCCTCACTCGTGAACAAGACCCCAAGATACTTAAACTCCTCCACTTGGGGCAGGAGCCTGTCCCCAACCTGGAGAGGACAATCCACCTTTTTCCGGCTGAGGACCATGGACTCGGACTTGGAGGTGCTGATTCTCATCCCAGCCGCTTCACACTCAGCGGCAAACCATCCCAGCAAGAGCTGTAGGTCACTGCTGGATGAAGCCAACAGGACAACATCATCTGCAAACAACAGAGATGAGATCCTGTGGTCACCAAGCATGACACCCTCCATTCCCTGGCTGCGCCTAGAAATCCTGTCCATAAAAATTATGAACAGGATTGGTGACAAAGGGCAGCCCTGGCGGAGTCCAACTCTCACTGGGAAGGAGTCCGACCGAGTGTTGGCAATACGAACCAAACTCTCACAACGGTCGTACAGAGACCGAATAGCTCGTAACAACAAGCCCGATACCCCATACTCCCGAAGCACCCCCCACAAAAATCCACGAGGGATGCGGTCAAATGCCTTCTCCAAGTCCACAAAACACATGCAAACTGGTTGGGCAAACTCCCACGAACCCTCAAGAATTCTCGAGAGGGTAAAGAGCTGGTCCGATGTGCCACGGCCAGGACGAAAACCACATTGCTCCTCCTGAATCTGAGGTTCGACCAACGGCCGAACTCTCCTCTCCAGTACCTTGGCATAGACCTTCCGAGGGAGGCATAGACCTTGGCATAGACCTTCCCACATTTTGTTTACCATTGTTTTGTAAAAATTGAATAAATGACATTTTTTTTAAGGCAAGTTCACTTTTTCATTGCTTAATCATAACATATACTTTTACCAGTCTTACCAGCTTGTCAAAACAATGCTTTGTGCTGCTTTTTATCAAGAAATACAATTAATATTATGCAGAATTGAGTTCAGCCTTTTGGTCCGGCCCTCCACAATATTTTCTGTTTCTCATGTGGCCCCATGGAAAACTAATTGCCTACCCCTGGTCTAGAGTAAGGCCATTCACGGAGGTGGCCTTTGTCAACTTGTTGATCCCATTTTTATCGTCACCCCAACAGAGCACAGCATAAAACTGACATAATGTCGGGCTCAGGGAACACACACACAGGCTCGGGAAGATTTAAGGCTTTTATTCAAGCAACAGGTTGTGTTTGAGTGCGTGAGTGGAAGTGTAAATGTAATGTGGGTGAACAGCATGCGTCAAGGGCGGAACAGCTCGCCGTGCAGCCAGGTAACCCTGAGGACAGAGCAGAGCAGAGAGTTAACTACAGTCACACGCCCCGTGGGAAATAACCACAATGCATTGCTCACGTGCAGGCGAGAAGGTGGCTGGCGTTGGCGTTGCAGCTGTAACCTGGAGGACAGTGCGGCTGCGCGCTCCCGACGAGCTGGTGTGAGAAAGGCGGAGGAGAGGCGAGGAGGAGGAATTCCGCCGCCCTGGAGATCCACCTGTGCACAGGGGAGAAGCTGGAGAGAAGGTAAGATGAGGAATTCAGCTTACGTGCTTGGAGAGCGATGCGCTGGTCGGTGCGAACCGGGACAGACGCTGAAGATTTGGGAGCGTTGTCGAGCAGACGACTCCAGGCCGAAGCAAAAGGCAGAGGGGTTTAAATAGTCTGTTGCTGATGAGGCGCAGGTGTGCGCGCCGCTGGCGCTGATGACTGGCAAGAGCGAGGTATAACAGTACTCCCCCCCCCCCCCGAGCAGCGCCTGCTGGCGCTGGCTTACCTGGGTACGCCCGGTGGAACTCCATGATGAGGCTCTTATCCAGCACCCAGGACGGGGGCACCCAGGATCTATGCTCAGGGCCATACCCTTCCCAATCCACCAAGTACTGGAGACCGCGGCCACGGCGGCGGGCATCCAGGATGGCCGTGACACCCCATGCCGGATCACCGTCGATCATCCTGGGGGGAGGAGGGGTCTTGGGAGGAGGACAAAGAGGGTCAGACAACACAGGTTTAATATGCGAGACGTGAAACGTCGGGCAGACCCAGAGGGAGTGGGGGAGAGCCAAACGCACAGCCATCGGATTGATTATCTTAGTGATAGAAAAAGGCCCGATGAAGCGCTGCACCAACTTCTTCCTCTCAGCTTTGAGTTTAATGTCCTTAGTAGACAGCCAAACACGTTGACCCACCTGATACTCGGGAGCGGCCTTCCTGTGGCCATTGGCGACACGAGAATTGCGCTCCGTTGTGAGTAAAAGCGCCTGGCGCGTCTTGGTCCAAATACGCCGGCAGCGCCTCAGATGAGCCTGGACAGATGGGACCGCCACCTCACTTTCCTCCTCAGGGAACAAAGGTGGATCATACCCCAGGGACGCCCGGAAGGGGGACATACCGATGGCTGAGGATAAGGTGGAATTATGGGCGTACTCGACCCAGGGTAGGCAGGTGCTCCAAGAGGAGGGGCTGGAAGAGGTGACGCAGCACAAGGCTGCCTCCAACTCCTGGTTAGTAAGCTCACACTGGCCGTTAGTTTGAAGATGGTGACCGGAGGACAGACTCACCGTGGCCCCCAGTGCGTTGCAGAAGGACCTCCACACCTTGGACACAAACTGAGGTCCCCGATCCGAGACGACATCTACCGGGATCCCATGCATCCTGACGACATGTTGGATCAATAATTCGGACGTCTCTCACGCTGAAGGGAGCCCATGGAGAGGCACGAAATGGGCCGCCTTGGAAACCCAGTCGACGATGGTCAGGATGGTGTCATACGAGTTGGACTTGGGGGAGACCGGTAATGGAGTCCAGAGCCACATGGGACCAAGGCCTCCCTGGGACCGGAAGTGGATGGAGGAGACCCGCTGGGGGGGACGTGGAGGTCTTACCCATTGCGCACTGGGGACAGGCACGGACGTAGTTGGTGACGTAACACCTAAGGCCAGGCCACCAAAAGGACCGTTGGAGGAGCTCCACCAGCCGGGAGATACCAGGGTGACAAGCGAACTTGGATGTGTGGGCCGAGTGGATGACGTCGCCCCGGACTGACGATGGAACAAATAGTCTCCCGACTGGACCGCTGCCAGGATCGGGTTCAGCCTCCTGTGCCTTCCGGACCTTGGCCTTAATCCCCCATGAGACGGCCCCCACGATGCACGAGGGGGGTAGGATGGTGTGTTCTCGATCCTCTGGGTCTTCAGGCTTGAACTGTCTGGAGAGCGCATCCGGCTTCCCATTCTTGGACCCGGGGCAGTAAGTGACGGTGAATTTGAAGCGAGTGAAAAACAACAACCAACGCGCCTGGCGGGCATTCAGGCGCTTGGCCGTCCTCAGGTACTCCAAATTCTTGTGGTCGGTCCAGACCACAAACGGCAGGGCTGCCCCCTCCAGCCAATGGTGCCATTCCTGAAGAGCTAGCTTCACCGCTAGGAGCTCCCTATCCCCGAAGTCATAATTCCGTTCAGCGGGGGAGAGGCGTCGGGAGAAGAAGGCGCAGAGACGCATCTGCCCATCTGCAGGTGAGCGCTGGGAAAGCACTGCCCCCACCCCTGTGTTGGATGCGTCCACCTCGACCAGGCACTGGAGTGCCGGGTCCACCTGGGTGAGGACCCGGGAGGAAGCGAACTCCGTCTTCAGGATCTTGAAGGCCGACGCAGCATCCTCGGTCCACTGGAACGGCACCTTAGGAGAGGTGAGGCGGGTCAGGGGAGCGGCGATGGCGCCGAACTTCGGCATGAAGCGGCGGTAGAAGTTGGCGAAGCCAAGAAACTGTTGCACCTGCTTCCTGGAAGAAGGGGTGGGCCACTCCACCACCGCTTTGACCTTGGCTGGATCAGGGAGAACTTGATTGCGAGCGATGACGAAACCCAGAAAGGAGGTCTGGTTGGTGTAAAACTCACACTTCTCCACCTTAACGTATAGCCTGTTCTCCAGAAGGCGCTGAAGGACCTGCCTCACATGGACCTGATGCTCCTCTCTGGTCCAAGAGAAGATCAAGATGTCGTCCAGATATACGAACACGAAGACCCCTAGGAAATCCCGAAGAACGTCGTTGATAAGGCGTTGGAAGACGGCCGGAGCGTTGGTGAGCCCAAACGGCATGACCAGATATTCAAAATGGCCGCTGGGCGTCCGAAACCCCGTCTTCCATTCATCACCCTTCCGGATCCAAACGAGGTGGTACGTGCTGCGCAGGTCCAGTTTGGTGAACCAGGTGGCCCCCTGGAGGGAGATGAAGGCCGAGTCCATCAGGGGCAGCGTGTACTTGTCCCTTATTGTGATGTCGTTGAGCGCCCAGAAGTCGATACACGGCCGCAGGGACCCGTCCTTTTTGCCCACAAAGAAGAACCCGGCTCCCACCGGGGACGAGGATGGCTGGATGATGCCTGCACTGAGCGACTCTTTAATATAAGCGTCCATGGCCTCACACTCCGGGGCAGACAGGCTGTAGAGGTGGCCAGATGGTAATGGCGCCCCCGGGCGGAGGTTAATGGCACAGTTGTAGGGGCGGTGGGGGGGGGGGGGGGGGAGAGACAGTGCTTTTGACTTACTGAAAACCAGCCCTAGGTTGTGGAACTCCGGGGGTACCAGGGATAGATCCGGAGGCGGCGATTCAGGCGCTGGAAGCGGCAACGACGGGGCACAGGCAGCAGATTGAAGGCAGGAGCTCATGCAGAAGATACTCCAGGAGAGGACGCTGGCGGACTGCCAGTCGAAGGTGGGGTTACGGAGCCGCAGCCAGGGGTAACCCAGGATGACAGGAGAAGCTGAGGTGGGTAAAACAACCAGGCTGAGATCTTCCCTATGGTTGCCGAAGATGATTACTGGGACCGGTTTGGTTCTGTGGGTGACGTTCACTAAAGGCGTATGAGCGAGGGTGACCAAGTTAATAGGGGCTGGCAGTGCTTGGCAGGGAATGCCCAAGCGGGTTACCAAGCTTTGTGAAATGAAACTCTGTTCCGCCCCCGAGTCTACCAGTGCGTGTGTGACGTGACCCGTGGAGTTGTGACAGAATCTGACAGGGAGAAGGCACTTAGTGAGGGGATTTGAATGAGACACGTCCGTGAGGCCCCCTACAGCGACTCGCGGACATCCCCTTTTGGCCGAATTGGGCAGTCCTCCACGGAGTGCTGGTCTCCCCCGCAATACATGCAGAGGGCCAACTCTGGGCGGTGCTGTCGTTCCGCTGGTGGCAGTCTAGCCCGACCGACCAGCATTGCCTCAGTGTCATCGGCGGATCCCGGAGCGGGTAACGCCAGGGGGCGAGACTGAGGTACCCGGGCAGAAGTTCCACTCGAGCAGCCGGAAGCCCGCTGCTCGGCGGCCCGTTCCCTCAGTCTATTATCCAAATTGATGGTAAGGGAAATTAGATCGGTTAACCGGTCCGGCATATCCCGGGAGGCCAGCTCGTCCTGTAAGGATGAGTTTAGGCTGCGGACGAAGATGCTGCTGAGCGCAGCCTCTCCCCAACCGACTTCCGTCGCAACCACCCTGAAGCCGACAGCGTAGTCGACGGCCGACCGGCTACCCTGGCGGAGATTAAGCAGCCGGGTGGTTAAGACGTTATCTCAGTCCGAATGATCAAACACTTCCTTAAAATCATGCACGAACTGGTCGTAGGTCAGGCTCACGTAGCTGGGCCTCGCCATGATGGCATAAGCCCAAGCTAGCGCTCGCCCTTCCAGGAGGTTAGCAACATACCCAATTCAGCTATGATCTGAAGGGAAATCCCTGGGAACACGCTGAAACACCGACTCACACTGCAGGAGAAACCCACGCGCCTCACCGAGTTTCTCGCTGAAGCGTGTGGGGGTTGGAATGGGAGTGATTCGGGTCGGCGGCCCCGAGCTAGCTGAGTTAGCCGAGGAGGGAACCAAGGCTGGCCCACCGAGAGATGCCAGAGGGAAGGCCTGTGGAGGATCCAAACGATCCAATCGTTGGACAATTTGGGTGAGTTGATTGAAGATTACCTGCTGCTGATGAGCGATTAAATCCACCCGAGCCTCGAGGGTGGAAAATTGGCGTGCGAGCCCGCTGTCTGCTGAGCCCGCTGTCCGCTGAGCCACTTTACTGGAGTCGTACTGACATAATGTCGGGCTCAGGGAACACACACACAGGCTCGGGAAGATTTAAGGCTTTTATTCAAGCAACAGGTTGTGTTTGAGTGCGTGAGTGGAAGTGTAAATGTAATGTGGGTGAACAGCATGCGTCAAGGGCGGAACAGCTCGCCGTGCAGCCAGGTAACCCTGAGGACAGAGCAGAGCAGAGAGTTAACTACAGTCGCACGCCCCGTGGGAAATAACCACAATGCATTGCTCACGTGCAGGTGAGAAGGTGGCTGGCGTTGGCGTTGCAGCTGTAACCTGGAGGACAGTGCGGCTGCGCACTCCCAACGAGCTGGTGTGAGAAAGGCGGAGGAGAGGCGACGAGGAAGCAGAAGAAGGAAGCAGAAGGCAGAGGGGTTTAAATAGTCTGTTGCTGATGAGGCGCAGGTGTGCGCAGCGCTGGCGCTGATGACTGGCGAGAGTGAGGTGTAACAAAAACAGTACCCATGATTCCCTGATAGAAACAAGAAGAAACTTCTTACTGATATTAAACAAGCAAAATGTCTGCTATCCTCAAACATAAAATCCTCAGTCATCTTAATTAACAGTATAGCCCCATTTCCACCAGTATCACCTGGGCTTTACTTTTTTTTACTTGGTTCTGTTTTTCGCCATTTCCACCCAAGTCCTCACGGTTTAACCGGTACGATTTTCATGCCTGTTCAGAGGCAGGGTACAGCTGAGCGAAAAGCGAGGTGTGATTTGACGTCAATCGACTGCTAAACGCTGATTGGTCAGGGCGTAACGTCACAAAACGCGTCCGTTTTCTGTTTTCTGTTGAAGCTACACGACCGCCATTTGTAATTTCAGTGAGTAACCGCGGTGACTGGATTTACAATTGTGTTCTCATATAACGATGTCCACGCGCAAGTTTATTCCATGAACAAACGAGGAGGTGCGGACTTTTCTGTCCCTCGTAGCCGATGACTACATCCAGAGCAAGTTGGATGGGGCAACTCGCAATGAAAAAATATACCAGGAAGTGTCCGGCCTGCTAGCAATGGCAGAGAATTTGGACTCGACACGGCCACGCAATTGGAAAACGGTGACGGTGAGTGTTGTTTTGTTATTGTCTGTCTTCTTGCCTTTCGGTCAAAAGCGCACTTTATTGAAGCAATAAAGAAAGTTGTTTGATTGTGGGCAATTGTGGTGATGGCTAGCCCGCTAATAGCTAGCTACCTCCATACCTTGCTGCTACCTCGCATCAAGCTGCTGAATCGCGCTTTTATTTCAGTATTCACGTGAACAAAATGCTGACGTAAGCTTATTGTATCCTGGTTAAAAAGTTTTGTGTTTGCGGTACATGTTGCACTTTGTTTGTGAGCTTTATTGTGTGTTTTTTCCTTCTATACACAGTTTTCAAATCCCTTGTATTTTCACAAAAAAAAAAAAAGGAGCACATGTACTGACTTCAAATCAACATGCTTGATTGAAATTCTTCAAGTCAGCTAACACTATTAACCCATTCTGATTTATGAGGCCACAGTACAAAGAAATTCTTTTAAAAATAACCCATTAAATCAAAATACTTTTTACAATTAATCCTTTCTGAAATGAAGGGGGGCCTAACCACAGCACCACAGAAGTTGCATAAGCCACATTTCCACTATATAGTTCTGCGCTACTCTTTTCTTTTCTTTTTTACTTGTTTCTCCCGCGGCTGCGCCTCCATCACAACCGCGGAAAGCCGAGAATTGCTGGGGTGGGCGGGATCGAGGTGGCGCTACACTGCTGACGTATAAAGGACGAGACTGACTCCTCAACAACACAGAAAAAAATAGCGGATTACGAGCGGAGGATTTCCACGGTTTTTAACACAATGAATGTCTTTAACGAGACAAGAGAATTTTACAGGAGAAGACGACGTGGATTGAGACAACACACGTTGGAGCAGGAGAGGAGAATAGCGGTTGCCCAGGAGGAATCTGAAGCAGCTGCATATGAAGCAGAGATCATTCAGAGATCATTTCATTTGTTCAGTGTTCATGTGCATACATATGTCAAACGTCTTTTTTAAATAAAATGTTGTGCACTTTTAAACTACGTCGCCTCTGTTGTTCAAAACTGTTAAATGTTAACAGACGGTTAATTAAATGCTGAAACACCGGGGTAATTTAAAATTATGCAGAAGCTTAATCCTAAACCCCTTTAACTTACCAAATAATTTATAATATTATAAAAAAAGCCAATCCAAATCTAGACCCATTTTGTATATTGTGTAATAATGATACACTGATGATAAACTGACTTCCCAAAAAAAGCAGCAGCTACACAACGCACTTTTGGTTTGATGGAATTGCCAATTGACCTTGGAATTATATGTGGAAACTTGTTATACTTCCAGTTAACTTTAACTTACCAAATAATTGATATTATAAAAAAAGCCAATCCAAATCTAGGCCCATTGTGTATCATTTTTCCAATCTATTGTTATTTATAAGGGTTATCTGTTCAGTGGTGGCTAATTACACACTAAAATAACGTAGAAATGACTCAAAAAAAAAATATGCTGCAGCTAGACAACTCACTTTTGGTTTGATGGAATTGCCAATGAACCTAGAAATTTTATGATGAAACTTTTTTTAATCCTACTAAATACACTGACATTGTCACACTGCCAACACCAAATTATAATTTTCTTTTTCAAACCAAAGATCACTATGGATCTATTGAATCACAATAGCATAGGTTTATCATATACATGTCAACGTTTACAACATCGAAAATGTTATATTTGGGTTTACATGTATGGGTATTTTCGCTTTATATTATACTAGACTGCTTATAATTTATTGGAATTCTCAGAATTTGGAATGCCGATAGAACATTCAATTCACATGTACTTACCTTTTACCCAATTCGACTTTCACCTTTATCAGTGTCTACTGCTGAATGTAAATTACACCTGTGCAACTGCTTACAATTTTACTTAAAAACTGTACCCAATGTAGAGCAATGGATACAGCAGTGGTAATATTTATTAAATTTAACAATAACATTACCATTAAAAATCTTGACACCTTTATGGCTGAACAGCAGGATTAGGGTCATATGAGGCAATGGAATGTGTATGTAATTATTCGCCTTTATCATCCAGTGTTATAATATACAAACCACACTTTTATCCAAAAGACTAACATTTTATTACATTACAAATATTCCCAAAACATGTTAACAAATGGGGAGCTTTCAGTACTTCGACCAGACTGCCAAAATGGTTTCGGAAGGCTCCGTGGAAGGAAGCCGTCTCTGTCAGCTCATCCCTTCTTAATGCGGCTAACTGCAGGTGTCTTTCGCGCTGTTCGAGCATCCTTTCATGGATCCGCATCTCCTCAGCCTGATTCTGGGCCATCAGTGATGCAAGGTCTGCAATGTTGCTGCTTTTCAGCTTGCCTATATGAAAGACAGAAGTCATTGTATTTAGATAACACCGGATCAAAACATGTCAGAAAAAATATTATGGAATTAAACTGTTGAAAGCCTGTGGTGGGATGCTTCGTTGCTGTATTTAAGCTCAACTGTCATGTTGTTGCCCCGCAGTAGAGTGGACTATAAGAAACTTCTGTGGTGATGTGGTTAGGCCCCCCTTCATTTCAAAAAGGATTAATTGTAAAAAGTATTTTGATTTAATGGGTTATTTTTAAAAGAATTTCTTTGTACTGTGGCCTCATAAATCAGAATGGGTTAATAGTGTTAGCTGACTTGAAGAATTTCAATCAAGCATTTTGATTTGAAGTCGGTACATGTGCTCCTTTTTTTTTGTGAAAATACAACAGTATTTGCACCACCAACACACCTATAACACTGGGCCACTGTGGCTATGAACACCCCTGAATCTAGTATTTTTATAAACGTAGAAAGACATTTTAAATTCCTTGTTATGCGTCTATAGCAAACAATCACATATAAAAACAACCGGGTGGTAATTTTCAGTTTGTTGTGCCTTACCAGCACTTGACCGGGAGATGCCGGGGCAGTCCAGTGAGGCGGACCCAAGGGATTTGAAAACTGTGTATAGAAGGAAAAAAACACACAATAACGCTCACAAACAAAGTGCAACATGTACCGCAAACACAAAACTTTTTAACCAGAATACAATAAGCTTACGTCAGCGTTTTGTTCACGTGAATACTGAAATAAAAGCGCGATTCTGCAGCTTGATGCCAGGTAGCAGCAAGGTACAGAGGTAGCTAGCTATTAGCGGGCTAGCCATCACCACAATTGCCCACAATCAAACAACTTTCTTTATTGCTAAAATAAAGTGCGCTTTTGACCGAAAGGCAAGAAGACGGACAATAACAAAACAACACTCACCGTCACCGTTTTCCAATTCCGTGGCCGTGTCGAGTCCAAATTCTCTGCCAATAATAGCAGGCCGGACACTTCCTGGTATATTTTTTCATTGCAAGTTGCCCCACCAACTCGCTCTGGATGTAGTCATCGGCTACGAGGGACAGAAAAGTCCGCACCTCCTCGTTTGTTCATGGAATAAACTTGCGCGTGGACATCGTTATATGAAAACACAATTGTGAATCCAGTCACCGCGGTTACTCGCTGAAATTACAAATGGCGGACGTGTAGCTTCAACAGAAAACTAATGGACGCGTTTGGTGACGTTACGCCCTGACCAATCAG
This sequence comes from Pholidichthys leucotaenia, assembly GCA_020510985.1. Classification (NCBI taxonomy): domain Eukaryota; kingdom Metazoa; phylum Chordata; class Actinopteri; order Cichliformes; family Pholidichthyidae; genus Pholidichthys; species Pholidichthys leucotaenia. The sequence continues at coordinate 434,794 of CM035850.1, forward strand.
CGTTTAGCAGTCGATTGACGTCAATTCACACCTCGCTTTTCGCTCGCTTGTACCCTGCCTCTGAACAGGCACGAAAATCGTAATGGTTAAACCGTGAGGACTTGGGTGGAAATGGCGAAAAACCGAAGCAAGTAAAAAAAAGTAAAGCCCAGGCGATACTGGTGGAAATGGGGCTATAAAGTCCACTCTACTGAGGGGCAGCAACATGACAGTTGAGCTTAAATACAGCAACGAAGCATCCTACCACAGGCTTTCAACAGTTTAATTCCATAATATTTTTTCTGACATGTTTTGATCCAGTGTTATCTAAATACAATGACTTCTGTCTTTCATATAGGCAAGCTGAAAAGCAACAACATTGCAGACCTTGCGTCACTGATGGCCCAGAATCATGCTGAGGAGATGTGGATCCATGAAAGGATGCTCGAATAGCATCAACGGCAGCATGAACAGCGTGAAAGACACCTGCAGTTAGCCCAGGAGCAGGAAGCTGCATTAAGAAGGGATGAGCTGACAGAGACGGCTTCCTTCCACGGAGCCTTCCTAAACCATTTTGGCAGTCTGGTCGAAGTACTGAAAGCTCCCCATTTGTAAACATGTTTTGGGAATATTTGTAATGTAATAAAATGTTAGTCTTTTGGATAAAAGTGTGGTTTGTATATTATAACACTGGATGATAAAGGCGAATAATTACATACACATTCCATTGCCTCATATGACCCTAATCCTGCTGTTCAGCCATAAAGGTGTCAAGATTTTTAATGGTAATGTAATTGTTATTGTTAAATTTAATAAATATTACCACTGCTGTATCCATTGCTCTACATTGGGTACAGTTTTTAAGTAAAATTGTAATCAGTTGCACAGGTGTAATTTACATTCAGCAGTAGACACTGATAAAGGTGAAAGTCGAATTAGGTAAAAGGTAAGTACATGTGAATTGAATGTTATATCGGCATTCCAAATTCTGAGAATTCCAATAAATTATAAGCAGTCTAGTATAATATAAAGTGAAAATACCCATACATGTAAACCCAAATATAACATTTTCGATGTTGTAAACGTTGACGTGAATATGATAAACCTATGCTATTGTGATCCAATAGATCCATAGTGATCTTTGGTTTGAAAAAGAAAATTATAATTTGGTGTTGGGCAGTGTGACAATGTCACAGTATTTAGTAGGATTAAAAAAAGTTTCATCATAAAATTTCTAGGTTCATTGGCAATTCCATCAAACCAAAAGTGAGTTGTCTAGCTGCAGCATTTTTTTTTAGTCATTTCTACGTTGTTTTAGTGTGTAATTAGACACCACTGAACAGATAACCGTTATAAATGACAATAGATGGGAAAAATGATACTCAAATGATACACAATGGGCCTAGATTTGGATTGGCTTTTTTATAATATAAATTATTTGGTAAGTTAAAGTTAACTGGAAGTATATCAAGTTTCCACATATAATTCCAAGGTCAATTGGCAATTCCATCAAACCAAAAGTGAGTTGTCTAGCTGCAGCATTTTCTTTGCAGTCATTTTCTGCGTTGTTTTAGTGTGTAATTAGCCACCACTGAACAGATAACCCTTATAAAGAACAATAGATTGTACAATGATACTCAAATGATACACAATACAAAAAATGGGTCTAGATTTGGATTGGCTTTTTTATAATATTATAAATTATTTGGTAAGTTAAAGTTAACTGGAAGTATAACAAGTTTCCACATATAATTCCAAGGTCAATTGGCAATTCCATCAAACCAAAAGTGCGTTGTATAGCTGCTGCTTTTTTTGGGAAGTCAGTTTATCATCAGTGTATCATTATTACACAATATACAAAATGGGTCTAGATTTGGATTGGCTTTTTTATAATATTATAAATTATTTGGTAAGTTAAAGTTAACTGGAAGTATAACAAGTTTCCACATATAATTCCAAGGTCAATTGGCAATTCCATCAAACCAAAAGTGCGTTGTATAGCTGCTGCTTTTTTTGGGAAGTCAGTTTATCATCAGTGTATCATTATTACACAATATACAAAATGGGTCTAGATTTGGATTGGCTTTTTTATAATATTATAAATTATTTGGTAAGTTAAAGGGGTTTAAGATTAAGCTTCTGCATTATTTTAAATTACTCCAGTGTTTCAGCATTTAATTAACCGTCTGTTAACATTTAACCGTTTTGAACAACAGAGGCGACGTAGTTGAAAAGTGCACAACATTTTATTTAAAAAACACGTTTGACATATGTATGCACATGAACACTGAACAAATGAAATGATCTCTGAATGATCTCTGCTTCATATGCAGCTGCTTCAGATTCCTCCTGGGCAACCGCTATTCTCCTCTCCTGCTCCAACGTGTATTGTCTCAATCCACGTCGTCTTCTCCTGTAAAATTCTCTTGTCTCGTTAAAGACATTCATTGTGTTAAAAACCCACAGAAGAATAGTGACCACCGTGGAAATCCTCCGCTCGTAATCCGCTATTTTTTTCTTTGTTGTGGAGGAGTCGGTCGCGTCCTTTACTACGTCAGCAGAGTGTAGCGCCACCTCAATCCCGCCCACCCCCGGCAATACTCGGCTTTCCGCAGTTGTGATGGAGGCGCAGCCGCGGGAGAAACAAGTAAAAAAGAAAAGAGTAGAGCAGAACTATATAGTGGAAATGTGACATAAGTGGATCGCCACCTTATTATGGTGGGGGGTCTGTGGGTCCTAATGACCCCAGGAGCTATGACGTTGGGGGTAGCTCACTCCTGGTAGGGTCTATCCAAACAATCAGGTCCTGGGTGAAGGGTCAGACCAAGACTGGTCCAGTAGGTCTCTATGACAAAAGTTACAAGAAGGACCCAGCGTACCTCACCTGGAATGGAGACCCAATGGCCTGGTTTAGTCTGGTTTGGTCTACTCTAGTTTGGTTGGGTCTGGTTTGGTTTTGTCTGACCTGGTTTAGTTTGTTCTGGTTTGGTCTAGTTTGGTCTGCTCTAGTTTGGTCCAGCCTGGTTTGGTCTGGCCTTTTCTGGTTATGTCTGGTCTGGTTTAGCCTGGTTTAACTTGGTCTGGTCTTGGTTGAGTTAGGGTTAAGTGAACTTCAAAGGTTCATATTCAGATCAAATGAATAAAATCATTCAATTGATTTCCTGCATATAAACATTTTATTGATTTTTCACAGAAACAGAAACAAGCGGAATGTTCCGTCATCAGGGTCGACTCAGATTACAGATTACATTTGTCCAGAGTACATGTAATCAGATCACTGTAGAAGGTCAAACACACATTTTCACACGTTAACAACACTCACACATAGTTGGTTTTTAACACGTTTTCATGTACAACAATAAAAACACGTTAATGACACGTTAGAAAACAATCCATGATCAGTAAGGACGTGGAGTCCTACCTCTGACCAGTCGGTTTTAGCTCGTTCCCACAGGTAACCCCACTGATGAAGATGGCCGAGCCTGGACATGTATGACTGAAGAATTCAAGATGGCCGCCCAGCAACAGAAGTTAAATGTAGCAGATATGATCATCACTGAGCTTTACACAGACAGGTCTGCCCAATGTTTATCTCTGAACAGGTCACTGAACGTTTATGAGTAAACGAGGGTAAATGGGTGGTTTTGACTCTGTGTACGGCCCTAACACCAGAGTCGTTTTCAGACTTTATGACATCATCTTGACATGCTTCCTGAAACCGTAGAAGGAATGCACCATTTACAAGCTAACTAGCTAACCACCTAAGCCAGGTTAGTTCTGATTGGCTGCTGAGATCCATGATTAAAACATTTATGCACATCTGAATTATTTCAAAAACAAATACGTCCCAAATAAACTTTTGTCCAACTTCTATTTAAATAAAATTTTGGCTACACGTTTACATGTATGATGGTATTTTCTAGTTAAATAAAACACGTGAACACTTTACATATATCAAAATAATTCTGTAACATGGGACGACTTCAGACTTACAGACACAACCTGGCCTGAGTGTCATGATCGGGGGCATGGTCAGGGTCTGTGTCCATGCTTTACCTTCATTTGGCTGTCTTAGCTTTTCTCTGTATTATTATTACCTCCACCAAGACAGGAGGTAATGCTTTTAGTGGCGCTGCTTATCTGTCTTGTTAGCAACATAGCTGAAAATGTTATGAATGGGTTTTGATGAAATTTTCAGGAAAGGTGTCTAATGGCACGGGAAACAGATGATTAGATTTTGGTGATGATCTGAGAGTGCATACCTCCAACATGGGCTTTGTTTGTATTTGTGCAGCAGGATTACACAAAAACTACTTGATGTATTTGGATGAAATTTTTTACAGAGGAACCCAGTACTTTTTGGAGGTGATCCATGAGTGCATACCTCCACCAAGGCTCAATCTTCTAGCAGTGGTTTAGCAGGATTATGCAAAAACTACTGCATGGATTTTGATCAAATTTTCACCAGAGGAGGTCATTGAGTTACAGACAAACCCATTAGATTTTTGAGCTGATCTATGAGTGCATACCTCTATCAAGAGCCTATCTTGCAATGTATGGTGTGATGGAGACAGGGAAGTACGGGCAGATGGATGGACAAAGGGAGGGAAGGAAGAAGCCTTAGCGGAGGTATGCACTCTCTGAGTGTTTTTCTAGTTATTATTGTAATTATTATCATCATAGGCTTGGTTTTGTCTTGTTAATTTCCATGCCTTGTTCTTTTTTCTGGTTTTCATTATGTTATCATTATTTCTGCTTTGGCTTTAAGTTTCCACTTAGTACAGTTTCAATGCAGATGTACTTCTGGTGTATGATTGTTTGTGTGTTTTTGTGACCCGCCGGGGAACTACAGACGCAAATTAGCAGTCTTGCTAAATCTGGCACACTTACATTTGTATTAATGTTCATTAGTATGTAATGTCCCTTTCAAATAAACATTAAACAAAACTAAACAAGCTTAATTTAGGCCATTATGTTCTCCATTTGTTATTAATTTCAGCAATCGCCCTCTGTGTGTTATTATTTGCAATGTGTGTCTTCTGTGTTTCCCTTGGTCTGTTATGTCTTCCCCTGTTGGTCCTTATTGTCATTATTGTGGTCTGGTGTGTGTACTTGTCTCCCTAGTGTCCTCAGCCCCTCATGTTTCCACACTCATAGCTACTTTTCCCTGATGTGTTACCATGCTGCCCTTGATTGTTCTCAGTTGTCCTGCGTCTTGTTAATTGTTCCCGCCCCTATATATGTGTGTCTTGTGCTTTGTTCTGTGAGAGGTCATTGTCTATTGTGCCTGTTGTGTTCCACATTTGTATCCTTGTGAGTTTACCTTTGCCTTGCTTGCCTTGACTTTTGCCTGCCAAGTTTTTGCTTTGTGCTAGTTTGGTTGTCAGCCCACGTGCTACTTTACTTTTGTTCTTGGATTTGTTTAATAAATCATCATTGCACTTGATCCTGCCTGCACTCCTGAGTCCTCCCTTATATCCTACACCTGCCAGGAAGGCAGATTATGACAGTGAGAAAATTGTTTAACCACAAACTCAGCAGCCAATCAGAATGCTCCCTCATTTAAATGAGTCTTCATTATCTGAAAGTCATTATTACATTATTATTATGCACGTAATCGGTTATTTATGATGTTGAATGTTGTCAGTGCATATGCCCCACAAGTTGGATGTCAGGTAGAAGAGAAAGAGGAATTCTGGAGTAAGTTGGATGAAGTGGTAGAGCGTGTTCCCAGGGGGGAGACAGTGATGATTGGAGCGAACTTTAATGGACATGTAGGTGAAGGGAACAGAGGTGATGAGGAGGTCCTGGGTAGGTATGGTCTTAAGGAGAGAAATGTGGACGGACAGATGGTTGTGGATTTTGCTGAAAGGATGGAAATGGCTGTGGTGAACACATACTTCAAGAAGAGAGAGGAACATAGGGTGACTTACAAGAGTGGAGGAAGGTGCACACAGGTGGACTACATCTTATGCAGGACAAATCTGAAAGAGATGGGAGACTGCAAGGTGGTGGCAGGGGATAATGTAGCTAGACAGCATCGGATGGTCGTCTGTAGGTGGACTTTGGAGAGCAAGAAGAGGAAAACAGTGAAGGCAGAGCCAAAGATGAAGTGGGGGAAGTTACAGAAGGAAGAGGGTCACACAGAGCTCAGGAAGGAGTTGATACAGGCTCTGGGCGGTAGGGAAGAATTACCAGATGACTGAGAAAGTACAACAAAAGTATTGAGGTAAACGGGTAGAAAGGTATGTGGTGTATCCAGTGGACAGAGGAAGGAAGACAATGAGACTTGGTGGTGGAATGAGGAGGTACAGGGAAGTATTCAAAGGAAGAGGTTACCAAAGAAAAAGTGGAATAGTCAGGGAGATGAAGACAGTAGTCAGGAGTATTTGGAATCTAGGCACATAGCAAAGAGAGAGGTGGCAAAGGCAAAGGAAAAGGCATATAGTGAATTGTATCAGAGGCTGGACACTAAGGAAGGAGAAAGGACTTGTACTGATTGGCTACAGAGAGACAGAGTTGGAAAGGATATACAGCAGGTTAGGTTGATTAAGGACAGAAATGGTAACGTACTAAACCAGGGATGGCAACAGGAAATTCTGATTTCAGCTGAAATCTAATTTGGTTGATTGACTTATGGGGGGGCGCAGCCCCCCTGAAGCTGAGAGGTTTTCAGTAAAACAGAAGTAATTTAGACTGAAAAAAATGATAAAAAAAAAAATGAAATACTAGACTTAGATAAATCATTAAATTTAATGAAAAGTTAACTTACTTTTTCTTTAATGTTGTCTCACTGTCTTTAGTCCAACATATTTAACAGTTCTATAAGAGTTTATTACACTATTTACACTGGTCACCAAGTCACTTCTAATGTGAAACTTTCTTCCTTTTGGCAGCAAGCTGTGTCAGTCTCTGAACTTTGAACTTCAGAATCAGAATCAGAATCAGAATCAGAATCAGCTTTATTGCCAAGTATATTTACAAGTAAACACACAAGGAATTTGACTTGACATTGGGCGCGCACATTAGGCGCATCCAATGACACGGCAGCCATAGAGGCGCCTGTCTGCAGTGGGGGTAAAGGGGGGAGGGGGGGGGAAACACAATAGGCAGAGAGAAAAAACATAGTTATCAGAATCACGCTCGTATAAGCTCATATAAGCTTATGAGCCAAATTTTGATTACACAGAAAAAAACCCTCTATGCACATTAGCAGACGATAGATACAATCACACAGCAGAGGGAGGGAGAGCAGTGTGTGTATATTTGCATGTCATTGTGTAGTGTGAGTGTAACAGTTGTTAGTGAGCAGCAGAGGGCGCCTCCAGGCAGTGGATAGATGTTATAATCATGTGACTTATAAACAAGTCAGAGATCAGAGTCTGTCTCTCTTTTCCTCTTCCTTGCAGAAGGCATATGGGCAATGTCCTCGAGAGACCAATCCGCTGACGACAACAACTGATTGTTGATGTATGGGTAGACATAAGCCACTTCCCAGCGTTATCTTCATCGAGGAGGAATGTAAACAAAGGCGCCAAAACACAAGGTCAAATCTGCACAGTGCACTCAGAGAATAAAAAATTTCTCTCTCTTCGATTCTGTGCTTCAATTTCATACAGGCTTGAATCATACTTTAGATCATTCTCTGGAGAGCACTCAGCGATCCACAGATGTTATCCACCTACCGAAACATAGGTAAAACATGTCCAGAGAGTTCGTTCTCTCTTCAATGCATGCCAGATAGTAAATTCCATGTTAATCCTGCCGCTGACAGTCAGTGCTCCCCCCAGCTGGACGAATTGTTGAATTTGTTAAGGGAGCTACGCCGGGGTCCGCATTTGATTAGCTCACCCAGATAATTTCGATACACTAGGAAAACTCCAGGGGCCAAACAGAAGATCCTGTGATCAGTTCAATCTCAGTCGAATCACACAGACACATGAATTCCAATACCATGAGTCTCCCTTGGGTTCCCCCTGACCCGATCTTCTACTTTTTAAAGTGGTGACAATCGCATATAAGTCGCTTTCCAGATCCATAATTTCCATTTGGATTAAGATTCAGCCAGGAGAAGAGTGACATTGCAAGCTGGGATCAGAAGGGAGAGGATTAGGAGGGAGAGGGAAGAAAAGCGTCTGCTCTCTCTCAGAAGCGGAAGTGAACTTCATCTCCTTTTCTGGTTTCTTCAGAAACTGTCCGAGTGTTTCTGTTACCTCGTCGAACTTTGAGCCAATTTTCACCTTTACCGTCACTTTTCTCTCAAGCCAATTCCATCGGAACTTATTTTTGACACTTTTGTCTATTTCTAGCACTGATGACTCCTGATCCTTCGATAAAAATCTCATAATTCCGCTGAAAACAATACCGAAAGCTCAGAATTCCAACACGAACCAGGGATGTGATTTGGGGTTGGGGAAATTATCTGAAAATTTAGCAGGGGGTCTGGGGGACACAGTCCCCCAGCGGGGTGGGGGTGGGGGGCAAGGGGGACGAAGCCCCCCGAAGCTCCTGGGTTTTTATGATTTTTAAGTACCAGAACTGTGCTTAAATGACATAAAACAAACAGCTGAATGCCACTTATTACTGTATAATATTGACTTATGTTCCAAGAAGATAGCATTCCTAAAATATTCCAACAAGCATTATCCATCACATGCTTTAACACTTGCTCAAATCAAAATCAGTTAATTTTATCTATTCCACAATAGAAATAACATTCATTCATACCATTACTTTTTATAATTTCAGCATTCATTTCACATCACCAGTTTCAATCTCCATTGAGTCTTGAGCAGTTCATTTTGCACAATCACTGATGTAGCCAAGTCTTAGAAATATTCAAAAGTTATGAGTCAATATCCACTGTGCACTGTCAATTTCAAACTGTTTGGAAAATTGTTTTGCTATTTTTTTCTCCTCAACATCAATGTCAGGGCGCTGCAGGAGTTTTGGGGGATGGTTAACTTTTATAACCGTTTCCTTCCCCGCGCAGCCCAGCTCATACAGCCGTTGTACGCTGCACTCTAGAAACGGAAACCGGCGGACAGAGTCGACTGGACTCCTGAGCGGGAGCAGGTGTTCTCTGAGGTTAAAACAGCTCTGGCAAACGCTGCACTACTGGCGCACCCAGACCCGGCGGCTCGGATAGCGCTCACTACCGACGCCTCGGACATGGGCATAGTGGCCGTTGTGGAGCAATGCGTCGCCGGTTCTTGGCAGCCGCTCACCTTTTTTAGCAGATCTTTGCATGACAGTGAGCGTAAATACAGCGTGTTCGACAGAGAGTTACTGGCTATCCACCTGGCCATACGCCACTTCCAGTTCTGGCTGAAAGGGCGCACCTTCACTGCGTTCGTGGACCACAAGCCGCTAACGTACTTAATCTTCCTGGAAGATAAAAAAAAAAAAGTGGAATTCGGTGAATTAGCGGAAAAATCACATCCCTGAGAACACGCCGCCATGAATTTTTGACAAAGCATACAACGAGCCATTTGATTGGTCCAATCGTTTGCAACTATCCAATCGCAGGGCTGTTTACAATACAGCAGTAGCTTGAGTACAAAACATCCGGGTTATCTCGGGAGACTTGACCCGGGGAAGCGCTGAGTGCTCATGTAATCGTGTTGATTTTCGCTAAAATCGGTAACAATAAGGTACCTTACCCCCTCTAAAATTTTCTCAACGGATTTAGACGATTCACAGAAATGATCAATTTGAAAATAAATCGGCAGAAATCCGCGGATCAGCGGAAAATTGCCATCCCTGACTAACAAATGATGAGGGTGTGTTGAGAAGGTGGAAGAACTTTGAAGAGCTGATGAATAAAGAAAATGAGAGAGACAGAGGATGATGGATGAAGGAAAGATAGTGAACATGGAAGTCCAGAGGATTAGCAAGGCAGACGTGAGGGCAGCTTTGAAGAGGATGAAGAATGGAAAGGTGGTTGGTCAAGTTGACGTACCTGTGAAGGTATGGAGATGTTTAGGCGAGATGGCAGTGGACTTTTTAACCAGATTGTTTAACACAATCTTGAAGAGTAAGAGGATGCCTGAGGAGTGGAGAAGAAATGTTTTGGTACCAATTTTCAAGAACAAAGTGTTGTGTATAGCTTGGACTCTTATTTGTGTGGTGGCTCCATCTTCCAGTTCCGCCACCACCCGAGGCTATAACAGGGCAGTGGGCAGGAGCGGCGGTCTCTTGGCCAACTCTTCTGTCTGACGGTTGTATTAGGCTGTAGAGTGCCTCATTAATAAAGCTGTGTTCACTTCAACACCTGGCCTCGTCCTTAGCTCCATATTCACACATAACATTTGGCAACAAGGATAAAAGTGGATTACGACAAGATATGGAAGCGTGCAGGTTTGAAATTGGGCCAGTTTTGGAGCTCCCTGGCATGCCACCGGTCTTGTGGCCGGGGTGGTGCGCCGTTTTCCGGATGTGCAGGGTGGTGCTGGACCTTTGGAAGCTGGGAAAGTGGAAGGCACATGAGTCGCTGGTGCTCAATTTTGCAGTAAAGGAACAGTGTGTTCTAAGCACATTGGGTGACTGTGATAGTTTTGAAGAAGGAATTGAGCTAATGGCGTGCTATTGTTGCACCTGGAAAACATCATGGTTGGCACAATTCGGTTTCGACAGTGCCACCAACGGGTAGGCGGGTCTATTCAGTGGTTTGTGACAGACTTGGAGCTGTTGGTCAGTGGGTGCCAGCTTGGAGTATTGGAGAAAGGGATGATTCGCAACCAGTTGGCAGATTATAACAATGGTGCTACGATCGGGTTGAAGCTGCTTATGTTTTCGGGCAAATTGGTGCTGCCCACTGCCATCGAGTTAGCTCAACTGCTGGAAGCTGCGGACGAACTGTCATGGGAGCTGAGTGACAGCTTATCACACCAACATCTAGGATCACCGTTGATTGCACATGCAGTGGACCCGGTCAGCGTGGGAAGCGTGGAGGATGACGCCAGCGCTGTGAATGTTAGGTCTGTCCCGGAAAAGCCTCGAGGTGAGGGCTATGGGTCCACAAAGCACTGTTTCAAGGCTAAAAGTTGTTCGGCAAGAGCGGAGCACTGCGGCACGTGTGGCTACTTGCTTCATGTCACTAGGGCATGCCACAGATGCGAGCGAGGAGGTCCGTGGCACAAAGTGGACTCTCGCGCCCTCATGGTTGTTCATGCTGTGTCTCCGAGCACCAACGATCACGCAGACTGTATGATGGAGTTGGACGGGATGGAAGTGTTGTTGTCGATTGACGCAGGAACGGTGGGCTTTGTGCCAGATTGGACGACTATGAGATGTTTTGTCCTGCATGTCAGAATTGAGAAGGACCCAGCGCTGCTTTGTGGTTGTGGAGGAGGACGACTGGCCATGGTAGAAACATTGGAACTGATGGCTTGGTGCGAATCGGCTGAGATGTGGGACTGTTCGATTTTGAGCATGGCGGACGGTGCAGTGTGGGATGAGGAACTGCCTGGCACCCTGGAGAATGAGCAAGACCAATACCATCCAGGTCCATCACAGGAGGGTTCCTGTGCCAGAATCCAAGAAGCCCTAGAAGAGGGAACTGGGCGGCATGGTGGGACACCTGTGACGGTGGGCGGCACTGAGTGGCTGGCTCCATCTGTTCCCGGATTGCGGCTGGAAGGTACTGGTGAACAGGGGGCCACAAAGGCGACGGCAGTGGTGAAGTTAAAAGAGGTCGGGGCAGAACTGATTGGCACTGAGGGAGCGAGTGCCAAGCAGAGACATTGCAAGCTGAACAAAACACCTCTGGGAGCCGCGGACTGGATTTGAGTTCGGGGGGGGGGGGGGGTGAAACCATGGCAGGTGGAGGAGACTGTGAGTGGTGGGCCTGGATAAGTGAGACATCCGAGGGTGAAGAAGAGGAGGTGCACCGGTGCCAAGGCGATCTGCTGCGGCCCGGGAGGTGGTCCGCTTCCAGGAGTGGAATAATGACAGGACGGTCCAGGGGACCCATGGGGTAATCTTGTGCTGTGTGTATATAGTTTAATTGTTTTGTTGTTTATTGTATATATTCTGGGGATTATTTTGTGTATTTTCTCTTAGTTTAGGAACATGGCAGTTATTTTCTTTTAGTTGGACTGTTTTCTTTAGTACAGATGGCAGAATAATCCGTCTTGCCATGTGGGGGGTGGGATGGCAGTCCACCTGTCCTCCCCTAGTTTTTAGTTGTTTTGTGTGACTGTGATAGGCCCCTTTTAGGAACTTCAGTTTAGTTTTCTTAGAGTGTAATTCGGGTTCTAAATTGGGGAGGGTCTCAATTGTGTGTGTGTGTTTTGGACTTTTGTGAAGGGGGGAGAATGCTGTGTATAGTTTGGACTCTTTATGTGGTATGGGTGGTGGCTCCATCTTTCGGTTCCACCACCACCTGGAGCTATAAGAGGGCAGTGGGCAGGAGGGGCGTCTCTTGGCCACCTCTTCTGCCTGATGGTTGCATTATGCTGTAGAGTGCCTCTTTAATAAACCTGTGCTCAGTTCGACACCTGGCCTCGTCCTTGGCTCCATATTCATACATAACACAAAGGTGGTGCTCAGAGCTGTAGTAACTATAGAGGCATAAAGTTGATCAGCCACACTATGAAGATATGGGAAAGAGTTGTTGAAGCCAGGTTAAGAGGAGAGGTGACAATCAGTGAGCAGCAGTACGGTTTCATGCCAAGAAAGCGTTCTAAAGATGGAATGTTTGCTCTAAGAGTGTTGATGGAGAAATATAGAGAAGGTCAGAAGGAGTTGCACTGTGTCTTTGAGGATCTAGAGAAAGCAGATGATAGGGTGCCAAGAGAGGAAGTGTGGTACTGTATGAGGAAGTCAGGAGTGGCAGAGAAGTACTGTATGTGAGGGTGGTGCAAGACATGTATGAGGACAGTGAGATGGTGGTGAGGTCCACTGTAGGAGTGACAGATGGATTAAATGTGGGGGTGGGGTTACATCAGGGATCGGCTCTGAGCCCCTTCTTGTTTCCATGGTGATGGACAGGCTGACAGATGAGGTCAGGCAGGAGTCTCCATGGACCATGTTTGTAGACGACATTGTGATTTGTAGTGAGAATAGGGAACAGGTGGAAGAGAACCTGGAGAGGTGGAGGTATGCTCTGGACAGAAGAGGAATGAAAGTCAGTAGAAGCAAGACAATACCTGAGTGTGAATGAGAGGGAGGCAGGTGCAACGGCGAAGACAGAAGGAGTAGAGGTAGTGAAAGTGATGAGTTTAAATACTTGAGGTCAACCATCCAATGCATTGGAAAATGTACAAGAGAGGTGAAGAAGAGAGTACAGGCTGGGTGGAGTGGGTGGAGATGAGTGTCAACGGTGATTTGTGACAGAGGGTAGCAGCAAGAGTGAAGGGAAGATTTTCAAGATGGTAGTCAGACCTGCTATAATATATGGTTTGGAGACGGTGGTGCTGATAAAAAGACAGGAGGTGGAGCTGGAGATGGCAGAATTGAAGATGCTAAGATTCTCATTGGGAGTGACTAGGAGGGACAGGATTAGAAATGATTATATCAGAGGGACAGCTCAGGATGAGCAGTTTGGAGACAAAGTAAGAGAGGCAAGGCTGAGACGGTTTGGACATGTGCAGAGGAGGGATAGTAGAGATATTGGACAAAGATGTTGAAATGGAGCCGTCAGGCAGGAGGAGAAGAGGAAGACCACAGAGAAGATTGATGGATGTAGTGGAGAATGACATGGAGAGGGTTGGTGTTTCAGAGGAAGATGAAGGGATATGGTGAGATGGAGGCAGATGATCCACTGTGGAGACCCCTGAAGGAAGCAGCTGGAAGAAGAAGAAGAAGAAGAAGAAGAAGAAGAAGAAGAAGAAGAAGAAGAAGAAGAAGAAGAAGAAGAAGAAGAAGAAGAAGAAGAAGAAGAAGAAGAAGAAGAAGAAGAAGAAGAAGAAGAAGAAGAAGAAGAAGAAGAAGAAGAAGAAGAAGAAGAAGAAGAAGAAGAAGAAGAAGAAGAAGAAGAAGAAGAAGAAGAAGAAGAAATAATAGTAGTAATGGGTTATTCATGTTAAGGGCTCATTAATGTTTGGCCAATGACTTATTAATGTTACTGATGTATTCATTTCATTGTGTCATGGTTGTGTAATTAAATCTTCATCGTGTAACGCCTCTCCACCTATAGCACATTGTGCACCAACATGGGAGATGTCTTTCCACAAATCTCTGTCCTGGGTGGCCTGATTTAGGATATATAAGTTCCTTTTAATCCATTCATAAATATTACCAGCATCTATGTTGTCTTCCTCTCTTTCTTCTGCCATTATTAATCATGCCTTCAAGACGTATTTTTGAAAAGCTTGATTGTGAACATTTCATGTAGCCACAGAGCTTCAGAGTTTGACTTTTCACCATGGGCATAATTGGAGTTAAAGGGTGAAGTTCATCTATAGAGACATGATCTATGAGCAAGTGGTCAGTCATAGCTCTCATAATGGTGTTTTAGAAGGTTTCAACACTTCTGCAGAGTGGATGTCCAGTTTACACATTCAGGCTCATAAAGAACAGCAGTTAGAATGTAGGTTTTATAAGTTTGGGTCTTAACTCTCTATGGAACCCCTTTAGATGTTAGAAGTTCTTTATTTTTCTCAAATTCTGCCCAATCAAGGGCAATTCTGTGTTTAACAGCAGCAGTGCCATCATTGGCAGAGGACAGTTTATAACCTAGGTAAACAAATTCAAAAACGTGCTTCATGGGCTTGATGTAGATTGTAAGATGGAGGGGTTGGCTTTGATCAGTTATACAGATGTTGATACAGAGTCCAACTTCTGCAGAATGGGCAGCTAGTGTATCAAGGAACAACTGTAAGTCTTGATGTGACTGAAGAAACACAGAGTCGACACATCAGTCTGTGCACAAATAAAAGCTGTAAATTGGACAGTGTGCTCCAGACTCTCTTTTCTTAATGAATTCTATGTCTTGTTTTGAATCACTCACTGCACCTATGTCAGCATAGTTTAAGTTGGAAAAAAGATGGCCTCCAATAGAGAAACCAGAGTTTCAGACTGCTTCAGTGTTTGAGATAATAGCAGCTGTGACTATACAGAATAAAAGTGCTGACAGAACATCACCTTGTTTTACATCTTTGAGTATTTGCACTGGTCTAGTTATTCCCCTGTCAGTTTTTATAGCAACTGTGGAGTTGTCATAGGTCAGTTTGAGAAGACTGATGTATCTCTTAAGACATGTTTCTTCAAGAAGTTCCCAGAGGCAGCTAAGTTTTGTACTACCGAAGGCTTCAATAAAATCTATAAAAGCCATAAAGACTGGACTATTGAATTCTATAGACTTTTCAAGGACTTGTTCTAAGGCAATGATTTGTTCAAGAGCTCCTCTACCAGACTGATAAGCAGCTTGTGATGCTGGAAAGAAGGCATAGAGGTCATCTTTTATGCATGCTGCTGTTATGCTAAAGAAGAGTTTGTAGACATGGCTTAAGAGACGTCAATAGTTTTCACAGTCTAGATGATTGTTCTTCTTAAACAATACAATAATGAGGGCTTCTTTAAATGCTTTGGGAACCGTTCCAGAGACGAGAATGCAGTTGAAAATGTGTAATATGTTATGACCCGAGCGCCGGTTCTGATCGAGCTCGGGCTAAGTTATTTCTCGCTGCCGGCCTTGACAGCTGCGGGCTGTATTCTGGCCTCACCGGGCTCTTATTGTGAAGGTGCTCGGTGGGGCTTCCGCCTGTCAACGGCCGGTCAGCTGATTGTCATTACCGTCGTTAGTGCTTCGCCCTTTTAAGCCCGGCACTGACGACGGTAAGAGGCAGGATTATTGGTCTACATTCTGTCAACGTCTCGTCTCGTTTGTCTTGTCAAGTCTGGGTCTACGCTTCGTCATGTTAGAGAGTGCCGTAGACCTTCATGTCAGGTTTGTCTTCATAGTTTTGTCACAGTTAGCTCGTAGTGGCTGGGTTAGCCCTACGAGCCCAAGTCTCGTTCTGATCATAGTTTTGTCACAGTTAGCTCGTGGCGGCTGGGTTAGCCCTACGAGCCCAAGTCTCAGTTATGTGTGTGTTTGCCCTAAGGGGTTCATAGTTGTGTTTTGTCATGTCTGAAAATAAATAACATCTTAGCCAAACTCTCTGGTGAACTCTGTGGTGTCTCTTGGTGATCCGCGAGGATCACCACATGACAGTATACTCCTGCCAGGTCGCCTAAACGGAGGCGCCGCATCGAGACGCCGTTTCACCGGGAGTTTGTGCCATAACTGGACTGTTGTTTCTTCTCGTTCGGGTGTCAACATCTGGGAGAATGCCGTCATCCAGGGGCCGCGGTCGGCGCCTGGACAAGGAGCTAGCGAGTGCGCTGGAATACGCCGATGGGGCGCTCCTCGCCGCTACATTCGACGACACCTCCAGTTACATGCGTTGGCATCTGGGCGTCGCTGAGGAGTATCTGGACAGCCTTCCCCTTGACTACGACGATCATCCGGAGGTAATATCAAGGTGGGAGGAACTCGCCGCTCAGCGCGAGGTTCTTCGTGGGCTGGAGGAGGAAGAGAGCGGGAAGCAGAGGAGGAGGCATCCTCACTCCCCGCGTTGGTGTCCCATTCCCGTCCCGGAGCAGGTCCAGGAGTACGCGCCGTCTGGGGGCCGACGAGGACGTCGGCGTAATGGCGCGGGCAACCCTCAGCGGAATCCCCGGCTGGACTCGCTGCCGGCGTATCCCATCAGCGAATCTCCGAGAGCGGCCCCACCTCGTTTTCTCAAGGGGCCCTCTGTCGCCATCCAGCGGGGAGAAGGAGGAACGACGTCCCCCACAGCAGGAACCATCTCTGCCCCAGGAGGAAGGCAAGTGCTCGTTTGTTTGTCACATCTTAATAATGATCTGCCTTGTCTGACTCCTGGGGGCGGAGTTCGGGGTTCGCAGCCCCACGAGCTCCCTCTACCTGCTGTGGATGAAATTATTAAACCTACTGCCTCTGTGTTCTCCCCCATTGAGCGGTCCGCGACGCCAGGCCAGCGTCGCCGGACGAAGAGGGCCCCTGCAGTGCTGGATAGCCTGCATCCGGCCCTGCAGTCACGTCTTGGATGGAGGAGAGGAGCGGACTGCGGCCCGGAGCCTGAGCCGACGAAGAAGCGTCCCCGGGTCTCCTCGCCGGAGCGGTCCGAGCCAGTGGGTCAAGGGTTCCCTGCCTCCACGCCATACGGGTCATCGGCGTGGACAACAGCGTGGGAGGAACCTGAGGCTGCTGATGACATCGTGCCAGCTGCGGAGCCCGACGCAGCTGAGTCCGAGTCAGCTGACGAGAGTCGCCCTGAACCCGGATCGTCGGAGTCCTGGGTGGCAATGGAACCCGAGTGCAGGCAAGTGCTCCCTCTTATGTCTCTGTCCTCTTTTGTTGAGCATTTTTGCCTGCCTCTCGGGGAGATGAGTGAGGAGCAGCTGTCTGCTGCGTCCGAGCTCGTCTTGCTGGGTTCCGTTGCTGCTGATCCCGGTTTTCCTGTCCCCGAGCTTTGTTTTAGTGTCGCCGGCGGGGAATGGGTCGGTGTCACCGAGGTGGAGGTCCCAGGTTCGGGGGTGGAGTTCGTCAGCGGAGCTGCAACGGAGGCCCAATTGGGTCCCACTGCAGGGGCGGTTTCGGCCCAATCGGGGTCCGACGTGGGTTTGTCGGAGGCCCAATCGGGGTCCACCGCGGGTGCGGTTCTGGCCCAATCGGGGTCCAACGTGGGTGCAGCTGGGACCCAATCTGGGTCCAGCGGTGATGCAGCGCGAGTATGGTCCATTGGCGGAAGAGGAGCTGCAGACCCTTCTTCGCGGAGCGGATTCTTGGCTCGTCCTGCTCATCAATCCCCTCAGAATCACCGCCCCTTTTCATCATCGCCGGGGGCCATGGGGGTCCCTGTTCGCTCGCCCCGGTTCTCCCGAGTTTTGTTCTTGTCAGGGAGGCCGCTGCGGGTTGTTGATGCCCTGGACTGGTGGCTGAGGGACACGGGTCGGCCGCCGGAGAGACTGTTTCGCCGGTTCGGCGCCTCGGTTCGGCCACCCGACCTGTTATGTGTGCCATGGGGCTACCTAGTTCGACCACCGGAGAAGCGGACGTGCGGGACTTTGGACTCTGGTGAGCCACCTGGTCCGCCTCCTTTGACCATCAGGTCGACATAAACTGTCGGGGGGTGGTAGTGGTCCCTGGGTTTGTCTCTGTATTTGTGCTTTTTTTTTTTCTTTGTCCTGGTTATTTTGTATCTAGTGCTCATGC
This sequence comes from Pholidichthys leucotaenia, assembly GCA_020510985.1. Taxonomy (NCBI): domain Eukaryota; kingdom Metazoa; phylum Chordata; class Actinopteri; order Cichliformes; family Pholidichthyidae; genus Pholidichthys; species Pholidichthys leucotaenia. The sequence continues at coordinate 452,996 of CM035850.1, forward strand.
CTTGCAGTAGCCCTGCTGGCTTATGTATAGTCTGGGTAGAGCGTGTGGTGCTCTGTTTTTTTTTTTTTTTTTTTGTTTCGTGTATAGTTTGATATGAGCGAGTAGTGCTCTGGGTTTTTTTTTGCTTCATGTAGTCTGGTATGAGCGTGTAATGCTCTGTTTCTGTTTTGTATAGTCTGGTATGAGCGAGTAATGCTCTGTTTTTTGTTTTTTCATGTATAGTCTGGTATGAGCGAGTATGCTCTATTCTTGCATTTAATTTTTTTCTGAACCTGTAGTTCTGGTTTTTGTTTTCCCTTGTACATTTTTTCTTAGTCTTGTCATTGTCTTGTATGGTTTTTTTTGTCTTGTTCATGGGTTGGTTTCTCTCCCTCCGCACCTGTCCCCCAACCTCCCACCCTGGGGGGGGGGGGGGGGGGAGGGTGGTTCCTTGGGGCGTTCGGAGTCCACCCGTGGAGGGAGGGTACTGTTATGACCCGAGCGCCGGTTCTGATCGCGCTCGGGCTAAGTTATTTCTCGCTGCAGGCCTTGACAGCTGCGGGCTGTATTCTGGCCTCACCGGGCTCTTATTGTGAAGGTGCTCGGTGGGGCTTCCACCTGTCAACGGCCGGTCAGCTGATTGTCATTACCGCCGTTAGTGCTTCGCCCTTTTAAGCCCGGCACTGACGACGGTAAGAGGCAGGATTATTGGTCTACATTCTGTCAACGTCTCGTCTCGTTTGTCTTGTCAAGTCTGGGTCTACGCCTCGTCATGTTAGAGAGTGCCGTAGACCTTCATGTCAGGTTTGTCTTCATAGTTTTGTCACAGTTAGCTCGTAGCGGCTGGGTTAGCCCTACGAGCCCAAGTCTCGTTCTGATCATAGTTTTGTCACAGTTAGCTCGTGGCGGCTGGGTTAGCCCTACGAGCCCAAGTCTCAGTTATGTGTGTGTTTGCCCTAAGGGGTTCATAGTTGTGTTTTGTCACGTCTGAAAATAAATAACATCTTAGCCAAACTCTCTGGTGAACTCCGTGGCGTCTCTTGGTGATCCGCGAGGATCACCACATGACATAATAGTTCTTTTTTAGAGAGGATCACCTTTCAAGTATTCTGAATAAATGTTATCCAAGCCAGGACTTTTAGCAGTCTTCAGGTTCTGCATTGCTTGTTGGACCTCTTCCAAAGTACTTGGGGAATGGGGTCTTTGACAGTGGCTACAGAGTTGTCTCAGTAAAGCGCTTCATAAAATTTGGCCCAACGTTCAACAAACATGTTATTATTAATGTTATAATATTATTAATGTTACTAGTACATACCCATGCACACCCACCGATGGCCGTAGAAACCAAGTATAAGCAAGTATTTCTGCATGCCCGTTGCTGAAGGGTCTCCTCCTGTCTGAGACAGCTGTGTTGTTCACAGTCATGCCTGCAGCGTACTGCTCGAACCTGAGGTGTTTCATCTTCATGGCATCTTTTCTGACATGCAGCAGTTCTCCTCACTCTATTGCTCTCCATCTGGTGGGTCTTCTTCTTCTCCGTTCAGACCACCGGTTGAGGGATAGGTGCGTTGTAATTCCAGTTCATGGACAGGATCATGCAAATAGATCTGAGCAAAAAGGGGCTTTTGACCCTGTTCAGGAAACCCGTGAATGCCCGTCGAAACCCAGAAACCGGAGCACCCGGAGAAAATCAGCGCTTTGCTTGGCATTTTACACATTTGTAGTGTAGACTGCTATTGTTCATGGGTACTGCTTCAAATGAGTGTGGTTTAAAGTAGGTTGTCCTATTCTTAATGGGGTGACAGACTGATACACTGACAGAGATTTCTTGAATTTATAGAGTGCCTTCTGCCTTACTGAGTGAGATTTCCAGATTTACTGTTTCGAATGGGTGTGGTTTAAAGTAGTGTGTCCTATTTGGTCTCAGCTTCTCTGTGCCTTGTCTGGCGTGCAGCGCTGGCAGCCAGCCGACTATTCCGCATCTCCTGGGTCTCAGCTTGTCTGTGCCTTGCCTGGCGTGCAGCGTTGCTCGCTTTGCAGGCATTTCGGGCTTCAAGTGACTCAGCATGTGCATGGTGCTCTGCCACACGTTTCCTGTCTGTCTGTGCATTCCTTGTCTGTCGTACCCTATGCTGGTGAAGGGTCTCCTCCTGTGGCAGGCATCATAGGACACTACATCATAGGTAGGCAGTCCTAATGACTATATGACGGCATCGCCTATATGATGGCATCACAAGTCCTATGTAGCCTGAGACCATAGGAACGTCATAGGACATCAGGCAGTCATCATAGCCCATCCTCTGATGTCCTATGATCGTGACAGACAGACACTCAGACATATCTTAAATTTATAGTGATTATTAATGTGGTATTAATTGCTAATTACCACATTAAAAACCAACACATGGACAATGTCATTAGCGTGTGAATTGTTTGTTTATTTTGACTCTGATGGCGTCCTGTAGCTCCCACAGTTAGTTAACATGTTCACTAACAATGTCTCTGTAGGTGACTCCAGGATGACGACGATGAAGACGAAGACATCTGTCGCTTTCTGTAGGATAGACATTGTAGACTCTCTGATGAAACTCTGGAGACATGTCTCTGTCCCCCAGAGCTCGTTAACACAAAGTCAGACACAGTCAACGCTGAGACGCTTGATTAAAGGACAGTAACGAGAGTCAACCTGTGGACACTAATGAGCGTCCACCTGAGGACACTAATGAGGGTCTACCCATTGAGTCTCTGTGTTACCACCTCTCTGTACATGATAGAGATGTAGACGAAGAGCAGCAGGATGACGAAGAAATCATCCATGAAGCCCAGGAGACCGAAGAGTGCCTCAGGGAGAATGTCTAGCGGGGACGCCAGATAGGTGAGGGCCCCGAGGAGACAGAGCAGGATCCTGATCCGGAACATCCAGAAAAGACCACCCACGGAGAACATCTCCCTGAAGAGGTGACGGAGGAGGGTGGGAACGTCCCGGAGACGGTCCATCAGCTGAGGAAGCACAGGACAGAGGAGAGGACATCAGAAGACAACAGTGACCAGAGGACTTTGTTTTTGCCCAGGGCTCTGTGGTTATGGGAAAAGGGGCCACAGGTTGGAGACCCCTGGCACAGCTGTATCAGCATCCCTATTGGTGGGGACTGGTCATATGACCATGGTCCTTAATTAAACAGACGCTTGATTAATTAATGTAAACACTCACTGATCGTGGCTGTCCAGAGAAGCGGCGGTTGTAGTCAAAAACGTCTCTGAGTATCAGCTGAGGCTCCGCCTCTCCATCCTGGACCCTCTGAGGGGAAGCGTGGTCAGTGAAGAGAGGAAACAGCAAAGTGACCTGGGGAAAAATGACATAACCAATTACTAATGAGCTAAAAACAACAGAACCAATGACTAACAAGCTAAAAATTATTTTTTTTTTTTACAGATTTAACAATACAACTGCAATGAAACTGTACAAAGTGTATATGCTAAAGTGCAGAGTTAAGGTGCTACAAAAGAAAACATTCAAATGTCACATGAGTGAAGTGCTGTGTATGTGTACACACACACACGCACCCAAGCACCTCACAGCAACAACAGACCGTAGCAAACAAGAGGCGGGGCATATATGTGTGACGGACAGGCACATATTTATTTATTAATTAGGATAAACCTCTCAAGATATAACATGTTGTTTTCAAAGTGGTCCAAACGAACAACACTTAACAAAATTCAAAATAGAATACAGAAAATACAAAATTAAATCAAAAACAATACAACAGACTTCCGGTTATGGCTGCCACGTAGGACGGACGTGTCTCGCTCTGCTCTGCTCCTGGAGAAAAAAAATCGGCAAATAACTCTCTCATTTGGGACAGAACGTATCCCAGCATTTGGGCGAGGATATGTCGGCGAAGCCTAAGGCTGGAAAACCAGGAAAAGGAAAAAGCGAGCCGCCGAAACAGTCCAAATTAACGGACTTTCAGGTCTGTGACGCAGCAAACAAAACTCCATATATGGCGGAGGAGGCTGGCAACGGCGCGATATCTGCGGGGAATGGCGCAGATGCGCTGATGGCTGCCATGAGTTCAATGAGAGCGGACTTTTCCTCTAGATTTGATGGGATTATGACAGCGTTGGAAGGAATAAGAAAGGAATTGGGTGACTGTGTAGAACGAACGGCGCAGATGGAGCTCCGTCTCGCTAGTGCTGAAGATGACGTCACCCGTCTTCAATTAAAGGTGCGCACTTTGGAAAAAAAAAAATAAATCTCTGGAAGATAATATTTTGGATTTGGAATCTCGGTCGAGACAGAATAATTTGAGGCTGGTGGGTCTTCCAGAGGAATCAGAAGGTCGGGACGTATGTTCCTTTCTGGAAAAGTGGATTCCGGAGGTGCTGGGCAGCGAGGAGTTGCAATCAGCAGTGGTTCTGGAAAAAGCACATCGTATTGGCCCACGGAGAGATAAGGGACCGCCGAGGACCTTAATTATGAAGTTTCTTAGCAACAGAGACAGGATGAAGATCTTCAACGCTGCACGTGCTAAAGGAGAGATTAAACACCAGGACCAGCAGGTGCGGTTCTACCCAGATTTGGCCACAGGAATCCAGCAATTGAGGAAGCAGTTTGATCCCGTACGTAAGGAGCTGCGCAACCTTGGGATTCGTCATGGTGTAATCTATCCTGCGAGACTGCTGACCACGTATGAGGGCAGAACCCACATCTTCAAGACCCCAGAGGAGGCGCAGGAGTTCATCAAGAAGATCAAAGAAGAAGAAGAGACTGGTGGGAGCTAAGCATGAACAAAATATAAGGTAGAATAATTAAGCATTTGCACAGGCATCTGACTGACTTGAAGTAAATAGTAAGTTTACAAAATATAGATTGTATTATATATTAAAAAAACAAAACAAAAACAAAACAAACAAAAAAAAAAAACTATGATGTACAAAGTTGTTAAAAATTTTGGAGTTAAGTTGGAAAACTACAGAGGAGAGTTAATGTTACGTCATTAAAAGCAGTAGAGTTAGGGTGATTGGGAGGATGAAGAAGGAGTGGCTTAGGCTGTTCCCCGTGGGTGTGGAACGGTCGATGGCTATATCGGGAGACAGAATTTTTCTTTTGATTTTGGGGGGTTTGTCACAAGTGTGGGAAGGGGAAATTTGTTTGTGTGTAGTTTGTAGGATGAATGTTCAACCACTCATGTTTTTGCTTCTCTGTATGAGCATGTTTACACTGCAAGGTAATCCCAAACTCTCTATTGATCATGGACCAAAGTGTTAATCTTAATTTAACTTCATGGAATTGCAGAGGTCTACAAAATTTAAAAAAACTTAAACAAGTTATGAATAAAATAAAGGACATGGGTTCAAGAATTGTGTTTTTACAAGAAACTCATCTGATAGAGGAGGATGTTAAAAGAATTAGGAGTAGATGGCAGGGAAGTGTATTCACCTCTTCATTTTCATCCCGAGCCAGGGGAGTTATGACTCTCATACATAAATCAGTTCCTTTTCAAGTGAAAAATGTAATTGGAGACAAATTTGGAAGATATGTAATCATTCAAGGTTCTTTGCTATTAGAAAATATAAATCTTGTGAACTTATATGGTCCCAATATAGATGATCAGAAGTTCTTTGCTAATTTATTTCTCATCTTATCATCACTTACAGGGCAACATATAATAGCAGGGGATTTTAATTGTACATTGAATCCAGGTGTGGATAGATCAACAGGACTGGATTGTACGCACATTGGATGTAGGATGACTATTAATCATTTTATGAAAGAATTGAGATTGTTAGATATATGGAGAGAAATGAAACCACAAGTTAAAGCCTATTCTTGTTATTCCAGTACCTACAAGACATTCTCACGTATTGATTATTTTTTGATTTCCACAGAATTAAGGTCCAAGATTCAAAACTGCTTTTATGATAACATCGTGATCTCTGACCATGCACCCTGTTGTCTAATATATGTAGATAAAAAATTGACAAAGGAATCAGGTAGATGGCAATTTCAGCATAAATGGCTTCAGGATGAGGAATTTGTCAAGTATATAGAAAAACAGATAGACGAGTTCTTTGACATCAATACTACACAAACATCAGCATGTGTAAAGTGGGAGGCTTTCAAAGCTTTTATTAGGGGACATATTATTAGTTATACAGGATCAAAATCTAAGAAGACTCGAGAGGAGAGAGCTAAATTGGAACATAAAATAAAAAGTCTTCAGGAAAAAGTGTATGCAGGAAGTGACCCAAGGTTGGAGAATGAATTACTGATTTTGAGAGCTGAATACGACAAAAAATCAGCGAATAGAGCTGCCTCGAGTCTTCTAAGATTGAAACAATCTTTTTATGAACAAGGTGAAAAATCAGGAAAATTATTAGCATGGCAGATTAAACAATTGGAAATTAAAACACCAATTACCAGTATTATAAGTAACGGACAGGTAGTTATAGATCCTTTAGAAATTAATAGAGCCTTTAGAGATTACTATGAAAAATTATATGATACCAAAAATGAACCTGATTTAACAAAACTAAATGGGTTTTTGAACGAACTATCTATACCGTGTATTCCAAATGAAAACAGGGAGATATTGGAGTCTAAAATTAGTCAAGAAGAAGTTGGGCTAGCCAGTGATAATATGAAATCAGGAAAAAGTGCAGGACCAGATGGTCTTCCAGTTGACCTTTATAAAAAAATTTAAGAATAAATTAATAAAACCTTTTTTGGAAATGGTTTTGGAAGCATTTCAAAATAATAATTTACCATCATACATAAATAATGCCTTAATTATACTGCTGCCAAAACCAGGTAAGCCCTCTAATAAATGTGAAAATATGAGACCAATAAGCCTATTAAACGCCGACCTTAAGATAATCTGTAAAATTTTAGCAAGACGAATACAAGAAATTTTACCAAATATTATTAATCGAGATCAGAATGGCTTTATAAAGGGTAGACAAGGCTTCCATAATGTAAGAAGACTATTTAATATTATTTATTTTAATAAAGAAGCACCGGATACAGCTCTCCTATCATTGGACGCCGAAAAGGCCTTTGATAGAGTTGAATGGCCCTTTCTTTTTGAAGTCCTACAAAGGTTTGGACTTGGAAATAATTTCATAAAATGGGTTCAAATAATATACAATAATGCTACAGCAGAAATCCTAACAAATAACAATATTTCAAAACCAATAAAAATCAATAGAGGATGTCGACAAGGCTGTCCACTTTCACCTTTACTGTTTACTATGGCAATTGAACCTTTAGCGATAGCGATACGTTTACATTCACAAATATATGGAATTAAAGTTGGACCAACAGAACATAAAATCTCCCTGTACGCCGATGATATAATTTTGTTTATGTCGAATCTAAAAAAATCAATTCCAACCTTGTTGAATTTAATAAAGAATTTTGGGGAAATATCAGGATATAAAATAAATAAAACTAAATCTTCAATATTAATGCTAAATGAGACCCAGAGAAATTACCCAGCCCCTGAGGTAAATCAATTCAATGTTGTAAATCAGTTTAAATATTTAGGAATCCAAATTATGCCTAAGCTAGAATCAGTCGCCAGTGTCAACTATGAAGCCTTAATGTCAGATATCAATGAGTTAACTCAGAGATGGATGTCACTACCAATGTCGATGATCGGGAGAATCAATATACTTAAAAGTAATATTTTACCTAAAATACTTTATTTATTTCAATACATTCCCTTATCACCACCTTTAGATTTATTCTCAAGAAAAAAAAAAAAGTTAGTGGAATTTATATGGAACAACAGGAGGGCTAGATTACGTTTGTCTTTATTATATTTACCATTTGATCGTGGAGGTCTGAAATGTCCAAATTTTATGTTGTATTATTGGTCGGCACAACTGAGGTCTATGACATATTATTTTTCATCAAATGATCTCCCTCACTGGACTGAAATGGAATCATACAATTTACCTTTACCTCTTCCCATATTCATATACTCAGATTCGGCAAAAAAAATTACAAAAACAAGTTAAAAATCCATTTGTAAAGCATATGATCAAAATATGGTGTGAAGCTAAAAACTATTTAAAAGAACCACACTTATTGTCACAATTTAGTCCAATATGGGGTAATCAATATTTTAAACCAGGGAGAGCGGACGCTGTATTTAAAGTATGGAATTTAAAAGGGATACAAAAGATTCAGGATTTATATTTGCCATGTGCAGACAACATAATGTCTTTTGAAGAGCTGAGGATCAAATTTAATCTCAATAGAACACATTTTTTTAAATATCTTCAACTTAGAAACTTTATTCGATCAAATCAAAATAAAGCTCTCACTCGACCTATTTATTCATCCTTGGAAAAAATGATGATGAAAGATAGTAAAAGAAAGGGTATTATTTCAGAGTTTTATAACTCATTGACACTATCTTCAAGTGAAAATTCACTGAAAAGATTAAACTACTGGAAAGAAGATCTGCAAATTGAAATTTCAGAGGAACAATGGGAATTGGCTTGTACAGAAGCTCAAACCAAATCAATAAATGCACGCCTTAAATTGATACATTTCAAATGGTTAATGCGGATGTATGTTACACCGGAGGAGTTACATAGATATAACAAAAATATACCAGATACATGCACAAAATGCATGGAAAGTAAAGGAACCCTATTTCATTGTTTATGGGAATGTAGATTAATAAGATAAGATAAGATAAGATAAGATAAGCCTTTATTAGTCCCACAACGGGGAAATTCCAGGATTGCAACAGCACAGGGATAGCAACACTCAGAGCAACAATCAGAAGGCAAGAAAAAAAACAAGCAAGCAAGAGCAGCTAATAAACATATGTACGTATTACTATAAAATATATATATATACACACACACACAGACACACAGTGCAGAGCATTGTAGCTGGATGGAATAAATATATGAATATATGAACACACAGTGCAGAGCATTGTAGCTAGATGGAATAAATATGTAAATATATAAACACCCACAGTACGGAGCATTGCAGCTAGGTGGAATAAATATGCAAGTATATAAACACACACAGTGCGGAGCAATGTAGCTAGATGGAATAATATGTAGATATATAAATATATAAACACACCCAGTGCTGAGCATTGTAGCTAGATGGAATAAATATGCAAATATATAAACACACACAGTGCAGAGCATTGTTGCTAGATGGAATGAAACAGCATAACCGTCTACTTAGTTATCCCACATGGTATGATTATGTGCCCATACATATTCTCACCCTCCATAGCGACCGGTATGTTCCTAGTTGTATGCCGGAGGGGACCATTGTGTAAGTCTATTGCATCTTTTGCATTCAAAAAACTATTAGTTTGTTACGTCTTTTTGCTATCTCTGCGAGCAGCCCTGCTTAGGTTGTACAGTCTGACAGCCGTTGGTAGGAAGGACCTACGAAACCTCTCGGTTGTGCACCTGGGATGATGTAGTCTGCTGCTAAATGAGCTCCTCAGTGCATTCAGTATGTCCTGCATAGGGTGGAACTCGGACTCCAGCAGAGATGACAGTTTAGCCACCGTCCTTCTCTCTCCTATCTCCTCCATCGGATCAAGGCGCTGCCCCAGGACAGAGCTAGCTTTCTTAATCAGTTTGTTCAGTCTCTTCCTATCGGCTGCAGTAATGCCACTGCCCCAGCAGACCACTCCAAAAGTGATGGCTGATGCCACCACCGTGTCATAGAATGACTTCAGCAGCGCCCCTTGTACACCAAAAGACCTGAGTCTCCTCAGCAGGAACAGCCTGCGCTGTCCCTTCTTGTAGAGTGCATCAGTATTGTGTGACCAGTCTAGTTTATTGTTCAGATGAATACCCAGGTACTTATAGGATGTCACCATCTCGATGTCTGTTCCCTGTATATTTACTGGTACTGTGAGGGGCTGCCCATGCCTGCGGCAGTCCACCACCAGCTCCTTAGTTTTCCTCGCGTTGATCTGGAGGCAGTTCCGATGGCACCAGTCCACGAAGTCCTGGATAAGCCCTCTGTACTCAGCTTCATCTCCATTGGAGATGAGGCCAACGATCGCAGAGTCATCAGAGAACTTCTGTAGATGGCAGTGTGTTGTGTTGTGTGAGAAGTCCGCAGTATAAAGAGTGAACAGGAAGGGAGCCAGCACCGTTCCCTGGGGGGCCCCCGTGCTACTGATGATCGTGTCGGACACACAGTCCCGGGTTCTCACAAACTGAGGCCGGTTCGTGAGGTAGTCCAGGATCCATGATGACAGGTGCTGGTCCACCCCTGCGCGCAGCAGCTTGTCCTTCAGGATCATCGGTTGGATGGTGTTGAAAGCACTGGAGAAGTCAAAGAACATGATCCTCACCATATTCCCGGGCTTCTCCAGGTGGGACAGAGAACGGTGAAGGAGGAAGATCACCGCATCCTCCACCCCAATGCCATGCTGGTAGGCGAACTGGAGTGGATCCATCGCTGGTTCCACCAGGGGGCGGAGGTGAGCAAGGAGCAGTCTCTCCAGGGTCTTCATCAAGTGGGACGTCAAGGCCACCGGTCTGTAGCTGTTCAGGTCTTTGGGGTGGGAAGTTTTTGGTACAGGTACCACACAAGATGTTTTCCACAGCTGTGGTACCCTCCCCAGTTTCAGGCTCATGTTGAAGATATACGTCACAATCCCACACAGCTGGTCTGCACAGGACTTGAGGAGCTTTGCGCTGATGCCGTCCGGTCCCGGCGCCTTCCTCGCCTTGATCTTCCTCAGCTCCGTCCTCACCTGGGTCCTGGTCAGGGTCAGGATGGGGGGCTGTGTGTTGGGAGTGGGGGGGTGTTGGTGGAGTGGGGAGTGGGCAGCAGGACTTGATTTCTTTAGAGGCAGCAGTGGTTGTTGTGCAGTCAGGGGGGAGGGCGGTTGGTCAAATCTATTGAAAAACAGATTCAGGTAGTTCGCCCCACTCCCTGCCCCCTGTGGCCTGGGGGGAGGTATTCTGGAGCCCCGAGATGGTTTTGAGGTTTCTCCAGACCCCGCTGATGTCGCTCTGTTGCAGCTTGTCCTCCATCTTCTTCCTGAAGCTGTCCTTGCCTTCTCTGATCTTTCTCCTCAGCTCCCTCTGTACGGACTTCAGCATCTCCCTGTTCCCTGACCTGAAGATCCTCTTCTTCTCTCTCAGAAGTGTTTTTATCTCAGGGTTGATCCAGGGTTTGTTGTTTGAGTGACGCCGTATGGTCTTGGTGGGAACGGATTTGTCCACACAGAAGCTGAGGTAGCCCGTGAAGGTGTGAATGAGGCCATCGATGTCCTCACCATGTGGATCGCAGAGCTGCTTCCAGGCGGTGGCTTCAAAACAGCCCTTTAGGGTGTCCATTGTCTCCTCAGACCATAACTCCACAGTGTGCATGGCCGGAGGTTGTCTGTGCACTAGGGGTTTGTACACCGGCCGGAGATGAACCAAGTTGTGATCCGATCTCCCAAGTGGGGGGAGTTGTGATGAGGTGTACGCCTCCTTAGTGTTTGCGTAGAATAAATCCAGTGTTTTATTGTCTCTAGTGTGGCATGTGACATACTGGGTGAACGTGGGTAGAATGGGAGACAGTGAAACATGGTTGAAATCGCCTGAGATGAGGAGAAGAGCATCTGGGTGTTCTGTCTGCAGCCTGCTGGTTACTGAATGGATGACGTCACGTGCTGTCCCAGCGTTCGCCGTCGGATTTGCATAAACAACAATGCAGATCACGTGTGAGTGTTCTCTCGGGAGATATGTAGGCCTCATGCTAACAGCTAGCAACTCAATGTCTTTGCTGCAGTGTCGTTGTTTAACAGTGATATGTCCCGGTCTGCACCAGTTGTTGTTAACATACATTATCACTCCACCGCCCCTAGCCTTGCCACTGTCTGGTGTTCGGTCAGCTCGTATCATGTGAAAACCCTCCAGCTCAATGTTAGCATCTGCTGCTAGTTCAGTTAGCCACGTCTCAGTAAACAAAAGGAGAGAGCACTCCCGGTATGTGCTATCATAACGGGAGATAGCCGCTAGCTCATCTAACTTTCCCAGTATCGACCGTACATTTCCCATGACAACAGATGGAAGGGAGGGTCTGTACCTTATATTTTTTGTCCTCCGCCTTACTCCAGCCCGGCAGCCGCGGCGTTTTCGCCTCAGTTCTCTCGGTATGTCGAGTTTTTCCAATGGGACCGGGTGGCGGTTGAATGCTAGCAGCTGTTCTCTGCTGTATCGTATCCTGCTATAGACAGTGGCTCCGTCCACCGGCTCAGGAGACATTTGGGACGATCTGTGTGTCCGTGATATAAGTGGGGTGAAAAAAAAAGACGGATCAAAAGAGAGAGGAAGGGAAAAAGACTCGGAATCGAGCCGCTGTTGCAAAAGGCAGCCGACTCGTGTGGCGCCGAGAGGAAAAAAAAAAAAAAAAAAGAATGTTTTGGGAAGAGGTGAGGGTAACAATTGAAAAAATAATCTCAAAACAAATCATATTGAATCCTAAACTGTTTTTGTTGGGTCTGTACCCAGAAAAGCATAATTTTAATAAAAGTGAAAGAACATTCATAGACCTCAGTTTGCTTAATGCCAAAAAATGTATTGCACTATTATGGAAAAAGACTCATAGACCAGATGTGACTCAGTGGTTAAGACAGATGTTAACAAACCTTCCATTAGAAAGAATAACATATATACTGAAATCAAAGGAAATTGTGTTTGAGAATATATGGAGACCTTTTATTGATTATGTAAAAAATTTAAACATAACTCTTGAAGAAGAAGGTGAATGATGTGTGTGGACCTTGTAAATTCCAAACTGGTGAACATAATATGTATACTTATGTATTGGATTGTCTAGACTAAACAGAGGAGCATTGTTGAAGACTTGATTTTGTTGGTGGTTGTTGGTGTTTTTAGTGCATTTTTTTTTTGTAGTACTTTAGTGTTAGTGTTTGATTGTTTGTATCATGTTTGTTAAAAAAAAAAAAAGGTTCAATAAAGATATTGTGGAAAAAAAAAACCAATACAACAAACAAAACACGCAACACCAGCTCATACACACACAAACACTTGGAATAATACAACCGTAATATAATATAATATAACCGTTCCCCCAGGGAACGGTTTTGGCTCCCTTCCTGTTCACCCTTTATACTGCGGACTTCTCACACAACACAACACACTGCCATCTACAGAAGTTCTCTGGTGACTCTGCGATCGTTGGCCTCATCTCCAACGGAGATGAAGCTGAGTACAGAGGACTTATCCAGGACTTCGTGGACTGGTGCCATCGGAACTGCCTCCAGATCAACGTGAGGAAAACTAAGGAGCTGGTGGTGGACTGCCGCAGGCAAGGACAACCCCTCACAGCACTAGTAAACATCCAGGGAACAGACATTGAGATGGTGACATCATACAAGTACCTGGGTGTTCATCTGAACAATAAACTAGACTGGTCACACAATACTGACGCACTCTACAAGAAGGGACAGTGCAGGCTGTTCCTACTGAGGAGACTCAGGTCTTTTCGTGTACAAGGGGCGCTGCTGAAGACATTCTACGACATGGTGGTGGCATCAGCCATCACTTTTGGAGTGGTCTGCTGGGGCAGTGGCATTACAGCAGCCGATAGGAAGAGACTGAACAAACTGATCAAGAAAGCTAGCTCTGTCCTGGGGCAGCGCCTTGACCCGGTGGAGGAGATAGGAGAGAGAAGGATGGTGGCTAAACTGTCATCTCTGCTGGAGTCCAAGTCCCACCCTATGCAGGACATACTGAACGCACTGAGGAGCTCATTTAGCAGCAGACTACATCATCCTAGATGCACAACCGAGAGGTTTCACAGGTGCTTCCTACCTACAGTTGTCAGACTGTACAACCTAAGCAGGGCTGCTCGCAGAGATAGCAAAAAACGTGACAACCTAATAGTATTGAATGCAAAAGACGCAATAGACTTACACAATGGTCCTCTCCAGTATACAACTAGGAAAATACCGGTCGCTATGGAGGTGTGAATATGTATGGGTACATAATCATACCATGTAGGATAACTAAGTAGACGGTTGTGCTGTTTCCTCCCATCTAGCTGCAATGCTCCACACTGTGTGTGTTTATATATTTACATATTTATTCCATCTAGCTACAATGTTCTGCACTGTGTGTCTATATATATATATATTTATATTTATATGTACATATGTATACTTGCTGCTCTTGTTTTTTTCTCTTGCCTTCTGATTGTTGCTCTGAGTGTTGCTATCCCTGTGCTGTTGCAATCCTGGAATTTCCCCATTGTGGGACTAATAAAGGCTTATCTTATCTTATCTTAATACAGTAAATACATGTGTGCATACGTATAAATATATGTATAACACACATATAAATAAAAGCGCACTTCATAAATAGTGACTACAAAAACCTAAACATATAATTATACAGTGACAGTCAGTTAAAACAGACAGTCCATCTGTGGGTGAGTAGACCAGTAACTTTTAACAAACCAAAACAGGTTACTGAATGACTATGGGATGGGAGACTATTCAAGATAAGATAAGATAAGATAAGCCTTTATTAGTCCCACAACGGGGAAATTCCAGGATTGCAACAGCACAGGGATAGCAACACTCAGAGCAACAATCAGAAGGCAAGAAAAAAACAAGCAAGCAAGAGCAGCTAATATACATATGTACGTATTACTATAAAATATATATATATACACACACACACAGACACACAGTGCAGAGCATTGTAGCTGGATGGAATAAATATATGAATATATGAACACACAGTGCAGAGCATTGTAGCTAGATGGAATAAATATGTAAATATATAAACACCCACAGTACGGAGCATTGCAGCTAGGTGGAATAAATATGCAAGTATATAAACACACACAGTGCGGAGCAATGTAGCTAGATGGAATAATATGTAGATATATAAATATATAAACACACCCAGTGCTGAGCATTGTAGCTAGATGGAATAATATGTAAATATATAAACACACACAGTGCAGAGCATTGTTGCTAGATGGAATGAAACAGCATAACCGTCTACTTAGTTATCCTACATGGTATGATTATGTGCCCATACATATTCTCACCCTCCATAGCGACCGGTATGTTCCTAGTTGTATGCCGGAGGGGACCATTGTGTAAGTCTATTGCATCTTTTGCATTCAAAAAACTATTAGTTTGTTACGTCTTTTTGCTATCTCTGCGAGCAGCCCTGCTTAGGTTGTACAGTCTGACAGCCGTTGGTAGGAAGGACCTACGAAACCTCTCGGTTGTGCACCTGGGATGATGTAGTCTGCTGCTAAATGAGCTCCTCAGTGCATTCAGTATGTCCTGCATAGGGTGGAACTCGGACTCCAGCAGAGATGACAGTTTAGCCACCGTCCTTCTCTCTCCTATCTCCTCCATCGGATCAAGGCGCTGCCCCAGGACAGAGCTAGCTTTCTTAATCAGTTTGTTCAGTCTCTTCCTATCGGCTGCAGTAATGCCACTGCCCCAGCAGACCACTCCAAAAGTGATGGCTGATGCCACCACCGTGTCATAGAATGACTTCAGCAGCGCCCCTTGTACACCAAAAGACCTGAGTCTCCTCAGCAGGAACAGCCTGCGCTGTCCCTTCTTGTAGAGTGCATCAGTATTGTGTGACCAGTCTAGTTTATTGTTCAGATGAATACCCAGGTACTTATAGGATGTCACCATCTCGATATCTGTTCCCTGTATATTTACTGGTACTGTGAGGGGCTGCCCATGCCTGCGGCAGTCCACCACCAGCTCCTTAGTTTTCCTCGCGTTGATCTGGAAGCAGTTCCGATGGCACCAGTCCACGAAGTCCTGGATAAGCCCTCTGTACTCAGCTTCATCTCCATTGGAGATGAGGCCAACGATCGCAGAGTCATCAGAGAACTTCTGTAGATGGCAGTGTGTTGTGTTGTGTGAGAAGTCCGCAGTATAAAGAGTGAACAGGAAGGGAGCCAGCACCGTTCCCTGGGGGGCCCCCGTGCTACTGATGATCGTGTCGGACACACAGTCCCGGGTTCTCACAAACTGAGGCCGGTTCGTGAGGTAGTCCAGGATCCATGATGACAGGTGCTGGTCCACCCCTGCGCGCAGCAGCTTGTCCTTCAGGATCATCGGTTGGATGGTGTTGAAAGCACTGGAGAAGTCAAAGAACATGATCCTCACCATATTCCCGGGCTTCTCCAGGTGGGACAGAGAACGGTGAAGGAGGAAGATCACCGCATCCTCCACCCCAATGCCATGCTGGTAGGCGAACTGGAGTGGATCCATCGCTGGTTCCACCAGGGGGCGGAGGTGAGCAAGGAGCAGTCTCTCCAGGGTCTTCATCAAGTGGGACGTCAAGGCCACCGGTCTGTAGCTGTTCAGGTCTTTGGGGTGGGAAGTTTTTGGTACAGGTACCACACAAGATGTTTTCCACAGCTGTGGTACCCTCCCCAGTTTCAGGCTCATGTTGAAGATATACGTCACAATCCCACACAGCTGGTCTGCACAGGACTTGAGGAGCTTTGCGCTGATGCCGTCTGGTCCCGGCGCCTTCCTCGCCTTGATCTTCCTCAGCTCCGTCCTCACCTGGGTCCTGGTCAGGGTCAGGATGGGGGCTGTGTGTTGGGAGTGGGGGGGTGTTGGTGGAGTGGGGAGTGGGCAGCAGGACTTGATTTCTTTAGAGGCAGCAGTGGTTGTTGTGCAGTCAGGGGGGAGGGCGGTTGGTCAAATCTATTGAAAAACAGATTCAGGTTGTTCGCCCACTCCCTGCCCCCTGTGGCCTGGGGGGAGGTATTCTGGAGCCCCGAGATGGTTTTGAGGTTTCTCCAGACCCCGCTGATGTCGCTCTGTTGCAGCTTGTCCTCCATCTTCTTCCTGAAGCTGTCCTTGCCTTCTCTGATCTTTCTCCTCAGCTCCCTCTGTACGGACTTCAGCATCTCCCTGTTCCCTGACCTGAAGATCCTCTTCTTCTCTCTCAGAAGTGTTTTTATCTCAGGGTTGATCCAGGGTTTGTTGTTTGAGTGACGCCGTATGGTCTTGGTGGGAACGGATTTGTCCACACAGAAGCTGAGGTAGCCCGTGAAGGTGTGAATGAGGCCATCGATGTCCTCACCATGTGGATCGCAGAGCTGCTTCCAGGCGGTGGCTTCAAAACAGCCCTTTAGGGTGTCCATTGTCTCCTCAGACCATAACTCCACAGTGTGCATGGCCGGAGGTTGTCTGTGCACTAGGGGTTTGTACACCGGCCGGAGATGAACCAAGTTGTGATCCGATCTCCCGAGTGGGGGGAGTTGTGATGAGGTGTACGCCTCCTTAGTGTTTGCGTAGAATAAATCCAGTGTTTTATTGTCTCTAGTGTGGCATGTGACATACTGGGTGAACGTGGGTAGAATGGGAGACAGTGAAACATGGTTGAAATCGCCTGAGATGAGGAGAAGAGCATCTGGGTGTTCTGTCTGCAGCCTGCTGGTTACTGAATGGATGACGTCACGTGCTGTCCCAGCGTTCGCCGTCGGATTTGCATAAACAACAATGCAGATCACGTGTGAGTGTTCTCTCGGGAGATATGTAGGCCTCATGCTAACAGCTAGCAACTCAATGTCTTTGCTGCAGTGTCGTTGTTTAACAGTGATATGTCCCGGTCTGCACCAGTTGTTGTTAACATACATTATCACTCCACCGCCCCTAGCCTTGCCACTGTCTGGTGTTCGGTCAGCTCGTATCATGTGAAAACCCTCCAGCTCAATGTTAGCATCTGCTGCTAGTTCAGTTAGCCACGTCTCAGTAAACAAAAGGAGAGAGCACTCCCGGTATGTGCTATCATAACGGGAGATAGCCGCTAGCTCATCTAACTTTCCCAGTATCGACCGTACATTTCCCATGACAACAGATGGAAGGGAGGGTCTGTACCTTATATTTTTTGTCCTCCGCCTTACTCCAGCCCGGCAGCCGCGGCGTTTTCGCCTCAGTTCTCTCGGTATGTCGAGTTTTTCCATTGGGACCGGGTGGCGGTTGAATGCTAGCAGCTGTTCTCTGCTGTATCGTATCCTGCTATAAACAGTGGCTCCGTCCACCGGCTCAGGAGACATTTGGGACGATCTCTGTGTCCGTGATATAAGTGGGGTGAAAAAAAAAGACGGATCAAAAGAGAGAGGAAGGGAAAAAGACTCGGAATCGAGCCGCTGTTGCAAAAGGCAGCCTACTCGTGTGGCGCCGAGAGAAAAAAAAAAAAAAAAAAAAAAAAAAAAAAAAAATTGAAATTTTTTGAAATTCAAAGCCCCCTCTGATTCCAATCAGAGGGGGCTTTAAGCATAAAAGCTCTTTTACCATTTGATTTTTTTACTATAGGGATGACAAAATGAGGCTGAGAGGAGTCTCTGAAATTATAATTTGATGAGAACGGTATAAGATGCTCCTTCAAGTAGACGGGATAATTAAAATGAAAACATTTGAAAATAAAAAGGAGCCAGTGGATTTGTCTTCTCACAGTCACAGATGGCTATTTCAGCGATTTGTACATCAAGCAATGATGAGTGAAAAAGGAACAGCCAAGAACAAATCAACAGTTTATTATAAGCTGCATTAAGTGAAATCAAATTTGATTTAGCTGCATTTTGATATGCATTATAATATCACAGTTGTCACAAACATAGTCATTTAATGTTTTTAGATTGAACAGGCAAATTTGAGCGTTTTATAATTTTCAAAAGACAGAAGATTTTATTTGTTGTAAATGTGACAGCAATGATATGTGGGATCTTTCTTATCAAAGAGTTTTATGGCTTTTTTGTATAAAGACTCAATGGGTTTGATTATGGTTACACAAGCAAGTGACCAGTTGGTAAAACAGTAATGGATGTGTGAGAAGATCACTGCATGCAGAAACATTTTGGCCACATTAACTGTCAGTGATGGTCTAATTTGTTTAGAATTTCTTAGATTGAATTTGATTACAGTGGGGTAAAAAAGTATTTAGTCAGCCACCAATTGTGCAAGTTCTCCCACTTAAAAGATGAGAGAGGTCTCCAATTTTCATCATAGGTATACCTCAACTATGAGAGACAAAATGAGAAAAAAAAATCCAGAAAATCACATTGAAGGATTTTTAATGAATTAATTGGTAAATTCCTCGGTAAAATAAGTATTTGGTCAATAACTAAAGTTCATCTCAGTACTTTGTTATATACCCTTTGTTGGCAATGACAGAGGTCAAACGTTTTCTGTAAGTCTTCACAAGGTTTTCACACACTGTTGCTGGTATTTTGGCCCATTCCTCCATGCAGATCTCCTCTAGAGCAGTGATGTTTTGGGGCTGTCGCTGGGCAACACGGACTTTCAACTCCCTCCAAAGATTTTCGATGGGGTTGAGATCTGGAGACTGGCTAGGCCACTCCAGGACCTTGAAATGCTTCTTACGAAGCCACTCCTTCGTTGCCCGGGCGGTGTGTTTGGGATCATTGTCATGCTGAAAGACCCAGCCACGTTTCATCTTCAATGCCCTTGCTGATGGAAGGAGGTTTTCACTCAAAATCTCACGATACATGGCCCCATTCATTCTTTCCTTTACACGGATCAGTCGTCCTGGTCCCTTTGCAGAAAAACAGCCCCAAAGTATGATGTTTCCACCCCCATGCTTCACAGTAGGTATGGTGTTCTTTCTCCTCCAAACCTGACAAGTTGAGTTTTTACCAAAAAGTTCTATTTTGGTTTCATCTGACCATATGACATTCTCCCAATCCTCTTCTGGATCATCCAAATGCTCTCTAGCAAACTTCAGACGGGCCTGGACATGTACTGGCTTAAGCAGAGGGACACGTCTGGCACTGCAGGATTTGAGTCCCTGGCGGCGTAGTGTGTTTCTGATGGTAGCCTTTGTTACTTTGGTCCCAGCTCTCTGCAGGTCATTCACTAGGTCCCCCCGTGTGGTTCTGGGATTTTTGCTCACCGTTCTCATGATAATTTTGACCCCACGGGGTGAGATCTTGCGTGGAGCCCCAGATCGAGGGAGATTATCAGTGGTCTTGTATGGCTTCCATTTTCTAATAATTGCTGCCACAGTTGATTTCTTCACACCAAGCTGCTTACCTATTGCAGATTCAGTCTTCCCAGCCTGGTGCAGGTCTACAATTTTGTTTCTGGTGTCCTTTGACAGCTCTTTGGTCTTGGCCATAGTGGAGTTTGGAGTCTGACTGATTGAGGTTGTGGGCAGGTGTCTTTTATACTGATAACGAGTTCAAACAGGTGCCATTAATACAGGTAACGAGTGGAGGACAGAGGAGCCTCTTAAAGAAGAAGTTACAGGTCTGTGAGAGCCAGAAATCTTGCTTATTTGTAGGTGACCAAATACTTATTTTACCGAGGAATTTACCAATTAATTCATTAAAAATCCTTCAATGTGATCTTCTGGATTTTTTTTTTCTCATTTTGTCACTCATAGTTGAGGTATACCTATGATGAAAATTGGAGACCTCTCTCATCTTTTAAGTGGGAGAACTTGCACAATTGGTGGCTGACTAAATACTTTTTTGCCCCACTGTATGTTTAAGATTTTTTGATGTGTTTTCTAAAGGTTAGTGAGGAGTCTAAAATCACACTGAGGCACTTAAATTCCTCGACTAGCTGCAGCTCCTCCCCTTTATAGAAAATGTTTGAGTTTGTAATATTTGATCGTTGTTTGGTGAACATCATGCCAACAGTTTTTTTAGTGTTTAGTAGGAGACATGAATTACTCAGCCAGTCATGGATTTGGGTCATCGCTGTTGTCAGAACACAGGTGGCTTTTTGGGTGTTTTTTGCAGGTGTGAATATTACTGTGTCATCTTTCAGTCCCTCCAGGATTTCGCGGGATGTTTTTATGATTGTTGCGGCCCAAAAAGCCTGAATTCGCGGGAGCTTTTTTTAAAAGTTGCAATAAAAGTTGTGATGTTTGGAGAGATTTTTTTTGCACTAAAAGTTGTGGGAAGAATTACAAATTTTAAAGCAGATGGTTTTTCCAGCTTACTACAATGATATTCTATATAACAGTACCAGAAAAGCACAGGATTGTCTAACATTTCCTGTTACAGTGATTTGTAAATTAAGCAGAAACTTCTGCTATTCAGAAAAACTCTTTTGTGCAACAGCAAATACAGACTTTAACACAATATCCATTACAACAGCTAAATTGCATTGAATGCATGTTAAAGAGTAGAGATGTGGAAATTATTTGCAGCGCCTTCATTTGAAAACTCCCTACAGTCCCCAACCACTCGGTACCGAGCGGAAAGGAAAAAAGAAATAATTTATTCTGTTAGTCTGTACTGTCTGTTGGAGTCTGTTTTTCCAGAAAAAAGAATGCAGACAATATTCCTATGCCTAACTGCTACCTGTCTGTCTATCTGCTGCGCGTCTTGACACACACACACACACACACACACACACACACACACACACACACACACACACCCCCGTCTCATCAGACACACATCTTCCATTTATGGGGGGAGCATTTGTCCATGTTCAGATCAGAGATTCACAGCTTTAAACCTCATGGACAAGATGTAGCAATGATTTTACCTCTAAAGATGTATGAAATGATCACACACTGGCTGTAGTGTTAGACTTGCTCGTTTGTGATTTTATGGAGTCTCTTGTCATGTGCGCTCCTGCAACAGGGTACTTTTGGGGCAGGCAGACGTTTTTCAACACAAACACAGCACTTCGTACAAGCGGTCAGGACAGAGACGTCCACCGACAGGCTGGGGGACACGGAGGAAGGGATGGCGTTGGAAACCTTGCGGGTGACTGGTTTTTTTATAATCGCACACTGTTTTTTGCTGAAGCGTTCCATTAATACTTAATGTAAACACGGAAGTGAACACGATGTAGCAATGCATTTGATTGGTTAGATTTGATTGGCTGCTTCAAATACCTGCTTACAACCCCCTCAGTAAGAGTTCCCCCCCAACCAAACAAACAATTAAAACCTGGCCTGAAAATGCTCTCCTCTAGCTACAAGACTGCTTTGCCTGCACTGATTGGAGCACCTTTGAACAGCAGGACCTGGACTCTTGCACCGAGTCTGTCCTCTTTTACATCAAATGCTGTGTAGAAAATGTGACAGTCACCAAACACATCCGGGTCTTTCCAAACCGCAAACCCTGGATGACCAGTGAAGTCCAGGCTCTGATCAGAGCCTGCAACTCAGCCTTCAGACAGAGGGACAGCTCTCTGTATAGCACTGTTACAGCCAACCTGAGAAGAGGGATAAAACATGCTAAAAAGGCCTATAGGAGGAAGGTGGAGGGCCTCCTCTCAGACAACAACCCCCTAAAGATGTGGAGAGGCATCCAGGCCCTCACCAACTACAGGGGCCAGGGGCCATCAGCCTCACTCTGGCAGAGGAGCTTAACAGCTTCTTTGTCCAGTTTGAGCTCACCTCCCCCTCCTCCTCGCTCCCCTTCCGCCCACCCTCCTCCCAACCCCCCTCTCTCTACAGGTGCACGAGGTGAGGAGGCAACTGAGAGCAGTGAACCCCCACAGAGCTGCTGGTCTAGACAGCATCCCAGGAGCGGTGGTCAAAGCATGTGCAGACTAGCTGGCAGAGAGCCTCACCAAGTTGTTCAACCTCTCCGTGACGCATGCCACCATCCCCTCCTTCTTCAAGGCCTCAACCATCATCCCCATCCCTAAAAAGTCCACAATTGACAGCCTGAACGACAACAGACCCATAGTACCCATGTCTGTAGTCATGAAATGTTTTGAGCGACAGGTGTCCCAGCACATCAGGGACTGTCTTCCCCCTCCTTTGACCCCCACCAGTTTGCCTACAGGGAGAACCGGTCTACAGAAGATGCCATTGCCACCACTCTCCACAGAGCACTGAGACACCTGGAGAACCTGAGGAGCAACATGAGGATGCTCTTTGTGGACTGTAGCTCCGCTTTCAACACCATCATCCCGGACATTCTGATCAACAAACTGCACCTCTTCCAGATCCCCCCCCCCCAACCTGCTCCTGGATAAAGAACTTTCTCACCAACCGCCCACAAACAGTCAGACTTGCCCCCCACCACTCCTCCACACTGTCCCTCAGCACTTGCTCCCCCCAAGGCTGCGTGCTAAGCCCTCTACTGTACTTCCTGTACACCTTTGACTGTACTCCAACCCACCCAACCATCATCATCACGAAATACGCGGACGACACCACCTTGATTGGGCTCATCCCTGACAACGATGAGAAGGCATATGGGGCGGAGGTAGAGAATCTGCTGCTGTGGTGCAAAGCAAACAACCTGGAACTGAATGTCCAAAAAACCAAAGAACTCATTCTGGACTTCAGAAAAAACAGACAGGACACCCCCACCCCCCCGGTCATAAATGGCGACCACGTGGAAAACGTCCTCGCTTACAGGTTCCTGGGCACCCACATCTCCTTTGACCTCTCCTGGACTGTCAACACCAAGGCCCTGGTGAAGAAAGTCCAGCAATAGCTGCACTTCCGTTATGTCCCGAGGAAGAACAACCTGGACCAGAAGCTGCTGCTGGCTTTCTATTGTTGCTCAGTGGAGAGCATGCTCGCCTACTGTGTGGTTGTGTGGTACGCCGGCTCCACGGCTGAGAACAGGAAGGCTGTGCAGAGAGTCATCAACACCGCCCCAAAAAATCATCGGCGGTCCTCGCCCTCCCTGGAAGACATCTCCAGATCCTCCTGTCTCAGAAGGGTCAAGGCCATCACAGGAGACCCCTCACATGCCACCAACCACCTGTTTGACCTGCTTCCCTCTGGACAACAGTTCAGATCAATGAGGTCCCACACTTCCAGACTGACAAACAGTTTCTTCCTCTGGGCCATCTGGACTGCAAACAGTCAGAGGCCCCACCCCCCTCCCTCTGAACGCTCACATGCTCAGAACTGAGAACCTTTTAATAATCACTATAACTCACCTGTCTTTGTACTCCTCACTTTCATGTATATTGACCCATCCATGAAACCACTACTATACAGTTTCTCCATAATCCTTGGGCCATTTTACTCTGTGTTCTGCTCTCCACACTCTTATGTACATAGTTCCATCCATGAAGCCACTACCATACCTATGTATATACTTGTGGGCTATTTTTATTTTTATTTCAGTCATATGTTTAATTGTTTGTTCTGTAACTGTGTTTGATTCAAATTCTTCTCTCTTACTTTATTGTGAAGTAGCCTGGTGGCTACTTCACAATAAAGTTCACAAGCTGGACAGCTTGTCCAGCTACTTGCTGGACAAGATGGCGCCAGTGTATGGGGCTGACCATCTGTCTCTGACAGCTTTGCTTATTCTTTTACTGTTTTTAACCACTGGCATTCAAGAAATCAAGTCCTTACTTGTGTACAACTGCCAAACATTGTTGGATCTTAGACTTTCTGCCGAGGATCTTATTTCGTCTGATTATGGTGGACAGAAGCCTCCACTCTTGTCAGATATCCCGCCTTACCTGTATCGGGCCTCAGCCCCCCTCTCCGAGCGAAGGCGGAGGCGGAGGAAGAGGCCTCACCATCCCCGTGGGAAATGCAGCGGTCGGCTGGTGAAATTGAAGGCCCGCCTAGCACATTTCTTCTCTGTTCCCCGGACTCCGGGTGGATTATGTTCCCTGGATCCTGCTGATGCCTGCCTGGTCCCCATGACTGGCCCTGGTGAGGTGATCCGGCCCTGGCGCTGCTACTGTCCCAGGCCCCGACAGCGTGGGGTAAATCCCTGGCACCTGAGACCACTGCGGCACGTTTCCTGTTCTGCTGAGGCCCAGGCTCCAGCTGCAGCTCCAGCTTGGATTGGCCTGGTAAATGCCAAATCGCTGGCAAATAAAACTTATATCCTGAAGGATTTCATCAGCTCCCGGGAACTGGATTTCTTTTTTGTTGCGGAGACCTGGCAGACTGTGGGTGAACTCTCAGCTCTGTCCGAAGTTTTACCCCCAGGTTATTGTTATTTTAATTCCCCGTGGACAACAGGACGAGGAGGAGGAACGGCAGCTGTTTACAAAAATGACTATAAGTGTCAGCAGTGCTTTTGACCTTCTCCATTCTCCAGCTTTGAACTGACTTTCTTTGAGGTGGGTCGAATAAACCCTGTACTGTGTGCTGTCGTATCCAGACCACCCAAATACAATAAGGACTTTTTAAATGACTTTGCCAATTTCTTAGCTGGTATTGTTACAAATTATGATCGTGTTCTTATCGTTGGAGATTTTAACATACATGTGTGTTGTCCTGATAAGTCGCTGGTGAAAGACTTTTTAAATTTCATTGATTCTCTAAATCTGTTGCAGTCCGTGACTGGTGGCGCTACTCACGAGCACGGACACACGGTAGATCTCGTCCTCTCGTATGGCCTGTCTGTTGTTAATTTAGAAATCTGTGACACTGTATTGTCCAACCATATGCCTGTATTATTTGAGGCTGATCTGTCACGTGCTGCAGCCAAAACTCGCGCTCCTGCTCAGCGCTGCCGGGTTTTTAACCCTTCCACTGCCGGTCGGTTCTCCGCTGCCTTTGACCAGCTCTGTGTCCCTCCTGGTTCCATCTCATCTGTGGAGGAACTCAGCTTCTGGTTTCACTCCTCCTGCCAAACTATCTTGGACTCTGTGGCTCCACTGAAAACCAAGCAGCCTCGATCCAAACCTGAGCAGTGGTTCAATGACAGAACTGGTGCAGTCAGACAGGAGTGGTGCAGAGCTGAATGCAGATGGAAGAAGGACAAACTGCAGGTGTCACTGCAGATTTTAAAAGACTGCTGGCATCAGTATCAAAATACTGTCAAGCAGGAAAAAAGCAAATATTTTGCTAATATTGTTTTATCTCATTGTCATAATCAACGTGTTTTATTTAACACTATTAACTCTGTTCTCAACACCCCACAGACTGACTGTTTGGAGCCTCCTCTGAGTTATGTAATGATTTTATGAACTTTTTTATTGATAAGGTGGCCACCACCAGGGCTCTCACCTCACCTCCTGCCTCTGATCCCTCTGTCTCTGTCCTTGTTCTGCTGGTTTTGATCAGTTTGAACCTGTGACTCTGTCATTTTTAGAGGACGTGGTTACCCACATTAAGCCCTCAGGGTTTCCCTGTGATGCTGTCCCTCCTAGACTTTTTAAAGAGGTGCTTCCCAGTATAGGCCAGTCAGTTCTCACCATCTTGAACAGCAGCCTGTCATCTGGTGTGGTTCCTGCAAATTTTAAACATGCAGGAGTACAGCCCTTGATTAAGAAACCTGGTTTCAATCATACCATGTTGGCAAATTTTAGGCCTATTTCCAAGCTGCCATTTCTCTAAAAAATTTTAGAGAAAATTGTGCATATGCAGCTGAAATGTTTTCTGGATGAACACGGTATTTTGGAGCTTTTTCAATCTGGTTTCAAAGCTCTTCATAGCACAGAGACAGCCTTGTTAACCTTGACGCCTATTGTCGCGAATTCGCATCAATCCAAAAAAAAGAAACAAAAAACAAAAAAACAACGATTTTCAATTATGAAAAAAAAAAAAATTGTTCACAGTTGCAAATATATTCAGGCATCAAGGGGTTAAGAGTTTTTAACGATATTCTCTTGGCATGTGATTCAGGTGAATCTGCTGTTCTTGTGCTGCTTGATTTAAATGCTGCCTTTGACACAGTGGACCATCATGTTTTAATTTCCCGTTTAAGATAAGATAAGATAAGCCTTTATTAGTCCCAGGTTCCAAGGTTGTCATAGCCAGGAGCGGTACTGGGGTTAAGCTCCCAGTGCTCATAAAATGCTCCTTACAGCGTGCGTCTCGAAAAGCCTCTGACAACTAAGTCCAACTCCTAGCCTGCCCGTGTGGTTTAGTCTCTAAGCCCGGCGGAACTGCTTTTACTAATAGGAGAAGGGGCGAGGGCGGATCTCTGGCGCCTTAAAACCAGATGCTTCGGGTAGATGGTGGCTCGTCAACCTGGGAAGGTAGCCCATCTAGGGGAAGGTAAACCCTGATTTCAAACCTCCGCTGCCTTGCGGCACACCCGGTCACGGGGTCAACCCTGAGGAAAAATCCAGAGTCGGAGCCCCTAAGGCAGTTCTCTGTTGTGCTCAACATCGTTCTGGCAGCTCCTGCGACGGCGCTGGTGCCAAACTGTAGCAGCCCTGCTGTTCCTTTGGATTCATCAGTGACGTGGAGAGGGGGGACATGCTGCATGGGTAACATCTTGTCCTCCATATCTTCCTGCCCAGGCTTGAATCCTACCAACGCCCAACGCTGGAAGGTAGAACACCGGATCACTGGAGAGGACACTCCAGCTTCGTCTTTGGCGTAGACAAAACACGGGGAATGACAGTTACCGGTTACAAGCCACCGCTCAATTGGCGTAGAGCGCAGCGCCAGGGGTTGTTCCCGACGGTGGGAGGGATCATCAGATCTCACTGGACAGCTACCGCCCGCCTCAAGCTGGGCAGCCCCCAGCCAATAAGGTGTTGTCCCGCCACAGCTTGCTTTCCTCATTGGGTGCATGGGGATGAGGAGAAGTCCGAACAGCAGGCTGAGAACCTTCGCACCAGGCAAGACAAAAAGACAAAAGAGACCAACTCTAAAACTGGGAACTTGGAACGTCCACACTATGATGACAGGACTCGCTGCTATCCTCAAGGACATCAACGACACCAGGAAGACTGCCATCATCAATAATGAGCTGAAGAGACTGGGAGTGGATATCGCCACTCTCCAGGAAACACGGTTGGCTGACGCAGGCACACTGAGAGAGAAGGACTACACGTTCTACTGGCAGGGAAAGGGCAGTGACGAACACAGGGAACACAGAGTGGGCTTCGTAGTGAAGAACACCTTGCTGAAGATGGTGGAACCGGGCAGCAATGGCTCTGCACGACTCCTCACCCTCCGCCTGAACACCACTCAAGGCCCAGTCACCCTTGTCAGTGTGTATGCCCCAACACTGACATCCACACCAGAGGCAAAAGACGAGTTCTACGAGAATCTCGCAACAACTGTCAGGATCATCCCCAACTCTGAACAACTCATTCTCCTTGGAGACTTCAATGCCAGAGTGGGTGCTGACCATGACTCCTGGCCCTCCTGTCTTGGACCATTTGGCGTGGGCAGAATGAACGACAACGGACAGCGGCTGCTCGAGTTCTGCACATATCACGATCTGTGCATCACAAACTCGTTCTTCAAGACCAAGCCCCAACACAAGGTTTCCTGGCGACATCCGCGCTCAAAGCACTGGCACCAGCTGGACTTGATCCTGACCAGGCGCACCTCACTGAAGAACGTGCTAATCACCCGTTCGTTCCAGAGTGCAGATTGCGACACAGACCATTCATTGGTGTGTTGCAAGGTCAAGCTGCAGCTGAAGAAATTCCATCATGCTAGACAGCCTGGAAAGGCACGGCTTGACACCAGCAAGATGGCCCAACCAGAACTTGTTGAGCAGTTTGCCTCCACCTTTGAGAAGGAACTTGGTGTACCACAAGAAGGAGAATCTGCAAAGCAGAAGTGGGAAGAGCTGCGAAACACCATCCACTGCACAGCCTTGGCTACCTTTGGGAGGAAGACCTCGAAGTCACAGGACTGGTTTGATGCCAAGTTGACCGAGATGACCCCTGTCATTGAAGCCAAGCGCTCAGCACTTGCTGAGTACAAGAAGTACCCAAACGAGAAGAAACTCCAGATTCTCAGGGCTGCGAGAAGCAAAGTTCAGCAGACTGCTCGGCGCTGTGCCAACGAGTACTGGACTCAGCTCAGCCAAGACATTCAAACCGCTGCCATAACAGGGAACATCCGTGGTATGTATGATGGCATCAAGAAAGCACTTGGTCCGACTCAGAGCAAGACGGCCCCCCTCAAATCCTCCACTGGGGAAATGATCACAGAAAAGAACAAGCAGATGGCGAGATGGGTGGAACACTACTCCGACCTCTACTCCAGACAGAACACCGTGACACCGTCAGCCCTTGATGCCATCGACTGCCTGCCATCCATGGACGAACTTAACGCAGAGCCAACCATCGACGAACTCAGCAAGGCCATTGGTAGCTTGGCCGCTGGCAAGGCACCCGGCAACGACGGCATACCCCCCGACCTGATCAAGCACTGCAAGACCGCCCTACTGCTGCCATTGCATGACGTCCTCTGCCAGTGATGGAAGGAAGGTGCCGTACCACAGGACATGAGGGACGCCAAGGTCATCACCCTCTACAACAACAAAGGGGACAGAAGCGACTGCAACAACTACAGGGGCATCTCCCTCCTCAGCGTTGTTGGCAAAGTCTATGCATAAGTTGCTCTCGTTCGTCTACAGAAGCTTGCCGAATGTATCTACCCCGAGTCTCAGTGTGGATTCCGCGCTGAGCGATCGACGGTAGACATGATATTCTCCATCCGCCAACTCCAGGAGAAATGCAGAGAACAGAACATGCCCCTGTACATCGTCTTCATCGACCTCATCAAAGCGTTCGATCTGGTCAGCAGAGAGGGCCTTTTCAAGATCCTGCCAAAGATAGGATGGCCACCAAAGTTGCAAAGCCTCATCGAATCGTTTCACACCAACATGCAAGGGATAGTGCAGCACGACGGCAACGTCTCAGAGCCATTCAACATACGCAGTGGAGTGAAACAGGGCTGTGTACTTGCGCCAACCCTCTTTGGGATTTTCTCTGCTATGCTCCTGAGGCATGCCTTCAGCACAACAACAGAGGGAATCTACCTGCACACAAGATCTGGCGGCAGGCTTTTCAACCTCGCCCGCCTGAAAGCCAGAACCAAAGTACACGAGGCTCTAATCAGAGACATGCTGTTCTCAGACAACGTTGCAGTCGCAACCCACACACAGCAGGAGCTTCAGACCCTGATGGACCGCTTTTCCCAGGCATGCAAGGACCTTGGGCTTACCATCAGCCTGAAGAAGACTAACGTCTTGGCGCAAGGCACGGAAGCACCACCAACCATCACCATCGACGATTACGAGCTGGAGGTCGTGAATCAGTTCACGTACCTGGGGTCCACAATCAGCAACAACCTCTCCCTTGATACAGAGATCGACAAGAGGATTGGAAAATCAGCCTTCACACTCGCTCGCCTCACCACACGAGTGTGGAAGAATCCCAAACTCTCTGTCAAGATGAAGACGGCAGTGTACAACGCCTGCGTCATCAGCACACTGCTCTATGGGAGTGAGACATGGACAACATACGCCCGGCAGGAAAAGAGACTGAACTCCTTCCACTTGCGCTGCATTCGCCACATCCTGGACATATCCTGGCAGGACAAAGTGCCCAACACAGAAGTTCTGTCCCGCGCCGGCCTTCCCTCCATGTTCACTCTACTCAAGCAGTGCAGGCTCCGCTGGCTAGGCCACGTTCACCGTATGGAGGATGGCAGAATCCCCAAAGACGTCCTCTACGGAGAACTGGCGACTGGCAGGAGAGACGTTGGCCGCCCACAGCTGCGCTTTAGAGACGTCTGCAAGAGAGACGTGAAGGCCCTGGAGATCAACACAGAGCGCTGGGAGGACCTTGCAATGGACCGCTCCAAGTGGAGAGGCACCCTGACCAGACAGCTCAAGGCGGGTGAAGAGAGACTGACTGCTGCAGCAGATGAAAAAAGGACCCGCAGGAAGAACCGCCACAGACTCAGCAGCACGGAGACCACCCACAAGTGCGACCTGTGTGACAGGGACTGCCATTCGCGCATCGGCCTGTTCAGCTACAGGCGGTGCTGTTCCAGCAGAGTAGACGTTTAGGATTCTCTTCCATGGTCATCATAGACCGACGGAGGCCGACGATATTAGTCCCACAATGGGGAAATTCCAGGATTGCAACAGCACTGGGATAGCAACACTCAGAGCAACAATCAGAAGGCAAGAGAAAAAAACAAGAGCAGCAAGTATACATATGTACATATAAATATAAATATATATATATATATATATATATATATATATATATATATATAGAGAGAGAGAGAGAGAGAGAGAGAGAGAGAGAGAGAGAGCGAGAGAGAGAGAGAGAGAGAGAGAGACACAGTGCGGAGCATTGTAGCTAGATGGAATAAATATGTAGATATATAAACACACACAGTACGGAGCATTGTAGCTAGATGGAATGAAACAGCACAACTGTCTACTTAGTTATCCTACATGGTATGATTATGTACCCATACATATTCTCACCCTCCATAGCGACCGGTATTTTCCTAGTTGTATATTGGAGGGGACCATTGTGTAAGTCTATTGTGTCTTTTGCATTCAAAACTATTAGGTTGTCACGTTTTTTTGCTATCTCTGCGAGCAGCCCTGCTTAGGTTGTACAGTCTGACAGCCGTAGGTAGGAAGGACCTGCGAAACCTCTCGGTTGTGCACCTAGGATGATGTAGTCTGCTGCTAAATGAGCTCCTCAGTGCGTTCAGTATGTCCTGCATAGGGTGGAACTCGGACTCCAGCAGAGATGACAGTTTAGCCACCATCCTTCTCTCTCCTATCTCCTCCACTGGGTCAGGGCGCTGCCCCAGGACAGAGCTAGCTTTCTTGATCAGTTTGTTCAGTCTCTTCCTATCGGCTGCTGTAATGCCACTGCCCCAGCAGACCACTCCAAAAGTGATGGCTGATGCCACCACCGTGTCATAGAATGTCTTCAGCAGCGCCCCTTGTACACCAAAAGACCTGAGTCTCCTCAGTAGGAGCAGCCTGCGCTGTCCCTTCTTGTAGAGTGCGTCAGTATTGTGTGACCAGTCTAGTTTATTGTTCAGATGAACACCCAGGTACTTATAGGATGTCACCATCTTGATGTCTGTTCCCTGTATATTTACTGGTGCTGTGAGGGGTTGTCCATGCCTGCGGCAGTCCACCACCAGCTCCTTAGTTTTCCTCGCGTTGATCTGGAGGCAGTTCCGATGGCACCAGTCCACGAAGTCCTGGATAAGCCCTCTGTACTCAGCTTCATCTCCGTTGGAGATGAGGCCAACGATCGCAGAGTCATCAGAGAACTTCTGTAGATGGCAGTGTGTTGTGTTGTGTGAGAAGTCCGCAGTATAAAGGGTGAACAGGAAGGGAGCCAAAACCGTTCCCTGGGGGGAACGGTTTGCAGCACCTAGTGGGCATTTGTGGCACTGCTCTCAACTGGTTTAGATCCTATCTGTCAGACAGGACTTTTAAAGTTAGCATGTCTGGGTTTGAATCCTCTTCTGCTCCTCTGCCTTACGGGGTCCCACAGGGGTCAATTGTAGGGCCCATGCTTTTTTCTCTGTACATACTTCCACTGGGTTCCATTTTCAAAAAGCATGGTATCTCTTTCCACCTGTATGCTGATGACTGTCAGATTTATGTCCCTCTAAAACAAAAAGCTGCCTCATCAGTAAACTCACTCCTGGCATGCATTGAAGACAAAGTCTTGGATGGCCCTAAACTTCCTAAATTTTAATGATAAGAAGACCGAAGTGATGGTGTTTGGACCTAGTCACCCCTGTGAGTCCCCTCCTGTATACTTGGGCCCCCTTACTCCTTATGTTAAATCCACAGCTAGGAACCTTGGTTTTATCATGGACAACGATTTTAAATTAGACACGCAGATTTGTTCTGTGGTAAAATCCAGCTTCTTTCATCTAAGGCGTTTAGCAAAAGCAAAACCCATTCTTTCTAGACCACATCTGGAAACAGTAATCCATGCTTTTATTTCATCTCGGCTGGATTACTGTAACGCACTTTACGCCGGTATCAGCCAGTCATCTCTTTCCCGTCTGCAGCTGGTTCAAAACGCCGCTGCTCGTCTTTTAACAGGTACACGTGGAAGAGATCACATCACACCCATCTTAGCTTCACTCCACTGGCTGCCCGTGTATTTTAGAGTTCATTTTAAAATTCTTTTATTTGTTTTTAAATCCTTGAATGGTCTTGCTCCACCTTACTTCTCTGAGCTTCTGCATCCCTACGCTCCCACACGGTCCCTTAGGTCAGCTGAACAGCTGCTTTTGCAGGTACCAAAGGCGAGGCGCAAGCTCAGAGGGGACAGAGCCTTTTCGATCATGGCCCCCAGGTTATGGAATGGTTTACTCCTGGACATCAGACAAGTACCTTCGCTGTCCATTTTTAAAACACATCTTAAAACACATTTTTACTCCCTGGCCTTCGACTCAGTATGAGACATTGATTTTATTGAATGAAATGGATTTTTATTTATTTTACTTTTTATTTTATTTATGAATTGTTTACTGTGGTTCCTGTGTTAGCACCCTTTGTGTTAGTGCCCTGCTTTTATGTTCTCTTGCTGTACAGCACTTTGTGTAGCGAGTGTTGCTTTTAAAGAGCTTTATAAATAAAGTTGATTAATTGATTGATTGATTGATTGATTGATTGATTACACATTGCTGTCTCTCGGTTAAATAGGAGTTCATCCATTTGATAGCATGTTCTGAAAAGTTATACTGAGTAAGCTTGGTTAAAAGGATGTTGTGGTCAAAGGTGTCAAACGCCTTCTTCAGATCTAAAAACACAGCACCTACACAATTGCACTTGTCTAAGAAAGATTTAGTTTTCTCTAGGAACAAGCTTATTGCAGACTGTTATGTGGTGGGCACAGAACCCAAACTGTGCGTGATGCAGGGGGGTATTTCCATAATTCAGATGTTCACATACTGTAATAGTGTGGCCACCCATTTTTCAATTATTTTGGAGATGACAGGTAAGACGCTGATTGGTCTGTAGTTTTTTTTGTATCATTTTTACTCCGTTTTGAAAATTGGTCTGACCACTCCTACCTTCCAGGCAGTTGGGACGACAGCATGTTTGACTGACAGACTAATTACATGAGTAACTGGACAAATGAGATATTATTTATCTTCTTTAAAAATTTGGTGTTTAGACCATGTTCATGTGTTGCTTTTGAGCTATTCAATAAGCTGATATTTGTGACTTCATTTTCAGTTATTTCTAATCACTCTATAAATTTAAGAAATCTGTGTGTCTGTCTGTCATGATCATAGGACATCATAGGATGGCCTATGATGTCTGCCTGATGTCCTGTGATGATCCTATGATCTCAGGCTACATAGGATTTGCGATGCTGTCATATAGACAATAGGACTGGCTACCTATGATGTAGTGTCCTATGATGCCTGCCACAGGAGGAGACCCTTCACCAGCATAGGGTACGACAGACAAGGGATGCACAGACAGACAGGAAACGTGTGGCAGTGCACCATGCACGTGCTGAGTCACTTGAAACCTGAAATGCCTGCAAAGTGAACATCGCTGCACGCCAGGCAAGGCACAGAGAAGCTGAGACCGAATAGGACACACTACTTTAAACCACACCCATTCGAAGCAGGAAATCGGGAAAATCTCACTCAGTAAGGCAGAAGGCACTCTATAAATTCAAGAAATCTCTGTCAGTGATGCCTGCGGCATGACTGTCAACAACACAGCTGTCTCAAATAGGAGGACACCCTTCAGCAACGGGCATGGACGGGTATGTACTAGTATATCAAAAACTGGTTGTGAGGGGTTAATAGGACTAGAATTATGATCAGGTGGATTAAATGAATTGGATATTTCTAGCACAGAGTTGATGAAGAAGTTGTTAAAACTCTGTAGCAGTGACTGTGGGATTCTGGACCAATTTGTTACCTCCGCCAAGGAGGTTCTGTTTTTGCCGGCGTTTGTCTGTTTGTTAGCAACATAACTCAAAAAGTTCTGGATGGATTTTGATGACATTTTCAGGAAAGGTGTGTAATGGCACGGGGAACAGATGATTAGATTTTGGTGATGATCTGAGAGTGCACACCTCCACCAAGGGCTTTGTTTGCATTTGTGCAGCAGGATTACGCAAAAACTACTGGATAGATTTAGATGAAATTTTCACCAGAGGTGGTTCTTGGCCTAAACACGAACCCATTTCACTTTGGGGGTGATCCATGACTACATACCTCCGCCAAGGCTCAATCTTCTTGCAGTGGTTTAGTAGGATTATGTAAAAACTACTGGATGGATTTTGCTGAAATTTTAACCAGAGATGGTCCTTGGCCTGCAGACAAACCCATTACATTTTGGAGCTGATCTGTGAGCGTATACCTCTACCAAGGCCCAATCTTACAATGTATGGTGGGATGGAGGCGGGGAGATACAAACAGATGGCTGGACAAAGGGAGGGAAGGAAGGAGCTTTGGTGGAGGTTTGAACTCTCTGAGTGCTTTTCTAGTTATTAAAGTGTACCTGTGGTGGTCGTGAAAAAAAAAGATATTATATTGAGCCCCTGTCTCACGTTCTAGTTCAAGTTTAAGTTGAAATTCATGTTCAAAGCAATTTGATATAAATCCATTGCTGATGTGCTGGTTCAGCTATGTCAGCAAAACATGAGTGCAGCCATACTAGCGGCTACATGGCCTTCCAGGACGCTTCCTGTGACGTAACTTCGTTGACACCGCGATCTGGATCAGTATTGGCTGAGCCTGGAGTGCCCGGATGAGCAGTGGCTTTCGGGATATTCAAATTCAAACGTTTCTTTCAAACTCAGGGTTCATATTAAATGCAGAACTAAAACGAGTAGAAAATAAATAAATAAATGCTTAAATTCAGCGGCTTGTCTCGTCTGATCTGAGCTCGTAACACCCGCGAGACGGGCTGGGCTCCTCCCTCGCCGCGGGAGCAGCAGAGAGAGAGAGCAGCAGAGCAGAGCGGCAGACACTCGGCGCTCTTGTAACAACAAAAACATACAATGCGATATGGATATCGCAACATGGCGGAATGTAAAGCCTTCGGATGTCTCAATAATAAGCGAAAAAACAAAGATAAACACTTCTTTTGTGTAGCCAAACCCAGCTCACCTTGTCAGAAGATCGGAGCGGAAAAGTGATCTCGGAACAGGGCACAGACGAATCCTTTCAAACGAAATTGCGTTGTGTGTGAGGACCACTTCGTCACTTTAACCCTCAGAAGACCTTTCTGGCTCAAACCTGTAGCCATGTTGGACGAATTCTTCCCCAGAGTCCGACAATTCAGCCATAATAGAATAAAAACACTCACAAAAGCACCCTAGTCTCTCATACAGGCGGAGCATTGACTGTTGAGTATCAACGAAGTGACGTCACATCCGCATGTGTCATGGCTGCGCTCAGAGTTTTCATTGGCTGGCCATGCCTGCGGTTGTATTTGCATATTTCTCTGGTGGTATTTGGCTGACAATAATTATTTAACCAAATAACGAATAATTTGCCTAATGTTTTCAAGTTGAATGCATTTAGATGACCACCACAGGTACCCTTTAATGTTAAGTTCCATGTCTCCATCATCTTTATTGTTCTGTTTATTAGTCAGTTTGTGGATATTATTCAAAAAATTTTTGCCATTTCCTTTTGCATTTTCAATAATGGTTACAAAAAAGTTTGTAGTTTCATTGCAGTTGTTCTGCTTGTGTATGACTGTGTGTTTTTGTGACTCACCAGGGGACTACAGATGCAAATTAGCTGTATTGTTAAATCTGGCATATTTAACATTTGTATTAATGCTCATTAGTATGGAATGCCCCTTTCAAATAAACACTAAACCTGAAAAAAGTTTGCCTTCGCCTTCCTCAGAGTTTGTGTTCCCTCATTTCTAGCAGACGTAAATTTTTGTCTGCCTGTTGTTAAACCTGTTTTTAGAGCGACGAGTGCATACCTGTGCATTTCCGTGCATGTCCACAGAAACCAAGTATAAGCAAGTATTTCTGCATGCCCGTAGAAAGCAGGTGTAAGCAAGGGTGTAAGCAAGCACGTCAGCACTTGTTCAGTGATGCCTGCCTTTGATCTTTGATTGTGCCATAGTGAGTCCTATGATCTTTGCTGATGTCATAGCGAGTCCTATGATCATGCGTGATGACTGCCTTTGATCTTTGATGATGTCATAGAGTCCTATGATCGTGAGTGATGCCTGCCTTTGTTACATAGGAACATCCTAGGACATCATGCAGAGATAATAGGAGCATCATAGGCGGTCCTATGCTCTTTGGTCGTGACACACACACACTGACAGAGATTTCTTGAATTTATAGAGTGATTTTAAGAAATTGATCTCTGGTCTTCATTAGTTGTAGACCTTCAGAGTTAAGCCACGGTAAACTGATTCTTCTTATCATATGTCTGAGGATCGGTTCCCAGCACTCAGACTTTCCTTTGTTGCTTTTCAGTATTATCCCCGTTCATTGTTATTGTCCTGTTAGTTCTGTACGTTATGTCTTTGTTATAAGCCTCTCTCCTCCATCCCAGACAGCCATCTCCACTTGCAGTCTGTGTCTGCTTTTCAGCTGCAAGTGATTATGCTTCTTTTCTACCCTTGCCCTTTTCCCTCTCTGCTCTCAGGCCACTCTCCCAGCAGCTGAGGGCAGTTAGTCATTAGTGTTTCTCAGCACTCTATTACTATATATATATAATTCAAGAAATCTCTGTCTCTGTCACGATCATAGGACTCGCTAAAAGATCATAGGATCGATTGCCTATGATGTTCCCGTGATCTCTACATGATGTCCTATGATGTTCCTATAGGACTCGCCAAAAGATCATAGGATCGCCTATCGACAGATAGAGATCATAGGAACATCATGTCTGTGTCTGTCTGTCTGTGTCACGACCATAGGACTCGCTAAAAGTCTAAAAGTGTGTCTGTGTGTGATCAAAGGCAGGCATCACTCACGATCATAGGACATCAAAGATCAAAGGCAGGCATCAATCACGATCATAGGACTCCCTATGACATCATCAAAGATCAAACACAGATATCACGATCATAAGACTGGCTATGACATCATCAAAGATCATAGGACTTGCTAAAAGTCTAAAAGAGTGTGTGTGTCTGTGTGTGATAAAAGGCAGATATCAATCACGATCATAGGACATCAAACATAAAAGGCAGGCATCAATCACAATCATAGGACTTGCTATGACATCATCAAACACAGATATCACGATCATAAGACTCGCTATGACATCATCAAAGACCACAGGACTTGCTAAAAAGTCTAAAAGAGTGTGTCTGTGATCAAAGGCAGGCATCACTCACGATCATAGGACTCCTTATGACATCATCAAAGATCAAACACAGGTATCACTCACCATCATAGGACTCGCAATGACATCATCAAAGATCATAGGACTCGCTAAAAGCCTAAAAGAGTGTGTGTGTTTGTGTGTGATAAAAGGCAGGCATCAATCACGATCATAGGACTTGCTATGACATCATCAAACACAGATATCACAATCATAAGACTCGCTATGACATCATCAAAGACCATAGTATAATAATAATAATAAATGATATTAGTGACCACCTGCCTGTATTTGTTTCTTTGGATGTTAATTATGGGGTTAATGAGAGTAAGAATAATAATAAACTATGTAAAAAGATTATCTATAAAAGAATACGAACAGAAGACAGAATCAGTGATTTAAAAGAAGACTTAATGTTACAGAATTGGGATGTTGTCTATAGAGAGAAAAATGTGGACTTGGCATATGATAAATTTATTGATATATTTAAATTATTATATGATAAAAACTGTCCAATTAAAGAAATTAATAAAAAACACATATACAAAAATTGCCCGTGGTTAACCAAAGGGTTACAAAATGCTTGTAAAAAGAAAAATTATCTCTATAAAAATCTTATTAAATTAAGAACTAAAGAATCTGAAAAAAGATATAAAACATATAAAAATAAATTGACTGAAATAATACGAACTAGTAAAAAATTATACTATAGGAAAATGTTAAATGAAAATAAAAATAATATAAAAGGAGTCTGGGATATATTAAACAAATTAAGGAAAAATGGAACTAAGAAAATGATATATCCAGAGTATTTTACTGATAATTGTGGTGATATTTATGATAAGAATATGGTAGTAAATAAAATGAATACATTTTTCGTAAGTGTTGGACCAGAGTTGGCAGCAAAGATTCCAAATCAAGGAAAAGACACTGTGAGTGAGACTTTAATTGGAAGTAACCCTTGGTCAATTTTTCTTACAGCGGTGGATGAACTAGAGGTAAAATCTGTTGTTGAAAAGTGTAAAAATAAATTATCTTCTGATTGTGATGGTACTGATATGGCACTAATAAAAAGAACTGTTGATGGTATATTAAAACCATTCACATATATTTGGAATTTATCATTTCAAACTGGTTCATTCCTGCAGAAAATGAAAATAGCAAAAGTAATTCCATTATTTAAGCAAGGAAATAAACACCAATACACAAACTACAGACCAGTATCACTTCTCCCACAATTTTCAAAAATTCTGGAAAAACTTTTCAACAACAGATTAGAAAACTTTTTAAATAAACAGGATGTGCTGAATCAGAACCAATATGGGTTTAGACTCTAGAGCCAAGAGTACAACATCATTGGCGATAATGGAAGCAACAGAGGAAATAATAAATGCATTAGATCAAGGAAAATATGCAGTTGGTGTGTTTATAGATTTTAGAAAAACATTTGATACAATAAATCATTCAATACTTCTTAACCACTTGCACTCCGGGCAATTTTCCTAAAAATGCCCAAAAATAACGTGCCCAAAGTAAATCGAAAGCTGTTATTCAACCCTTTGCAGCATCTTCATGGGGTTGGTCTCATTTAAAAGAAAACACTTTGAATTTTTTGGCAAAAAAAACATAATCTCTCTACGTGCTCCGGCCACTGAGTTACAGTCATCTAAACATACTGAACTTGAAGAAAAAAAAATTGGACACAGTGTTTTTTTGGATACAAATGCTTGTAAATAACACACAGCTGTCCGATCCGGCTGGAAAATGCAACAGAAATGTAGAACCAAGTGTTATCCAGCTGAGATCCAAATTTGGTAACAATACCACAAAAAATGAATATTTTACACAGCTTTGTTCTCAGGCTGTTCCCAGGCGTTTTGGAACTGTGCCAAATTGTGCCAAATGGCACAGTTTGGAAAAACGTCTGTAACTTTTGAATAATTCAATGTAGAAGCTTCATTTTAGGCTCTAATGAAAGGTCACACTCAGGGCTGTGTCTGTGTGTGTGTGTGTGTGGGCAGGGGGTCGTTACCCCCCCCTGCTACCAAGGACCAAATTCGGCCCTTGCTACATGACGGAATACACTCTTATTTTTTTTTCCTTGCATGTTTTCACAGCGGCCCCCCCCCCCTTGCTACTGTGTGTGTGTGTGTGGGGGGGGGAGAACCGTGAACGGACCGTGAACGCCCCCCCCCCCCTCGCTACAGAAAGGGGCCATCGCTACATGATGGAATAGACTGATATGCTTCCTCCCGCGGACCGGGGAGCGTTCGGACCGTGCCCCCCCCCGCAGTGGGGGGGGGGGGGGGGTGTTCACGGTCCGAACACGGCAAATGAACCGTTTATCGCGGCGCACGCACTTCGTATTTCGTGCGCAGTACAGTTGTAATTTACCGATCGGTCAAAAGTCATTTTTGGATTACAGTTTTCAGGGATAAATAATAATTTAGCTTATAACACCTTACCTCTTCAAAGCAGCAGAGTCGTGGCGAACAGCTCTTCCCACGCGTCAGACGAACGCGACGCTGCTCCGCTCGTGGATCCCGATCAAAACATAATTCCATTATTGCCGTTTTGGCGAATGATTTACGACTTTTGTCGTCGGCCTCCGTCTATTCTGCTGGAATGAGTGCAGGTCCCACTTGTGGGTGTTCTCCATGCTGCTGGGTGAGCCTGGGTCTGTAGGAGATTCGTCCAGCGTCCTTTGTTTTCATCTGCTGCAGCAGTAAATATCGCTTCACCCAGCCAGAATTTCTGTGCTTCAATTGGCTCCTGCGTTCACAGTAGGCGGGTCCTCCTTCCTAGATTTTCATTCATTGGTTCTTCAAGGTTTCAGAAACCAATTCAAGGCTCTTATTAGTCGAATGAGAGGTCAATCAGATGAACTAATCTGTTCGCGGCTGTCTCTGCAGTTTTTTTTGAGTGGCGCTTGGACGCTACTACATCACCATCACCACCATCATGCGTCATGCGCACGAGGGCGCACGAGCGCGCTCTCGCGCGCCCTCGTGCATCATAGGACACAGAGACTTGCCCACCCGCGGAACAACAGAGCGCAAGTGGTTAATAAATTGCAAATGTAAGGTATTAGGGGAATGGCTCTGAAATGGGTTTCAAGTTATCTATCTGAGAGACAACAATTTGTGAAAATGGGAGAATATCTGTCTGGGTGTATGGGAATTGCCTGTGGGGTCCCCCAGGGGTCAGTATTGGGCCCCAAATTATTTAACATATATATAAATGATATATTCCAAGTTTCTAAATTATTAAAAATAATATTATTTGCTGATGATACTAATATATTTTATTCTGGAAATAATTATAATCAACTAATCCATACTATAAATAATGAATTAAATAAGCTAAAAAAATGGATGGACTGTAATAAACTATCACTAAATATAGATAAAACTAAGGTAATGATATTTGGTAATTGTAAAAGTAAAGAAGATATACACATTCATACAGATAATGTAGTTACTGAAAAAGTTAAGGAGATCAAGTTTTTGGGTGTAGTACTAGATGATAAAATTAGTTGGAAACCACATGTCAGATACATACAAAATAAAGTTGCAAAAAATATTGCAATTATAAATAAAATTAAGCAGGTCCTAGATTAAAAATCACTTCATATTTTGTATTGTTCATTAGTACTTCCATACTTGACTTATTGTATAGAGGTTTGGGGTAACAGTTATAAAA
Organism: Pholidichthys leucotaenia; assembly: GCA_020510985.1. Taxonomy (NCBI): domain Eukaryota; kingdom Metazoa; phylum Chordata; class Actinopteri; order Cichliformes; family Pholidichthyidae; genus Pholidichthys; species Pholidichthys leucotaenia. Next base: position 494,672 of record CM035850.1, read on the forward strand.
GTAAACTTAATTCATTGTTAATATTACAAAAAAGGGCAGTCCGTGTTATACACAAAGTCGGGTACCTCGAACATACTAATTTATTGTTTTTACATTCGAAGTTATTGAAATTATGGGATCTGGTTCATTATTACACAGCACAATCAATGTTTAAAGTCAGTAAGAACCTCTTGCCACACAATATACAGAATCTATTCAGGGAGAGAGAAGGGAAATATAATTTACGGGGGAATACAAAATTTAAAATGCATTTAGTAAGATCTACACGGAAGAGTTTTTGTGTGTGTGTGTGTGTGGGGTAAAACTGTGGAATGGGTTGGGGGAGAAACACAGGCAATGTCCAAACATCCATATATTTAAATCAACATATAAAGAAATGATTTTTGAGCAGTATGAGAATGAAGGGCAGTGATGTTACATTGTGTCTTCAGTGAGGGAAGGTTGTTGTGTGTTATGGTGATTGTGAAGGTGATGGTGTTGTTTGTGTTTGTATTGAACAGGCCAGAATTGTATGTTTATTGTTGTTGTAATATTGTTGGATGTTGGTATTGTTGTCAATATGGACTGTCATTGTTGTGTCATTTTTGTTGTATAATTTGATTATGGATGTATTATGGTGAAAGTGGTTGTGGGATAATGATGATTATGAGTGATACTGTAATTTGTTTGGTGTGGAGAAGGGGTGGGACTGTATAAGTGTTGGCTTCTTCCCACTCCTTTTGAACATTTTATTTTTGGTTTGTTTTTTTGTTGTGTTTTGAACTCTCTTCTTTCTTTTTTAAGAATGTTCAAATAAAAATCAATGTCAAATGTCAAAATGTCAAATAGGACTTGCTAAAAATCTAAAAGAGTGTCTGTGATCAAAGGCAGGCATCACTCACCATCATAGGACTCGCTATGACATCATCAAAGATCATAGGACTTGCTAAAAGTCTAAAAGAGTGTGTGCGTCTGTGTGTGATAAAAGGCAGGCATCAATCCCACAGAGTAAAACTCCTCCACCTCTTCCTTGTTCCCTGTCTTTCCTGAACACATTACAGCCAGGCCTGGTAACAACAGTTTCAGGTGACCAGGACGATAACCAGGTTTCAGACAGACCCATAAAATCAGTATTAGAGTTTCTCAGCAGATGTTCTAGTTGCTCATGTTTGGAGGTAATACTCCATACATTTAAGTGCCCCCCAAGGAGACCTTTTTTTTGTTTTACTTTGAGGATCCCAAATTAGTTTTTCCTGGTTCAGGGTTTGAAAAACTTTGAATGGAGTACATGTTGTACATGTTGAAGTAGTATTAGTAGATGTAAAAACAGCAGTAACAGTGGTAGTGCTAGAAGTAACAGTATTGGTCACAGAGAGTAGTCTTAGTGTCAGTAGTACAGTACTTACCGTCTGCCTACAGATAGGACAGTTGATGGCTCCGAGCCACGTCCCAAACCTCCAGTAGGCGATTATACAGGAACCTGGGGAGTAATCAGAGTAATTACTCAGATACTGCAGTACATGGCAGTACAGCTAAGTACAGCAACAACAACACAACTCCCAAATTCAGCTCCCAGCCCCTGACCAACAGTGATCTGTGTGGAGTTTGCATGTTCTCCCCGTGTCTGCGTGGGTTTACTCCAGGAGTTCTCAGGTTTCCTCCCACAGGCCAAAAACATGCAGGTTAGGTTAACTGGAGACTCTAAAGTGGCCCTAGGTGTGAATGTGTGTGTGAATGGTGAAGGTATAGCGCTGTACCGTGGCTGCTTCATCCATCCAGGTGGATGCCCTCAATTTCCCCTCTGGGGATCAATAAAGTATACAAAATCAAAAAAAAAAAAAAAATTACTCTGGTTAGGGTGTATTGTTCTATACTACTGTGTACTGTTGTGTATTATGATGTACTGTTCTATATTGTGGCGTACTGCTGTGTACTGTTGAATACAGCTGTGTGTTTTTAACGTTACCACAGAACAGATGTCCACAGTTGGTCTCCACGGGGAGGACGGCCTGCTGTAAACACACGGGACATGACAGGTCCGTGTAGTACTGGTGACGAGCCTCAGGGGGGTTAGGGTTCTCCTCCTGATACACACGGGAAATACATCTTAGCATAAACACAGTAAATATACATTAGCATAAACACAGGAACTACACCTTCTTCTTTTAGATTTGATTGGTGGTTGGCAACCAGCTTACAGGTGCATCACCACCACGTACTTAACTGACACACATCACTCTATACAGCATAAACACAGGAAATATACGTTAGGATGTTTAGAAATACTAGACTACTAATACTAATACTAGACTAGAGTGGTGGCCTAGGGGTAGAGCATCCACCCCACAACCGGGAGGTCGGGGTTCAAGTCCCGGCCAGGTCATGCCAAACATCAAAGAAACTGGAACTTCCTGCCATCCAGCTTAGTGCTCAACAAAAATGGAATGGAGGAGGGAAATGTGGGTGGCAGTGGCTCAGGAGGTAGAGTGGGTTGTGTAATGACCAGAGGGTTGGCGGCTCGAATCCCACTCTCCCTAGCCATCCTGCCGTTGTGTCTGTGGGCAATACACTTTACCCACTTTTCCTCCAGTGTCCATGACACTGGGTATGAATGTGTATAAATATTCGGTAGTGGTCGGAGAGGCCGTTGGCGTGACTTAGCAGCCGCGTTTCCATCAGTCTGCCCCAGGGCAGCTGTGGCTACAGTAGTAGCTTACTGCTATCATTGTCTGTCTGTGGGGTGAATGAATAATGGATTTTCATTGTAAAGCGCTTTGGGTTTCTTGAGAGGAGCTATATAAATGGAAACCATTATTATCATTATTATTAATAGCATAAACACAGCAAATACACGTTAGCATTAATATGGGAAACACACTTGTTTTTAGTTCTAATTAAAGTTTGTACGTCGTTATAGTTAAGACTGTAGTAATGCTTAATTTTTTGTAGTAAAGTTAGGAGCAGTAGTTAGCAGTGGTCGTTAACCTGCTCCGTCTGCAGCTGCTGTCTCACAGCTCTGACATGTTCCTGGTTCTCAGGGTGGATGTTCTGCTGATCCTCCCTGTGGAGGTCAAAGGTCAGAGGTTACTCAACAATGTCAGACAACTAACTAACTAGTCACATGCACAACAACCGAATGTGTATCACAATCATTAACGACCACAGACAATACATATATTCATTCATCTCATTCATCCATCTTCTTCCGCTTAATCCTTTTCGGGTCGCGAGGGGGCTGGAGCCCATCCCAGTATCTTTGGGCGAGAGGCAGGGTCCACCCTGGACAGATCGCCAGTCCATTGCAGGAGAATATATTTAATAAAACTTTATTTGAACCCACCTAGAGAGTCAACAGGCCTCCACCTATATACCTTTATGAACAACAATAATCCAGTGTCCTATTAGGGATCTTTAATTCACACGTGGGCAACGACACTGAAACCTGGAGGGGGTGATTGGGAGGAACGGCCTGCCCGATCTGAACCCGAGTGGTGTTCAGTTATTGGTCTTCTGTGCTAACCACAGTCTGACCATAACGAACACCATGTTCAAGCATAAGGGTGTCCACATGTGCACCTGGCACCAGTGCACCCTAGGTCGCAGGTTGATTTTATTATCGTGTCATCAGACCTGTCACCGTATGTCTTGGACACTTGGGTAAAGAGAGGTGCAGAGCTGTCAACTGATCATCACCTGGTGGTGAGTTGGATCCGATGGCAAGGGAGGATGCCATTCAGACCTGGTAGACCCAAATGCATAGTGAGGGTGTGCTGGGAAAGTCTGGCTGAGGCCCCTGTCCGGGAGGTTTTCAACTCCCACCTCCGGAAGAACTCTGCCCACATTCCGAGGGAGCCTGGAGACATGGAGTCTGAATGGGCCATGTTCTCCACCTCCATTGTTGAAGTGGCCGCCCAGAGCTGCGGTCGCAAGGTGGTCGGTGCATCTCGTGGTGGCAACCCCCGAACCAAGTGGTGGACACCAGTGGTGAGGGGGACCATTGAGCTGAAGAAGGAGTCCTATCAGGCTTGGTTGGCTTGTGGGACTCCCAAAGCAGCTGAGGTGTACCGGCAGGCCAAGTGAAGTGCAGCTCGGGTGGTTGCTGAAGCAAAAACTCGGGTATGGGAGGAGTTCAGTGAGGCCATGGAACGAGACTTTTGGTCGGCATTGAAGAAATTCTGGCAAACTGTCTGGCAACTCAGGAGGGGGAAGCAGCTCCCTGTCCACACTGTGTATGGTGCAGCTGGGGCACTGCTGACTTCGACTGGGGATATTGTTGGGCGGTGGAAGGAATACTTCAAGGATCTCCTCAATCCCACTGACACACCTTCCACAGAGGAAGCAGGGCTTGTGGATGAGGGGGACGACTCACCCGTCACAGTGGCTGAGGTCCCCAAGATGGTTAAAAAACTCTTTGGTGGCTGGGGCCTGGGGGGTGGATAAGATTCGCCCTGAGTACCTCAAGGCCCTGGATGATGTAGGGCTGTCATGGTTGACACACCTCTGCAACACTGTGTGGAGATCCAGGACAGTGCCTTTGGCATGGCAAACCGGGGTGGTGGTTCCTCTGTTCAAGAATGGGGGACCTGGAGGGTTTGCACCAACTTTAGAGGGATCACACTCCTCAGCCTTCCTGGGAAAGTCTATGCCAAGGTACTGGAGAGGAGAGTCCGGCTGCTGGTCAAACCTCGGATTCAGGAGAAGCAACGTGGTTTTTGTCGTGGCTGTGGCACATCAGACCAAGTCTTTATCCTCTTGAGAATTCTTGAGGGTTTGTGGGAGTTTGCCCAACCAGTTTACATGTGTTTTGTGGACTTGGAGAAGGTATTCGACCACATCCCTCGTGTTTTTTTGTGGGGGGTTCTTCGGGAGTATGGGGTATCGAGCTTGTTGTTACGAGCTATTCGATCTCTATACAACCGTTGTGAGAGTTTGGTTCGTATTGCCAACACTCAGTTGGACTCATTCCAAGTGAGAGTTGGACTCCACCAGGGCTGCCCTTTGTCACCGATCCTATTAATAATTTTTATGGGCAGGATTTCTAGGCGCAGCCAGGGAACGGAGGGTGTCATGCTCGGTGACCACAGGATCTCATTTCCACTGTTTGCAGATCATGTTGTCCTGTTGGCTTAATCCAGCAATGACCTACAGTTCTCACTGGGACGGCTTGCCGCTGAGCGGCTGGGGTGAGAATCAGCACCTCCAAGCCTGAGTCCATGGTCCTCAACCAGAAAAAGGTGGATTGTCCTCTCCGGGGTGGGGACAGGCTCCTGCCTCAAGTGGAGGAGTTTAAAGAGTCTGTGACAAGATCTTGGAACTATGCATAAATTTTCAGTATGAATTTATCTTATATCATCCACATAGTTAGTTCTGTTGAATTAGGACGCTAAATACGTGGAAAAGTATTTCTAAGTGAATTCAAATTTAGCGCCATGTTGCACTAACGCGATACCCTGAGACTCACCTCATTTCCGGATATGACATCATGAGAAGGGTTTCCTCTCAGCTGATCCGTGTGCTGTCGGTGTAAACAAGCTGTTTAGCTTCTGTATCAGTGAAGAAATGCCAAAACGTTGTGTGGCGGCTGGGTGTTCTAATTGCTCCAGTGAACATATAGGCCTGTTCTCATTCCCAAAAGATCCAGATCTTCTTAAAAAATGGGTGAAGCAAGTACAGAGAAGAAGGGACAAATGGCACCAACACCATCTTCTCTACTCTGCAGCCATCATTTCACTGCAGACAGTTTTGAGGAGGCGCCGCTACACAGGAATCTTTAGGCTTGAAAGTTCGTTACAAACAGTTCTAAAACCGACTGCCATACCTACGGTTTTCAAACCAAAACCCACAGATCAAGACGATGTCAACAGATGAAAACAGCAGAGAAGCAACAGCGTCAAAACTCGCCTGGAAAAGAGTTTGTGGAATTGATTTTTTTTTTTTCCACATAAGGCGATCGTGATTTAATTGTTTGGTTTACAGAAATTTTGGCTTCAATTTTTTTTCTTTTATTTCCCTGATCAGGTGGTCGGGGAAATAAAAAAAAAAAAAAGCTCAGATATTCAGTTTTGGTAGGCAATGAGATTTATAAAAATGAAAAAAAGTAATATAACGGGTTTTTTTTAAACACAAAGTCATTCCATTTGGAGTAAAATCAACACTCGGCTTCAAAATTCATAGGGGAGGATTTTACTTTAAGTGGAAAAAATAAAATCAAGTGTGCTAATTTTTTTTTCTCTTGGCGGGGAAATTCTGGTTACATGGGCGGGTTTGTAAACCAAACTATTAAATAACAATCACCTAATTGTTAAACGTCTTGAGTCATATGTTATACGAGATTATTTATGGGTCTTTTCCTTCATAATGTGCAGATATGTAGGTTGAAAAATGTTGCTTGAGGATAAGCCTGCTTCTTCATGTTCCTCTTGAAGTTCTCCACTAGTGATGGTCGCTGCTTTTCTGTCAGCAGTTGTGAGACTTGCTAAATGAAATAATTAATTGCACTGTCCCTGCTTAAGAGTGTGTAATATTGCAATTAATTATTTCATTTAGCAAGTCTCACAACTGCTGACAGAAAAGCCAGAAGCAACCATCACTAGTGGAGAACTTCAAGAGGAACATGAAGAAGCAGGCTTATCCTCAAGCAACATTTTTCAACCTACATATCTGCACATTATGAAGGAAAAGACCCATAAATAATCTCGTATAACATATGACTCAAGACGTTTAACAATTAGGTGATTGTTATTTAATAGTTTGGTTTACAAACCCGCCCATGTGACCAGAATTCCCCCGCCAAGAGAAAAAAAAATTAGCACACTTGATTTTATTTTTTCTGCTTACAGTAAAATCCTCCCCTATGAATTTTGAAGCCGAGTGTTGATTTTACTCCAAATGGAAAGACTTTGTGTTTAAAAAAAACCCGTTATATTACTTTTTTTCATTTTTATAAATCTCATTGCCTACCAAAACTGAATATCTGAGCTTTTTTTTTTTTTTATTTCCCCGACCACCCGATCAGGGAAATAAAAGAAAAAAAATTGAAGCCAAAATTTCTGTAAACCAAACAATTAAATCACGATCGCCTTATGTGGAAAAAAAAAAATCAATTCCACAAACTCTTTTCCAGGCGAGTTTTGACTCTGTTGCTTCTCTGCTGTTTTCATCTGTTGACATCGTCTTGATCTGTGGGTTTTGGTTTGAAAACCGTAGGTATGGCAGTCAGTTTTAGAACCGTTTGTAACAAACTTTCAAGCCTAAAGATTCCTGTATAGCGGCGCCTCCTCAAAACGGTCTGCAGTGAAATGATGGCTGCAGAGCAGAGAAGATGGTGTTGGTGCCATTTGTCCCTTCTTCTCTGTACTTGCTTCCCCATTTTTTAAGAAGATCTGGATCTTTTGGGAATGAGAACAAGCTTATATGTTCACTGGAGCAATTAGAACACCCAGCCGCCACACAACGTTTTGGCATTTCTTCACTGATACAGAAGCTAAACAGCTTGTTTACACTGACAGCACACGGATCAGCTGAGAGGAAACCCTCCTCATGACGTCATATCCTGAAACGAGGTGCGTCTCAGGAGATCGTGTTACTGCAACACGGTGCTAAATTTGAATTCACTTAGAAATATTTTTCCACTAATTTAGCGTTCTAGGTCAACAGAACCAACTGTGTGGACGACTGAAGATAAATTCATACTGAATACTGATGCATGGTTCCAAGATCTTGTCACAGACCCTTTAAGTGTCTTGGGGTCTTCTTCACAAGTGGGGGGAGAATGCAGCGAGAGACTGACAGACGGATCGGAGCAGCATCTGCAGTGATGCAGACGTTGTACCGGTCTGTTGTGGTGAAGAGGGAGCTAAGCTCTAAAGCAGGGGTGTCAAACTCACTCCATGGAGGGCCAAGACCCTGCAGGTTTTACCTCCACCCAGTGTCTTTAACAGGTGATTTCACTGAATTTCTTCCCACTGATTGCTGATCAGTGAAAACACCTGCTGAAGACACTGGGTGGAGGTAAAACCTGCAGGGTCTTGGCCCTCCATGGAATGAGTTTGACACCCCTGCTCTAAAACAAAGCTGTCGATTTACCAGTCAATCTACATTCCTACTCTCACCTATGGTCACAAGCTTTGGGGAATGACTGAAAGAACGAGATCACGGATACAAGCGGCTGAAATGAGCTTTCTCCGTAGGATCGCTGGACTCACCCTCAGAGATAGGGTGAGGAGCTCAGTCATCCGGGAGAGGCTCAGAGTAGAACCGCTGCTCCCCCACACTGAAAGGAGTCAGTTGAGGTGGTATGGGCATCTGATCAGGATGCCTCCTGGACGCCTCCCACTTGAGGTGTTTCAGGCACGTCCCACTGGGAGGAGACCCCGGGGCAGACCCAGGACTCAGTGGAAAGACTATGTCTCCCAGCTGGTCTGGGAATGCCTTGGTATCCTCTCTGAAGAGCTGGAGCAGGTGGCGGGGGAGAGGGAAGTCTGGGCTTCTCTGCTTGGGCTGCTGCCTCCACGACTCAGACCTCCGGAAAAGCGGTAGAAGATGGATGGAACAACAATACAACTTTATTTAAACCAACCTAGAGAGTCACCAGTTGTTCCCCTCTATAACTTTATTAACAACAATAAAACTTTATTTAAACCCACCTACAGAGCAGAGTCAAGAGTCCAGACAATAAGGCCACGCTGAGGACGACCACAAAGAGGACCTGGTTACTGACCCCCTCTATCAGGGTGTCCTCATCTGAGACCAGGTAGTCCATGTCCCCCCTCACTGAGTCCTCCATCATCTACCACCATAGCCCACACCTGGCGGGGGGAGCAAAGGGGGACAACAGTGAGACAAGAGGAACAAGGGGGACAGGGGACAAGTGAGAGGGACAAAATAGGACCAAAGATTTCAGAGAAAAATGTCAGTTATGAGGAAAAAGTCCAAAAGTTAGAAGAAAATTAAAAAAATTTAAGATTAAAATCACAAATGTATGAGGAAAAAATGTAGTTTATTAGGAAATAATCAGAATTTTGTCGAAAAAAACCCTTTATTTAGTGCTCTTTAAATGCTGGACTCTATACTTTGTCAGTGTGGGTCAGTCCTCTTGTATTTGAGGAAGTGATGTGGGTTCTTTTACTGCATGTGGATCCCGTCGTGATTAAATACTGCAGTCCGTCTCGCGCCTGGACACGCGCTCAGGTCCTGAAGGGGTCCATTAATCCCACTAGCTAACCTGCACAGAGACTGACCTGTCAGCCGCCGTCTGTCACTGGCCTCCTGATTCTGTCTCCTGATGTCCACTGGTCCTCCTGTGTCTCTAGAGGACACAGTCCAGCAGCAGCACTTCAGCAGTACCACAATATCACCGCCACAGTAATACAGTAACGACAGTATTACTGCAGTATCGTCGCATCCTGATGTTGTGAAGTCTACTTCCTGTTTTCCTCTTCTTCTACGGTCTAAACTCTGCAGACGGGCTCTGTGTCCCTGCTGAGGATTGTGGGACCTGTAGTGAATGAATGAATGAATGAATTTATTTTTATTTCGGATAGTACATTACAGGTTAAAAGAAACTGTATAATATAACAACAAGGTCAAATTAGACAAAGACTCCTTCTACTAAACAATTCCACGTGAGTTATCCGAAATGGGTGATGGCTGAAGCCGCAGCTTATATTGCCCACCCATATTCCATCCAAGAATTCAAAGGAGAAAAAAGAGAAAACAAGACAAGAGCGATTACAATTTAAAACAAGGCTAAGACAAAATGTGACTGAGAGAAAAAGAAAACTGAGCTAGTCTAAGTTAAGCGGTTACTATTCAAAAACAAATCTAAGACATAGTGTCACAGAGAAAAAAGAAAAACTAAGCTATAACACAACACAGGCTGGAAATGTCAATCCTTATGTGAGTTTACATGTCGTCTTGTAAATATGTTTGGAGTATTTCTTCCTTTAGTTTTTGTTTAAATTGTCCAAGCTTTGTACATGATTTTAATTCAGGTCCAAAATCGTTCCATAATCTGACTCCTTGCACTGAAATACAGTGTTGCTTGGTGGTTGTTCTCACTGTAGGCTTTTGAAATATACATGTTCCTCTGAAGTGATATCGTTTCTCCCTTGTTTGGAACAACTTTTGGATATTTGCGGGCAGTGATAGATTCTTCACTTTGAACATTATTATTGCGGTTTTAAAGTCGATCAGATCTTTCAACTTGAGAGTTTTTTGTTTAAGAAAAAGTGGGTTTGTTGGTTCCCTGTAAGCTGCTTTGTTGATTATTCTAATAGCTCTCTTTTGAAGCATAAAGAGTGGATATATGTTTGTTTTATATGTATTTCCCCATACTTCATTACAATATGTCATGTATGGGAGTATTAATGAATGGTACAAGGTGTATAGTGTGGGTTGATTCAGCAAATTTTTCACTCTGTGTAATATTGCAATTGATTTGGATACTTTACCTTTTATATAATTAATATGTGGCTTCCAACACAGTTTGTTATCAATTATTACTCCAAGGAATTTAGTTTCGGATACCCTTTCAATCTCTACACCATTTACACTGAGTTTGGGTACTGGGTAGTTGTGATGGTTGTTAAAGACTATAAATTTTGTCTTGCTTAAATTGAGCGTTAATTTGTTTGAATCAAACCACAGTTTCAGCTTTCCTAATTCCTTTCCGAGTGTATCCAGAAGTTGTTCCAAGTTGTTTCCACTGCATAGCAGGTTAGTATCATCAGCAAACAATATTAAGTCCATTTTTTCTGAAACTTTACATATATCATTTATATACATATTGAATAATAATGGTCCCAAAACTGAACCCTGTGGGACTCCACAGGTGACCTTCAGTAGCTCTGAGTTTTTGTTGTTAACACATACAAACTGATATCTATTCTTTAAGTAACTTCTTAACCAGGACAGTGCTACCCCTCTGATACCACAATTTTGTAGTTTCTTTAATAATAGATTGTGATCTACTGTATCAAATGCTTTTTTAAGATCCAGGAATACTCCAACTGAATACTCTTTATTTTCAATGGCTGTTGATATTTTTTCTGTAAATTCCATTAAGGCATATGCTGTTGTCCTTTTGTGTCTGAACCCATATTGCTGCTCACACAATAAATCATTCTTCAGTATGAAGTTGTCAATTCTCTCATAGAATATTTTTTCAAGTATCTTGGAAAATTGCGGTAATAGTGAAATTGGTCTGTAGTTGGAGAGTTCCCCTCTGTCGCCTGTCTTGTAAATCGGAATTACTTTAGCTATTTTCATTGCATTGGGAAATATACCTGATTGGAGAGACAGGTTACAGATATACGTCAGTGGTTTCACTATGCATTCGATAACAGTTTTGACTAGTAGCATGTCAATACCATCGCAGTCAGTAGATGTTTTACTTTTGAACGATTTAACAATTTCAATGACCTCTCTTTCGTCTGTGTTCTTTATGAAGATGGTGTCTTTTACAGCAGTGTTATTGCATATTGAATCACCTGTTGGCACCGTAGTGGGTATTTCTCGGGCCAGTTTAGGTCAAATGTTAACAAAAAAATTATTAAATTCATCTGCAGGTGAAGCTATATTCACATTCGGAGTCGATTTATTATTTTTTGGAGTGTTAGTTGGGTAGCTGGTATTTCTGCTTTTATTTCCAAGGATACTGTTGATTATTGTCCATGTATTTTTAATATTGTCTTTGTTTTTTTCCAGTTCTTTACTGTAATAGTCTCTTTTACTACATCTTATTATATATGTTAACTTATTTTTGTATGTTTTATACCGCTGCTCTGCTTCTTTTGTCCTTTTCTTTATGAAAGCTTTATATAATAAATTTTTCTTTTTACACGCCTTTTGTAGTCCCTTGGTTAGCCATGGTTTGTCAGTAAATTTGTGTTTAAGCTTTTTTTTAACTAATGGGCAGTTTTTTTCATAAAGAGTGGTTACAATGTTTGTAAATGTGTCATAGGCTTCATTTACATCTGATACATAGACTTCTGTCCAGTCTTGCTTCAGCAAGTCCTCTTTAAAAGAACTGATTGCGTTTGGTGATTTGTGTCTGAACGATTTTGAGATTTTTTCTGGGTTGGGCCCCGTGTGGCCATGGATAAGTGCAAAGATTGGCAAGTGGTCGCTTATATCATTTATCAATAATCCACTTTCTATTTTCTTGTCGAGAACATTGACAAACAGGTTGTCAATAAGTGTAGCAGAGTGAGCTGTGATTCTACTGGGATGTGTTATTGTGGGATATAGACTCATGCTGTACATAGAGTTCATGAACTCTGTAACTACATTTTGTTGATGTGGATTAAGTAGGTCAATATTGAAATCTCCACAAATTGCTACCATTTTCTTACTAGTAATATTATTGTACAGCTCGACTAATTTATCTCTGAATGTCTCAATGCAAGTTCCCGGCGTTCTGTATATGCAGCTTATGATTAGATTTTTTGTTTTGTCTAGGTCAATCTCAACAGTAACACATTCCAGAATCCCTGGTAGTGCTGAGGACATTTCATTTACAAGCTTACATCTATATAGGTCATCAATATACAGTGCAACACCACCACCCTTTTTTTGAGATCTGTTAATGTTAAACATCTGATATCCCTCTATTGCCATCAGGGGAGCCTGGTCTGCATTAAGCCAGGTTTCAGAGACTGCTATAGCTGTGAATTTTCTGTTTAGCTGTTTTAAATAGTCCTGAATCTGTGAGAAGTTTTTGTTAAGACTTCTGCTATTGAAGTGTATTATTGACAGTTTACCATCTAATTGCACTTGACTTTTGAATTGCTTTTCAGTGTAATATTCACAGTGGTTATGAATATTATTGAAAAAGTGGTTATCAGGATCAATATCATTCTCCATCTCTTGTGGTTTATGTTCAGCATAGTGGCATATTTTTAGAGTTTGAGTTTCCTCACTCTGTGTTTCATAGTCAGTGTTCATCTGTATTTATCTAAGTCAGTAGCATCTCTGATCATTATACTTTTTGCTTGCTCAGGTGTTCCATTTAGTTTAATCCAAATTCTACAATTTCTTGTCCAGGTTGACTGTATCTTATTATGTTTCTTTAGCATCCGTGCCTGCCGTGCTAATTCAGCGTTTTTTTTTGTCAGGTGTTCATTTAGGTAAACTTGAGTTTCCTTTAGTTTTTTGGCCTGCCTCAGTATGTCATTTTTCACCTTCCTGTTCACAAAGCGCATCACAATTGATTTCTTTGTTTTGTTATCTTTCTTCGGTAAAGCATAACAGGCTGAGATCGCATTGGCTTCTACCTTAATGTCTTTATTATTAAGGAACTGAAGCACTTGGTTTTCTAAGGACATTGATTCACTTATGGAAGCATGTTCACCACTCAGTCCTGTAGCGGCATGGGCGTACGACTGATATCTGATGTCTAGTCCACTTATAACTATGTCATCAATGCGAGAACCTTGTTCAAGATCCTCAACGCGTTGCTCCAAAAGACGCCCGTGTTGCTCCAGGTCCATAATTTTTTTGTCTTTTTCTTTTATTATTGAATGTAGGGCTTGTACCTCCTGTATTAGGTCTAATATTTTGTCCTGCTGGCTAGTCACTTTGGCCAGTTCATCTAACACAAAGTTCAGAGTTTAACAGAGTTTTAACACAGAGTTCAGAGTTCAGAGTCTCCATCATGAAACCCACATTACTGGTGTTTTCGGAAGTTGACAAGAAGATTACCCATAAGCCATTGCACCTCAAAAAACGAGTAAAACAAACTATTGCTGCTAAGGTTATTAACAAAAAAAAAGGGTTATTAACAAGCTAAACTGTTGTGAATGAATGAATGAATGAATGAATGAATGATTTATTTATTTCGGATAGTACAGTACAGGTTAAAAGAAACTGTATAATATAACAACAAGGTCAAATTAGACAAAGACTCCTTCTACTAAACAATTCCACGTGAGTTATCCGAAATGGGTGATGGCTGAAGCCGCAGCTTATATTGCCCACCCATATTCCATCCAAGAATTCAAAGGAGAAAAAAGAGAAAACAAGACAAGAGTGATTACAATTTAGAACAAAGCTAAGACAAAGTGTGACTGAGAGAAAAAAAAAGAAAAGAAAACTGAGCTAGTCTAAGTTAAGCGGTTACTATTCAAAACAAATCTAAGACATAATGTCACAGAGAGAAAAAAAAAAAACTAAGCTACAACACAACACAGGCTGGAAATGTCAATCCTTATGTGAGTTTACATGTCGTCTTGTAAATATGTTTGGAGTATTTCTTCCTTTAGTTTTTGTTAAATTGTCCAAGCGTTGTACATGATTTTAATTCAGGTCCAAAATCGTTCCATAATCTGACTCCTTGCACTGAAACACAGTGTTGCTTGGTGGTTGTTCTCACTGTAGGCTTTTGAAATATACATGTTCCTCTGAAGTGATATCGTTTCTCCCTTGTTTGGAACAACTTTTGGATATTTGCGGGCAGTGATAAATTCTTCACTTTGAACATTATTATTGCGGTTTTAAAGTCAACCAGATCTTTCAACTTGAGAGTTTTTTGTTTAAGAAAAAGTGGGTTTGTTGGTTCCCTGTAAGCTGCTTTGTTTATTATTCTAATAGCTCTCTTTTGAAGCATAAAGAGTGGATATATGTTTGTTTTGTATGTATTTCCCCATACTTCATTACAATATGTCATGTATGGGAGTATTAATGAATGATACAAGGTGTATAGTGTGGGTTGATTCAGCAAATATTTCACTCTGTGTAATATTGCAATTGATTTGGATACTTTACCTTCAATATAATTAATATGTGACTTCCAACACAGTTTGTTATCAATTATTACTCCAAGGAATTTAGTTTCGGATACCCTTTCAATCTCTACACCATTTACACTGAGTTTGGGTACTGGGTTGTTGTGATGGTTGTTAAAGACTATAAATTTTGTCTTACTTAAATTGAGCGTTAATTTGTTTGAATCAAACCACAGTTTAAGCTTTCCTAATTCCTTCCCGAGTGTATCCAGAAGTTGTTCCAAATTGTTTCCACTGCATAGCAGATTAGTGTCATCGGCAAACAATATTGAGTCCATTTTTTCTGAGACTTTACATATATCGTTTATATACATATTGAATAATAATGGTCCCAAAACTGAACCCTGTGGGACTCCACAGGTGACCTTCAGCAACTCTGAGTTTTTGTTGCTAACACATACATACTGATATCTATTCTTTAAGTAACTACTTAACCAGGACAGTGCTACCCCTCTAATACCACAATTTTGTAGTTTCTTTAATAATAAATTATGATCTACTGTATCAAATGCTTTTTTAAGATCTAGGAATACTCCAACTGAATACTCTTTATTTTCAATGGCTGTTGATATTTTTTCTGTAAATTCCATTAGGGCATATGCAGTTGTCCTCTTGTGTCTGAACCCATATTGCTGCTCACACAATAAATCATTCTTCAGTATGAAGTTGTCAATTCTCTCATAGAATATTTTTTCAAGTATCTTGGAAAATTGCGGTAATAGTGAAATTGGTCTATAGTTTGAGAATTCCCCTCTGTCGCCCGTCTTGTATATCGGAATTACTTTAGCTATTTTCATTGCATTGGGAAATATACCTGATTGGAGAGACAGGTTACAGATATACGTCAGTGGTTTTACTATGCATTCAATAACAGTTTTGACTAGTAGCATATCAATACCATCGCAGTCAGTAGATGTTTTACTTTTGAACGATTTAACAATTTCAATGACCTCTCTTTCGTCTGTGTTCTTTATGAAGATGGAGTCTTTTACAGCAGTGTTATTGCATATTGTATCACCTGTTGGTACCGTAGTGGGTATTTCTCGGGCCAGTTTAGGTCCAATGTTAACAAAAAAATTATTAAATTCATCTGCAGGTGAAGCGATATTCACACTCTGAGTCGTTTTATTATTTTTTGGAATATTAGTTGGGTTGCTTGTATTTCTGCTTTTATTTCCAAGGATACTGTTGAGTATTGTCCATGCATTTTTAATATTGTCTCTGTTTTTCTCCAGTTCTTTACTGTAATAGTCTGTTTTACTACATTTTATTATATATGTTAACTTATTTTTGTATGTTTTATACTGCTGCTCTGCTTCTTTTGTTCTTTTCTTTAGGAAAGCTTTATATAATGAATTTTTCTTTTTACACGCCTTTTGTAGTCCTTTGGTTAACCATGGTTTGTCAGCAAAGTTGTGTTTAAGCTTTTTTATTACTAATGGGCAGTTTTTTTCATAAAGAGTGGTTACAATGTTTATAAATGTGTCATAGGCTTCATTTACATCTGATACATAGACTTCTGTCCAGTCTTGCTTCAGCAAGTCCTCTTTAAGAGAACTGATTGCATTTGGTGATTTGTGTCTGAACGATTTTGAAGTTTTTTTTGCGTTGGGCCCCGTGTGGCCATGGATAAGTGCAAAGGTTGGCAAGTGGTCACTTATATCATTTATCAATAATCCACTTTCTATTTTCTTATCGAAAACATTGACAAACAGGTTGTCAATAAGTGTAGCAGAGTGAGCTGTGATTCTGCTGGGATGTGTTATTGTGGGATATAGACTCATGCTGTACATAGAGTTCATGAACTCTGTAACTACATTTTGTTGATGAGGATTCAGTAAATCAATATTGAAATCTCCACAAATTGCTACCATTTTCTTACTAGTAATATTATTGTACAGCTCGACTAATTTATCTCTGAATGTCTCAATGCAAGTTCCCGGCGTTCTGTATATGCAGCTTATGATTAGATTTTTTGTTTTGTCTAGGTCAATCTCAACAGTAACACATTCCAAAATCCCTGGTAGTGCTGAGGACATTTCATTTACAAGCTTACACCTGTACAGGTCATCAATATACAGTGCAACACCACCACCCTTTTTTTGAGTTCTGTTAATATAAAACATCTGATATCCCTCTATTGCCATCAGGGGAGCCTGGTCTTCATTAAGCCAAGTTTCAGAGACTGCAATAGCTGTGAATTTTCTGTCTAGCTGTTTTAAATAGTCCTGAATCTGTGGAAAGTTTTTGTTAAGACTTCTGCTATTGAAGTGTATTATTGACAGTTTACCATCTAATTGCATTTGACTTTTGAATTGTTTTTCAGTGTAATATTCACAGTGGTTATGAATATTATTGAAAAAGTGGTTATCAGGATCAATATCATTCTCCATCTCTTGTGGTTTATGTTCAGCATAATGGTATGTTTTCAGAGTTTGAGTTTCCTCATTCTGTGTCAAATGACTTCCTCCAACTGGGGATAATTGATGTCTACTTGAGTCGGTCATAAGTTTTTGTTTGTTTTGGTTATTTTTATTAAAGTACTTTGGCATGGTGTATCAAAAGAACTATTCTTATCGTGTGTATGAGAATGGATTATCATTGGCTCGTAATTTTCTAATCAGTGTTCATCTGTATTTATCTAAGTCAGTAGCATCTCTGATCATAATACTTTTTGCTTGCTCAGGTGATCCATTTAGTTTAATCCAAATTCTACAATTTCTTGTCCTGGTTGCTTGTATCTTATCTTGTTTTTTTAGCATCCGTGCCTGTCGTGCTAATTCAGCGTTTTTTTTTGTCAGGTGTTCATTTATGTAAACTTGAGTTTCCTTTAGCTTTTTGGCCTGCCTCAGTATGTCATTCTTTACCCTTCTGTTCACAAAGCACATCACAATTGATTTCTTTGTTTTGTTATCTTTCTTCGGTAGAGCATAACAGGCTGAGATTGCATTGGCTTCTACCTTAATGTCTTTATCATTAAGGAACTGAAGCACTTGATTTTCTAAGGACATTGACTCACTCATGGGTGCATCTTCACCACTCAGTCCTACTGTGGCATGGGCGTAGGACTGATATCTGATGTCTAGTCCACTTATAACTAGGTCATCAATACGAGAACCTTGTTCAAGATCCTCGACGCGTTGCTCCAAAAGACGCCCGTGTTGCTCCAGGTCCATAATTTTTTTGTCTTTTTCTTGAATTATTAAATTTAGGGCTTGTACCTGTTCTATTAGGCCTATTATTTTGTCCTGTTGGTTAGTCAATTTGGCCAATTCATCTGACATAAAGCTCAGAGCTTTTTTGATTTCTTCCATTTCCTCTTTCTTTGGTGGCATCTTACTGACCTGTAGATAGAAGTAAACAGAGAATCCGGCTAGGCCTCAACTAGCCCGGCCGCTGCTGAACTTGCCGCAACAGCTCCTGCACAGCTCCTCCGCCAAGTAGCGCTGCTCAGCTCCGCAGATCACCCCTGTCATTCGCCACCGCCTGCCGCCGTCTGCCTGGCCGGTTATGCCGCACACCGCCGGCGCAGCCGAACTTCACCGATCACCGCCGCCGCTCGCCGCCGTCTGGCTGGGTGGCACCTCCGCTAGGCCCCGTCACCGGCCGCCGTCAGTCTGGTAGTTCCTCAGCTGGACCTCGCAACTGGGTTCCGACTCAGGCCACTGTCCTGCTGGGTCCAGGTGGCCCCGTCTCTCACCAACGCCGCGCTCGAGCTCCCAACTGCCGCCTCGATTGGTTCCTCCGATAGGCCCTCACCGGGGACTGAGCCGCTTCGTGTCCGCTTGTTGGTTATTGTTTATATCAACTGATTGTAATAAAAATATTGTAACGTCGGGGCTGTGTTAAAGGAGCGGGGATTTTCCCAGCATGCTTTGGCAGTGAAGGATTCAAAAGGGTGTTATCATTCGTGTGTTCTAAAGTGTTATTGCTGTGTCATTATAACTGCATTATAATGACACAGCAGTGTTATAAGAAGAGTCAGAGCAGTGATGATCCTGTGTTTGTGTCACCCTCACAGAAACAGAGGTCTGCGGAAATGACCTCCCCTCCTGTCTGTGTTAAGGAAGTGTGTTTTAAATAAAGCCTGTTTCGTCACAGTCATCTTTCCTTTCTTGTGTGAACCCCCACAGCGTCACACTGGTTGGTGTCAGAAGTGGGATCATGGAGCAGATGGAAGCCAGGATGAGAGCAGAGATTCAGCAGCTGGAGCGGTTCATCGCCCAGCTGGGAATGGACGACAGAGCTGATACACCGACACCCGGAGCTGCTCGCCAGGATGAATGGAGCAGCGGACCCGACAGGACCAGCGTACCCTGCCTTCTGCCTTTCTCAAGGCAGGACAGGCTAAGCAGAGCAGATCAGCCCCACTCCCCGCCCTTTTCAGGGCAAGACGGGCTGGCGATTCCACTGTGACCAGGGGCAACGATCGATCAAGAGGCAACCGTCCCACTGATCCAGCAGCAGGCTAAACTTCCCCACTTCAACGGTGAAACCCTGCTGGACGACTACCTAGTTCAGGTTGAGCTGGCTGCTGCGTTGAACGGCTGGCCACCCGAAGAGACCGCTATACAGATCACGCTGGCCCGGGAGGGAAGGGCTCGCAGCATGCTGTCCGATCTCTGGCTCAAGGAACGTCACAGCTGGCCAGCGCTACAAGGAGTGCTCCGGAGGCGGTTTGGGAGAGCAGCCAACGCTGAGCATGCCGAGGAACAGCTGGCCAACCACCAGTGATGCAACCGAGAGAGCCTGGGAGCCTACGCAGCGGACATATGGCTGCTGATGCGGTGTAGCTACCCAGATTTCGAGCCGGGGGTAGTGGAGAAGCTCGCCCTCGGGAACTTCATCCGGGGGTTCCGCCCGGCCCAGCTCCAGAGTCACATCCGGATTCACGCCTCAAGCAGCTGGGAGACGGCTGTGGCAGAAGCGGAGTGGGTGGAACCGCTAATGGATTGTGCAGCTGTTGCGTCGGCACCGAGGCAGAGAGCCTTCCAGGCCACGGCTGAGAGCGAGGAGGAGGAACTGCGCCGGACCACAGCGGCGCAGCCAAGGAGAAGACGGCCAGAGCGGCGCAAGGAAAGGTGCTTCCGCTGCGGGGAGCCGGGACACAGCGCACGGTACTGCCCGGCACCCACCCCCGCAACAAACCGCCCCCTCGCCAACATTAAACTAGAGCGAGGTGGCATGGACGGGGGCCTGCCGCCTCCCACAGACATTTTCCCTGATGAACTGTCACTACGTGTGGGCCAAATTGGACACTCACCAGGGATGTACCTACAGTGCAGCCTGGACAACACGCCGATCCGGGCCCTGATCGACACCGGTTCTACCATCTCCCTGGTCCGACCCGGAGTGCTGCAAGGTACGGAGGAGGCAGAACCGCAGGGGTGGGAACCCACCGGGCACTGCGTCACCACAGCTACCGGTGAGCACGCCAGACTGGGAGGGTGGAGAGTTCTTGTGGTGGGGGTGGCTGGCCAGAACACAAACCACCCATTCTGGCTGTCTGACATCCAAGACCCCTGCATTATTGGACTCAATCTGCTCACAGCATGGAGTGCAAAAATTGACACCGCTAGATCGTCCCTCCTGCTGGGAACTTGGACCATCACGCTCTGCAGCGGGGCCCAGACGAGGAACCCAGACGCCTGCATGATCAAGGGACCGCCAGGGTGGGCCGAACTGGGCGGGTCGCCGCAAGTACTGAATCCATCGGCGCCACCAGCATGAGCAGAGGGAGCGCGATCACCGACAGAGGCAGCAAAAGGGGTGGGGGCACAGCGGAGCGGGCCAACGTGTCAGCAGAAATGCAGCAGGTGGTTGAGGAATTGTTCCAGCAGGGCTGCAGCGGACTGGAATCGGGACAGAGACGCCAGCTGTGGGAGCTGTTGGACTGCTACATGGACGTCTTCGCTGTGAAGGATGAGGAATGCACCCAAACCAGCTTGGTGCAGCACAGGATCGACACCGGTGAGACCAGGCCGATCCGGCTCCACCCCCACCGTCTGCCTTTTCAAGGCGGGTGGCAGCAGAACAAAAAGTATGAGAAATGCTGGAGGCAGATGTTATTGAGCCCTCCAGCAGCCCCTGGGCGGCGCCGGTGGTGCTGGTTAGGAAGAAGGACGGTTCGTGGCGGTTCTGTGTGGATTACCGACGCCTGAATGCCGTCACCCGCGAGGATTCCTACCCCCTGCCCCGCATCAATGACGCGCTGGACCACATCACCGGCTCCAGCTGGTTCAGCTCGCTGGACCTCCGCAGCGGCTATTGGCAGGTAGAGCTGTCACCTGAGGCCCACCAGAAAACAGGCTTCTCCATCGGGCAGGGACTGTATCAGTTCAAGGTGATGCCGTTTGGACTTTGCAACGCCCCGGCCACCTTTGAACGACTGATGGAGCGAGTGCTGGCTCACGTGTGCCGGAGCCGCTGCATTGTTTACCTGCATGACCTGCTGGTTCATGCAGCTGATTTTGACAGCGCCCTGTCCAACCTCCGGGAGGTATTGGACGCCATCCGACAGGCCGGGCTGCGGCTACACCCGCGGATATGCCACTTATTTCGGCAGGAGACCACCTTCCTGGGCCACGTCGTCAGTGCAGCGGGAGTCACCACCGATTCAGAGAAAGTGGCAGCAGTGAAAAACTGGCCAGTGCCGCAGGATGTGGGAGAGCTGCGGAGTTTTCTCGGGCTGGCCTCCTATTATAGGAGGTTTGTGAAAGACTTCGCCACCATCGCCAGCCCGCTGCATCAGCTGACACAGAAGGGCCGTGCATCTCAGTGAAGTGAGGACTGTGCTGCTGCTTTTTCCAGCTTTGCTCTGCACTCACCGGAGCCCCCATCCTGCAGTATCCCGACCCGAACCGCCCTTTCATCATGGACACAGACGCCAGCAACCAGGGCATCAGGGCGGTGTTATCCCGGGAAGGAGAACACGGAGAGCAGGCAGTTGCTTTTTTCAGCCGCACTCTCAGCAGAGCTGAAAGGAATTATTGCATTACTCACAGAGAGCTGTTGGCTGTCATCCAGGGGCTTCGCCATTTTCACCCGTATGTGTACGGCGGGAGGTTCCAGCTCAGGACGGATCACGCTTCCCTGACCTGGCTGCTGAACTTTAAAGAGCCGGATGGACAGTTGGCGAGATGGGTGGAGGCACTGCAGGATTATAATTTTCAGATTGTGCATTGGGCAGGCCGCCTCCATGCCAACGCTGACGCGCTGTCTCGGCATCCCTGTGCTGCGGAGCTGCCAGCGGGCAGAGGATCGAGACCAAGCCGTCCCACAGGCTGCTGCTCTCCGGACCGCTGTGAGCAGGAATAACACAGCGGCAAACAGCTCCTCCTCGGATAATCAGGTAGCTCTCTCCAGCGATGATGTCACAGAAGCCCTCAGTGCGCAGTAGCTGCAGAGCGAGCAGGACAGAGACCCATTTATTTCCCGGGTTCGGCAGTGGCTGGATGCGGGCCAGCGGCCCGACTGGGAGGCTGTGTCTGTGCTTGACCCAGAGACCAAGGCCCTACACTCCCAGTGGGCCAATCTCCGCTGTCACGAGGGTGTTGTGTATCGGCAGTGGCAGACTCCAGCTGGGCAGCGTCACATCGGGCAGCTGCTGGTTCCCCAGCGGCTCTGTCCCAACGTACTCCAACTGGTCCATGGGGCAGTAGGAGCGGGCCACTTCGGGGTGATAAAGACTCTGCAGCATCTTTGAGCCCGGTTCTACTGGCCCGGATGTCACCAGGATGTAGAGCTCCACGTCCATCGCTGCAACACCTGCACGGCTCAGAAGGGGCCGACTCAGCAATTCCACGCCCCGTTGCAGCAGTACCGGGTGGGAGCACCGATGGAGCGTGTAGGGGTGAACATTCTGGGCCCTTTCCCGACCATGGACCGGGTGAATCGCTATGTGCTGGTCGCAATGGATTATTTCACCAAATGGCCAGAGGCATACGTGGTCCTTGATCAGAGCGCCGCCACCACGGCATCAAAGCTGGTGGACGAGATGTTCTGTCGGTTTGGCGCACCAGAGGAGCTGCACAGCGATCAGGGTCGGAACTTTGAGGCAGAGGTCTTCGGGGAAGTCTGCAAGCGGCTGGGCATCCGGAAGACCCAGACCACTCCGCTGCACCCACAGAGCGACAGCCTGGTCGAACGATTCAATCGGATCCTTAAAACCCAGCTCACTGTCCTAGTGGACCAGCGACAGCGAGACTGGGACCTGCATCTGCCCTTTGTTCTGTGGGCATACCTGATGGCAGCACAGGAATCCACCCGGTGCACTCCTGCAGCGCTGATGTTTGGACGCGAGCTGCGCACACCGGTGGATTTGGTATTCACCCCCCCCCCCCCCGAGCCGGAGGTGGAGGGCAAACCGGGGTTGGATTATTTGTTTTGCTTGAAGGAACGTCTCCACACGGTGCACAGACTGGCTCGGGAGACCCTGGCAACAGCGGGGAGCCGGCAGAAGCGGGCCTATGACTCCCGCTGCCAGGTGAGGGACTTTGCACCAGGAGATCGAGTCTGGGTTTTCTGCTCGGAGCGAAAATGGGGACTGTCACCAAAACTGGCGAGCCATGGGTCGGGACTGTGCGTGGTCCGACAGAGACTGTCGGATGTGGTGTACAGGGTGAGGCTGTAGAAAAGGGACTGGGTTGTGGTACTCCACTGTGACCGTCTTGCCCCGTACCATCCATCCGCCCCGCGGGTGGTTGAGCCGGAGCCTTCACACCAACCAGATACTCCAACCGAGGCACAGATGAACACTAGCGGGTCTGTGTGTGCTGCTCGTCGACAATGGAGGCCGCCCCGACACCTGGACAGAGTCGTGTTGGACTTTTGAGCTGGACTTTTATTATTCTGGGGACAGAAACCAGTCAGGGGGGGACAGTGTAACGTCGGGGTTGTGTTAAGGGGGTGGGGATTTTCCCAGCATGCTTTGGCAGCGGAGGATTCAAAAGGGTTCATTCGTGTGTTGTAAAGCGTTATTGCTGTGCAGTGTTATAAGAAGAGTCAGAGCAGTGATGATCATGCGTTTGTGTCTCCCTCAGAGAAACAGAGGTCTGTGGGAATGACCTCCTCCTCTGTCTGTGTTAAGGAAGTGTGTTTTAAATAAAGCCTGTTTTGTCACTGTCATCTCTCCTTTCTTGTGTGAACCCCCACAACGTCACAATATATTTGTATTAATATTCTTTCTTTCTCCACCTCTGGTTCCGGGGGGGGGGGGGGCACCAAATCCACCGGTGTGCGCAGCTCACGTCCAAACGTCAGCGCTGCAGGAGTGTACCCGGTGGATTCCTGTGCTGCCGTCCAGTACGCCCACAGAACAAAGGGCAGATGCAGGTCCCAGTCTCGCTGTCGCTGGTCCACTAGGACAGCAAGCTGGGTGGTAAGGGTCCGGTTGAAACGTTCGACCAGGCCGTCGCTCTGCGGGTGCAGCAGGGTGGTCCGGGTCTTTCGGATGCCCAGCTGCCTACAGACCTCCCCAACGACCTCTGCCTCAAAGTTCCATCCCTGATCGCTGTGCAGCTCCTCTGGTGTGCCGAACTGACAAAACATCTCGTCCACCAGTTTTGATGCTGTGGTGGCGGCGCTCTGATCAGGGACCACATACGCCTCTGGCCATTTGGTGAAGTAATCCATTGCGACCAGCATGTAGCGGTTCCCCTGCTCCGTGGTCGGGAAAGTGCCCAGAATGTCCACTCCTACCCGCTCCGTCGATGCTCCCACCCGGTACTGGTGCAAGGGGGCATGGGATTCCTGAGTCAGCCCTTTCTGAGCCGTGCAGGTGTTGCAGCGATGGACATGGAGCTCTACATCCTGGCGACATCTGGGCCAGTAGAACCAGGCCCGAAGATGCTGCAGAGTCTTCATCACCCCAAAGTGGCCCGCCCCCACCACCCCGTGGACCAGCTGGAGCACATTGGGCCGGAGCCACCAGGGAACCAGCAGCTGCCAGACGTGACGCTGCCCAGCTGGAGTCTGCCACTGATGATACACAACACCCTTGTGACAACAGAGATTGGCCCACTGGGAGTGTAGGGCCTTGGTCTCAGAATCAGAATCAGAATCAGAAAAAGATTTATTGCCAAGTACATTAACAGATCACTGATAACATACGAGAGAATTTGACTTGACACAGTAATGAACCTGCATTTCCGTGCCGCGGCGCATCTGCAACGCGCCTGTCAGCAGGAGGGTACAGGTCGCATAAAGATGATACAATAGGAAGGAGCAAAAAAAATCATTGATTCAAAATACTGGTTACATACTTAATCAATATTAAGAGTTCAAGGAAAAAAAAAGCTCAATGCACATATATTCGCTACACACAGAATTCACAGGACACAAGAGAGCAGTGTTATCTTTATTCAGTTCATGGATCAATGTGTGTGCGGTGTTGAGCAGTGTTGATGATAATAAGAGAGACCCAAGGACCCTTGGCAGAAGATGTTTTGTCTGTCTAGCGCCAGTCTTATCTGGCGCTGCAGCTGGCTGTCCAAGGCCTTGTGCTCATGATTTTGAAAAAACACAGTCTGCAGACAGCCAGGAGGAATTTTCATGGGGAATAATAATGCCAAATAGGACTGATCACAGAGAAGACTTGTATTTCTTCTGTAGATTCAGTACATTAATCCTTCATTGCGCAGCTTTGAATTCGTCGTGGAAAGACCTGAGCGAACCCATGATGTAATCCACCTTACGAGACAGTTCTCCAGTAGTCGCTATCAGGGTCTTCTCCAGTTTTTCAATTTGTTGGATGCACCTCGCCTGGCCAGCATTTTGATAGGTTGAATCCATCTTCAGCAATTTGCGGTAAACCAAGACAATTCCCGTCCCAATCAGAATTATCCCAATCACCAAGATTACGAAGATAAACAAATCTTCAATATCTTCGATAGAGAGATTAGAGAGACACAGCATTCTCCAAATACCTGTGTCTCGTAAATAGTCCGCTGGAGCCGTTCCTGCGGGGCAGACAGCTTCCCCCGGAGCACTTTTCCTTGTTGAAAAAATGGTGTCAATTGTGTTCAAAGCCCAGCTTATTAACTCCATAATTTCTTTTCGGCGGTCGCAGTTAGACGCAGACAGACGACAGCAAGCTGGGATCCAGTAGTTAGGAGGGGAGGAAAAGTCAGAGCAGGAGAGGAGAAAAAAGCGTCTACTCTCTTGGGAGGGCGGAAGTGAAGAGCTCTGGGTCCAGCGTGGACAAGGTCTCCCAGGCGGGCCACTGGCCCGCATCCAGCCACTGCCAAACTCAGGAGATGACCGGATCTCTGTCCTGCTCGCTCTGCAGCTGCTGTGTGCCGAGGGCCTCTGTGATGTCATCGCTGGGGAGGCTGACTGATTATCCGAGGAGGAGCTGTGTGCCGCTGTGTTATTCCTGCTCACAGCGGTCCAGAGAGCAGCAGCCCGTGGGACAGCTTGGTCTCGATCCTCTGCCTGCTGGCAGTGCTGACAGTCCTCTGCAGCACAGGGACGCCGAGACAGCACGTCAGCGGTGACATGGAGGCGGCCTGCCCGATGCACAATAAGAAAATCATAATCCTGCAGTGCCTCCAGCCATCTCGCCAACTGTCCATCTGGCTCTTTAAAGTTCAGCAGCCAGGTCAGGGAAGCATGATCTGTCCTGAGCTGGAACCTCCCCCCGTACACATACGGGTGAAAATGACAAAGCCCCTGGATGACAGCCGACAGCTCTCTGCGAGTAACGCAATAATTCCTTTCAGCTCTGCTGAGAGTGCGGCTGAAAAAAGCGACCGCCTGCTCTCCGTGTTCTCCCTCCTGGGATAACACTGCCCTGATGCCCTGGTTGCTGGCGTCCGTGTCCACAATGAAAGGGCAGTTTGGGTTGGGATACTTCAGGATGGGGGCTCTGATAAGCACTGAGCAAAGCTGGGAAAAAGCAGCAGCACAGTCCTCACTTCACTGAAATGCACGGCCTTTCTGTGTCAGCTGATGCAGCGGGCTGGCGATGATGGCGAAGTCTTTCACAAATCTCCTATAATAGGAGGCCAGCCCGAGAAAACTCTGTAGCTCTCCCACATCCCGCAGCACTGGCCAGTTTTTCATCGCTGCCACTTTCTCTGAATCGGTGGCGACTCCCGCTGCGCTGATGACGTGGCCCAGGAAGGTGGTCTCCCGCCGAAATAAGTGGTATTTCCGCGGGTGCAGCCGCAGCCCGGCCTGTCGGATTGCATCCAATACTTCCCAGAGGTTGGACAGGGCGCCATCAAAGTCAGCTGTGTGAACCAGCAGGTCATCCAGGTAAACAGTGCAGTGGCTCCGGGGCATGTGAGCCAACACTCGCTCCATCAGACGTTCAAAGGTGGCCGGGGCGTTGCAAAGTCCAAACAGCATCACCTTGAACTGATACAGTCCCTGTCCGATGGAGAAGGCCGTTTTCTGGTGGGCCTCAGGTGACAGCTCTACCTGCCAATAGCCGCTGCAGAGGTCCAGCAAGCTGAGCGAGCTGGAGCCAGTGATGTAATCCAGTGCATCATCGATGCAGGGCAGGAGGTAGGAATCCGTGCAGGTGACATCATTCAGGCGCTGGTAATCCACACAGAACCGCCACGAACCGTCCTTCTTCTTAACCAGAACCACCGGCGCCGCCCAGGGGCTGCTGCAGGGCTCAATAACATCTGCCTCCAGCATTTCCCGTATTTTTTGTTCTGCTGCTGCCTGCCTTGAAAAAGACAGATGGCGGGGACGGAGCTGGTTGGCTGGTTTTGCCGGTGTCGATCGCGCGATGTGTCCTGGCTCCCCGCAGTGGAAGCACCCTTCCTCACACCGCCGTGGCCGTCTTCTCCTTGGCTGCGCTGCTGTGGTCCGGCGTGGTTCTTCCTCCTCCTCCTCGCTCTCAGCCGTGGCCTGGAAGGCTCTCTGCCTCGGTGCCGACGCATCAGCTGCACAATCTATTAGCGGTCCCACCCGCTCCGCTTCTGCCACAGCCGTCTCCCAGCTGCTCATGGTGTGAATCCAGATGTGACTCTGGAGCTGGGCCAGGCAGAGCTCCCAGATGAAGTTCTGGAGGACGAGCTTCTCCACTACCCCCGGCTCGAAATCCAGGTTGCCACGCCGTGTCAGCAGCCATATGTCCACTGCGTCACCTCCCAGGCTCTCTTGGCTTCCTCGCTGGCGGTTGGCCAGCTGTTCCTGGTCATGCTCAGTGTTGGCTGCTCTCCAAAACCGCCTCCGGAGCACTCCTTGTAGCGCTGGCCAGCTGCAATGTTCCTCGGGCTGGAGATCGGACAGCGTGCGGAGAGCCCTTCCCTCCAGGGCCAGCGCAACCTGCACGATGGTCTCTTCGAGTGGCCAGCCGTTCAATGCAGGAGCCAGCTCGACCTGCACTGTCCCTGTCAAATAAACAAACAATCTAATAGTCATCCAGCAGGGTTTTGCCGTTAAAGCGGGGAAGTTTGGCCCGCTGGTGGATTGGTGGGACGGTTGCCTCTTGGACGATCGACGCTCCTGGTTGCAGTGGAATCGCTGGCCTGTTCTGCCCTGAAAAGGGCGGGAAACGGGGCCGAGCTGCTCTGCTTAGCCCACCCTGCCTTGAGAAAGGCAGAAGGCGGAATATGCTGGTCCCGTCGGGTCCGCTGCTCCATTCATCCCGGTGAGCAACTCCGGGGGTCGGTGTACCAGCTGTGTCATCCATCCCCAGCTGAGCAATGAACCACTCCAGCTGCTGAATCTCCACTCTGATTCTGGCTTCCATCTGCTCCATGATCCCACTTCTGGCACCAGTGTGACGTTGTGAGGGTTTGCACAAGAAAGGAACGATGACTGTGATGAACAGGCTTTATTCATACACCCCCACACAACACAGAACGGAAGGGAGGTCATTCACACAGACCCCCGTCTCACTCATGGTGACACAAACACATGATCAATCACAACGCTAACTGGTCTTATAGCACTGCTGTGTCATTATACACAGCAATAACACTTAGAACACACAAATAATAACACTCTTTGAATCCTCCGCGGTGCAAGCATGCCGCGAGAATCCCCGCCCCCTTAGCACAACCCCGACCTTACAATAAATTATCCACCATAGTACCAGTATGTGTCCATGGTTACCGTAGTAACGTACAGAGGAGGGAGCCCATGGCTGAATCTCAATCTCCTCCCTCAGCCCTCAAGCCCTGAGCCCTTGCAGACTTAGGCAGCAGCCATTAGTAGTGTGCAAGTCTGCGAGGGCTTGAAATGGTCTAAAATGAATGGGACACTTTCTGACATGTCGCCCTACCTTGACAACGGTGTATGACAAACATGCTGCTTAGTATTGTGGGATTCAGACTTTTTATTTTAAGAATGATTTTATCTTCAAGGAACAGAAGGAATCATTTGGCTGATCTAAATATCTTGCAGGCATTAGCCTTACAGAGTGAAAGAGAGGTAATTATGAAAAAAAATCATTTTACTTTTTTATGAAAATTACACAAAATAGTTGATAAATAATGTCTGTGTTATGTATTAGAAATGAGTAGGCAGGAGTCCAGTCTTCATCCAGCCAACTGAACCTTTATTACAGCGAACTTGGAATTATATACACAGTGGGCCGTGTGTTATGTATGAGAATATGTGTGTCTGGGATGCTGTGCCCACCCACAGGGTGACGTTGGCGGGCACGGCCCACTCTGTATATAGTTGAGTGTTCTGCTTAATAAAGGTTCAGTTGGTTGCTGCATGAACAAGACTCCGACTTCCATTATTTTCAGACATAACATTTGTCGACGACGGAAATCAAATGGGTGCGTGCTGGCTAACTCATCAATTAATGCCGTTTCTGGACCACCCGAATGAGCCGGTGATCTCATGGCCGGAGTGGAGACGAGAGTTCAAGGAGTATATCAGAGGGCTGGGTCTCCATTGGCTTGACGGGAGACGGCACCGGGTGCTCCTGGCACACAACCTTGGCATGGAGGGCTGACGGATCCTCAACATGCTGGAAGCGACGGAGTACTACAAGGATGTCGTCGTGCAACTGACAGTGCAATTCGCGGAGCAGACGAGGGCCGTAAAGCTGCGGGTGATGGGGTTTTTGGCGCAAGGGACGGTGGAGCTAGTTGGCTTAAGGAAGCCAACGGCTCAGTCTATGCCAATGGATGGGCTAGCTGATATGCTAGTTGTGTGCCAAAACAAGGCTAAGGGCACCAAGCGGGACATCGAGGCAGGACAGGGACCGTGAGTAGAAGAGTCCCCGGTCGCCGAAGTCAGCGAGCCAGCCATGGAGCCCAGCTTGACCCAGGACCATGGCTCTGATGGGCCAGACGGAGCGGTGTGTGAGACCGACGGAGAAGTGGTGCAGCAGGAGTCGACCCCGCTGTTGGGGGCTGTACAGCAGGAGAGAGGGACCACACAGACCGAGGGCTTTGGGGAAAAGCTGCAGCTGGACGCGATGACAGTGCCGTGGAGCACTGGGACTGGGAGCGCTGGATGCAGCGGCGGGGAGCCCCGGTCAGTGAGCGAGCCCGGTGAAGGTGATGGTGTGGGCCCCGGAGGTGAGCAGCAGCAGCCGAATACGGAGGCGGAGCAGCAAAGCACCCTGGAGGAGAGTGCTGGGTGTTTTAAAGAGGTTCCCGAGGCAGAGGACGAGGCCGAAGAGCGAGCTTCGGTTCTTCCCAAGGTGAGGCCACTGGGGGCCAGAGTGCGTGGAGCCATGATAGTGGTGTGTGGGACAGTCGGGAATGACTTGTCAGACACGGAGAGGTGGTGTATCAACCAGCAGCATGGCGGATCCAAAGGGAAGAAGCCCCAAATGGCAGGGAAAGACATTTTTGACAGGGAGGGGGGCTTCGACCTTGGGGGGAGGCAGCGGCAAGGCTTAGTGATGCCGTGGGGCTGCCTAGGCCCTCCGGGGCTGTACAGGAGAAGGTGGCTGCAAAGATACATTGGTATTACTTGATAAATTTTCCCTTGTGTAGAGACGTGGTCCATTTTGGTTGTTTTGGTGTGAATGTGATAGGATATTTTATTACAATGCCTTAGTGCGTGATTCGGGTTCCAAATTTGGGAGGTTCAATGGTGTGTGTGGTTTTGCATTTTTCTAAAGGGGGGGAGAATGTTATATATGAGAATATGTGTGTCTGGGATGCCGTGCCCACCCACAGGGTGACGTCGGCGGGCATGGCTCACTCTGTATATAGTTGAGTGTTCTGCTTAATAAAGGTTCAGTTGGTTGCTGCATGAACAAGACTCCGACTCCCATTGTTTCCAGACATAACACCATGCCCGCCTGATGTCTCCTTGTGGGTGGGCACAGCATCACATACACACACATTCCCAATACACAACATTCCTCCCCCCCTTTAGAAAAATGCAAAGCCACAAACACCACTGAAGCTGCCAAATTTGGAACCCGAATAGCACGCTAACATGGGGACTCACATACTGTAATAAAACAACCTATCACATTCACACCAAGAACAACTAAAATGGACCACGTCTCTAAAATACATAAAATTAATCCCATATTACGCACACTCTCACTCACATGCACACCAGCATCAAACATATACATACAGAAATTTTCTGAGGTAACCCCAATGTCCCTGGGCAGCCACCATTTACCCAACACCTCCGGGGAACCTGGGCAGCCCCACGGCATCTGTGCCCTTGGCTGCTGTCTACTCCCAGGGCCGAAGCCCCCCTCCCCGGCGAAAATGGCCCTTCCCACAATTAGGTGCTTCTTTCCTCTGGGCCTGCAGTGCTGTTGTCCGGTGCGCCATCTCTCCATGCCCGCCGGACCGTTCCCACCTGCCTTACACACCGCCGTCATGGCTCCAGACACTCCAGCCCCCGCGGCCGCTCTCGGGGGAAAACCGAAGCCTGTTCGTCGATGTTGTTCGCTGCCTCGGACGTCTCGCCATACCATCCAGCGCCCTCGTCCAAGGCGCATGGAGCTCTGGCACTGAGACACTGCCCGACCCCCATGGCGCACGGCTTCTGTTACTGCTCACTCTCGGGGTTCACCACATCGCCCTCACCGGTGTCATTCTCCAACCCAGGCACCTTGCCGCTGCTTTCAGCCCCCTTGTTCTAGGCTCTCCGCTGTGCTGACTCCATGCCCGGTTGTAGCTGCTCACCCTCAAAGCTCTCAGCCTCCATGGACCCGCTCTCCCGCTGCTTAGCCTCTAGCAGCGGGGCTGAGTCCCGTTGCACTCCCTCTCTGCTGTTGCTGTGCACCGTGCCATCTGCCTCATCAGCGCTATGGTCCTGCACCATGCTGAGCTCCATGGCTGGCTCGCTGTCTTCGGTGACTGGGAACTCTTCCACCTGTGGTTCCGGTTTTACCACGATGTCCAGCTTGGTGCCCATAGCCCAGTTTTGGCGCGCAGTTAGCTCGATAGCTAGCCTGTCCAAAGGTGCAGAAAGGGCTGTTAGCCTCCTGAAGCTAACTAGCTCACTCATCCCTGGCGCCAAAAGCTCCATCACCCTGCAGCCTCCTGGTCCACGTCTGCTCCGTGAAGTGCTCGGCCATCCGCTCGACGACATCCTCGTAGCATTCATCCGTGCCCAGCATGTTGAGGATTTTCCAGCCCTCTGTACCGAGGTTATGGACCAGGAGTGCCCAGCGTTGTTTCCCACCAAGCCTGTGGAGACCCAGCGCTCTGATGTACTCCTCAAAATTCTGTCTCCATTCCGGCCACGGGATCACCGGCTCACCCGCGCACTCCAGAAACGGCAGCAGTGGTTCCATTTTTCTCCTCGTCACCATTGTTATGTATGAGAAATGAGTAGGCAGGAGTCCAGTCTTCATGCAGCCAACTGAACCTTTATTACAGCAAGCTTGGAATTATAGACACAGTGGGCCGTGGCCGCCTGTCGTCACCTTGTGGGTGGCACGGCGTCACATACACACACATTCTCATACACAACAGTCTGCACTATCCACCTTATTCCTAGGCCCCATGATGCCTTGCGTGAATTGTGGTAGCAACTTCTGGTACTAGTTTATAGAATGTATTGTTGTCACTGAAACGGGACACTTTTCCTTGTTAAAAAACAATGACTTTTGCATCAAAAATGCGGGAACACAGCCTTTTGCACCTCAAAACACTGATGTAATCATACCACATCCCATGACTATGGAGGGATGAGAAGATGAGCTTAAAAAGTGGACAGTAGCTCCGTTAGTTAGCTCCGCTGCTAACATGCTAATGCTATAAACAAATAAAAGCTCTGAGATATATCAATGTTTCCACTGCAATAAAGTCGGCTGCATTTTGTTAAAATATGTTGGACATAATCAAATTTACCTCAGAGCAGACGTAGATGTGATGTTGTTCATAGGACACATTATGGTGTAGCACGGGTGGTGACGTCACCTGGAGTAAAAGAGGGCTGTGCAGAAGAGGGGTGGTCTCTCGACCTCCTCTCAGCCTGACGGCAGCGCCTTGTATTATACAGTGAGTCTATAATAAAGTCCTATCTAGTTCACTACTGGGTCTCGTCATTGGGTCACGTTTGACATACATAACATTTGGAGACAAGGATTAAAAAAAAGTATAGACGTGGAAGTTGCTGCAATTCGGCCATTTCTGGAGTTTCCCGGTGAGCTGTCCATCCCTTGGGAGAGGAGGTTCGCCGCTTTCTTACGTTATGTAGTGACATTGGACCTTGGAAGACTGGAGAAGTTGCGGGCACGAGCGCTGTTGGTTCTTAATTTGGGAATGGAAGGACAACATATCCTTAGTACCTTGGGCGAGGGTGATAGTTTTGAAGAAGTGGTTGAGCTGATGGCACAACATTTTTGTGCCCCAGAAAATGTCATTGCCCAGCGGATTCAGTTTCGGCAGTGCTGCCAGTGGACTGGCAAGTCAGTGCAACAGTATGTTGTAGTCCTGCGTCAGCTGGCAGGGGACTGCCAGTTTGGAGCATTGGAGGAAGAAATGGTCCACGACCAGTTGGCGGAGCACACACTTTACTCAACGGCATGGTCGAGGCTCCTCATGCACTCCGGCAAACTGACATTAGCCATGGCTGCCGAAATAGCTCAGCACTACGAAGCAGCAGACAAGCTACAGTATCACGGGAGCTTGGTGAGAGAGCAGCACATCGACATTTTGAACCACAGTCAACGGTGCAAGCAGTGGACCTGGACAGCGACATTGCCGCAATATATGAAGAATGCGCTAATGCTGTAAAGAAATGGTGCACTCCGGGATCACCCAGGTGTTTGGGTTGTGGGTCCACTAACCACCATTATAAGGCTAGAAAGTGTCCGGCAAGAGGGAAATGCTGTGGCAAGTGCGGACTCCTGCATCAATTTGCCAGGGCCTATAATAGGTTCGAGCGAGGGGAACAGCGATGCAAAGCGGAAACCCCTGCTCTAATTCCTATGGTTATTCACATCATCTCTATGAGCACAGATGGCCGTACGTACTGTATGGTGGAATTGGACGGCGTGGAGGTGCTGTTGTTGATTGACACGGGCACAGTGCAGTCCGTGTTAAATTGGCCTGTTGTGAGGAGTTCTTTCCCATACTGCTGAGTGAGAGGTCATTCAGAGCCATTGTGTGGGTATAGAGGGCAAAGACTGGCCATTCTGGGTTGAGTGGAACTGATGGCTAGGTACAAGTCGGCAGAGGTCTCCAACCTGAAGTTTGTGGTGACCACTGATGGCGAGAATATTATGGGCTGTGACCTTTTTTATGGACTGGGCATTTCGATCACCAGCAGTGTTGGAGAAGAGTGGTTGGGCTGTGGCTTGTGGGACTAGCTGGTTCTGCAAGTGGTGGACGATGCTGTATGGGATGAACCTTGGCCTAGTGTTCTAGAAGATGAGCAGAACCAACCCCACCCAGGGCCATTGCGGGAGGGTCCCGGTGTCAGTGCCCCAGTAACCCTAGCTGAGGGAACTGGGCGATGCAGTGAAATGCCCGTGACGGCAGGTGATGCTGAGTGGCTGACCCACTCTGCTTCCAGAGTTCGGCTGGGAGGTACCGAGAAACAAGGGGTCACAACGGCTTTGCCAGCGTCTGAAATGAAAGTGAGTGAGGACAGGACTGGCTGGCACAGTGAAACAACATGCCACTCAGGGACACTGGAAACCGAGTCGGGCTCCTCTGGGGGTCGCTGATGTAGTCCGACCCAGAGAGGAGGCCCGGTCGAGAGGGGTTTGTAAGAAGCGTAAACAACAGGAGGACCAGGGGCAGCTGCAGGTGGTGGCTCTACTAGGACTGACTTGTAATTTGGGGGGCAATGTATTCAATACATGTTGTTGGTATGTAAATTGTCTGGGTTATGGTGTGTTTATTGCATGGTGATGATATGAGTGATAACTGGTTATTGTGGTTTGGTGTTTTGAAAAAAGGAGAAATAACCTGTTTGTATATATGTTCTGTGAAGGGGATTGCTTTGGATTATTCACTTTAGGAGCACGGCAATTTTTTGTTTAAGAGACTGTGTTTTAGCAAAGACGGCAGAATAATCCGTCTAGCCATGTGGGGGTGGGACGGTAGTCCACCTGTTCCCCCCTAGCCTTAGTTGTTTTGTGTGAATGATATAGGCCCTGATATATTTATGTTTACTTTAGTGTGTGATTCGGGTTTTAAATTGGGGGGGTGTCTTGATTGAATGTGTGGGTGTTGGACCTTTTGGGGGGGGTGATGTTGTTCATAGGATACATTATGGTGTAACACGGGTGGTGACGTCACCCGGAGTATAAGAGGGCTGTGCGGAGGAGGGGCGGTTTCTTGACCTCCTCTCAGCCTGATGGCAGAGTCAGAGTCAGAGTCTAGTCAGAGCCTCAAAGAACCACAACACCGCGCTTGGGTGTTTTAAATTTGCGGTAAAACGTCAGATCTGTGACATTCATCCAAGTGAAAACATACCTGGCTCTTGTCTTGGTGTCTGTCCTGTGTCTGTACCACCGATCACACAAACAATCCTTTAATTTACTCATTGCTGTTTTAGCCACAGATTTAGCTGTGCTTATCTATGAGGAGTCTCACACCACGAACAGCAGCAAGTACCAGAACTACGCAAAAACATTCAAAAATACAAAAACTACAAGTGCTGAAATTAGCTGCCACTTGACTGAAAAACATGTATGTGGACTATACATTAAAATGAATTTGAAAAACTTTTAAAAACGTTATCTTAAATGCCCCTGCTACTCCACTCTTACTGACTGATTTAACACTAGGTCAGCTGAAGCTGGAAGCTCCGCCCATAATCGTTCCTACAGCGGCATCTCCAGGAATAAAGTGGATAGAATATTTATTTTGTATTTATTTATCCTTTATTTATACTGTTATGTCATAACTCGTAGACAAGGATGACAGGAGTGGAGCTGAACGCTTGTTTATTACAGAGCTGGGACTCTGTACACCCGACCGCACATGCAGCCGCCTGGCAGAGGTAAGGCGGAAGAGAGCGCCCCTCTACCAGCGGTCCCTCTTATACCACCGGGGATGGCGGAACCGGAAACCGGGGCCGCCATCCTGTATCACACAAATACGAGCTTCAACATGAACAGTACGAACACTGAACAAATACATACTATAATACCCCCCCCCCCCCCCCCATGCAGAAAATCCAAAATACACACACACAATCAACCCATCCCAATTTGGAACCCGAATCATCTGCTAGACATAAACAAACTAAAATCACCAAAAGGGGCCCATGACATTCACACCAAAAGAACTAAAATTAGGGGGGACAGGTAGACTGCCGTCCTACCCCCCACATGGCGAGGCGGGTTATTCTGCCGCCAAAGCTATTAAAGTCCATATAAAAAAAACTTCTGCCGTGTCTCCTATACAAAATACCACATCAAAACAATCCCCAAAACTATTAACACGGAAGAAAAAATTGAACCATTTGAACACGTCCATGACTTGGTGAGGATGACCCGTGGCCCTCCTGCAGACCCTTCACCATCAGTCTGCCCCTGGAGACAATCCACTTCCCGAACCACTGCTGGCCACCTCAGCCTCGAAGCGTCTTCTTCTCCACACCTCCGAGCGCTCCAACCGTCTGGGGTCATACCCACCCATCTTCTTCAGGGCATGCCATAACTCATTGGGATGGCACCATGAGCCATCCGACAGCAGAAGGTATCAATCGTGCGGCTCACCCATCACCTGCAGCCGACCCTGGTACTGCTACATATTCCACTTCTCTCTCACCCGCCTGGACCTCGCCTCCACCCGAGTCCAAACCCAGTCTGTGACCCCAAATGGGGCCTTGCATGGCCTGCAGCGTTTCCACCTGGCACTCGCTCTTCCAGTGCCCCTCGGTGCTGCCCTGACTGCTTGTAGATCAGCTGCTGACCCCACTCCCCTGGTCCCGTGTTCACCAGTCCTCCACGGCAGTGCTCTGGGAACATCTGAGACCATCGTTTGGGCCCTGCTCGCCACTGCAGGTCCTCCCCTATGCAGCCCAGCGCCCACATCCAGGGCAGCTCAGATACTGGCACCGGGGCCCTCTCACGGCGATCCTGAGTGCAACACAACCTGTCCACTTTCAGGAGCACCCAGCAACGGTTCATCCCACACTGCATCGTCCTGGACCCTCGGAACCAGTCGGTCCCACAGTCCGCCACCCGACCACTCTTCCCCAACGCCGCTTCTGATGGAGAATCCAAGACCATAAAATAAGTTGCAGCCCATGATGTTAGAGCCATAGGCCGTCACAATGAACTCCACAGCGGCTATCACCGCCGACTTGTACCGAGCCGTCAACGTGATGGTACCCACTGTGGCCAACCGTCCTCCTCCATAGCTGCAAAGTGGCGCTAAGAAACTTCCAATCCTGTAGTGGGGAAAACACTGTCTGACTGTAGCCCAATTCAGCACAGAACTCTCCGCTCCCGTGCCGACCAAC
The DNA here is from genome assembly GCA_020510985.1 of Pholidichthys leucotaenia. NCBI lineage: Eukaryota > Metazoa > Chordata > Actinopteri > Cichliformes > Pholidichthyidae > Pholidichthys > Pholidichthys leucotaenia. The sequence continues at coordinate 532,267 of CM035850.1, forward strand.
ATCGGTACCAGAACTCCATCTAAAATTACTGTGAAGCACGTGCGCCCATCGGTACTCGGGGACACCGTGTGTACCGTGTGTAAGTTTGCGGACGACACCACCCTCATCGGGCTCATCTCCAACGGCGACGAGTCCGCCTACAGGAGAGAGGTGGCCCAGCTGGCGTCCTGGTGCAGCAATAACAACCTGCAGCTGAACGCTCTGAAGACAGTGGAGATGATTGTAGACTTCAGGAAAGTCACTACTCCTCTGCCCCCCCTCACCCTCTCAGGCTCTCCCATCACCACTGCTGATTCCTTCCGCTTCCTAGGCACTACCATCACCAGGGACCTCAAATGGGAGCTGACCATCAGCTCACTCATCAAAAAAGCCCAGCAGAGGATGTTCTTCCTGCGGCAGCTGAGGAAGCTCAAGCTACCCACCAAGATGTTAGTGCAGTTCTACACAGCCATCATCGAGTCCATCCTCACCACCTCCATAACCGTGTGGTACGCAGGAGCCACTGCCAGGGACAGACTAAGGCTGCAGCGCGTCGTGCGCACTGCTAAGAAGGTGATCGGCTGCAAGCTCCCATCTCTCCAGGATCTGTACATCTCCAGGACCCGGAGGCGTGCTGGCCGGATCATAGCCGATCCCTCACACCCTGGTCACGTACTGTTTGCCCCCCTCCCCTCTGGTAGAAGACTTCGGTCCATCCAGACTAAAACCTCCCGTCACATGAACAGCTTCTTCCCCTCTGCCATTAGACTGCTGAACACTAAGTGACTCTCGTGCACCATGTACAGCAGCTCAACCAGACTCATGTCAATCATCACTGTTTTCTTCCTGCATTACCGACTGCACTATATAGTTCTCCACAGTATCTGCTGCTGGCTAATATATATTTTAACTGTTGACCAGTATCACTTAATCTTATCCTACACTTTATTACATGTATAGTTTATTTCTCTTATCTTATCATGTTTAATGTTGCAGCATTGTACCGAGACAAATTCCTAGTTTGTGTACTACATGAACAATGGCAATAAACCTGATTCTGATTCTGATTCTGATTCTGATTCTGATTCTGACCACCGTTGGAGCGAGAGAAGTTGAAGTCTTGCGCAGGCTCTCCTGTCCTGCTGACTGGCACATCCTCGCAAAATGATGTAGATGGCCACAATTTCCACAGCGCTTCCCTCTTGACGCACACTCTCTGGCCTTGTGGCGGTACTTCGTGGACCCACAACCCATACACCTGTGCTTCCCCGGGGCAGACCTCATCCATGCACCGTTGGCCTCCTCCACATCATCCACGACGTTCCCATTGCTGTCCGTGTCCACTACCTGTGCGGCCATGGGGGATCTTGAACCTCCTGGTGAAAGGTGCTCGCTTAGCTCCCTTGCAAGCCCTAGTCAGCGTCAACTCCCCCGGGAATGGGAGCAGCTTGGAGCGGACCGCAGCACAGTTGGTAAGTTCCGCTAACTGGTGGTGTAACATTTCTTCTTCCAATGGCCCGAACTGGTCTGACACAAACCGCTGGATTGGTTTGCCTACCTGTTGGCGGCGCTGTCTGAACTTAATCCACCTAACGATGATGTTGTCCGGTGGCCTGAAATGGCGGACCATTAGCTCGACCACTTTTCATAAGTGTCCGCGTCTCCAAGCGTGCCAAAAATTCTTTGTCCCTCCATTCCTAGGTTGTGTACTAATAATGCACGAGCTCGCAGCTTTTCCATTCTTCCCAGGTCCAATGCTACCACGAACGTCTGAAAAGCCTCGTACCAACGAGGCCACGTCACAGACAGCTCCCCCAGGAGCTCCAGGAATGGACGAATTGGTGTTCCACATGCCTCCACAAGTTTACCTTTTGTTGCCAAATGTTATATCGTAACTTGTAGACAAGGATGAGGCCAGGAGTGGAGCTGAACACTTGTTTATTACAAAGCTGGACTCTGTACACCCGACCGCACATGCAGCCGCTTGGCAGAGGTAAGGCAGAAGAGACCACCCCCCAGCAGCAGCCCCTCTTATACCACCGGAGATGGTGGAACTGGAAACTGGAGCTGCCTGTTATGTCCATAAAAAGTGGAACAATGATGAGGCGAATGGTGAATTACACAGGACTTTATTATACACTCACAGAATACAGACAGATACTCCCGCTAGGCTGAGAGGTGGTCGAAGAGACCGCCCCTCTACCACACAGTCCTCTTATACTCTGGGTGACGTCACCACCCATGTAACACCATAATATGTCCTACGAACAACACTACATTTCCCCCCATCAACAAAAAAGTCCAAAACTTACATACTATCAAGACCCTCCCCAATTTGGAACCCAAATCACACTCTATAGCTAACAGAAAATTTGTGAAGCCCTATAACATTCATACAAAACAACTAAAGCCACCCCCACACGACCAGATGAATTATTCTGCCACCTTTATTAAACGCAGTCTTTCAAACACAAAAATGCTGTGCTCCTAAAGCAAAGATATAATTCAAAGTAATCCCCTTATTTTGAAAACCTATGCAACAGATTATTCCTCATTATAACATCAAACATCACTCTCATTAACATCATGCAGAACCCGTTAACTTGGGCAATCAACAATAACATATATTAAACACATTGCCCCCAAAATTGCGAGTTACCGTAGAGAGCCAACCCCCCAGAGACCCGTCAGGTGGGTCCCGACCAGAGTATCTCCTCTTCTTGGCGCCCCGGAGATGATCTACGTTGGTGCCAAGACACCTCTCTCTCCTCGTCAGTGGTGCCGTTGCTCGTTAGGGTGCCTCTCTGTACCATTGGACAGCTGAAGGTAACCGCCCTCCCGAACAGCCACCACCTACAGCTGCCCCTGGTCGTCCTGCAATTTTCTCTTCCTACAAACCCCTCTCTACCAGGCCTCCTCTCTGGGTCAGACCTAATCAGCGACCCCCAGAGGAGCCCTACTCGGCTTCCAGCGTTGCCGAGTGGCATGTCGTTTAACCATGCCAGCTGGTCCTACCCCTCTTACTTTCATTTGAGATTCTGTCGAAGCCGTTGTGACCCCCTGTTTCTTGGTTCCTCCCAGCCGAACTCCGGAAGCAGGGTGAGTCAGCCACTCAGCTCCATCCGCCGTCACAGGCGTCCCACGGCGCCCCCCAGTTCCCTCAGCTCGGGCAACTTGGGCTCTGCTGCAGGAAATCTCCCACGATGGCCCTGGAAGGGGTTGGTAATGCTCACCTTCCAGATTAATTCAATTCAATTCAACTTTATTTATATAGCACCATTTCACAACAACAGTCATAGCACTTTCAACTGTAGGGGGAACCCCCACAGTTGCAGAAAGACCCCAGCAATCAGGCGATCCCCTGTGAGCAGCGCTTGGCGACGGTGGAAAGGAAAAACTCCCTTTTAACAGGAAGAAACCTCCAACAGAACCAGGCTCAGGGAGGGGCAGTCATCTGCTGCGACTGGCTGGGGGGTGAGGGGATAGAGAAGATGGAAAGAACAGACATGTAGAGAGCAAACAGCATGATGAGTCTAGATTACTAGGCCAAGGTTCATCCCCTACTGCATCATCCACCAGTCGCGGCACCGGTTGGTCCCACAAACCACAGCCCGATCTCTCCTCACCAACGCCGCTGGTGATGGAAAACCCCAGTCCATAGAAAAGGTCATAGCCCATCACATTCTCGCCACTGCCAGTCACTATAAACTTCAGGATGGCAACCACTGCTGACTTGTATTGGGCCGTCAGCTCCATCAAACCCACGATGGGCAGCCTCCATCCTCCATAGCCGCATAATGGCTTCAAATGACCTCTCACCTGACGGTACGGGAAGAAAGTCCTCACAGTGGGCCAACTCAACACTGATCTCACTGCGCCCGTGTCAGCCAGTAATAGTGCCTCCACTCTGTCCAGTTCCACCGTACAATATGTACGGCCATCAGTGTCTGGGGAAATGGTGTGGATAACCGTGGGAGTTGGAGTGGGGGTGTCTTTGTGTCACCATTCCCCTCACTCAAACCTATTACAGGTCCTGGCAAAGTGACGCAGGAGTCCGCACTTGTCATAGCGTTTACCTCTAGCCGGACACTCTCTAGCCTTATATCAGTGCTTAGTGGACCCACAACCCAAACAGTTGGGTGATCCCGGGGCAGACCTCAACTTCACAGCTGTAGCGCATTCCTCTCGCTCGCTATCTTTGCTGTCCGGTTCCACAGCCTGTGCTGTTGATTGTGAGTCATAGCGGCGTAATGTAGCTCTTTCACCGAGGTCGTGTGATAGCTTGTCTGCTTCTTCACACTGTTGAGCTATTTCCACAGCTGTGGCTAGAGTCAGTTCGCCAGAGTGTGTTAGCAGTCTCGACCATGCTGACGAGCACAGCGGGTGCTCCACCAACTGATCACAGACCATTTCTTCCTCTAAATCACTAAATTGGTGTTCTCCAGCCAGCTGCCGCAGGTCCACAACATAGTGTTGTACCGACTCGCTGATCTGCTGGTGGCGCTGCCGAAACTAGATCCTCCTGATGATGATGTTTGCAGGCGCACGAAAGTGTCACGCCATTAGCTCAACCACATCCTCGAAGCTATCGCTAGCCCCCAAGGTAGCAAGGATACGCTGTCCTTCCATACCTAAATTGTGGACTAAAATCGCCTGTGCTCGTACCTTCTTCAGTTCGCCAAGGTTTAGTGCCACCAAGTAATTCTGAAAGGCGGCAAACCACCTCGCCCAAGGCACCGGAGGCTCTCCCGGAGACTCCAAAAACAGACGAATAGAAGACACGCCTGCTGTGTCCATAAAAGAGGAGGAGACGAGGTGACAGTTTATGTATTTTATTTACTAAGAAAAGGAACCAAAGAGGAGTCACTCCATAAAGGTCAAGGGTCCACACCAAAGAGACAGAGCCTCTTCCACCATAGACTCTTATACTCCCCGTGACGCCACCGCCGGAAAGGTGGTGTTATGTCTGTAAAATGATCAGGTAGGAGACGAGTCTTCATACAACTAACACTCTCAACTTTATTACAACAACCTGAGTTTATATACTGATGGGCTGTGCCAACCTCATGCCACCCTAGGGGGGCGGGCACTACCACACACTCATATCACATACACCCCATTTCCCCCCCCCCCCCTTCAGAAAAATGCAAAACCACACACACAATTGAAAACCACCCAAATTTAGAAACCCGAATCACGCACTAAGAACAACGAGAATAATATATTGTATTATTGTATCTGGTGCCATCGGAACTGCCTCCAGATCAACGCGAGGAAAACTAAGGAGCTGGTGGTGGACTGCCGCAGGCATGGGCAGCCCCTCACAGTACCAGTAAATATACAGGGAACTGACATCGAGATGGTGACATCCTATAAGTACCTGGGTGTTCATCTGAACAATAAACTAGACTGGTCACACAATACTGATGCACTCTACAAGAAGGGACAGCGCAGGCTGTTCCTGCTGAGGAGACTCAGGTCTTTTGGTGTACAAGGGGCGCTGCTGAAGTCATTCTATGACACGGTGGTGGCATCAGCCATCACTTTTGGAGTGGTCTGCTGGGGCAGTGGCATTACGGCAGCCGATAGGAAGAGACTGAACAAACTGATTAAGAAAGCTAGCTCTGTCCTGGGGCAGCGCCTTGATCCGATGGAGGAGATAGGAGAGAGAAGGACGGTGGCTAAACTGTCATCTCTGCTGGAGTCCGAGTTCCACCCTATGCAGGACATACTGAATGCACTGAGGAGCTCATTTAGCAGCAGACTACATCATCCCAGGTGCACAACCGAGAGGTTTCGTAGGTCCTTCCTACCAACGGCTGTCAGACTGTACAACCTAAGCAGGGCTGCTCGCAGAGATAGCAAAAAGACGTAACAACCTAATAGTTTTTTGAATGCAAAAGATGCAATAGACTTACACAATGGTCCCCTCCGGCATACAACTAGGAACATACCGGTCGCTATGGAGGGTGAGAATATGTATGGGCACATAATCATACCATGTAGGATAACTAAGTAGACGGTTATGCTGTTTCATTCCATCTAGCAACAATGCTCTGCACTGTGTGTGTTTATATATTTACATATTTATTCCATCTAGCTACAATGCTCAGCACTGGGTGTGTTTATATATTTATATATCTACATATTATTCCATCTAGCTACATTGCTCCGCACTGTGTGTGTTTATATACTTGCATATTTATTCCACCTAGCTGCAATGCTCCGTACTGTGGGTGTTTATATATTTACATATTTATTCCATCTAGCTACAATGCTCTGCACTGTGTGTTCATATATTCATATATTTATTCCATCCAGCTACAATGCTCTGCACTGTGTGTCTGTGTATATATATATATATTTTATAGTAATATGTACATATGTATATTAGCTGCTCTTGCTTGCTTGTTTTTTTCTTGCCTTCTGATTGTTGCTCTGAGTGTTGCTATCCCTGTGCTGTTGCAATCCTGGAATTTCCCCGTTGTGGGACTAATAAAGGCTTATCTTATCTTATCATATCTTATTATTATTATTATTATATTGTATTATTATTATTACAGGCGAGGAAGGCGTCGGGACCGGACGGCATCAATTCAATTCAATTCAATTCAACTTTATTTATATAGCGCCATTTCACAACAACAGTCATCTCATAGCACTATCAACTGTAGGGGGAACCCCCACAGTTGCAGAAAGACCCCAGCAATCAGGCGATCCCCTGTGAGCAAGCACTTGGCGACGGTGGAGAGGAAAAACTCCCTTTTAACAGGAAGAAACCTCCAGCAGAACCAGGCTCAGGGAGGGGCAGTCATCTGCTGCGACTGGCTGGGGGGTGAGGGGATAGAGAAGAAGAAAAGAACAGACATGTAGAGAGCAAACAGCACGATGGGGACTCAATCTATGGGAGAGAACAAACAAATGTTAATGACCAGCAAAAAAAAAATATTTCATAGAGAGTGAGGAAAGGAGTGAGGCCCAGTGCATTACTGGAGGTCCCCCGGCTGACTAAACCTATTAGCAGCATAACTAAGGGAGGGTTCAGAAACACATGATCCCTCCCTAATTGTAGGCTAGATCAAAAAGGTAGGTTTTAGCCCTATTCTTAAAAACAGAGATCGAGTCTGACTCCCGAATCCAGATTGGCAGCTGATTCCACAGGAGAGGAGCTTGATAACTGAAGGCTCTGCCTCCCATTGTACTTTTGGAGATTCTAGGTATTACAAGTAATCCTGCATTTTGAGAGCATAGTGCTCTGTTAGGATAATACGGTAGTATCAGATCTTTTAAATAAAAAGGAGCCTGATTGTTTAGTGCTTTGTAAGTGAGAAGAAGGATTTTAAACTTAATTCTAAACTCTATGGGAAGCCAATGAAGGGAGGCCAGAACCGGAGAGATATGATCTCTCTTTCTAGTACCTGTTAAAACTCTTGCTGCAGCATTTTGGATCAGCTGAAGACTTTTTAAAGATGTTTTAGGACAGCCTGATAATAAAGAATTACAATAATCTAATCTCGAGCTAACAAAAGCGTGGATCAGCTTCTCAGCATCACTCTGAGACAAGATGCTCCTAATCTTGGCAATATTACGCAAATGATAGAAGGCAGTCTTAGAAACAAATTTAATATGTGAATTGAAGGACAAATCCTGATCAAAAATAACTCCAAGGTTCCTCACAGAGCTATTAAGAGAAAGAGTAACTGCGTCCAAACTGAAAGTTTGATTTGGAAAGGAATTTCTAAGGTTTTTTGGACCAACAAGAATGACTTCAGTCTTATCTGAATTTAATAGCAGGAAATTACAAGTCATCCAAGCTTTGATTTCCTTAAGACAGGCTTCTAACTTGGCTAATTGATTAGTATCATCTGGCTTCATTGACAGGTATAATTGTGTGTCATCTGCATAACAATGAAAATGTATACAGTGCTTTCTAATAATGTTGCCTAACGGAAGCATATATAAACTAAAAAGAGTAGGGCCTAGCACAGATCCCTGTGGAACTCCATGACTAAGCTTTGAGCTGAAAGAAAACTCATCATTTACATGAACAAACTGGAACCTATCAGATAAATAAGATCTAAACCACTGCAACGAAGTTCCATTAAGTCCAACATAGTGTTCTAATCTATCAAGTAGAATATTATGATCAATAGTATCAAAAGCTGCACTAAGATCTAAAAGGACAAGTACAGAAACTAGTCCATTATCAGATGCAATGAGGAGGTCATTAGTGACCTTCGCTAAGGCTGTTTCAGTACTATGATGGATTCTAAACCCAGATTGAAACTCTTCAAGTAAACCATTTCCCTGCAGGTGGTCAAATAATTGCGTAGCAACAACTCTTTCTAAGATTTTTGAAATGAAAGGGAGATTAGAGATTGGTCTATAGTTAGCTAAAGCTCCTGGATCTAGCGTTGGCTTTTTGAGTAAGGGTTTAATTACAGCCGTTTTAAAAGCCTGCGGTACATGGCCTAATGTTAATGAAGAATTGATTATTTGAAGAATACAGCCACCAATAAATGGGAAGACTTCTTTAAGTAACCTTGTAGGAATAGGATCTAAAAGACAAGTTGAAGGTTTGGATGAGGAAACTACTTTGTCTAACTCACAAAGGTCGATTGGAGTAAACTCATCAAGACAGACATCAATAGAAGGAGTTGTAGTAGTTACAGTATTTAAGTTAACTGTGGGAAGAATCTGATTGATTTTATCTCTGATGGATGAAATTTTATTATTGAAAAAGTTCATAAAGTCCTGACTAGTAAGCTCTAAGGGGATGCTAGGATTGACAGAGTCCTGACTCTTTGTCAACCTGGCTACAGTACTGAAAAGAAACCTGGGATTATTCTTGTTCTCTTCTATTAATGCAGAGTAATAACTCGTTCTAGCTTTTCTAAGAGATTTTTTATAAATTAAAAGATGATTTCTCCAAGCTAAATAGATTTCATCTAAATTAGTAGAGCGCCATTTTCTTTCTAATTGACGAGTCTTCTGTTTTAAGCTACGAGTTTCTGTGTTGAACCAAGGAGTTAAAAATCTCTGATTAGACTTTTTCTTTTTTAAGGGGGCCACCAAGTCTAGAGCCTGATGCAGAGAAGCTGAAACACTATCCACCATGTTATCAATTACAGAAGGAGCAAGCTGTCTATAGCTTATTTCCGTTGTGTTGACACATGGCATAGAGGAAACAATCTGAATAAATTTGGAAACAGCATCATCTGAGAGGCATCTACTGTGATAATATTTTTCTTTAGGAGCCAAATAGTCAGAAATAGTAAAATCAAAGGTTAACAGACAATGGTCTGACAGTACAGGGTTATGAGGAGACACTACAAGATTTTCTATTTCTATGCCATATGTCAGAACAAGGTCCAATGTATGGTGGAGGTAATGAGTAGAATTTCCTACTTTCTGAGAAAACCCAATCGAGTCTAATATTGAATTAAAAGCCACATTAAGGCAGTCACTATCTACATCCACATGTATATTAAAGTCCCCTACTATAATTATTCTATCAGATTTCAACACTAAATCAGCTAAGAAATCAGCAAATTCGGATAAAAATTCTGAATAGGTTGATGGGGGACGATAAACAATGGCAAATAAAATTGGGTTTAACCTGAAATTGCTAAAGTGCCCAATACTGAGGACCAGGCCCTCAAAGGAATTATAACATGTTTTTTGCTTTACATTAACTAGTAATTTGGAATGGTAAATTGTTGCTACTCCTCCTCCACGACCAGAACTTCTGGGATTTTGACAGTTTAAATAACCAGAGGGGGTTGATTCATTTAAACCAACATAATCCTCTTGTCCTAACCAAGTCTCTGTAAGGGAAATTAAATCAATCTGATGATCAATTAACAGATCATGGACTAACAGAGACTTGGGAGTTAGAGACCTAATATTTAACAAACCACATTTAATTTTTAAATTATGAGGAGGAACAGAGGCCAAATCATTCAATTTAGAGGCTTTATGTTTAATTTGAGTTTTACCAATATTTTGCTTTATCACTTTGGGATGCTTATACATTATATTTTTATTTACTTTGGAGGGAGCAGACAACGATTCTCTGATGGGGAAGACAGGGGCTAAGTTGAGGGGTGGCGGATGAAGAGGAGCTGCAGAGAGGCGTGTAAGACTGCGACTCTGCTTCCTGGTCCCAACTCTGAGTAGTCATGGTTTTGGAAATTTGGATAAAAAAGATGCCAGATTGTTAGATAAATGAGAAGCACCATCCAAAGTGGGATGAATGCTGTCTCGTCTCATAAGACCAGGTTTTCCCCAAAAAGAGCTCCAATTGTCAATGTAGCCCACGTCATTTTTAGGACACCACACAGACAGCCAGCGGTTCAAGGATGACGAGCGACTAAACATGTCATCACTGGTCAGATTGGGGAGGGGCCCAGAGAATACTACAGTGGCAGACATCGTTTTTGCAAACTCACACACCGATTCTATATTAAGTATCGTGACTTCCGACTGCCGGAGACGGATGTCATTAATGCCGGCGTGAATAACAATTGTGGAATATTTACAGTTACTTTTAGCCAGCATTTTCAGATTTGACTCGATGTCGCCTGCTCTGGCCCCAGGAATACATTGGACTATGACCGCTGGAGTCTCTAGGTTCACGTTTCTGACTACAGAGTCGCCAATGATCAGAGTTTTTTCCTCAGCGGGTGTGTCGCTGAGCGGGGAAAAACGATTAGAAACGTGAACAGGTTGGTGGTGAACCGGGGCTTTGCGACTAGGCTTCCTTCTCACCGTCACCCACCCAGTCTCCTCGCTGCTGAGGAGAGCCGGGGAACCACTGATAGGGGGGCCTAAGCTAGCTAGCTCCGCTGCAGCTAATGGGCGTCCGTCGAGATTAACTGGCGCAGACGGTGTTTCAATGCAGCGGAGCCGGGATTCCAAATCAGACAACCTCGCCTCGAGCGCCTCAAAAAGACAACATTTATTACATTTACCGTTATCACTAAAAGAGGCAGAGGTGTAGCTAAACATCTGACAGAGAGAGCACACCAGAGGAGAGGAAAGAGAGGTAGTAGCCATAGCTAGTGGCTAGAGAGCTGGAGAGCAAACCACACAGGCAGACAGCAAAACAGGAAGTGACGATACTTTACCACAAGGAAGTGACGATCCCGCAAAGCGCAAAGCTCCTCAAGTCCTGTGCAGACCAGCTGTGTGGGATTGTGACGTATATCTTCAACATGAGCCTGAAACTGGGGAGGGTACCACAGCTGTGGAAAACATCTTGTGTGGTACCTGTACCAAAAACTTCCCACCCCAAAGACCTGAACAGCTACAGACCGGTGGCCTTGACGTCCCACTTGATGAAGACCCTGGAGAGACTGCTCCTTGCTCATCTCCGCCCCCTGGTGGAACCAGCGATGGATCCACTCCAGTTCGCCTACCAGCATGGCATTGGGGTGGAAGATGCGGTGATCTTCCTCCTTCACCGTTCTCTGTCCCACCTGGAGAAGCCCGGGAATATGGTGAGGATCATGTTCTTTGACTTCTCCAGTGCTTTCAACACCATCCAACCGATGATCCTGAAGGACAAGCTGCTGCGCGCAGGGGTGGACCAGCACCTGTCATCATGGATCCTGGACTACCTCACGAACCGGCCTCAGTTTGTGAGAACCCGGGACTGTGTTTCCGACACGATCATCAGTAGCACGGCGGCCCCCCAGGGAACGGTGCTGGCTCCCTTCCTGTTCACTCTTTATACTGCGGACTTCTCACACAACACAACACATTGCCATCTACAGAAGTTCTCTGATGACTCTGCGATCGTTGGTCTCATCTCCAACGGAGATGAAGCTGAGTACAGAGGGCTTATCCAGGACTTTGTGGACTGGTGCCATCGGAACTGCCTCCAGATCAACGCGAGGAAAACTAAGGAGCTGGTGGTGGACTGCCGCAGGCATGGGCAGCCCCTCACAGCACCAGTAAATATACAGGGAACAGACATCGAGATGGTGACATCCTATAAGTACCTGGGTATTCATCTGAACAATAAACTAGACTGGTCACACAATACTGACGCACTCTACAAGAAGGGACAGCGCAGGCTGTTCCTACTGAGGAGACTCAGGTCTTTTGGTGTACAAGGGGCGCTGCTGAAGTCATTCTATGACACGGTGGTGGCATCAGCCATCACTTTTGGAGTGGTCTGCTGGGGCAGTGGCATTACGGCAGCCGATAGGAAGAGACTGAACAAACTGATTAAGAAAGCTAGCTCTGTCCTGGGGCAGCGCCTTGATCCGATGGAGGAGATAGGAGAGAGAAGGACGGTGGCTAAACTGTCATCTCTGCTGGAGTCCGAGTTCCACCCTATGCAGGACATACTGGATGCACTGAGGAGCTCATTTAGCAGCAGACTACATCATCCCAGGTGCACAACCGAGAGGTTTCGTAGGTCCTTCCTACCAACGGATGTCAGACTGTACAACCTAAGCAGGGCTGCTCGCAGAGATAGCAAAAAGACGTAACAAACTAATAGTTTTTTTGAATGCAAAAGATGCAATAGACTTACACAATGGTCCTCTCCGGCATACAACTAGGAAAATACCGGTCGCTATGGAGGGTGAGAATATGTATGGGCACATAATCATACCATGTAGGATAACTAAATAGACGGTTATGCTGTTTCATCCCACCTAGCAACAATGCTCTGCACTGTGTGTGTTTATATATTTACATATTTATTCCATCTAGCTACAATGCTCAGCACTGGGTGTGTTTATATTTATACTTTATATCTATATATTTATTCCATCTAGCTACAATGCTCCGCACTGTGTTTTTATATATCTACATATTATTCCATCTAGCTACATTGCTCCGCACTGTGTGTGTTTATATACTTGCATATTTATTCCACCTAGCTGCAATGCTCCGTACTGTGGGTGTTTATATATTTACATATTTATTCCATCGAGCTACAATGCTCTGCACTGTGTGTTCATATATTCATATATTTATTCCATCCGGCTACAATGCTCTGCACTGTGTGTCTGTGTGTGTGTGTGTGTATATATATATATTATAGTAATATGTACATATGTATATTAGCTGCTCTTGCTTGCTTGTTTTTTTTTTTTTGTTGTTTTTTCTTGCCTTCTGATTGTTGCTCTGAGTGTTGCTATCCCTGTGCTGTTGCAATCCTGGAATTTCCCCGTTGTGGGACTAATAAAGGCTTATCTTATCTTATCTTATCTTATCTTATTAGAACAAACCTGTCACATTCACACAAAACAACTCAAAATTGGACCACGTCTCTTCAGAATGTACAAAATAATCCCATAATACTCATACGTTCACTCACATGCACACCAGCGTCCACTATATACAAAATACAAATTCACATATTTACACAAGAAAAGTTTTAAGTAACACCAATGTCTCTTGGCAGCCACCACTTTTCACATCACCGCGGAGGCCCAGGACAGCCCCACAGCATCAGTAAGTCTGGCCGTTGCCTCCCCCCATGGTCGAAACACCCCTCCCTGGCAAAAATGTCTCTACTCGCCATGACCTTTTTTCCACTCTGGGCTGGGTCTCGCTGCCGACCAGCAGGGGATCCCGACCAGGTCTCCCGACCCAGTCTCCTGACCCAGTCTCGCGTGCTCACCATGTCGTCTTCGGACCTCCTTCCTGTGTCGGGCCCACCAACCCGGTCCGAATTCTCACCCTAACGATGGTGTTTGGCGTGCTGCAGGACCGCGCCAATTTGTTCTGCTCCGCTCTCTTGTCCTCCAGCCTCGGCAGCCTTCCTCATGGGAACCCCGCGGTGCTGTCCGGTTCCCACACCAAGGGCAACGTGGCCACCGGGACCAGGGTCTACCCTCGCTGGGTTATCATCGCTCCAGTCACTACCATCTCCCAGCTCGCCAGACCAGTTTGTGTCCCGAACCGTGCAGTCATCCATGTCCGGCTGTAGCTGCTGTCCCTCGGGGTTCTCGGTGACACTCCCATCGGCTGCATCTCCCGACCTGGGCACGTCGTCACTGCTCTCAGCCCCCTTGCTCCAGGTGTCCTGCTGCATCGCCTCTGCGTCCTACTATTGCTCACCTCTGGGGCACGCACCATCACCTTCGCCGGGCTCATTCACCGACACGGGCTCCTCACCGCTGCATCCAGCACTCTCGGTGTTGGTGCTCTGCTGCACTGTCACCGTGTCCTGTGGCTGCCGCTGCTCCCCGGGGGCCGTCAGCCTGCCTGGTCTAGCTGACCTGCTGTGTAGTTTCCACAAGCGGCTGTTGCTGCTCACCTCTGGGGCTCATGACGTCACCCTTACCGGTCTCGTCCTCCGACCCCGGCTCCTGGGCGCTGCCCCCAGCACTCACAGTCTCGGTGCTCCGCTGTGCCGTTACAGCGTCTTGCTGCCCAGCTAGCACGCAAACCTCCGCTCTTGGCGGGAAATCGCACGCGGTCAGCCCCACACTAGCCTCAGCCGCTAGCTCACGCCGGACCATGTACTTCCTATGCTCCACCAAGACCAGCACTTCCTCCAGCGATGGCGGCACCTTAGCTGTCCTAAGCGTCTTCTTCAGCCAAGCATCGCTGGTGCCACGGGCTATTTTGTCCCTCACCAAGCTGTCCTCCAAAGCCCCAAACTTGCACTTCTTAATTAGGCTATGAAGCCTCACCAGAAACGACAGAAGGGACTTGCCCGTCCGCTGGTTGAGGCACATGAACTCACCTCGTCTCCTGGAAACAATGGAAATGTCCTCGCACGTGTAATCCATTATAGACCTCGTCACCAAATGTTATGTCTGTAAAATGATCGAGCAGGAGGCGAGTCTTCATGCAGCTAACACTCTCAACTTTATTACAACAACCTGGGTTTATATACAGATGGGCTGTGCCAACCTCACACCACCCTGGGGGGGCGGGCACTGCCACACACACTCATATCACACACACCACAGGTGGGGCGTCATCTCCCACTACACCCAGGGCACCGCCATATTAGTACACTCAACTAAATAGCTAACATTTTCTCCCTTTGTAGAAAACTAGCAGGCACACCAATTGGGCCCTCCCCAAAATTTACAGCCCGATTCACACTCTAAGCATCAAACTATACAACACAAATATACAAAATCTATTCATACATACCCCAGAACAACTAGAAGGGCCAGGTGGACGACTGGCGCCTCCTACATGGCCCGGCGGATTAGTCTGCCGCCTTATTTACCATAGTCCATGAACATAAAATGGTCATGTATAAACGAAAATAATCCTGAAGTATATACCAATTCCTATAACACATCAAACTATAAATACAATTGAACAATATGTACATTGTCTGCGTGGGTTTACTCCGGGATTTCTCCGGTTTCCTCCCACATGCCAAAAACATGCAAGTTAGGTTACTTGGCATCAAAACTGGGGATTCTAAATTGTCCTTAGGTGTGACTGTGAGAGTGAATGGTTGTCTGTCTCTCTGTGTTGGCCCTGCCATGGACTGGTGATCTGTCCAGGGTGGACCCTGCCTCTCGCCCAAAGATGCTGGGATAGGCTCCAGCACCCCCGCGACCCGAAAAAGGATTAAGCGGAAGAAGATGAATGAATAAATGAATGAACTTAGTGGCAGCCCCTTCATCCCCCACCCCAGCACACCCACCCCACAACACAGGCAATTCAAACAAACAGTGCTGGAGAATTAACATGTCACACATCTCTCTTCTTTACTTTTCACACATACACACACAGGGAAATCACACACACACAGGCTACGTGGCTTCAAAAGACTATAATGGCAGTAACCTTAGCATAACACAACTTGACGCTAACCCCCCCCCTTTAAAGTCCCACTAAGCACCCCCTGGAGGCCCACCCCTGGGATGCCCATTAGGTGGCTCTCTCCCAGGTCATCTCCACCTCTCCCACTCTGTAGACGGGCTGCGCTGGAGTTTCTTCTCCCCCACTCACAGCAGCTTGTTTGGGTGCCTCCTGGATCAATCAGACAGTTGTAGATAACCGTCCTCGCGGGCCTTCACCACCCACAACCACCCCTGGTCACTACGTTTGTCCCCGTGTTTTGCAGACTCCTCCAAGCCGAGACGCAACCCTAGGGGGAGTTCTCACTGGCTTTCTTGGGCCACCATGTTGTGACTGGGTTTCTCCTCGGTGTCAGAGAACCCTGCCAACCCGGTCCGAGATCCGCCTCGGATCCTGCTCGTAGGCACATCTGGGAATCGTATCACTCGGTCTCGCCCCTCTTTCTTTCATTTCCTTTGCTGAATCAGCCACAGCAGCACCCCATTCCTTGGTAGTACTTGGCCAAACTCCGGAACCAAAGTTGCCTGCACGCTGGCTCTACTTGCCACCGCAGGTGGCCATTCGTGCCATTCAGTTCCCTCGTCCAGGGTAACACGAACTCTGGCACCGGCACCTCCCCACGATGGTGCTCCATAGTGCTGGTCCGGCCCGTCTTCACTTAACTCCGGCCAATCATTGTCCCACACTTTGTTATCCTCCACTGATGGAAAAGGCCAGTCCCACAGCCCGCAGCTGGACCACTCCTCACCTACGCCGCTGGCTGTTGTGAAACCCAGCCCATGGAACATGTCACATCCCATAATATTCGACCCTTCGGCGGACACCACAAAATGGACGTCACACATGGCTGTGGATTTGTACCTCACCGACAGATGCAGTGAGCCCACGATGTCAACTGGGTTACTGTATAGCCATAGCAGGTCGCCTTCAATTCACTCACCCGGTAATGTGGGAAAAACTCCTTCACTGTGGGCCAGTTTAATATGGATATTGATGATCCTGTATCCAGTAACAGCAGTATCTCACTCCTGTCCAATTCAACTTTGCAATAAATTCGTCCATCTGTACTTGGTGAAACTGTGTGAACCACCATAGGTTCTTTTGTAGAGGGGCCCCCTTCCGGTCTCCGGTACCCTTGTTCAAAATTTTTGCAGGTCCTGGCAAAGTGGTGGAACAGGCCACACTTTCCACAGCACTTCCCCCTTACTGGACAGTCTCTTGCCTTGTATCGGTGCCTAGCGGACCGACAGCCATAACACCTTGGCGTCCCTGGGGTGGACCTCACTTTGACAGCGGCAGCATATTCCTCATCACTCACACCATCTTCGCTGTCCAGGTCCGCGGTTAGTGCCTTCCACTATTTCTCGTCCTTCCGCAGCTTATCATCTTCACCAAGATTGTTGGCCAGCTTATCTGCTGCCTCGTACTGCTGCACTAACTCCATGGTGGCGATCAGTGTCAATTCCCTGGTGAAAGTCAGGAGACGTGCCCTTGTGGAGGAACTGAGACTATGTTCTGCCAGCTAGTCGCGTACCATTTCTTCCTCTAAAACAATGAATTGGCACTCTCCGACCAACTGGCGCAGGTTGGCAACAAAATCTTGCACCGACTCCCCTGGCCGCTGGCGTTGCTGTCAAAACTTAATTCTTCTCACTATGGTGTTTTCCAGGGCGTGAAAATAATCAGCCATCAGTTGAACCACATCATCAAAATTATCACCACCTCCTTGCGTACTAAGAATTCTATGGCCCTCTATTTCGAGATTATGGACCTGCTTTTGCACGCAGCTTTTTGAGCTCGCCAAGGTTAAGAGCGACCAGATAGTTCTTAAAGGCTGCATACCACCTGGCCAGGGCACGGGTGGCTCTCCTGGAGCCTCCAGAAACAGCTGAAAAGCAGTAGCAGCTTGCTCCATACCTTGAATCCTCGTCACCAAATGCTGTGTCCATAAAAGAGGAGGAGGTGAGGTGACAATTTATGCATTTTATTTACTAAGAACAGGAACCAAACGAGAGTCACTCTGTACAGGTCAAGGGTCCACAGCAAAGAGACAGAGCCTCTTCCACCATGGCTCCCTCCCACTCCCCGTGACGCCACCACTAGAAAGGTGGGGCGTCACCTCCCACTACACCCAGCGCGCCACCATATTAATACACTCAACTTAATATCGAACAACACCAGCATCCACACTTTATTCTCATCGCCAAATGTTATGTCTGTAAAAGGTGGAACAATGATGAGGCGAGTGGTGAACTACACGGGACTTTTTTATACACTCACAGAATACAGACAGACCCTCCCGCCAGGCTGAGAGGTGGTTGAAGAGACCGCCCCTCTATCACACAGCCCTCTTATACTCTGGGTGATGTCACCACCCGTGTAACACCATAATATGTCCTATGAACAACACTACACTACCATCCCGTACCACACAAATAAGAGCTCCAACACGAACAGTATGAACATTGAACAAATACATACAGTATATACGTTATGTTATGGGACCTGGGGGAAGTCAGATTATTTAGCACCTCAGACAGAGACAGTGAATAAGCATGGGAGAACAATGCCCAGGGAGTTCCTGGCGAGATAGCTGGAAGTAGTCAGGGACATGGGGGTTGAATGCAGTGGAACGCAAGTGTCATGCTGTGTGATGAGAAATTGCCATGAAACGCGTGAAGAGGATTTGAGGGAAGAGAGGAGAGCTTGTTGAGATCATTCATTCTGTTCTGTGCTTGTGAGGTGTGAAGTGTGTAATAAACCGTCTGTCCATGGGTCTGCCTCTTATTTCACACACTCCACACTGTGTTAAATGCAGTATCTTAAATCCTTAGTTATAGTAATTTACTGGCTTGCTAAATAATTATAATCAACAATCTATGAACATTCAAGCTGAATACTTAGTTGAAACGTTGAGCAGATGTGTTTCTGTGGCCCGGGAATCTGCAGTCATGTTCAATACAAAACTCAATAAACTGTAATGTTTGTTCATCGCTCCTGGTTTATAAATTAAAAATGTTTTCTTATGCAACTATAGGCAGACTGCAGACCAGTGAGCTATATTATGCTTCCATGTAAGCGTTTTCCTTTCAGTGATGTTTGGAGTTGTTCCTTCCATGCTTCTGTGTTGGGTTTTTTTTGTAGTTTTTGTGTGTGGGGTGGAGCAGGGGTGAAGGGGTCGTCAGTGATGAACAGGTGACCAATCAGGAGCTTTTCCTTGAGAAAGCCCGGCATGGCTCTCTGAACTGTGGGTCATTCCCTCACCTTCAGCGCAGCATGCTGATTTAAGGTGAGGGCTCATTTAAGCGCTCGTGAAGTCAGCAGGAAGTCAGCCGCTCCCTGATTTCAGGCTGGGACAGCCTTCACGTGAACATGAACGCGCCTCGAGTCTTCAGACTGGGACAGCCTTCACTTCACGTCAACGTGCCTCCAGTCAACGAGTCTGCAAGGGAGCAAAATGAGGTTCGGCCACAGAAACCTTTAATGTTTTCTGGTTCTGATCCATGAACAATAATCTGCTGTTGATGATGTCTGATGCTGTAATCTGATTGTTCTGATGCTGTAATCTGATTACTCTGATGATGCTTTGAGGACCACCGTGGAAGCTTTGGTCTGCCAGCCTCCAGATTTAAGCTGTAGCGCCTCCTTCATGTATGTTTTGACTGGACATGTGGGACCTCCAAATAAAATCAAAAATCCAAAAAAAAATCATGTAATCTGATTACTTTGTCCGGTAGGGGGCGGTGGAGACCGGAAGAAACCGGAAGTCCTGCAGTTATAATCAGTAGAAGAAGAAAGCGCGAGCCGATGGCAGCGATCACAGCCTGATGTAAAGATCATTTCATCGTCGTTTGGCGGTAATTTACCGGTAGTCAGAGCCACGTGATGCCTCGCTACGCTCAGCTGGTGATGGGACCTGCCGGCAGCGGGAAGGTGGGTCACGTGACTTTGTTTCGGCGGCTGAATGACGGGAGGATGAAGGGAGGCGGTGGAGGGAAGTTCTGACCGAATTCAGCACCTTTCCTAACATGAACACAACATTAGAACACGTCTGCACTACTGCACCTACGGACATTATGGATATTATATGGATATTATAGTTAGTTTTTCCCTAGTATGTAACCTCAGGGCTGTGTGAAGGGGTGGGGGTGGGGGTGGGGGGGTGAAGCTGTGTGTGAGTGTGTCTTAAATCCTGCTGCTTCTATTTACATGGATGCCGAGACAAACGCAGTTTCATCTTGCCTGCACTACAGTTGTATGTTCAGCAATATGACAATAAAGGTTGATTTGACTAGAACCAGGTGTTCCTCTGAGAACAGCATCCAGTCAGGCTTCAGGCCCAGATGTAGGCTCGGTCTGACATGGAATACCCGTACCCCCGGCCTCTATGGAGCGGTCACAAGTTCCACTCTGGGACCAAACACTGCGATTTATTTGATTGTGTGAATATTAATTAGAGGATAATTGAAGTGAAATGGACACGCAATATTAGCCGCTGTTTCACGTCCGTGTTTATTTGTCAGACTGATCCGTCTGATCTTTCATCACCTCGATTCATCATAGTGAATGTTCACTTTGGGGAATGGCAGCTGTTCAGTCACCATTAGAATTTAGTTGCTGTGTAGTTTCTAGTCTGTCATCAGTGAACTCATGCAGTACTAGAACAGGACATGTTGGCAAATATGTGAGACCCATTCTAGTGCATCACTTTATATTTTAGCAATATTATAAGTACAAAACATCCAGCATTATTATTTCCTTTTGTATCTTGTATACTTTATTGATCCCCAGAGGGAAGTTCAAGGCATCTGTGGTACGGCACCGGTCCCGTCACCATTCACACACACACACACAGATTTTGTGCATTTATTGATAGATTACTGACTATGTGTCTGTAGAACGTTAATCTGATTGGCTAGAAGGTTCTATTAATAATAAGGCATTTATCTGTTTAGTGTCTATTTACTACCTTTTAGTCCCGCCCACTCCTCCTAACTTAAATTCAAAGTTCCATCTCAGGTCATCAACAATGCTCCTCTGTTTAGTCTAGGTAATCCATTACATAAGTATACATATTATACATTCACCAGTTTGGAATTTACAAGGTCCACACACATCATTCACCTTCTTCTTCAAAAGTTATGTTTAAATTCTTTACATAATCAATAAAAGGTCTCCATATATTCTCAAACACAATTTCCTTTGATTTCAGTATGTATGTTATTCTTTCTAGTGGAAGGTTTGTTAACATCTGTCTTAACCACTGAGTCACATCTGCTCTATGAGTCTTTTTCCACAGCAGTGCAATACATTTTTTGGCATTAAGCAAACTGAGGTCTATGAATGTTCTTTCACTCTTATTAAAGTTATGTTTTTCTGGATACAGACCCAACAAAAACAGTTTATGGTTCAATATGATTTGTTTTGAAATTATTTTTTCAATTGTTACCCTCACCTCTTCCCAAAACATTCTGATTTTTCTACATTCCCATAAACAATGAAATAGGGTTCCTTTACTTTCCATACATGTTGTGCTCGTATCCGGTATGTTTTTGTTATATCTGTTTAACTCCACCGGTGTAACATACATCTGCATTAACCATTTAAAATGTATCAATTTAAGACGTACATTTATTGATTTGGTTTGAGCTTCTGTACAAGCCAATTCCCATTGTTCCTCTGAAATTTCAGTTTGCAGATCTTCTTTCCAATAATTCAATCTTTTCTGTGAGTTTTCACTTGAGAATAGTGTCAATGAGTTATAAAACTCTGAAATAATACCCTTTCTCTTACTATCTTTCAAAATTTTTTCCAAGGATGAATAAGTAGGTCGGGTGAGAGCATTATTTTGATTTGATCAAATAAAGTTCCTAAGCTGAAGATATTTAAAAAAATGTGTTCTATTAAGATTAAATTTTGTCCTCGGTTCTTCAAAAGACATTATGTTATCTGAACGTGACAGATATACACTACCGTTCAAAAGTTTGGGGTCACCCAGATAATTATTTTGTGTTTTCCATGAAAAGTCACACTTACTAACCACCATGAGTTGTAAAATGAATAGAAAATATAGTCAAGACATTGACAAGGTTAGAAATAATGATTTATATTTGAAATAATATTTTTTTCCAGATACTCAACCTGCTAAAAGGAAGGTCAGTTTTATAGCTTCTCTAACCAGCTAAACTGTTTTCAGCTGTGCTAACATGATTGCACAAGGGTTTTCTAATCATCCATTAGCCTTCTGACGCAATGAGCAAACACATTGTACCATTAGAACACTGGAGTGATAGTTGCTGGAAATGGGCCTCTATACACCTATGTAGATATTGCACCAAAAACCAGACATTTGCAGCTAGAATAGTCATTTACCACATTAGCAATGTATATTAGATATTAGAGTGTATTTCTGATTAGTTTAAAGTTATCTTCATTGAAAAAAACAGTGCTTTTCTTTCAAAAATAAGGAAATTTCTAAGTGACCCCAAACTTTTGAACAGTAGTGTAAGTCTTGAATCTTTTGAATCCCTTTTAAATTCCATACTTTAAATACAGCATCCGCTCTCCCTGGTGTAAAATATTGATTACCCCATATTGGGCTAAATTGTGACAGTAAATGTGGTTCTTTTAAATATTTTGTGGTTTCACACCATATTTTGATCATGTGCTTTACAAATGGATTTTTAACTTGTTTCTGTAATTTTTTAGCCGAGTCTGAGTATATGAATAAGGGAAGAGGTAAAGGTAAATTGTATGATTCCATTTCAGTCCACTGAGGGAGATCATTTGATGAAAAATAATATGTCATAGACCTCAGTTGTGCTGACCAGTAATACAACATAAAGTTTGGACATTTCAGACCTCCACGATCAAATGGTAAATATAGTAACGACAGACGTAATCTAGCCTTCCTATTGTTCAATATAAATTCCACTAACTTTTTTTTAATTCTTGAGAATAGATCTGAAGGTGGTGGTAAAGGAATGTATTGAAATAAATAAAGCATTTTGGGTAACATATTACTTTTAAGTATATTAATTCTCCCGATCATCGACATTGGTAGTGACATCCATCTCTGAAGTAACTCATTGATATCTGTCATTAAGGCTTCATAGTTGATACTGGCGACTGATTCTAGCTTAGGCACAATTTGAATTCCTAAATATTTAAACTGATTTACAACATTGAATTGATTTACCTCAGGAGCTGGGTGATTTCTCTGGGTCTCATTTAACATGCTTGCTTGTTTTTTTTTGTTTTTTTTTTTTTTTTTTTTTCTTGCCTTCTGATTGTTGCTCTGAGTGTTGCTATCCCTGTGCTGTTGCAATCCTGGAATTTCCCCGTTGTGGGACTAATAAAGGCTTATCTTATCTTATCTTATCTTAATATTGAAGATTTAGTTTTATTTATTTTATATCCTGATATTTCCCCAAAGTTCTTTATTAAATTCAACAAGGTCGGAATTGATTTTTTAAGATTCGACATAAACCAAATTATGTCATCGGCATACAGGGAGATTTTATGTTCTGTTGGTCCAACTTTAATTCCATATATTTGTGGATGTAAACGTACTGCCATCGCTAAAGGTTCAATTGCCATAGTAAACAATAAGGGTGAAAGTGGACAGCCTTGTCGACATCCTCTATTGATTTTTATTGATTTTGAGATATTGCTGTTTGTTAGAATTTCTGCTGTAGCATTATTGTATATTATCTGAACCCATTTTATGAAATTATTTCCAAGTCCAAACCTTTGTAGGACTTCAAAAAGAAAGGGCCATTCGACCCTATCAAAGGCCTTTTCGGCGTCCAGTGATAGGAGAGCTGTATCCGGTGCTTCTTTATTAGAATAGATAATATTAAATAGTCTTCTTACATTATGGAAGCCTTGTCTTCCCTTTATAAAGCCATTCTGATCTCGGTTAATAATATTTGGTAATATTTCTTGTAGTCATCTTGCTAAAATTTTACAGATTATCTTAAGGTCAGCATTTAATAGGCTTATTGGTCTCATATTTTCACATTTATTAGAGGGTTTACCTGGTTTTGGCAACAGTATAATTAAGGCATTATTCATGTATGGCGGTAAATTACTATTTTGAAATGCTTCTAAAACTATTTCCAAAATTGGTTTTATTAATTTATTCTTAAATTTTTTATAGAGGTCAACTGGAAGACCATCTGATCCTGCACTTTTTCCTGATTTCATATTATCAATGGCTAGCCCAACTTCTTCTTGACTAATTTTAGACTCCAGTATCTCCCCATTTTCATTTGGAATACACGGTATAGATAATCCGTCCAAAAACCCATTTAGTTTTGTTAAGTCAGTTTCATTTTTTGTATCATGTACACTACCGTTCAAAAGTTTGGGGTCACTTAGAAATTTCCTTATTTTTGAAAGAAAAGCACTTTTTTTCAATGAAGATAACTTTAAACTAATCAGAAATACACTCTATACATTGCTAATGTGGTAAATGACTATTCTAGCTGCAAATGTCTGGTTTTTGGTGCAATATCTACATAGGTGTATAGAGGCCCATTTCCAGCAACTATCACTCCAGTGTTCTAATGGTACAATGTGTTTGCTCATTGCGTCAGAAGGCTAATGGATGATTAGAAAACCCTTGTGCAATCATGTTAGGTCTGCAATGCTGTAATTGCTGCAAATGGAGGATTCTTTGACGAAAGCAAAGTTTGAAGGAAAAAAATATTATTTCAAATACAAATCATTATTTCTAACCTTGTCAATGTCTTGACTATATTTTCTATTCATTTTACAACTCATGATGGTAAATAAGTGTGACTTTTCATGGAAAACACAAAATAATTGTCTGGGTGACCCCAAACTTTTGAACGGTAGTGTAATTTTTCATAATAATTTCTAAAGGCTCTATTAATTTCTAAAGGATCTACAACTGGCTGTCCGTTACTTATAATACTGGTAATTGGTGTTTTAAATTCTAATTGTTTAATCTGCCATGCCAATAATTTTCCTGATTTTTCACCTTGTTCATAAAAAGTTTGCTTCAATCTTAAAAGACTCGAGGCAGCTCTATTCACTGATTTTTATTTTTTTTTTGTCATATTCAGCTCTCAGAATAAGTAATTCGTTCTCTAGCTGTGGGTCACTTCCTGCATACATTTTTTCTTGGAGAATTTTTATTTTATGTTCCAATTGGACTCTCTCCTCTCGAGTCTTCTTAGATTTTGAACCTGTATAACTAATAATATGCCCCCTAATAAAAGCTTTGAAAGCCTCCCACTTTATACATGCTGATGTTTGTGTAGTATTGATATCAAAGAACTCATCTATCTGTTTTTCTATGTACTTAACAAATTCCTCATCCTGAAGCCATTTATGCTGAAATTGCCACCTACCTGGTTCCTTTGTCAATTTCTTATCTACATATACAGTGGGGCAAAAAAGTATTTAGTCAGCCACCAATTGTGCAAGTTCTCCCACTTAAAAGATGAGAGAGGTCTCCAATTTTCATCATAGGTGTACTTCAACTATGAGAGACAAAATGAGAAAAAAAAATCCAGAAAATCACATTGAAGGATTTTTAATGAATTAATTGGTAAATTCCTCGGTAAAATAAGTATTTGGTCAATAACAAAAGTTCATCTCAGTACTTTGTTATATACCCTTTGTTGGCAATGACAGAGGTCAAACGTTTTCTGTAAGTCTTCACAAGGTTTTCACACACTGTTGCTGGTATTTTGGCCCATTCCTCCATGCAGATCTCCTCTAGAGCAGTGATGTTTTGGGGCTGTCGCTGGGCAACACAGACTTTCAACTCCCTCCAAAGATTTTCTATGGGGTTGAGATCTGGAGACTGGCTAGGCCACTCCAGGACCTTGAAATGCTTCTTAGGAAGCCACTCCTTCGTTGCCTGGGCGGTGTGTTTGGGATCATTGTCATGCTGAAAGACCCAGCCACGTTTCATCTTCAATGCCCTTGCTGATGGAAGGAGGTTTTCACTCAAAATCTCACGATACATGGCCCCATTCATTCTTTCCTTTACACAGATCAGTCGTCCTGGCCCCTTTATAGAAAAACAGCCCCAAACCATGATGTTTCCACACCCATGCTTCACAGTAGGTATGGTGTTCTTTCTCCTCCAAACACGACAAGTTGAGTTTTTACAATAAAGTTCTATTTTGGTTTCATCTGACCATATGACATTCTCTCAATCCTCTTCTGGATCATCGAAATGCTCTCTAGCAAACTTCAGACGGGCCTGGACATGTGCTGGCTTAAGCAGGGGGACACGTCTGGCACTGCAGGATTTGAGTCCCTGGCGGCATAGTGTGTTACTGATGGTAGCCTTTGTCTCTTTGGTCCCAGCTCTCTGCAGGTCATTCACTAGGTCCCCCGTGTCGTTCTGGGATTTTTGCTCACCGTTCTCGTGATCATTTTGACCCCACGGGGTGAGATCTTGCGTGGAGCCCCAGATCGAGGGAGATTATCAGTGGTCTTGTATGTCTTCCATTTTCTAATAATTGCTGCCACAGTTGATTTCTTCATACCAAGCTGCTTACCTATTGCAGATTCAGTCTTCCCAGCCTGGTGCAGGTCTACAATTTTGTTTCTGGTGTCCTTTGACAGCTCTTTGGTCTTGGCCATAGTGGAGTTTGGAGTCTGACTGTTTGAGGTTGTGGACAGGTGTCTTTTATACTGATAAAGAGTTCAAACAGGTGCCATTAATACAGGTAACGAGTGGAGGACAGAGGAGCCTCTTAAAGAAGAAGTTACAGGTCTGTGAGAGCCAGAAATCTTGCTTGCTTGTAGGTGACCAAATACTTATTTTACCGAGGAATTTACCAATTAATTAATTAAAAATCCTTCAATGTGATTTTCTGGATTTTTTTTTCTCATTTTGTCTGTCATAGTTGAGGTATACCTATGATGAAAACTGGAGACCTCTCTCATCTTTTAAGTGGGAGAACTTGCACAATTGGTGGCTGACTAAATACTTTTTTCCCCCACTGTATTAGACAGCAGGGTGCATGATCAGAGATCACAATGTTATCATAGAAACAGTTTTGAATCTTGGACCTTAATTCTGTGGAGATCAAAAAATAATCAATACGTGAGAATGTCTTATAGGTGTTAGAATAACAAGAGTAGGCTTTAACTTGTGGTTTCATTTCTCTCCATATATCTAGCAATCTCAATTCTTTCATAAAATGATTAATGATCATCCTACATCCATTGTGCGTCCAGTCCAGTCCTGTTGATCTGTCTATACTGGGATTCAATGTACAATTAAAATCCCCTGCTATTATATGTTGCCCTGTAAGTGATGATAAAATAAGAAATAAATTGGTAAAGAAGTTTTGATCATCTATATTGGGACCGTATAAGTTCACCAAATTTATATTTTCTAATAACAAAGATCCTTGAATGATTAGATATCTTCCAAATTTGTCTCCAATTACATTTTTCACTTGAAATGGGATTGATTTATGTATGAGAGTCATAACTCCCCTGGCTCGGGATGAAAATGATGAGGTGAACACACTTCCCTGCCATCTTCTCCTAAATCTTTTTACATCCTCCTCTATTAGATGAGTTTCTTGTAAAAACACAATTTTTGAACCCATGTCTTTTATTTTATTCATAACTTGTTTAAGCTTTTTTAAATTTTGTAGACCTCTGCAATTCCATGAAGTTAAATTAAGATTAACGCTTTGGTTTATGATCAATAGGGAGTTTGGGATTACCTCGCAATGTAAACATGCTCACACAGAGAAGCAAAAACATGAGTGGTTGAACATTCATCCTACAAACTACACACAAACAAATTCCCCCTTCCCACATTCGTGGTAATCCCCCCAAAATCAAAAAAAAAAATTCCGTCTCCCGCTATAGCCATTGACTGCTCCACACCCACAAGGATCAGTCAAAGCCACTCTTTCTCTATCCTCTCAATCACCC
This sequence comes from Pholidichthys leucotaenia, assembly GCA_020510985.1. Lineage (NCBI taxonomy): Eukaryota > Metazoa > Chordata > Actinopteri > Cichliformes > Pholidichthyidae > Pholidichthys > Pholidichthys leucotaenia. Next base: position 559,987 of record CM035850.1, read on the forward strand.
TAACTTTACTGCTTTTAATGACATAACATTAACTCTCTTCTGTAGTTTTCCAACTTAACTCCTAAATTTTTTAGCAACTTTGTACATCATAGTTTGTTTGTTTTTTTAATATATAATACAATCTATATTTTGTAAACTTGCTATATGCTTCAGATCAGTCAGATGCCTGTGCAAATGCTTAAATATTCTACCTTATATTTTGTTCATGCTTAGCTCCCACCAGTCTCCTCTTGGATCTGCTTGATGAGCTCCTGCGCCTCCTCAGGGGTCTTGAAGGTGTGGGTTCTGCCCTTATACGTGACCAGCAGTCTTGCCGGATAAATCACTCCATGACGAATCCCGAGGCTGCGCAGCTCTTTACGGGCGGGGTCAAACTGTTTCCTTAATTGTTGGATTCCTGTGGCCAAATCTGGGTAGAACTGCACCTGTTGATCCTGGTATTTAATTTCTCCTTTAGCTCGCGCCGCGTTGGAGATCGTCATCCTGTCTCTGTAGCTGAGGAACTTCATAATCAGCGTCCTCGGTGGTGTCTTATTATCTCTCGGTGGGCCGATTCGGTGTACGCTCTCTAAAACGACTGATGACTGCAGCTCCGCGTTGTTCAGTGCTTCTGGAATCCACTTTTCCAAAAAGGAACATGGGTCCCGACCCTCGGTTCCCTCCGGGAGGCCCACCAGCCTCAGGTTGTTCCGTCTCGACCGGGATTCTAAGTCCAGGACATTATCTTCCAGATGTTTATTTTTTAATTCCAATGTGCGCACCTTTAATTGTAGGCTGGTGACGTCATCCTCAGCGCTGGAAATTCGGAGCTCCACTTGCATTACTCGCTCCATACAGTCGCTTAATTCCTTTCTCATTCCTTCTATCGCTGCTATAATCCCATCAAATTTAGTGGAAAAGTCTGCTCTCATTGAGCTAATGGCAGCGAGCACCGCACCTGTGCTGTCGCCAGCAGTCACTGCTCCACCACTAGCTTGCTCTGCCATATCTGGAGTTTTTTCTGCTTCGTCACGAACATGAAAGTCCGTTAACTTGATCTGTTTCGGCGGTTCAGTTTTTCCTCCACCTGATTTCCCAGCCTTAGGCTTTACCGGCATATATCCGCGCCCAAACGCTGGGATAGGTTTTGTTCCAATTGAGAGAGTTATTTGCCGATTTTTTATTTTTAGGAGCAGAGTAGGGTGAAACACGTCTTCCTACGTGGCCGCCATAACCGGAAGTCCGTTCTGTACCTGTTTAATTAAATACCAAACCAAAATGATGTTGTGGTTTATTGTTAATATCAAAATGTGATTCAAAACAGAAGCTGAAATTAAGGCTGAAATTAATCTCTCAGAAATGTCATGGCAATCAGCGGCATAAGAGTAGCAGCTGATTTTAATTAACCAAACCCCAGCCCATTACTAGATTGGTTTGCTGTATCATGGCTGATCTTTATCATGGAATCTGCAGTGATTTTTAAATAAATTTTTATATGAACATTTTCTTTTGACTCCTTAAACCACAAATGAAAAGCAAAACTTCCCTCCACTGGCGTCTAGCTGTCAGCTGCTGCTCTTCTGCCACTGACTGCCTTGACATTTTTGACAGTTTGACAGTAGCCTTAATTTCAGCTTCTGTTTTGAAGCTTTTGAAAAGCTAGTGATCACATTTTGATATTACAAATAAGCAACAGCATTTTGGTTTGGTAGGTATTTAATTACGTAGGTACAGAACGTCTAGGGTAAGTTGTGATTTGGGTACGGAATGACTTGGTCCAGAAGCCTTTCCGGTTCCGGCTCTGCCGGACCGGCGGCGCCACACGAGTCGGCTGCCTGTTGCAACAGCCTCTTTTTTTTTATCTTCCTTCTTCTTTCTACACCTTTCACTCTGTATATATATCATGGACGCACGGATCGCCCCGGGGGTCTCCCGGGTCGGCGGACGGAGCCACGGTTTGCAGCGGGAGACGTTACAGCGGGGAGGAGCTAGTGCTAGCTAGCACTTGGCCGCCGCCCAGTGCTAATGGGAAACTCGACATACCGGGAGCTGTAGCGAAAACGAAGCGGGTGCCGGGCTGGAGTTTAGGCGGCGTGAAAGAAATATAAGACAGAATAATAAAGAGCGATGGCAAGAACCAAGCAGACCGCCCGTAAAATCTACTGGAGGAAGAAGCCCCCCAGGAGACAGCTAGCCACCAGGGCTGCTCGGAGAGGCGCTCTGGCCACCGGCAGAGTGAAGAGGCCTCGCCGTCACAGGTCCGTGGCTCTGAGAGAGATCCGTCGCTACCAGAAATCCACGGAGCTGCTCATCCGTAAGCTGCCCGTCCAGCGCCTGGTGAGGGAGATCGCTCAGGACTTCAAGACCGTCCTGCGTTTCCTGAGTTTCGCCGTCATGGCTCTGCAGGAGACCAGCGAGACCCACCTGGTGGTCTCTTCTTCGCTAAGGGGGTCACCATCATGCCCAAAGACTTCCAGCTGGCCCGCTGCATCCGCGGAGAGAGAGCTTAGACTTTCTGCTGCACATCCACCAGCCATAATGCTCTGCACTGTGTGTCTATATATATACATTTATAGTAATATGGACATATGTTTGCTAGATGTTGTTTTTTCTTGCCTTCTGATTGTTGCTCTGAGTGTTGCTATCCCTGTGCTGTTGCAATCCTGGAATTTCCCCATTGTGGGACTAATAAAGGCTTATCTTATCTTATCTTATCTTATCTTAAACCCTCTAAACCTTGGGCATGCAGAGGTTCAAGTTACAACTCCTGATAAGTTTCACCGCTTATGCAGAAGGGCGAGGAGATCACGACGAAAAGAATGGGCAGGGCATGCAAGTGAACCCCCAGCAACACTGGCCCCGTGACTAAGATGGACCATGTAGCTCCTTTATATTCAGGTAGTCTTTCTTGGGATTCCTTTTGATTACAAATATGTTAACTAAAGTAGTATATTATCCTGATCACCAACAGGTGACCCCACACCGCTGGCTGAGATGGAAGAAAGAACATGTGATGAAGCAGCACCGATCTGTCAGGCTGATGATGCTCCAGTGGAAAATGTGCAAGAACAGCAGAATTGCAGCATGTGTCACCTTAGGCTGAACCAAATTTTACTCTTGTAAAAGGAGAACTGTGGCTTTCTTCACAAGCTGTCACCAGGAGATGGTATTGGCAGACCGTGGCTTTGATATTAAGGAAAGCATTGCCCAGGGCGGCACGGTGGAGGAGTGGTTAGCACTGTGGCAGCACAGCAACTCACCCTTGGCCGGGGGATCCTGGGTTCGATCCCAGCCCCCGACCAACAGAGATCTGTGTGGAGTTTGCATGTTCTCCCCGTGTCTGCGTGGGTTTACTCCAGGATTTCTCCGGTTTCCTCCCACATGCCAAAAACATGCAAGTTAGGTTAATTGGCATCAAACTGGGGATTCTAAATTGTCCTTAGGTGTGACTGTGAGAGTCAATGGTTGTCTGTCTCTCTGTGTTGCCCTGCGATGGACTGGCGATCTGTCCAGGGTGGACCCTGCCTCTCGCCCAAAGATGCTGGGATGGGCTCCAGCACCCCCGCGACCCGAAAGGGATTAAGTGGAAGAAGATGAATGAATGAAAGCATTTCCCTTGTAGGGGCCACACTGAAAATAGCTGCATTCACCAGGGGCCACAGCCAGCTTGATGCCAGAGACGTGGAGAGAGTAACAGGGTGGTACACCCCATTACTCTGTCCATGTGGAGAGAATAATGGGGTGCATGGGCTCCAAATATCCAATACTGAGTGACACGATAGGTCTGGCCTTTGTGGTACCATGTGAAGGTGAGGACAGGACTTCTTACTGGTTGCTGTAACCCATGCTCTGACCGCTGTGTGTCCAAGTGTGGTTATAAAGCCATAGTTTTAGCATGTAGACACTGACATGTTTTAGGGATGGTTTATCCCTTCACACATAATGCCTTTAACTGCTTTGTAACAATGTGAAAATAAAGTACACAACGGCTTACAAACTCCTGCTCTTTATTTATAAGGTACAACATTCTGAGCATAACTTACGTTGTGGAAAACACTGTACAGAATGTGTGCAAAGTGCAGTCTGAAAATGGGTCTTTTTGGCTGTAATACTTTTCAAAAGCTTTGTAAAATGTGGAACACGTTAAAGTCACAAGAATAGAATAGAATAGGCTTCACTGTCATTGTACAGTTGTACAGTACAACAACATTGTGGGAGCTCCACCAGGCTACTGCACAATTAACTAACAGAGACAGATTAGATAAAACACAGTTACAGAACACACGAGTGAAATAAAACTAGCCCAGGATTATAGCAATAATAGACTGCTTATTAATAGACTTTAAACAATAATAAATTTTAAATGTTAGAAAGTTTGATGTGTTTTGAAAATAAAGCATAAACTGTCCACATGACAAAGACTCGTGACTGAAGAACCAACCAAAGCTCCTGTGCTTGTGGTGGGTGTTATCTGTCCTACAGCAGCAGCTGGAACCTGTTGATCAGGAAGCATTCCTGTGTTAACAAACCATCAGAGTTGTTCCCTCAGATCAGATGTTCCTCAGGAACCTGCTGCTGCTCCTCTGCGTCTCTCATTAATTCATCTTTTTATTGTAGATCCTTTTAGAACTGCTGATGATCAGATCAATAAAGTCTGTTGATGTTTTCTCGAGGCGCTCACAGCTGTGCGGTGTTGTGGTCTCGTTGATTTACTGTGGAGTCCTGGTCATAAATCAGTGTTGTTAATGCAATAGTGTGGTTGTAGTGTGTATTTATTGTGTGCTTCTGGTGGTGTTAATGCAGTAATGTGTACTGTGTTCCAGAGTACGTACTGTTCCACCATACTGCAGCACTGTGAGGTTCTAAACAGATCAGTACAGGTGGTTAACCTGGATCCAGCAGCGGAACACTTCAGTTATCCTGTCATGGCAGGTAGGAGAACTTATACTCAGTGGTGTCATAGCAGGTGTGATGGGACTTCCTGTCTCTGTGACCTCTGACCTCTGTGTGACCCCAGACATCCGTGAGCTGATCCAGGTGGATGACGTGATGGAGGACCCATCTCTGAGGTTCGGTCCTAACGGCGGTCTGATCTTCTGTATGGACTATTTCTCCAACAATTTTGATTGGCTGGAGGAGAGTCTGGGGCATGTGGAGGATGACTACATCCTGTTTGACTGTCCAGGTGAGCACCCATGCTAATGCTAGTGCCAACTTACGTCCCTTTTACAGTGTCAGGTCAGAAACATCATGGTGACATCATGTGATCCAGACGCTGACTGTAGTGTTAGTGACAGTTAGCAACACCAAGTGAAAACAGCACAGTCTAAGGGTACAGACGTGGACAGAATTGTTGGTCCCCCTCTGTTAATGAAAGAAAAACCCACAATGGTCACAGAAATAACTTGAATCTGACAAAAGTGGTAATAAATAAAAATTCTATGAAAATTAACCAATGAAAATCAGACAATGTTTTTGAATTGTGGTTCAACAGAATTATTTTAAAAAAACAAACATCATGAAACAGGCCTGGACAATAATGTTGGTACCCTTAACTTAATATTTTGTTGCACAACCTTTTGAGCCAATCACTGCAATCAAACCATTTCTGTAACTGTCAATGAGACTTCTGCACCTCTCAGCAGGTATTCTGGCCCACTCCTCATGAGCAAACTGCTCCAGTTGTCTCAGGTTTGAAGGGTGCCTTCTCCAGACGGCATATTTCAGCTCCTTCCACAGATGTTCAATAGGATTTAGATCAGGGCTCATAGAAGGCCACTTTAGAATAGTCCAATGTTTGGCTCTTAGCCATTCTTGGGTGTTTTTAGCTGTGTGTTTTGGGTCATTATCCGGTTGCAAGACCCATGACCTGCGACTGAGACCAAGCTGTCTGACACTGGGCAGCACATTTCTCTCTACAATACCTTGATAGTCTTGAGATTTCATTGTACCCTGAACAGATTCAAGACACCCTGTGCCAGATGCAGCAAAGCAGCCCCACAACATAACAGAACCTCCTCCATGTTTCACAGTAGGGACAGTGTTCTTTTCTTGCTATGCTTCATTTTTGTGTCTGTGAACATAGAGCTGATGTGCCTTGCCAAAAAGTTCCAGTTTTGTCTTGTCTGTCCATAGGACATTCTCCCAGAAGCTTTGTGGCTTGTCAACATGCAGTTTGGCAAATTCCAGTCTGGCTTTTGTATGATTTGTTTTCAACAGTGGTGTCCTCCTTGGTCGTCTCCCATGAAGTCCACTTTGGCTCAAACAACGACAGATGGTGCGATCTGACACTGATGTACCTTGACCTTGGAGTTCACCATGAATGTGTTTAGAGGTTGTTCTGGGCTCTTTTGTTACCAGTTGTATTATCCGTCTCTTCCATTTTTCATCAAGTTTCCTCCTGTGGCCACGTCCAGGGAGGTTGGCTACAGTCCCGTGGGTCTTAAATTTCTGAATAATATGTGCAGCTGTAGTCACAGGAACATCAAGCTGCTTGGAGATGGTCTTATAGCCTTTACCTTTAACATGCTTGTCTATAATTTTCTTTCTAATCTCCTGAGACAACTCTCTCCTTTGCTTCCTCTGGTCCATGTTTAGTGTGGTACACATCATGTCAGCAAACAGCACAGTGACTACTTGTCACCCTTTAAATAGGCCGACTGACTGATTACAAGTTTGTAGACACCTGTGGTGTTAATTAGAGGACACATCTTGGTTGAACATGTTCCTATGGTCACATTATTTTCAATCTTTTCTAGGGGTACCATCATTTTTGTCCAGGCCTGTTTCATGAGTTTGTTTTTTAAAGTAATTCTGTTGAACCACAATTCAAAATCATTGTCTGATTTTCATTGGCTAATTTTCATAGAGTTTTTATTTATTACCACTTTTGTCAGATTCAAGTTATTTCTGTGACCATTGTGGGTTTTTCTTTCATTAACAGAGCACAGCACTCCCCTCCCCCCTGACTGCACAACAACCACTGCTGCCTCTGAAGACATCGAGTCCTGCTGCCCACTCCCCACTCCACCATCACCCCCCCCCCCCCCCCCACTCCCAACACACAGCCCCCCAACCTGACCCTCACTAAGACCCAGGTGAGGACGGAGCTGAGGAAGATCAAGGCGAGGAAGGCGTCGGGACCGGACAGCATCAGTGCAAAGCTCCTCAAGTCCTGTGCAGACCAGCTGTGTGGGATTGTGGAGCACATCTTCAACCTGAGCCTGAAGCTGGGGAGGGTACCACAGTTGTGGAAAACATCTTGTGTGGTTCCTGTACCAAAGACTTCCCACCCCAAAGATCTGAACAGCTACAGACCAGTGGCCCTGACGTCCCACATAATGAAGACCCTGGAGAGACTGCTCCTTGCTCACCTCCGCCCCCTGGTGGGACCAGCGATGGATCCACTCCAGTTCGCCTACCAGCATGGCATTGGGGTGGAGGATGCGGTGATCTTCCTCCTTCACCGTTCTCTGTCCCACCTGGAGAATCCTGGGAATATGGTGAGGATCATGTTCTTTGACTTCTCCAGTGCTTTCAACACCATCCAACCGATGATCCTGAAGGACAAGCTGCTGTGTGTTGGGGTGGACCAGCACCTGTCATCATGGATCCTGGACTATCTCACTAACCGGCCACAGTTTGTGAGAACCCGGGACTGTGTGTCCGACACGATCATCAGTAGCACGGGGGCCCCCCAGGAAACGGTTTTGGCTCCCTTCCTGTTCACTCTTTATACTGCGGACTTCTCACACAACACAACACACTGCCATCTACAGAAGTTCTCTGATGACTCTGCGATCGTTGGCCTCATCTCCAATGGAGATGAAGCTGAGTACAGAGGGCTTATCCAGGACTTTGTGGACTGGTGCCATCGGAACTGCCTCCAGATCAACGCGAGGAAAACTAAGGAGCTGGTGGTGGACTGCTACAGGCAAGGACAACCCCTCACAGCACCAGTAAATATACAGGGAACAGACATTGACATGGTGACATCCTACAAGTACCTGGGTGTTCATCTGAACAATAAACTAGACTGGTCACATAATACTGACGCACTCTACAAGAAGGGACAGCGCAGGCTGTTCCTGCTGAGGAGACTCAGGTCTTTTGGTGTACAAGGGGTGCTGCTGAAGACATTCTACGACATGGTGGTGGCATCAGCCATCACTTTTGGAGTGGTCTGCTGGGGCAGTGGCATTACTGCAGCCGATAGGAAGAGACTGAACAAACTGATTAAGAAAGCTAGCTCTGTCCTGGGGCAGCGCCTTGATCCAGTTGAGTAGATAGGAGAGAGAAGGACGGTGGCTAAACTGTCATCTCTGCTGGAGTCCGAGTCCCACCCCATGCAGGACATACTGAATGCACTGAGGAGCTCATTTAGCAGCAGACTACATCATCCCAGGTGCACAACCGAGAGGTTTCGTAGGTCCTTCCTACCAACGGCTGTCAGACTGTACAACCTAAGCAGGGCTGCTCGCAGAGATAGCAAAAAGACGTAACAAACTAATAGTTTTTTGAATGCAAAAGATGCAACAGACTTACACAATGGTCCCCTCCGGCATACAACTAGGAACATACCGGTCGCTATGGAGGGTGAGAATGGGTGTTTTTTTTGGGGGGGGGGGGGGGGGTCCAGTGCACTATATCAGGGGTATCCGACTTTCAAGTGCTCTCTCTTTTTCTGTAATATGCAGATGTCGGTTTCGTTTTTATAATATGCAAGGGAACATAAAAGAGTTTCAGACTTGCATTGCAATTTTAAAAAAAATCATTGATTTTGCCGTTAGAATTGAAACTATTGGTCGTGTCGCCTCATTTTTCCCAGTTTTTGTGTGACATGAAAATCGCATCAATTTCAAAGTACTGTAACGTGATCTCTGAGTAACTCTTTCTACTCAAAATGCAAGAGATAACAGAGTTGTAATGCAAATTCAAAATAAAACATTCCCCAATGTGATTGGATCTATGGTTTTTGTACGGCGACCCCTGCAAATTTACTCGTATGACGTAAATTTCCGTGCCCCCGAATTTACGCAGCAACATGCAAGTTATTTGGTAAAGTAACCAGAAAACAGGAAGTGCTGATGCTTTTCACTTTGCACCTTTCAAATCCCAAACCATACACATAAAAAGGAGATCAGTCTTTGTGAAGCTCAGATGTAGAATATTTCAATAAAATCTCAAACATTTATGACACATCGAATATGGTGTCCTTTAAAAAATTTACGTCTTCGGTCTTGGTCGGCCGGGCGCAGCCCCGTCTGGCGAGGTGAGCGCCCTGGGAAAGCACTTTTATTTTCTCTACCCCGGATGTGCTCAACCCATGTGGAGAGGATTAACCGTGGTCACTTTATATTGAAGTTATCGAAGGTCCAAACTTCTGTGTCCCGCATTTACGCCTTTTGTGATTTTACGTCTTATCCAACAAACAGGGAGAATTTGAAGGTATGTATACACGTTATCACATCATAAAATGTAGCTGTTGATGAGTTTTGATGCGTGAAAAATACTGGAAGTGTTGAAGTTGTTTCGTTGGCACACGGGGAAACAAAAGCCCGAGTGTCCCGTTTACGTCTCCATTTACAAGTAGTTGAAGTGAGCGCTCATCCTCAAGAGTTCCTGAACGCCAATGCCGCTACGAAAATAGTTAATAGTTTCATAAACATGACACAATTGGATAGTGATTAGTCAATTTTATGTGCAGATTTGATCAATTTTAAATTTTGCCACCAATGTCACACATTGGACCCCTAATAAATAAAAACACCCGAATATGTATGGGCACATAATCATACCATGTAGGATAACTAAGTAGACGGTTATGCTGTTTCATTCCATCTAGCTACAATGCTCCACACTGTGTGTTTATATAAGATAAGATCAGCCTTTATTAGTCCCACAACGGGGAAATTCCAGGATTGCAACAGCACAGGGATAGCAACACTCAGAAGGCAAGAAAAAAAAGCAAGCAAGAGCAGCTAATATACATATGTACATATTACTATAAATATATATATATATACTATATATATATATATATATATATATATATATATATATACACAGACACACAGTGCAGAGCATTGTTGCTAGATGGGATGAAACAGCATAACCGTCTACTTAGTTATCCTACATGGTATGATTATGTGCCCATACATATTCTCACCCTCCATAGCGACCGGTATGTTCCTAGTTGTATGCCGGAGGGGACCATTGTGTAAGTCTATTGCATCTTTTGCATTCAAAAAACTATTAGTTTGTTACGTCTTTTTGCTATCTCTGCGAGCAGCCCTGCTTAGGTTGTACAGTCTGACAGCCGTTGGTAGGAAGGACCTACGAAACCTCTTGGTTGTGCACCTGGGATGATGTAGTCTGCTGCTAAATGAGCTCCTCAGTGCATCCAGTATGTCCTGCATAGGGTGGAACTCGGACTCCAGCAGAGATGACAGTTTAGCCACCGTCCTTCTCTCTCCCATCTCCTCCACCGGGTCAAGGCGCTGCCCCAGGACAGAGCTAGCTTTCTTGATCAGTTTGTTCAGTCTCTTCCTATCGGCTGCTGTAATGCCACTGCCCCAGCAGACCACTCCAAAAGTGATGGCTGATGCCACCACCGTGTCATATATTTATATATTTATATGTACATATGTGTATTCGCTGCTCTTGTTTTTTCTTGCCTTCTGATTGTTGCTCTGAGTGTTGCTATCCCTGTGCTGTTGCAATCCTGGAATTTCCCCACTGTGGGACTAATAGGCTTATCTTATCTTGTCTTATCTTATGTTAGAGGGGTACCAACAATTTTGTCCACGTGTGTATCTATATAAAAATTCCCCACACTAACACCACAGCTAGCACTGACACCACTGCACCAACATATTTTCCACTGCTAACATCACAGCTAATGCTGACACCACTGCACCAACATCTTTTCCACTGCTAACATCACAGCTAATGCTAACACCACTGCTAGCACAGACACCACTGCACCAACATATTTTCCACTGCTAACATCACAGCTAATGCTGACACCACTGCACCATCTTTTCCACTGCTAACATCACAGCTAATGCTAACGTCACTGCTAGCACTGACACCACTGCACCAACATATTTTCCACTGCTAATACCATAACTAATGCTAACATCACAGCTAATGCTAACATCACTGCTAGCTCTGACACCACTGCACCAACATCTTTTCCACTGCTAACATCACAGCTAATGCTAACATCACTGCTAGCACTGACACCACTGCACCAACATATTTTCCACTGCTAACACCATAACTAATGCTAACATCACACCTAATGCTGACACCACAGCTAGCACTGACACTACTGCACCAACATCTTTTCCACTGCTAACACCACAGCTAATGCTGACACCACTGCACCAACATCTTTTCCACTGCTAACATCACAGCTAATGCTAACATCACTGCTAGCACTGACACCACTGCACCAACATATTTTCCACTGCTAACACCATAACTAATGCTAACATCACAGCTAATGCTGACACCACAGCTAGCACTGACACTACTGCACCAACATATTTTCCACTGCTAACATCACAGCTAATGCTAACATCACTGCTAGCACTGACACCACTGCACCAACATATTTTCCACTGCTAACATCACAGCTAATGCTAACATCACTGCTAGCACTGACACCACTGCACCAACATATTTTCCACTGCTAACATCACGGCTAATGCTAACATCACTGCTAGCACTGACACCACTGCACCAACATATTTTCCACTGCTAACACCATAACTAATGCTAACATCACAGCTAATGCTGACACCACAGCTAGCACTGACACTACTGCACCAACATCTTTTTCACTGCTAACACCACAAATAATGCTAACATCACAGCTAATGCTAACACCACAACAAGGACTAACACCACACCAGAATGTGTTCCAATGCTAACACCACAGCTAATGCGGACACCACTGCACCAACATATTTTCCACTGCTAATACCATAACTAATGCTAACATCACAGCTAATGCTAACACCACTGCTAGCACTGACACCACTGCACCAACATCTTTTCCACTGCTAACATCACAGCTAATGCTAACACCACAACAAGGACTAACACCACCACACCAGGATGTGTTCCAATGCTAACACCACAGCTATTGCTGACACCACAACTAGCACTGACACCACTGCACCAACATCTTTTTCACTGCTAACACCACAAATAATGCTAACATCACAGCTAATGCTAACACCACAACAAGGACTAACACCACACCAGAATGTGTTCCAATGCTAACACCACAGCTAATGCGGACACCACTGCACCAACATATTTTCCACTGCTAATACCATAACTAATGCTAACATCACAGCTAATGCTAACACCACTGCTAGCACTGACACCACTGCACCAACATCTTTTCCACTGCTAACATCACAGCTAATGCTAACACCACAACAAGGACTAACACCACCACACCAGGATGTGTTCCAATGCTAACACCACAGCTAATGCGGACACCACTGCACCAACATATTTTCCACTGCTAATACCATAACTAATGCTAACATCACAGCTAATGCTAACACCACTGCTAGCACTGACACCACTGCACCAACATCTTTTCCACTGCTAACATCACAGCTAATGCTAACACCACAACAAGGACTAACACCACCACACCAGGATGTGTTCCAATGCTAACACCACAGCTATTGCTGACACCACAACTAGCACTGACACCACTGCACCAACATCTTTTTCACTGCTAACACCACAAATAATGCTAACATCACAGCTAATGCTAACACCACAGCTAGCACTGACACTACTGTACCAACATGTTTTCCATTGCTAACACCACAGCGAATGCTAACATCACTGTGCAGTGACTTTCCTTCTGCTGAGTGTTGTAATTATTCCCCGGCATAACGACTACTAGACAGATTTTACGGTGAAGGTTAAAGTGGTTTAATGATAAAAGTTGAGACAAAGTTCTGACCAACACCCATGAGAGCCACTGTAAAAACCTATAGGTGAAACTGACCTCCCCAGACCAGACTGGACCTGATTGATGGTCCTCTGTAACCATGGTAACAGATTCTGTAGATTTCACCTGTTCACCATTCAGCTCACTGTGACAGTGTCCGCATTCACTGATTGGTCATATTAAACTTAGTGATGTCCTAGCCATAGGGACATGTCCCTGTCATCCTCAGGGTTGGGTTAGTGGTGTCCTCAGTCTTCACATGTTCCTGTCCTCTGGTCCTCAGGTCAGATCGAGCTCTACACCCACCTACCTGTGATGAAGCAGCTGGTGGAGCAGTTACAAATGTGGGAGTTTAGGGTCTGTGGCGTCTTTCTGGTGGACTCACAGTTCATGGTGGAGTCCTTCAAGGTGACATCCCTCACCTATCTGTCTCTTCTGTCCCTGAAAAGCCTGTCCCACCTGGTTCCCCTGTCTAACCCTGTCTCCACCCGTGTCCTCTAGTTCATCTCAGGGGTGATGGCTGCCCTCAGTGCCATGGTGTCTTTAGAGATTCCTCAGATCAACGTCATGACCAAGATGGATCTGCTCAGCCCCAGAGCCAAGAAGGAGCTCCAGAAGTGGGTTTAACCCAGTTTATTCCAGAATTTAACCAAAATTAACAAGAATTTAACCAGGTTTAACAAGAGTTAACCCAGAAGTAAACCAGAGTTAACCCAGTTTATACCAGAATTAACCAGGTTTAACTGGAGTTAAAGTTTACCCCACTGTAGTGGTTATTCTTGTTCTATGGTTCAGTTTTATAACCACTATGGTAGTTGAGCAAAAAAAGTCTTAACACTGCACAGAAAATAATCCAGGTCCACAGAAAAATGTCCAAAAAAATGAAGTTATTTATTTACAACGTTAAAATAACAAAATACTCAAAATGCCACAGCTTGGATAGAAAACAGGGTTGTAAAGATAAACTATGGAGTCTCTAGTACAAATGGGCAGTCTGTGGCTGCCAGGACTCAGGAAGTGAGGTCAAAAGAGTGTCTTCCTGCTCTAACCACACCCCCAGGTAGTGTCCTTGGCCTTATATCAGCTTCCATTCCAACAACAGTCACTAGATGGGATAACTCGGAGAAAGCAAATATTAGACTTCATTCATCTAAATAAAAACTCAGACTTTGACTCCTACACATCTGGCCCCTAAATGGTTTAGGCTTAACATAAAGCATTTATTCTAAATAGAGTAATTATGGAGCCATTAAGATATATATATAAAAAAAAAAACATACATTACATGATTTCTGATTCAGTAGTTGTCTTCTTCAAGCAGTTGTCAAAGCTTTGGAATTGGCCCCTCAATGATGCCTGTCTTAGTCTTCAGCTTAACTGACCCGATGAGTCCATCTGAACCAGGCATTGTCTCCATGATTTTTGCAAGAGGCCATGAAGAGCTTGGTGACGAAGGATTAACAGTCACCACTATATCTCCAACTTTGAAGTTTTTCTTCACTTTCAACCACTTCTGTCTTTCCTGCATAAGTGTTGGGTATTCTTTTTTTTTTTTTTTTGTTACTTATTTGTACCCGTAGGTAGACTTGGTTTGCAGTCTGGTGACAAGCCACCGGCTGCTGGTCGCTGCGTGCGCGAGCGCCCTAAACCTACATGTTTTTGGTGTGCGGGAGGAAACCGGAGAAATCCCGTAGTAAACCCGCGCAACACGGGGAGAACATGCAAACTCCACACAGCTCACTGTTGGTCGGGGGCTGGGATCAAACCCACGATCTCATGATCCCCGTGATCCCCCGGCCGAGGGTAAAACTGTGCTGCCACAGTGCTAAACCACTGCGCCACCGTGCAGCCCATTCAGCCCATTCTTGTGTCCATCTTCTCCAGAACAAGTCAGCAAGGTACTGCACTTGTTTCCACGGGTGCCTGGTGTATGAGTCAGCTCTTGAAAACTCACCAGGAGTGAGGACAGCTTGAGAGTTGAGCAGAAGTATATGGTTGGGAGTCAGTGGTTCCAAATCAAAGAGGTCAGAGGAAGTGGTAGTAATTGGGTGGTTGTTAAGAATTGCTTCAACCTCACACAATAAGGTCTGAAGACCTTCATCATCAGCTATTTGCTGGTGTAGCACAGAATTCAGAATCCATTTGGCTGATGGGATTAATCTCTCCCACACTCCACCATGGTGAGATGCCCCTGGTGGATTCAAACTCCAGTCTATTCCTCTCTCAAGCATTGTGCAGTGGATCTTAGTGCTGTTAAAGTTGGACAGTGCTTTTTTCAGTTGGTGCCGTTGTCAGACCAGATGTATTTTACCTGTCCTCGTCTGCATACAAATCTCCTTATGGCATGAATACAGGAGTCCGTGTCAAGGGAGCAGGCCATCTCAAGATGAACAGCTTTGCAAGATAAATAGACAAAGAGCACACCATATCTTTTCACCAAGCTTCTTCCTCTCCTGGTTTCTACTGGACCAAAGTAGTCCTTACTGACATTAGTGAATGGTGGGAGATCTGTTAGTGTTCGTTCTGGTGGTAAATTAGCCATTTTTTGTTCCCCCAGCTTTGCTTTAAAATGTCTACATGTTACACATTTTGCAATGATTGTTGTTGCTGTACTATTACCACTGATAAGCCAATATTTCTTTCGCAGTTGAGCAAGAATGTAGTTTCTGCCACAGTGGTCGTAGCTTTCTCATGTCAGGTCAGGCATTGGTTTGCTTACTACTGGATAACCGTGAAAACCAGTACTACCTGTCTCATGGGTCGAGCCGTTGGCAACTCAACCGGCAACCCCGCCCTTCTGAGGGTGTGGATGGTGAAGCTGGGCATCCTGGCAGAACTAAAAACAATATCTGTCACAGGTCTGTGGTGGACCACTCCCAGTTACACGGGGTGAGACTGGACATCCTGGCAGATAAGCACATATGTCGCAAGGTCTGTGGTGGACTTTTGCCAGTCGGTGCATCATGACATGCACTACACAAAGAGCAGAGATGAACAAACCTATCATCTGGTCAGTCACTGCAACAGATACTGGCGTCAGTTTGTCTTTGCCTGTCCTTGCCACTGATGATACCTCTATCTGCCAAGAATGTGCTGCTAGTCCAGCAAAAGCTAGCGGTGCTCGGATACTTTGCAAGCAGTTTCATGAGATGGTCAGTCGGGGGGTGGCTCGTGCCAGCTTGGACGTTGCCCGGATTGACGGGGTCGGGGGTTCCTGCCAGCGGAGGGTGATGGACGGAGCTGCATGGAGGAATCTGATCAGACCTAAATGAAACAGCCATTGTCGCCTCCGACAGACTGCTATGATGACGTTGAGATGGAGTAACTTTTAGCCTTTCAAACTCAGCTGGGAAAGCCTGTTTTTGCGTAAATGATACCATGGCTTTCTTAGCTCGGCTAAGATCTTTCAAAGATATGCACTGATAACTAAGTGTTGACTTGAAAGCTTGCAGCTGTGATGCTAACTTCTGCTGGTGAGAGTGTATGTTGATGTTGGGAGTAAGCTCTTTCCTTTTGGTTGCCAGGGCTAGTATGTAATCTTCAAACCTTTGAATCCAAGCCACAGCTTTTAATAGTCTGGTCCAGTCTGAGACGAAATTGAGAAGCTTATGAGTTGGACTTGAAACATCTTGGTTTATAGCATTACACAAAAGAATGCAACATTTGACCTCTGGGTCATTTTGTGTTGGAGAACAACATTTCATGGTGTCTTATGGCCATGTGTGCTTAGGTTCCCAAAGGAATTCTGGTCCATGAATTGGGTTATACTCAGCCCTCTTGAGGAATCATCTGCTGGATTGTGTTTACTGTCAATGTACCTCTGTTGTTGGGTGCTACTGTTTTGTCTTATGATGGAGACTCTGTTTGCACAAAAAGTGTGAAACCTTGCAGTTTCATTGGCAGTGTATGTTAATACTGCCTGACTGTCCAGAACAAGGAATTTTGTAAGGGGGAGCTGCAGTTCTGATTTCAGGATTTTGTCTACTTTAACCACCAACAGTGCAGCTGTCAGTTCAAGTCTTGGAGTGGTCATTTGCTTTAAGGATGCAACCCTTGCCTTTCTTGCCATGAAAGAGACATGTATCTCACCTCTGGTATTACTCATCCTCAAATAGCTTACTGTCCCATAACCAGTTTCACTTGCATCAGCAAAATGGTGCAGCTGAATAGATTGTGGCTTTTCAAAGTCATTAGGCTTGATGCATCATGAAGTACTAAAGTCTGCCAATTTGGGAAGGTCTTCAGTCCAATTAAGCCATTGTGTAGTCTGAAGTGTGGCTATTGGCTCATCCCACCCATAGCCCTGTTTACAGAACTCCTGTAACAGCTGCTTGACTGGGAGTGTGAGGGGTGCAAGAATGCCAAGTGGATCTTAAATGGAGCTTACCACTGATAAGATTCTCCTGCTTGTGTGTGGTTTTTCAGGGACTGCAATGTCAAAACTAAAATGTCTGCTTCTACACACCACTGTAGTCCTAGTGCACGATCTGTAGGCAGCTGATCCTCCAAGTCCAGAGAGCTGAGATCTATCCCACTTTCTTCTTTCCCTATTGTAGAGAGTACAACTTTGCTATTGCTCACACACTTGGTGCGCTGGAATCCCTTTTACTGCACAGCTCCACTAGGTCAGCTCTCAGTTGCACTGCACCACAGTCAAACACCACCTTGAGTGATTTTTTTCTCGGGGTGGTAGACTTCATGTTGTGGGATATACCAAGTTCTTCCTATGGCTTGATCCACTGCTTCCTGTGGGACATATTCTTTGATTAAGATATCATTAAGAAATTCTGTATATTCTCTGTGGAAAGACTAATTTTTCCTAAACTTTCTCTTCAGGTTCAGCAGATGTTGCATGGCAATATGGCGATTGTTAGGCATTTGTACATCATCTTTCCTAAAGCATAAATTAAGAGTATAGTGCCCATCAATAAAGGAGACTGAATCATTTACATTCTGAAGAAAATTTATCTTCTATTGACATTTCACGCTTTTCTTCTGATGCATTTTCATTAAAGTCGTGATTGCACTGACTGATCAGTAGCTTTTCCAGATTAGCTACAGAGATTCTGTTCACTGTGGCAGATCAGTCATGGGTACTGGATTCTTTACCTCTTAATGGACCGTCGATTAGCCATCCTATTAGTGTCTGTAGAGGCCAGTCTGAGCATAATTTATGCCTAATGAATTTAAGTTCTAAATTTACATATTTCAGTTTGTAATTTGAGTTTTTGATGGTTCATATACTCCTTTGCTGATGTTAATATAAATTTTGGTTATGGTTGTGTTTTTGTTAACTGCCATTCATGGGTCGGAAAAAGGTGGATTGTCATTTTCAGCCTTAAAAAGGTGGATTGTCCTCTCCGGGTTGGGGACAGGCTCCTGCCCCAAGTGGTGGAGTTTAAGTTTCTTGGGGTCTTATTCACGAGTGAGGGGAGAATGGAGTGAGAGATTGACACATGGACCGGAGCAGCATCTGCAGTGATGCGGATGTTGTACCAGTCTGTTGTGGTGAAGAGGGAGCTTAGTTCTAAGGCAAAGCTGTCAATTTACCAGTCAATCTGCGTTCCTACTCTCACCTATGGTCACAAGCTTTGGGTAATGACCGAAAGAATGAGATCGCGGAAACAAGTGGCTGAAATGAGCTTTCTCCGTAGGATCACTGGACTCACCCTCAGAGATAGGGTGAGGAGTTCAGTCATCCGGGAGAGGCTCAGAGTAGAACCGCTGCTCCTCCACATTGAAAGGAGTCAGTTGAGGTGGTATGGGCATCTGATCAGGATGCCTCCTGGACGCCTCCCACTTGAGGTGTTCCGGGCACGTCCCACTGGGAGGAGACCCTGGGGCAGACCCAGGACTCGCTGGAGAGTGCTATGTCTCCCAACTGGTCTGGGAACGCCTTGGTATCCTCTCTGAAGAACTGGAGCAGGTGGCTGGGGAGTTGGAAGTCTGTGCTTCCCTGCTTAAACTGCTGTCTCCGTGACCCGGACCTCCGGAAAAGTAGTAGAAGATGGATGGATAGATGGATTCATGGGTGGATTATTGTGTGGGTGGAGCCATAGTCGCGTTCTATTTGTATAGAACGCAACAAACAAGTCACGTTCTTGTTTGTTTGTAGAGATTACCGAGGCATCATACCAAACAGTTTTTGACCGTCCATACATCGTCAATACAAGTCAGTAGAATTGCAGTTGGATCTACTTTGTGACACATCATGGTGAGCCAATAAACAAGGAAATATGACTCAGCTCTGGTGAGTATAGAACTCTTTTAGGAACTTTAAATATGGACACGCGTCAAACTAAGCTTGCCCCGGTGATCCAAGTGACAGTTTAAAAGTTAGATAAAATTGGTGAAGCAAGTGGAAAATTTTCACTACAAATTAAGTCAAAAACTGGGTTGATGAAATAATTACCTGGACGCCACTGGCCAAGAATGAATAACAGGCTCGCTTGCCCACCTTGATTGTTTCATCTCTGGTTGGCTTTGAATATCGAAAGACATGCAGGTCTTTTTGTTGTGGAGATTGTGATATCCAATCCTCTGGTTGAGCAAACTCATTTGTGCTGCTTCCTTGTGTACATGTTTGCCTTATAGTTTATTTGCTGAAGTCTGTCTGATAAATGACAGAAGGAATTGCTGTTGACGTTGCTTGCCAAAAGAGAGCGACAAAGCTAACAGAAAAGGATGTGGAAGAAAAACTTCCCCATTATTTGAATGCAAAAACAGCAGAACTTGGACAGCTCACTGCTAAATCCAATGAAATAAGTGATTTGTTGAAAAATGAATGTAACTTTGAAGAAGTCAAAGTAAAAACGAAGGAGTTTAAAGCCACTTTAGAGGTGTTTAAAGAGCTTAATCTGTCTGCTGTATCTAAATGATGATGAGCAAAGTACTGATCAAGAAAACTGATTTAAACCAAAGCTAACAAGCTTTGCAGAGATTGCTCAAATGGCTGAAGGGTGGCTCAAAGACATTCAAGAAAGCCCTGAAAGGTCACAAGTTTGTCATGATGATGTGTCACATATGGATAGTATGTCAATGGTGTCAAAGTCCAGAAGAGCAAGGTCTCACTGTAGCCTCTCTGTCCTATCATCAGCTTCTTCTGCACGCCTTAAAGAGGAAGTAAGGAGAACAGCTTTAGAAGCTGAAGCAGCTGTGCTCAAGCAAAAGCAAGCCCTGGCATTAAAAAAGCACAGTTAGCTGCTGAAAGGGAGGAGTTAAAATTCAAACAGCCCTTGTAGTGTCTAATGCGAAAATTAAAGTCTATAAAGAATATAATCATTCTGAAACATATGGTATGAATGATTATGTTGATGCAGCAGATACTGTGAGTTCTACTATGAAGATGTTCAATACTGCAGAAGAAAAGGTTCCTGATGGCGTAGAATACACCCAGGTGTATAGTCAACCCTCTGTTGCAGTCCATGCAATACCTGGGGCTAAACCTTAAGTTCAAAGACTACCGAAGCCCAAAGAAAAAGACATGGCATTTAATGCAGGCCTGCCACAACTCGCTGACAGCTCAAGAAGGGCTTATGATGTCATGAAAAGACAAGCTGGTATTACAGAAATGCTGGTTAAACACCAACAATTATCTTGTTTACCTTAGCTTGATGGTCCTGTGTTCTGTGGGGATCCACTTGATTTCAGATCATTTCAGAAGGCTTGAGCATGTTGTGCGTTCAAAAACGGACAACAGTGCAGATAAGCTTTATTTTCCAGAGCAGTTCACGAAAGCTGAACCGCAGGAGCTTGTGAAAAGTTGCCATCACATGTCTCCCAATCATGGCTATAGAGAAACAATGTCTTTGTTAGAGGACCATTATGGGAACCCTCTTAATATTGCAACAGCCTTGATGGAAAAATTGTTCGAGTGGCCACAGATGAAGTTAGAGGATCCTAAAGCACTCAACAGCTTCTCACTTTTCCTTTTGAGTTGTTGTAATGCTTTGATTGATGATGATTATATGGATGAATTAGACAACCCTGTTAACATGAGTGATTATCTCAAAGCTGCCATATAAAATCAGAGAAAAATGGAGAGCTGTGGCCTTTGAACTCAAAGAAAGAAAGGGAACAAGAGTAAGATTTGTTGATCTTATCGCCTTTGTGGATCACCAGGCAAAAATAATAAATGATCACTTGTTTGGCAACATACAAAGTCAAGGTCCTGAAAGAAAATCATTTGAGGTGGAAAAGAAGGCAACAACAGATAAGTCAGGAGGAAGTAGTTTTGCTACTAATGTCTTTATTTGTATTGAAGATGAAAGCTGTAAGTTAAAGACAAAGGATGCAACTGTGTGTACTGGTAGTGCCTTTGAAAAGCCATGTTTGTTTCGCAGAAAGAGCCATGTTATGGGAGACTGTCATCAACTTATAGATACTACTTAGACTTAACCACAGTTTTTTCCTTAACTCTCGTAGGTTTATCCTGAATGTCTCCATATACCGGATCAGAAAGGATCCTTATTGCTTCTCAAGAAATGCCACAAGGTCTGAAAATTGTGGTCTGCTGTTTTGTCTTTCCTGAAATTCAGACACATATGACCGCTATCTTTCCCTTAATTTGTAGGGAAGTTTCATGATCAGGGTTTTTAAGTTTGAAGACAAATTGATTTCACTTGAGTATTTCATTTCCTTCATTGCATTCCAGCAACTCTTCCTGTAAAAGTTTGTAATGAATTTGAGTCTTCTATTTTAACTGCAGACCATTCCAAAGTCTTCTTCATATAGGCAGAACAAATGAGAACTCATCTCCATAATGTTCTCTTAACAAAGCCTTTGCCCTTTCATAACCTCTGTCTGGGCTCATGTGAAGACGGCTCCTAACAAGATCTCTTGGAAGGCCACTGGTGTACTGATCAAGAAAGTAAAGTCTGTCAGCACGACTGTCTGTCTTAAGCTCAACTGCATGTTCAAAAGCACTAATAAATAATCTATATGAAAGAAGATCACCACTGAAAATTGGTATTTCTTTATGAGGGAGACTTGATTGCTGTTGTTGTCACAAGAATTGATCATTTTGATGCTGGAGGAGCTCATTTAGCAGTAGGCTGTGCCATCCTAAGTGCTCGAGGAGAGGTTCCGCAGGTCCTTCCAACCTACGGCTGTCAGACTTTATAATCTAAATGGTGCTGCTGCTCATTGAGGCCGTATAAAACGTCACAACTTTGCACAACAGAGGTCGTGCCCTCCAATACACAACTAAGACAATTACAGGTACATCTCAAAAAATTAGAATATCATGAAAAAGTTCAATATTTTTTGTCACTCATTTCAGAAAGTGAAACCCATATATTATATAGATTCATTACACAGAGAGTGATATATTTCAAGTGTTTATTTATTTTAATTTTGATGATTATGGCTTACAGCCCTTGAAAACCTCAAATTTAGTTTCTCAAAAAATTAGAATATTACATAAAATTAATTTTAATAAATGTTGCCTGTGCCTGTGGCACTGCTGAGGTGTTATGAAGGTCTAGGTTGCTTTGATAATGACTTTCAGCTCGTCTGCATTGTTGGGTCTAGTGTCTCTCATCTTCCTCTTGACAATCCTCCATAGATTCTCAGTGGGGTTTAGGTCAGGAGAGTTTGCTGGCCAATCAAACACAGTGATGCCATGGTCATTAAACCAGGTTTCGATACTTTTGGCTGTGTGTTTGTGTGTGTGTGGGGTGCCAAGTGCTGCTGGAAAATGAAATCAGCTTCTCCATAAAGCTTGTCAGCAGAGAGAAGCATGAAGTGTTCTTAAATTTCCTGGTAGACAACTGCACTGACTTTGGTCGTGATAAAACACAGTGGACAAACACTGACCCATTATTCTCAAAAATAAAATCAGACATTGGGAGGTGGAACATCATCCCTTTTTTTTAAATTTACATTCAAGGATACAAGCAGTAAAAATGAATATTCTCCCTCGTTCTCTATGTTTTTCGATCTCTTCCAGTAGAAGTGAACGACAGACATTTTAAAGAATGGAATAAATGGATCTCCCGGTTTACACTACCGTTCAAAAGTTTGGGGTCACTTAGAAATTTCCTTATTTTTGAAAGAAAAGCACTTTTTTTCAATGAAGATAACTAAACTAATCAGAAATACACTGTATACATTGCTAATGTGGTAAATGACTATTGTAGCTGCAAATGTCTGATTTTTGGTGCAATATCTACATAGGTGTATAGAGGCCCATTTCCAGCAACTATCACTCCAGTGTTCTAATGGTACAATGTGTTTGCTCATTGCGTCAGAAGGCTAATGGATGATCAGAAAACCCTTGTGCAATCATGTTAGGTCTGCAATGCTGCAATTGCTGCAAATGGAGGATTCTTTGACGAAAGCAAAGTTTGAAGGAAAAAAATATTTCAAATACAAATCATTATTTCTAACCTTGTCAATGTCTTGACTATATTTTCTATTCATTTTACAACTCATGGTGGTAAATAAGTGTGACTTTTCATGGAAAACACAAAACAGTTGTCTGGGTGACCCCAAACTTTTGAACGATAGTGTTGTGGAGTGTGTAATTGACGAGGCAGGTTTGTCTCAAGGCAGTTTATTACACGTCTCCAACATGAGCATAGTAGAAAGAGAACATCTCAGAAAAAACTCGTCCCTTATATACTCAGGTCTCCCCACAGCTCACAAGTCACATTGCATTCACATCAAAGGTAACCTTGCATTTCCTCTTTAATCCCTTAGCATCCCTCTCACAGTCTTTGGCCCACAAAGGATCCTCCAAGCAGTCTCTCGCATATAAAAGATTACACTTTCACAGCTTCCTGTTATCTCCAAGGAAACTCTGCACTTTGTTCTTATCTAAGATGTGAGGCATTATGCAAGGCATTAAGTAAGTCACATGTGGCTACACCGCCCCCCCCAAACATTTTAGACCGAACAAAAGAATAACAGTCTGCATGCTGTGATAGAATCATTACACATCAATCCACATGCTGCTTGGGCTTCAGTCTTCTCCCGTATCTGCTGTAACGAGGATTCACTGCCTCAGCGGCGCTGTCATGCTGGGGAGCTGCTGTCTGGGGGGGGGTGCAAACCTTTTGTCAGTCCCTGCGGGTGTTCTGGGGAAATTTTACTCTGGGAAGCTCCTCGTGGGGGTCTTCCACACCGAGGGGCCCTCACCAACAGCACTTGCTCGTCCGCCACCACAAAAGCGGGTTTGAGTCTGTTTAAGCCAACCTTTTCCCTCCTACCCCCCAAATCTAGCAAAAAATGCCTGTCCCCTGTTTCCAGCACTCTGAACGGTCCATCATAAGGCGGTCGCAATGGGGGGCGATGTGCATCGTGTCTGACAAAAACAAACTCCGCGTTTTTCAAAGTTTTAGGTACAAAAACGCGCGGAAAACTGTGGTGGGCAGGGCCGGGCAGCGTGCCTGTGTCGATGCCATGCTGCAACAGCCGAGATGGGGAGCTGCCCAGTGCAGGATTATTTGGGAGAAACTCCCCGGGCAACCGAAGTGGCTGCGTAAAAACGAGTTCGGCTGGGGAAGCCTCTAAGTCCTCTTTAGGCGCAGAACGTAACCCCAATAAAAACCCACGGTAGCTTGTCTACCCAATTTGCATCCATCAGTGACGCTCTGAGAGCTGCTTTCAATGACCTGTGAAAACGTTCGCATAACCCATTAGCCTGTGGATTGTACGCGGTTGTACGGTGAATTGTGACGCCTAGGCTGCGGGCCATTGTTGACCAAAGTTCGGAAACGAATTGAGGGCCTCTGTCGGACGTAATATCCGACGGGACTCCAAAACGCGCCAGCCATGCTGTTACAAACGCGCGCGCCACCTCCTCGGCTGTGGTTGACGCTAAAGGAGCCACCTCCGGCCAGCGCGTGGTGCGGTCCACCATTGTCAGAAGGTGCGTGCACCCCTGTGATGGCGGGAGGGGACCCACGAGGTCCATGTGAACGTGGTCAAACCTCTTAGCCGGAATGTGAAATGGCTCCAAGGGAGCTCTCGTGTGTCTGTGTACCTTGGCTCGTTGGCACGCCATGCAGGCTGCCGCCCACTCTTTAACTTGTTTGCGGAGGCCCGGCCACACAAATTTTTCTGCTACCATTTTGACTGACGCGCGCACCCCCGGCTGCGCCAAAGAATGAATCGAGTCAAAAATGCGGCGGCGCCATGCTGCCGGTACCACGGGACGCGGTCTCCCCGTGGAGACATCACAGATTAGAGGGGGCATACCGTCTTGCAGCACCCTGCTCTCCAGCCTTAACCCTGTTGGTCCAGACTGGAGCGCGCGCACATCCGCGTCACTAACCTGCTCCGCGGCCATGGCTGTGTAATCTATCCCCACGCGGACGGGGGCAGCCACGGCGCGCGAGAGGCAGTCTGCCACTACATTCAGTTTACCCGACACGTGCTGAATATCGGTAGCAAACTCTGAGATCACGGCTAGCTGCCTCTGCTGCCGGCCCGACCACAGTTCTGAAACTTTGGCCATCGCGAATGTTAGTGGCTTGTGGTCAACGAACATGGTGAAACAGCGCCCTTCTAGCCAGAACTAGAAGTGGTGAATGGCCAAATGGAGAGCCAGCAACTCCCTGTCAAACGCGCTGTATTTACGTTCACTATTGCGCAAGGTCCTGCTGAAAAAGGCGAGTGGCTGCCAAGCCCCGGCTACATGCTGTTCCACGACCGCCCCTATGGCCACATCTGACGCGTCAGTGGTGAGCGCTATGCGGGCCGTTGGGTCTGGATGTGCCAACAACGCAGCGTTTGCCAGGGCTGCTTTGACTTACAAGAATGCTCGCTCCCGCTCCGGGGACCACTCGATCTTATTCGCGGGTTTCTGTTTTTTGAGCGCGGCATACAGCGGTTGCATGAGTTGCACTGCGCGGGGGAGGAAACGGTTATAAAAATTCACCATTCCCAAAAACTCCTGTAACGCCCTGACCGTCTGCGGCCGGGGGAAGTCTGCTACCGCGCGCACTTTGTCAGGTAGCGGAACCGCTCCTTCGGGGGAGACGCGGTGTCCTAAAAAATCGATCTGCGTCACCCCAAACTGACACTTCGCTGGGTTGATTATTAACCCGTGCTCTCCCAACCTCCGGAAAACTGCCGCGAGATGGTTTTCGTGTTCGTCTTCGGACGCGCTGGCTACCAAGATATCGTCCAAGTAGACGAACATGAAAGGGAGATCGCGCAGCACCGCGTCCATCGTGCGTTGGAACGTCTGTGCAGTCCCTTTAAGCCCGAATGGCATGTGCAAAAACTCGAATAGAACAAATGGAGTTATCACCGCTGTTTTGGGTATGTCCTCAGCGCGCACTGGGACTTGGTGGTAACCGCGGACCAAATCTATTTTAGAAAAAACGCGCGCCCCCGCCAAATGAACGGAAAAATCTTGGATATGAGGGATTGGGAAGCGGTCATGCGCTGTGGCATTGTTCAACCTGCGGAAATCCCCGCAAGGTCGCCACGAACCGTCAGCTTTCGGGACCATGTGTAGCGGGGAAGCCCATGGGCTGTTCGAACGCCTGATGATGCCCAACATCTCCAGGTTGGCGAACTCCTCGCACGCTATGGCCAGTTTAGCTGCGTCCAAGCGCCGAGGTTTTGCAAAAACGGGCGGCCCGGTGGTGGTAATAAAATGTTCCACCCCGTGTTTAGTGACGGCTGCCGAAAATGTGGGGACCGTGAGTGCTGGGAACTGAGTGAGCAGTGTGTTGAACTTACCGCTTGCAGCTGTGACGTTGGCTTGTGCTGTTGGTCGGGCCGCTCGAGCTGTACAGGGAATAGAATCAAAAGAAAGTGCATTAACCAGGCGCCTGTTAGCTAGATCAACCAACAAACCATGTGAGCACAAAAAATCAGCCCCCAATATATTGAAATTCAATGCTGCTATGACAAAAGTCCACTCAAATGTACGGCCATGTAGAGACAGAAGCAGAGTCCTCTCACCAAAAGTCTTAATCTCTGAGCCGTTCGCTGCTGCCATCTCGGGGCCGCTGGAACCTGCTAGCCGGTCAGCGTAGGAAGGCGTGATGAAACTCAACTGGGCGCCTGGGTCCACGAGGATATGCCTCCCCAAACGTGCGTCCGTCAAGTAGAGCAGCTTGTTCTCCTCCCCGAGGGCCGCAGCTGCTACCGACCCCCTGTCTTGGCGTTTCCCGAGCGCTTGAACTGGCACGGTGGTACACATTTGCGTGCCTTCTCTGCAAAGCGGCGGTGGTAGAAACAAAGGGTGTCTCCTCCGCGTTCCTTGGCCCCCGCCGCTGCCGTCGTCGGTGGCTCTGATACCGCTGTCAATGGCTCCCTGCCATCTCCGGCCATCGCGCCGAGCTCCGTCGCTGCCGCCGTGGCCGTGCGTTCTCTGCTGGCCATGACAATCCGATTCGCCTCCCGGGCCAGCGCACGGTAGTCCCGCTTGGCCAACAATGGTGAACTGGCCAGGGCTGCTCTCGTCGCTGACGGCAGGTTCCTGAGGAAGAGGTGGGTAAAGATGAAGTGGTCATCGTCCGAGCCTTTCAGCCTCAGCATCTTCTCCATCAGGTCAATGGGCGTGCAATCTCCCAACCCGGACAGCGCCAGGAGTCTCTCTGCTCTCTCCTCCACCGAGAGTGTGTAGTGCTAGATGAGTGCAGCCTTCAACGCGCCGTATTTGTCGCTGGCTGGTGGCTGCTCCAGAAGGCTCTCCACATGCTGAGCCGTGTGGTTATCGAGCTTTGCGATCACATGGTAGAATTTTGTGTCGTCTACCGATATTCCCCGGAGGGCGAACTGTGCCTCAACCAGGTGGAACCAGGAGCGTGGGTTGTGCTGCCAAAAGTCCGGTAGGTGGACCGTAAAGGCATACGCTTGGCTGGGGGCTCCCAACGCTGCTGGCCCCGGGGAATTCTCTTCTTGCTGCATGCTACGTCTTGGGTCACCAGTGTGGAGTGTGTAATTGACGAGGCAGGTTTGTCTCAAGGCAGTTTATTACACGTCTCCAACATGAGCATAGTAGAAAGAGGACATCTCAGAAAAAGCTCGTCCCTTATATACTCAGGTCTCCCCACAGCTCACAAGTCACATTGCATTCACATCAAAGGTAACCTTGCATTTCCTCTTTAATCCCTTAGCATCCCCCCTCACAGTCTTTGGCACACAAAGGATCCCCCAAGCAGTCTCTCGCATATAAAAGATTACACTTTCACAGCTTCCAGTTATCTCCAAGGAAACTCTGCACTTTGTTCTTATCTAAGATGTGAGGCATTATGCAAGGCATTAAGTAAGTCACATGTGTGGCTACAGTGTATCTGGCAGGGTAAGAAACCAAGGATTTGGTTTAGTACTTTACAACTAGAGAAAGAAAACGGAGGAGCGGCTCTTATATGTTTAGAGAGATACCATAATGCCTCCCAGCTGGTTCCCCTATTACATTGGTGCCATGAAGACTATAAGGCTAGGTGGAAGGAATTAGAAATTCAAATGTCACCAAACTTTCTCCTACAAGCAGCTATTGCAGACAGAAGTCTGGTAGCTAAATTAGAAGATACAGTAAATCCTTGGATAAATTTTACATTAAAAATTTGGCAGAGTGACTAATTTATGTGGTATTTCCCATTCATTAATTCCTTTTAGATGGTGTGCCCACAATACAGATTTACTTCCTAATAGACTAGATAAAAGATTTGACTCTTGGTCAAAAAAGGGACTTACAACCTACCTTTAATTTACACACAAGGGAGCATTGTAGAGTTTCCAAGCATTGAAGGGTACAGTAAGTATGATCTGGAACAAAGGGACTTTTTTAGATTCCTCCAATTACGTGACTATGATAACCATAATTGTAAATTAACAAATTTGCCAACAGTAACATCCAAATTCCACCATATTCTTAATATTTCCTTCAGTCACACCCTCAATAGAGTAATTAAAAAGCTGTATAATGTACTATCGTTACTATCCTTGCTCACCTCCGCCCCCTGGTGGGACCAGCGATGGATCCACTCCAGTTCGCCTACCAGCATAGCATTGGGGTAGAGGATGCAGTGATCTTCCTCCTTCACCGTTCTCTGTCCCACCTGGAGAAGCCCGGGAATGTGGTGAGGATCATGTTCTTTGACTTCTCCAGTGCTTTCAACACCATCCAACCGATGATCCTGAAGGACAAGCTACTGTGCGCAGGGGTGGACCAGCACCTGTCATCATGGATCCTGGACTACCTCACTAACTGGCCACAGTTTGTGAGAACCCGGGACTGTGTGTCCGACACGATCATCGGTAGCGCTGGGGCCCCCCAGGGAACGGTTTTGGCTCCCTTCCTGTTTACCCTTTATACTGCGGACTTCTCACACAACACAACACACTGCCATCTACAGAAGTTCTCTGACGACTCTGCAATCGTCGGCCTCATCTCCAATGGAGATGAAGCTGAATACAGAGGACTTATCCAGGACTTCGTGGACTGGTGCCATCGGAACTGCCTCCAGATCAACGCGAGGAAAACTAAGGAGCTGGTGGTGGACTGCTGCAGGCAAGGACAACCCCTCACAGCACCAGTGAACATCCAGGGAACAGACATCGAGATGGTGACATCCTACAAGTACCTGGGTGTTCATCTGAACAATAAACTAGACTGGTCACACAATACCGATGCACTCTACAGGGATGAGAATCCTCCGCGGATCCGAGGAATTCCTCGGATTTGATCATGTCTAGGGTCATTCTCGTGAATCGTCTAAATTCGAGGAGAAATTTTTGGGGTGGGGTGGGGTTGGGGGGGGTTTGTTATGAGCGGTGAGTTGTATTTTCGATCAGCTGCTCAAATCCACCGCGCAGAACGCGCTACCCAGCAAGATCAGTAATGTAATGTAACAAGGCCACTGATTGGCTGATACTTATTGAAGCAACCAATCGACGATTTTGTTATTCCTTTGTCATATCCCACATGCGGAGCGAAATGCAAATGGCGGACAATTCAATCAACCGAGTTTTCCCGATTTCGTGAAAATGGTGAACCTAAAACTCACGAAAGACAACAAAGCAAGAAGACAAAGGGATAAGGAACAAGTTTCGTTGGGAATGGCTCGAAAAAAAACAGAAACATCTCAAAATTGTGGCTACAAGGAGATGGAACTACTTGCTCGTGCTGCGTTCAAAACGATCGATGGACACGGTTAAATTCAGATGCCAGTCAAAGTTCATCACAATCGGCCCCGATTACAGCAATTAGTGATTGTTAGACACATTCCGAGGTAAGATTTTTTTTCTCGTTATAAATAATGTACTTGAGAATTTTCGTGTAATGAATTTGTTATGAAATAGCATGTGTAAGTTGTGACGTCATGCCTGTTTTGAAACACTTGATAATTTGAAACACTAATTAAACATCTTTTAGGTTTTACTTACTTTCTTAGATTATCTTTCAAATATTAAAATATACTAATATGCAACTTTTTTATATTCCTAGTAACACTAACAAATGCACACTTTAATAAATCAAAATGCTTGCAGAATGTCAGTATATTTTAATAAATGGGTGATGGACTTGGTGATGGAATTTTGTTAATATTTATAATTTATTTTACTTGGTTAAATTATTTTGTCTGTTCTAGAACTATGTAAATGTAATTCTGTGTCAGTTCTAGGGGCGGCTGTGGCGCAGGTGTAGTGTGACCGACTACTGATCGGAGGGTCATGGGTTCGATTCCCACTCTGTCTGAAGTCTGCATGTCAAAGTGTCCTTGAGCAAGACACTGAACCCCCAGTTGCCTGTGTGTGTATGGCAGCTCTGCCGCCATCAGTGTGTGAATGGGTGGATAGCAGGATCTGTAAAGCGCTTTGGTCATCCAGAGATGAGAAAAAGCGCTATACAAGTGAACACCATTTACCATTCTGAACATATTAAATAGTAATAAAATATAATTTAGTATTATTACATCAACATACCATTCAGATATCATAAATTTACACATGTGATGCAGCAGCAGATTAAAAAGGTAAACTATAAATGCATTTGTACTTACTTCTAACTTTAAATATAAGACCACATTTGAGCATTCTAAAACACCAGATTTTGTTAGCTTCTGGGGGGCATTGGTGGGACCCCCCACCAAGGCTCTGCCTTGGATCCAGCTTGGGGGACACAGGCCTAACTAAGACCCCCGGCTTAGTTTCTTCTTTTTTTCCCAAACCCCATTCTCATCCCTGACTCTACAAGAAGGGACAGCACAGGCTGTTCCTACTGAGGAGACTCAGGTCTTTTGGTGTACAAGGGGCGCTGCTGAAGACATTCTATGACACGGTGGTGGCATCAGCCATCACTTTTGGAGTGGTCTGCTGGGGCAGTGGCATTACTGCAGCCGATAGGAAGAGACTGAACAAACTGATCAAGAAAGCTAGCTCTGTCCTGGGGCAGCGCCTTGACCCGGTGGAGGAGATAGGAGAGAGAGAAGGACGGTGGCTAAACTGTCATCTCTGCTGGAATCCGAGTCCCACCCTATGCAGGACATACTGAACGCACTGAGGAGCTCATTTAGCAGTAGACTACATCATCCTAGGTGCCCAACCAAGAGGTTTCGCAGATCCTTCCTACCTACGGCTGTCAGACTGTATAACCTAAGCAGGGCTGCTCACAGAGATAGCAAAAAAACGTGACAACCTAATAGTATTGAATGCAAAAGACGCAACAGACTTACACAATGGTCCCCTCCAGTATACAACTAGGACAGTATCGGTCGCTACGGAGGGTGACAATATGTATGGGTACATATTCATACTATTTGGGATAACTAAGTAGACGGTTATGCTGTTTATTCCATGTCGCTACAATGCTCCGCACTTTGTATATATATTTATATATTGATGTGTATGTAAGTATATCCACTGCTCTTATTTATATCTTCCGTATCTTCTTAATTATTGCTCTGAGTGTTGCTATCCCTGTGCTGTTGCAGTCCTAGAATTTCCCCATTGTGGGACTAATAAAGGCTTATCTTATCTTATCTTATTTCAAAACTCCACTGCAGGGAAAATATAAGCAACTACATTGAAAATGTTGGAGACGATGCAGATTTTTGTAAGCAAACTACTACCACATATTCTGGGGAAGTCCAAAGTTGAATTCTTATTGGGGAGGTATTCATAAAACACTCAATACAATATTTAAGGTCAAAATACCACTGGAGTTTGAGAATTTGTGCTTAGGAAATGTTCTGAGTTTGAAACAGAGAGGGAATATAAAGCTGCTGCAAATCCTTTTGGCAGCTAGTAAGAAATGCCTAACAAGGAAATGGATAAATCCTATCCACCCTCACTAACAGAATGGCATGAGATAATTTTGGAAATATTTAAAATGGAAAAGCTGACCCATTATGTGAGACCTCAGAGAGACAAATTTGGAAAAAATGGATGGAGTTTATAACCTAATAAGAGCAGACTTTATATGACTCGCTGTCTTTTAAACACCCTTTCTTCTGCTTCCTGACTTATTGACAGATCTTTTGGCTCAAATGTATCCACCTTATTCCTAGGCCCCATGATGCCTTGCGTGAATTATGGTAGCAACTTCCAGTACTAGTTTAGAACGTATGGCTGTCACTGAAACGGGACACTTTTCCTTTTTAAAAACAATGACTTCAGCATCAGAAATGCGTGAACATGGCCTTTTACGCCTCAAAAACAGTAATATAATCATACCACTTCCCACAACTATCGAGGGATAGGAAGATGAGCTTAAAAAGTGGCCTGGCAGACTGTAGCTCTGTTTGTTAGCACTGCTACTAAGATGCTAATGCTGTAAACAAGTAAAAGCTCTGAGATCTGTGACCCGTGCTGGCAAAATGAGTCACTTTGAGGAACTTATCAAAACTTAGGTACCGTAACGTTTTTTTTTTTTCTATATTCTGTATTGAAAGACCTTCAAAATGATATTTAATTTGTAGGAAGTGCACAAAAACGAACCCAGAAAAAAGCTGATTTGTTTATATTTTGACTCAGTTTAAAACGCGTGTTCGTTCGGTCGGGAGTTAGGGTCTTTTGCAAGAACATGTATATTTTTAGAAAGTACGGTTTCTAAGCTTTCCAATGATACCAGGCACTCACAGGGGTTTTCCCCGTACTTGCTGCTAGCAAACAAAGAAAGAGTCATGATTTATGACTTCTCGTGCCTGTAGCTCGGACACGGTGTGCATTCCGACTCATTTTGCCGACATGGGTCACATATATCAATGTCTCCACCTCAATAAAGTCAGCTGTATTTTGTTAAAATATGTTGGACATAATCAGATTTACCGCAGAGCAGATGTAGAATCTCGTCAGAGCCACAAAGAAGCCTCCAATTATCCAGTCTATGGCACAACCATGAACACCAGCAGTATCAGAACTACGCCAAAACATTCAACAAATACAAAAACTAGAAGAGCTGAAATTAGCTGCCACTTGAGTGCAAAACACATACTGTATGTGGACTATACATTAAAATGAATTAGAAAAACTTTTAAAAATGCTATTTTAAATGCCCCACTACTCTACTCTTGCTGATTTAACACTACCTCAGCCGAAACTGGAAGCTCCGCCCATAATCGTTCCTACAGCGGCACCCCCAGGAATAAGGTGGATGGAGTTGACCAATGTTGTTAAACAATGTTTTGGTTTTTCACTTAAAAGCATAAGCAATACTGAGCATGGTAAAGAGAATGTATGCTGTATATATAGGAGATGAAATAATTCATCCTTTGGATTTCTAGTCACACCCACATCATAGACTGAAAATGCAGGATGTGGAGGTTCTCTCTAAAGCCTCTGGGACTCACATGCTCTCTATTCCAGCTATAAATCAAAAGATGTGTCATTGAAAGCTTGTATTTCATTGATGAAACTGATTTGTACCTTTTTCTAATAAATAAAATAAAATACTCAGAATAGAATGGGGTTTATTGTCATTGTACAGTTGTACAGCACAACGAAATTGTGGATGCCACAGCTTGGATAGAAAACAGGGTTGTAAAGACAAACTAAGGAGTCTCTAGTACAAATGGACAGTCAGTGGCTGCCAGGACTCAGGAAGTGAGGTCAAAAGACCGTCTTCCTGCTCTATCCACACCCTCCAGGTAGTGTCCTTGGCCTTATATCAGCTTCCATTCCACTCACAGTCACTAGATGGATAACTCAGACAAAGCAAGTATTACACTTCATTCATCCAAATAAAAACTCAGATTTTGGCTCCTACAACCAGAATTAAACCAGATTCAATCCAGTTTACACCAGAATTAAACCAGATTTAACCCAGTTTTTACTAGAGTTAACCAGGTTTAACTGGAGTAACCCAGTTTACACCAGAATTTAACCAGAGGTAACAAGAATTTAACCAGGTTTAACAAGCGCTAACCCAGTTTACACCAAACTTAAACCAGATTTAACCCAGTTTATATAAGAATTAACCAGGTTTAACTGGAGTTAACCCAGTTTATAACAGAGTTTAACCCAGGTTGCACCAGTGTTTAACTGAGTTTGACAAACTTTACCAGAATTTATATACCAGATTTCTAGTTACCTTGGTGTAACCTTGTCTGTGTGTGTGTGTGTGTGTGTGTGTGTGTGTGTGTGTGTGTGTGCGCGCGCGCGCATGCAGGTATCTGGACCCTGACATGTACTCCATGATTGAAGACAGTTCTGACTCCATCAGGAGTTCCAAGTTCAAAAAACTCACCAGAGCCATCTGTGAACTGGTTAGTAAGTCTGTGTGCTAGTGTCTTCATTCTCTGTGAAAGTGTGTTACATCTGTGTGTTACTGTGTTTGGGTAACACATCAGCAACATGGTGTGACTGTGTAGTTGTGAAACTGTTGTGTTAGTTGTGTAACAGTTGTGTTGTTGTTGTGTAACAGTTGTGAAACATTTGTGAAACAGTTGTGTTGTTGTGTAACAGCTGTGTGGTGTAAAAGTTGTGTAACTGTTGTGCAGCTGTGTAACAGCTGTGTAGTTGTGTAGCTGTTGTGTAACACTTGTGTTGCAGTTGTGTAACAATCGTGTGGGCTGCACGGTGGCGCAGTGGTTAGCACTGCGGCAGCACAGTTTACCCTTGGCCGGGGGATTGGGGATCGTGGGTTCGATCCCAGCCCCCGACCAACAGTGATCTGTGTGGAGTTTGCATGTTCTCCCCGTGTTGCGTGGGTTTACTCCGGGATTTCTCCGGTTTCCTCCCACATGCCAAAAACATGCATGTTAGGTTAATTGGCTGTTCTAAATTGTCCCTAGATATCTGTTTCCTATAGGCCCTTAGAATAGAGGGTTAGTATTAATGAAAGCGCTTTGAGTGGTCTTTGTGACTAGAAAAGCGCTATATAAGTGCGGGTTAGTTAGTTAGTTAGTTAGTTACATTTGTATAGTTATGCAACACTTGTGTTACATTTGTGTACTTGTGTAACAGTTGTGTTGTTATAGTTGTGTTATAGATGTGTAGTTGTGTAACAGCTGTTTTGTTGTGTAACAATTGTGTAGTTGTGCTACAGTTGTTTAACAGTTGAGTAACAGTTGTGTAGTTGTGTTACAGTTGTCTAACAGTTGTGTAGTTTTGTAACAACTGGAGTTGTGTAACAGTTGTGTTGTTTTGTAGCAGTTGTGTACTTGTGTAGCAGTTGTGTAGTTGTGTAACAATTGTGTAGTTGTGTAACAGTTGTGTCATGTTACAGTTGTGAAGCAGTTGTGTCATTGTGTCACAGTTGTGTAACAGCTGTGTAGTTGCTACAGTTGTGTAACAGCTGTGTAGTTGTGCTACAGTTGTGTAACACTTGTGTCACAGTTGTGTAGTTGTGTCACAGTTGTGTAGTTGTGTAACAGTTGTGTCGTGTTACAGTTGTGTCGTTGTGTCACAGTTGTGTAACAGCTGTGTAGTTGTGTAACAGTTGTGTAGTTTGTTACAATTGTGTAACAGCTGTGTAGTTCTGTTACAGTTGTGTAGTTGTGTAATAGTTGGGTTGTGTAGCAGTTGTGTAACAGTCGTGTTAAATTTGTATTGTTATGTAACACTTGTGTTGCATTTGTGTACTTGTGTAACCATTGTGTAGTTGTGTTAGTCGTGTAATAGTTGTGTAGCTGTGTAACAGTTGTTTAACAGCGGTGTAGATGTGTAACAGTTGTGAAACATTTGTGTAACAGTTGTGTAGTTGTATTACAGTTGTGTTGTTGTGTAAGAGTTGTGTAACAGCTGTGTTGTTGTGTAACTGTTGTGTAGCTGTGTAACTGTTGTGTAGTTGTGTAACAGTTGTGTAACAGTTGTGTAGTTGTGTTACAGTTGTGTAACAGCTGTGTAGTTGTGTTATAGTTGTGTAGCCGTTGTGTAACACTTGTATAACAGTTGTGTTGTTGTGTAGCAGTTGTGTAACAGTCGTGTTACATTTGTGTAGTTATGTAACACTTGTTACATTTGTGTACTTGTGTAACAGTTGTGTACTTGTGTTACAGTTATGTAACAGCAGTGTAGTTGTGTAAGAGTTGTGTAGTTTTGTTTCAGTTGTGTAACAGCTGTGCAGTTGTGTTACAGTTGTGTAACAGTTGTGTCATTGTGTTACAGTTGTGTAACAGTTGTGTAGTTGTGTAGCAGTTGTGTAGTTGTTTCAGTTGTGTAACAGTTGTGTAGTTGTGTTACAGTTGTGTAACAGCTGTGTAGTTGTGTAGCAGTTGTGTAGTTGTTTCAGTTGTGTAACAGTTGTGTAGTTGTGTAGCAGTTGTGTAGTTGTTTCAGTTGTGTAACAGTTGTGTAGTTGTGTTACAGCTGTGTAGTTGTGTAACAGTTGTGTAGTTGTGTAACAGTTGTGTAACAGCTGTGTTGTTGTTGTTGTTGCGTGTCAGATTGAGGACTACAGCATGGTGCGTTTCCTGCCGTTGGACCGGACGGATGAAGAAGGTGTGAACATCGTCCTGCAGCACATCGACTTCTGTATCCAGTACGGAGAAGACCTGGAGGTCAAGGAACCCAAGGTACACACTCACAACTACACACACAGCTCACTTTGGGGTGACGCAACGAACATCATCGTCATACACAACCACCCTGTTAAGATGGGCGGAGCTTCCCACTAATGAGGACGTCTCGTTAACCACATCTACTGCACCTCTGGTGACATGTAGAGTAATCGGATTACTCCTTATGTGATACTTTACCAACCTGTCTCGTAATCAGATTACTTTCCCTCCCTGACAGGAAGTGGACGAAGAACCCTCCAACCTGAACTATGATGAAATCTTTGCTGACACGGGGACCAGCTGAGGGTCATGTGAGCTGATGGTGGTGTGACTGTGTGGTGGCTGGGAGCCAGAGTCATGTGACCTGATGGAGGAATTTTTGTTGTTTTTTAATAAATGTTATTGTTCTCTGCAGTGTTAAAACTGAATAATAATAATTTAAATGTTCTATATTTTTACTAGAATAAAATTGATTCTCTGTCAGACTGGTGGTGAGTTTGTGGATGATTCAGGTTGACCAACTAACCAGCTACACTAGTTACACTAACTAGTCTAACTCCACGTTTATGTTGACCATTACCTCCATCAGACATCAGTAATGAGCAGGTTAATCTGCAGGTTTAGTTCACAGATTAGTCTAACTCTACTGACGCTGCAGGACTAACAACAGCTAGGGCCAAACTGTCCATTTCATCAAGGAGGCAAAACGACAGTACAGCAAGAAAATATCCAGACACTTTAGCAACACCAGAGATGCACGTTCCCTCTGGCGTGGCGTACAGACCCTCAACAACTACAAACCTTCACCTCAGACCTGTGCCAGTGACATCACACTGCTTAACAACCTAAATTACTTTTTTGGCCACTTTGAAGCACAAAACAGCACATCAGCATGGAAGGCCACTCCTCCTCCAGACGCGCTGGCCATAAGTCCGGATCTGGCTAGCGTGAAGAGGACCCTATGCAGGATCAACCCACGCAAGGCAGCTGGACCAGACAACATACCAGGTCGCGTTCTCAAGGACTGTGCAGAGGAGCTCAAGAATGTCCTGGCTGACATCTTCAACATCTCTCCAAGTCAAGCTGTTGTCCCCACATGTTTCAAAACTGCTACCATAATACCACTTCCAAAGAAGTCCGTCCCATCCAGCTACAATGATCACCGGCCCGTAGCACTGACCCCCAACATAATGAAGTGCTTTGAGTAGCTGGTCATGCAGAACATCAAGTCCACCCTCCCTCCCTCCCATGACCTATCTCAGTTTGCATACAGGTCAAACAGATCCACAGAAGATGCCATCACTGCTGCTCGCCATCCAGCCCTCACCCACCTGGACTCAAAGAACTCCTATGTGTGAATGCTGTTCTTGGACTTCAGTTCAGCATTCAACACAATCATCCCCCAGCTCCTAATACAAAAACTCAGACACTTTGGACTCAAAACCTCTCTCTGTAACTGGGTGATTTACTTTCTCACAGAGAGGCCCCAGGATGTGCGGGTTGGCAGCAACACGTCCCAGACCATCACACTGAGCACAGGGGCCCCAAAAGGGTGCGTGCTCAGCCTGCTGCCCTTCACCGTGCTGACCCATGACGTGTACCAGCCTACAACACCAACCACTTCATCAAGTTTGCGGATGACATGATTGTGTTGGGCTTCATCACCAACAATGAGGAGGCCAACTACAGAAATGAGGTGAACCAACTGGTCCAGTGGTGTAAAGACAATAACTTCTTCCTGAATGTGGAAAAACCAAGGAGACTGTGGTCGACTTTAGGAGGGGACACACACAGCATCCCCCTCTGATCATCAGTAGAGCAGTTGTGGAGAGGGTGAGCAGCACCAAGTTCCTGGGGGTGCACATCTCTGAGGACCTCTCCTGATCCAACAACACCATATCACTGGCCAAGAAGGCTCAAACTTACCTCCATTTCCTCCACAAGCTCAGGAGAGCACGAGTCCCACCCCCCATCATGTGCTCATTCTACCAGGTCACCATTGAGAGCGTCCTCACCAGCTGCATCACGATGTGGTATGGAAGCTGCACCACCTCCTGTCGGAAGACACTACAACGCACAGTGAAAGCAGCCAACAAGATCATTGGTACCCCTTTGCCCCCCGCCCCCCAACATCAACAGAGCCATCAACATCACAAGTGACACCTCCCACCCCTCACACTCCCTCTTCAGCCCCCTACCCTAGGGGGAAAAGGCACCATAGCCTCCGCGCCTGCTCCACAAGACTGCTAAACAGCTTTGCTCATCAGGCCATCAGGACTCTGAACTCTGTCCACCCCCCACCCGTCGACCCCGGACCATAACGCACTCACCCACACAATAACTACCTGTTGGCACAAAAAGACTGGCACACCAACAGTAATATATCAGCTGCTGTACGTATGTCTCTGCACCTTACTGCAACCATTTGCACAAATGCCATCCCTGCTGCTGTCTGTTGATGCAATATTGATCATGTGCAGTCCTATCTGTCACTGTCTGCACCTACACTACCACATTGAACTTGCTACTATGAGTATTTCTGCTTTACTTTTCTGTATATAGGATTGCTGAGTTTTATTTTTTACCCTTATTTGCACTACGGGTAGCACTACTGTACACAGACTGCTGTTGTTTTTCTAGCCTTATTCCTTTTTTTGTATTGCGCACACCTCTCAGAGAGAAATGCCATTTCAGTTCTCCTGTATGTCCTGTACTGTACGTATAGAAGGATTGACAAATATTGAATCTTTAACTAGTCCAACTCCACTAACTATTCTAACTGCACGTTTGTATTGACCATCACCTCTATCCGATGTCAGTAACCAGCAGATTAACTTGCAGGTTTACTTCACAGATTCAGATTTTAGGATCAGAGACGTCACACATCAAACAGGACTGTAGACCAGTAGTTTCCAAAGTGTGGTGCGGGCCCATTGTTGAGCCAGATTGATGCAGTAAGTTCTCAGCAGGTTGTTAAGGCTGCGTGTCCACCAAACGCATTTTTTGTCACCTGACTGCCCTGAATGTCTTTTTTCAGCATTTGTGCGCTGCGCTCTGGAAAAAAACAAAGTCTGTGCCCTGCATCGCAGCAACATCTTGTCACTCACAGCTCAGGACTTCTGCTTTTCCTATGGTCAGACTTTCTACTTTTTTGTAATAGCAGTCTCTAAATAACAATGGACAGGAAACGTATTCTAGCATTGGTACCAGCTCTGGATATAAAATATGGTGACACGGAAAACAGGAGTCTGTGTACAGACTGTACTGGCGTCCTATGTCCCACCTTTCCTTATTCTGATTGGCTGCTTAGAAAGATCTGACATTGAGGAGCTCAGCTGTAGTCTGAAAAGTTGAACTTTTTTCAACTCTTGAGTGTCCTGAGCGCTGTGACAAAAAGAGGCGACCGCTGAGAGCGTTTCAGTGCCGACGGCGCTCAGTGCTGTAAACACTGGTCTACATAGAGAATGAATAGAAAATAGTCACCCACAGCTGCAAAAACTTGTCCTCTCAGGCAGCTAGGTGAGCAGAACAGAAGTCTGCTACCCTTATTGTGCCAAAACAGATTTACTTTGCCAAAAGGAGCTTTGTACAGTACCGATCTATGTACCGTATATTGTTGTAAACTCCTCCTGTAATAACTTTTAATACTTTATTTAAATTATTTTACCCAGGAAGGACCCGACAGGATGGGGAATGGGGAAAGGAAATGTGGGGAGGGTGAAAGAAAAGGAAGAGGAACGGACAAGCCAAACAAACAAACAACTAAAACAAACAGAAGACAGACTGCTTCTTCCACCAATGATTAAGTGTGTGCATGTGAGTAGTTTGTCAGGAAGCATACGGGGGGGGGGGGGTTTGCAGCAACTTCCCCCACAGAAACCCCAAACAGGCAAGGCAGTGGCACCAACCCCCACAGGGCACAAATATCCAAGGTCAACAAGCCCCAGGAAAGCCAGGCATCTGCCCCCGGAGGGATGGCCGAGGGAGGCCAGGTGGCTGGTGTGGCAGGCCCACCCTACCCAAGCCCGCCAACCTCCACCCCCTCCCAGTGGGGCCAACGCCAGGCCCCAGGTGCCAGGAGGTCCACCAGGCACCCCCACAGCGAGCCATGCCCCCCCCCCCCAGTGC
This sequence comes from Pholidichthys leucotaenia, assembly GCA_020510985.1. Classification (NCBI taxonomy): domain Eukaryota; kingdom Metazoa; phylum Chordata; class Actinopteri; order Cichliformes; family Pholidichthyidae; genus Pholidichthys; species Pholidichthys leucotaenia. The sequence continues at coordinate 600,988 of CM035850.1, forward strand.
CACCACCATACACCCTGAGGACCCTCAAGCCCAAAGAAGCCCCCCCTCATCCAGAGGAACCCACGTAGCCGAGATGCACTACCCCCTCATTCCAGCACCTCTCGACTAGCAGACACACCCATTCCCACACCTTCACACCGTCATGCTCTCATACACACTCACATGCACTCACTCACTCTCACTAACCCACACAGTCCCACACTCGCACTCCCGGACCCATCCATTCTCTCTCACTCCTGTACCTGCTCAATCTCGCTCCCTCTCCCCCTCAGGGTCACCCACACTCACTCATGTTCACCCATTCATGCACTCTCACTCACACTCCGACCTACTCACATCCATTCATGCTCTCCCCCACACACTCACCCACCCTCATTCACCCTCATTACGTAAGACCACCGCGATGCAGATGCAGCTAGCCTGAATGCACAGAAGAAACAGGTTTGGTGGACATGCAGCCTAAATGTTTCATTTTTATTCTTTAAAACTGTCAAAATTACCAAAAATTTTTATTATGAGAGCTCAAAACTCAAAAGGAAAAAAATATACAGATTAAAGCTGTAGGTTATAATTTGATGTTGTTTATGTTGTTTTTCTGACTTATTTTTGATCTAAAATATTTCCTTCTTATCTTATTGGAATTTCTCCATTGTAGGACTAATAGACGGGATGCATTGGAACAGAATTCTTGGGAGTTACAGCAGTTACTATAGCAACACAGCACTGAGTGGCAATCATATGTGACAGCTTTATTCTGTATGCAGCAAAATGTAACAAAAATTACAGAAAATATTTAGTCACAGCAGTGCACAGTACCTTTTTTTTTTTTTTTTTTAACTTTAGATGTTAATACCAGACCATTTACTTGACTGTAGTGATGTGTGGGTGAAGACCAAGGAGCACCTGGTAAATGAAGAACTAGCACTTGCTGAGTACAAGAAGTACCCAAACGAGAAGAATCTCCAGATTCTCAGGGCAGCGAGAAGCAAAGTTCAGCAGACTGCTCGGCGCTGTGCCAACGAGTACTGGACTCAGCTCAGCCAAGACATTCAAACCGCTGCCATAACAGGGAACATCCGTGGTATGTACGATGGCATCAAGAAAGCACTCTGTCCAGCTCAGAGCAAGACGGCCCCCCTCAAATCCTCCACTGGGGAGATGATCACAGAAAAGAACAAACAGATGGAGAGATGGGTGGAACACTACTCCGACCTCTAGTCCAGACAGAACACTGTGACACCGTCAGCCCTTGATGCCATCGACTGCCTGCCATCCATGGACGAACTTGACGCAGAGCCAACCATCGACGAACTCAGCAAGGCCATTGATAGCTTGGCCGCTGGCAAGGCACCCAGCAACGACGGCATGCCACCTGACCTGATCAAGGACTGCAAGACCGCCCTACTGCTGCCATTGCATGATGTCCTCTGCCAGTGCTGGAAGGAAGGTGCCGTACCACAGGACATGAGGGACGCCAAGATCATCACCCTCTACAAAAACAAAGGGGAGAGAAGCGACTGCAACAACTACAGGGGCATCTCCCTCCTCAGCGGTGTTGGCAAAGTCTACACATGAGTTGTTCTCGTTCGTCTACAGAAGCTTGCCGAACGTGTCTACCCCGAGTCTCAGTGTGGCTTCCGCGCTGAGCGATCGACGGTAGACATGATATTCTCCATCCACCAACTCCAGGAGAAATGCAGAGAACAGAACATGCCCCTGTACGTCGCCTTCATCGACCTCACCAAAGCGTTCGATCTGGTCAGCAGAGAGGGCCTTTTCAAGATCCTGCCAAAGATAGGATGCCCACCAAAGTTGCAAAGCCTCATCGAATCGTTTCACACCAACATGCAGGGGATAATGCAGCACGACGGCAACGTCTCAGAGCCATTCAACATACGCAGCGGAGTGAAACAGGGCTGTGTACTTGCGCCAACCCTCTTTGGAATTTTCTTTGCTATGCTCCTGAGGCATGCCTTCAGCACAGCAACAGAGGGAATCTACCTGCACACAAGATCTGATGGCAGGCTTTTCAACCTCGCCCACCTGAAAGCCAGAACCAAAGTACGCGAGGCTCTAATCAGAGACATGCTGTTCGCAGACGATACTGCAGTCGCAACCCACACACAGCAGGAGCTTCAGACCCTGATGGACCACTTCTCCCAGGCATGCAAGGACTTTGGGCTTACCATCAGCCTGAAGAAGACTAACGTCTTGGCGCAAGGCATGGAAGCACCACCAACCATCACCATCGATGACTACGAGCTGGAGGTCATGATTCAGTTCACGTACCTGGGGTCCACGATCAGCAACAACCTCTCCCTTGTTACAGAGATTGACAAGAGGATTGGAAAATCAGCCTTCACACTCGCTCGCCTCACCACACGAGTGTGGGAGAATCCCAAACTCTCTGTCAAGATGAAGATGGCAGTGTACAACGCCTGCGTCATCAGCACACTGCTCTATGGGAGTGAGACGTGGACAACATACGCCCGGCAGGAAAAGAGACTGAACTCCTTCCACTTGCACTGCATTCGCCGCATCCTGGACATATCCTGGCAGGACAAAGTGCCCAACACAGAAGTTCTGTCCCGCGCCGGCCTTCCCTCCATGTTCACTCTACTCAGGCAGTGCAGGCTCCGCTGGCTAGGCCACGTTCACCATATGGAGGATGGCAGAATCCCCAAAGACGTCCTCTATAGACGTCCTCTATGGAGAACTGGCGACTGGCAGGAGAGACGTTGGCCACCCACAGCTGCGCTTTAGAGACGTCTGCAAGAGAGACATGAAGGCACTGGAGATCAACACAGAGCGCTGGGAGGACCTTGCAACGGATCGCTCCAAATGGAGAGGCACCCTGACCAGACAGCTCAAGGCGGGTGAAGAGAGACTGACTGATGCAGCAGATGAAAAAAGGACCCGCAGGAAGAACCGCCACAGACCCAGCAGCAAGGAGACCACCCACAAGTGCGACCTGTGTGACAGGGACTGCCATTCGTGCATCGGCCTGTTCAGCCACAGGCGGTGCTGTTCCAGCAGAGTAGATGTTTGGGATTCTCTTCCATGGTCATCATAGACCGACGGAGGCCGACTAATTCAGAGCCTTTAATTATTTATTTAACTTTTTGCCAATTAATGCACGATGGAATGTTAAGATTAGCTCTCCACAATGCAAGCAGATACTGTGCACTGCTGTGATTGAATACTCTGTGTATTTTTTATTGTTTTAATGCATACGCCCTTAATGCTGCATCTCATTTTTGCCACTCAGTGTTTTTTAACTGCCATAAGTTCTGTTCATTGACATCATATGCAAACCCCCTATAAAGGCTGACCTTACCTTATCATTGGTGTGGTTTATTAATTTTTACAGATTTACTGGGACCCAACTTTGTAGTAGAACCAGAAGACAACACAGCCCACTGGGCTTCAGGATTATGAGGTTTGGATTAAAAAAGGGTCTCCAACCTGCGGCTCCAGAGCCATACGTGTAATTCTGCTGTTTGTCTTGTGGGATCCGAGTTTATTGTGAAGTGCACTGTAATGACGCTGCCTTCCGGTTGTGTCATCACACCACCCTATAATACGGGGCGTCCGCCATTCGGGCTTCCTCTTGCCCGGACGACCCCACACTGTATTTTAACGTTGGGGCTGTGTTGGGGGGGGGGGGGGGGGGGGATTCTCCCGGCATGCTTTGGCAGCGGAGGATTCAAAGGGTGTCATCATTCGTGTGTTCTAAAGTGTTATTGCTGTGTCATTATAACGCAGTATATAATGTATATATACAGTATATAATACTATAACACAGCAGTGTTATCAGAAGAGTCAGAGCAGTGACTGATCCTGCGTTTGTGTCTCCCTCAGTGAGACGGGGGTCTGTGTGAATGACCCCCCCCCCCCCCCCCCCCCCCGTCTGTGTTGAGGAAGCGTGTATAAATAAAGTCTGTTTCGTCACAGTCATCTCTCCTTTCTTGTGTGAACCCCCACAACGTCACAGTATGGTACATGTGGTATTACAACCCCTTCTATAATAAAGCGCCGTTCCAGTGCAACCTCCTTGTCCATCTCCTTTTATACAAGGTTTGTGAGCATAACATTTGGCGACTGAGGATTAACCCATGGAGGCGTGCGTCATGCCACTGTGGCTTTTTCTGGAACTCCCCGGTGAACCACCAGTGCTATGGCCTCACTGGTTGGAGGCTTTCGAAACCTACATCACAGCATTGGACCTGGAGAAGCTGGATACGGTGAGGATGGTCAGAGAGTTTTTCAAATGCTTGGTCCAATGAACTGTTATGAGGAGGCTATCAAAATGCTAACTAGCTACTTTGCTAAGTCCAAAAACATGGTGCAGCGTGCAAAAACTCACCACCGTTGACAGGAAGCTAAGCTAACAAACCACACACCCTACAGAGATGGCATAAACATTGTGGGCCAGAAAGGTTGGTCAGGACTGCAGCGTGTAGTGAAGTTAGACGCCAGGAGTGTGCCCATGATGGTGGCCACCCCCGCCATGTAGTCCATTGTGAGTGAAGCCATGGTTAGGAGGCTCACCCCCCGGTTCCCTAATGCAATGGAGCTACTGGACAATGGGAACTCCAGTGCTGGCAGGAACATCACATTTGCAGTGCAGTACAGTGAAAAAGTGATTCCAGCGTTGTGGTTCCAGCTGACATGCCACGGTGGAAATGTTATGGGATGGGATTTACTCAGTGAGGTGGGTTTTACTCTCACAATCAGCAGGCAGACAGTCAGTGGCCCAGGCCCAGTTTGTCCAGGCTTCGTGGACATGGGTGCAGCCAAAGAGCACAGTGTGGACAGCAAACATAACGCAGAGAGTGGATACAGCACGGACGGTGAAGATGACATGGAGAAAGGGGAGACACTGGGCTCGCTTCCGTCCCTCGCACAGCCAGAACCGAAGTTGGAGGAGAGGGAGCCCGGGTTTGATGGAACCGGTGCCGACAAGGTATTTATGGGCAGCACTGACATCGAAGCGTGTGCTCTGCGCTCTCAGGGGGGAGCTGCCCGGAGGGGGGGCCCCAAGCATGCAAGGGGCCACGACGCACAGCGACAGCAGACAAACACGGACGCGGCACACAACACGGCAGAGCAGAGCACTTCAGACGGCTCAATGGAGGCACTGGACACCTTCAGTGCTTTGGTTGAGTTTCAGCCGGTGATGGGTGAGGGGTCCTCTGTGACAATGGTGACTGCTAAACCGCCACAGAGTAACGAAGGCGCCAGGCCAAAAGAGGGGACAGAGCTGGTGAACGCAGAGTGGCACATCAAACCAAGTAAGGTGCTGCTACAAGTCATGGACGGGGTTAGAGTTTGTGCCGGCGGGAAGCCAGGACGGTGACTGACCGGGCCCCAGCCAGCGAAACAATGGGCGCCGTTGAGGATTGTGGCGAAGCTGGGAACAGTGTGTTTTTGGTTGACGGACGATTTGGTTTGACACGTGAACAAACTGTGGCGTATCTGGCCAGCGGCTCCAGGCGGCGGGGCTCCGTGGGAGTCAGCTGCCACAGTGTGGGACCCGGGCCCCGGCATCATGAAAATTGGCCCCAGGGATTTGACAGTTCCGGCAAGGCAGCCACCACAATCGCGTTTCAAAGCTCCAGGGAGGAGGCTTCCATGAGCCTGACCACAGGCTCCTGACCACTGGATCAGGACCACACCATCTTGCCCACCTCGTGCGTTGTGGGGGCCATCTCGTGGGGGATTAAGGCCAAGGTCCGGAAGGCACAGGAGGCGGAACCTGATCCTGGTGGCGGCCCGGTCGGGAGACTGTTCGTTCCATCATCGGTCCGGGGCGACGTCATCCACTGGGCTCATACGGCCAAGTTCGCCTGTCACCCTGGCATCGAAGCACCATGTCGACCGCTGTGGGCGCCATCTTGGATGAGGAAGGATCTCCTGGCATCTCCTGGCTGGTGGAGCTCCTCCAACAATCCTTTTGGTGGCCTGGTCTTGGGAGGGACGTCACCAACTACGTCCCTGCCTGCCCCCAGTGCGCAACGGGTAAAACCTCCACTTCTCCCCCAGCTGGTCTCCTCCACCCACTGCCGGTCCCCGGTAGGCCCTGGTCTCACGTCGCTCTGGACTTCATCACCGGTTTCCCCAAGTCTAATTCCTATGACACCATCCTGACCATCGTCGACCGATTCTCCAAGGCGGCCCATTTCATACCTCTCCACGGGCTCCCTTCGGCGCGAGAGACGGCCGATTTATTAATCCAACATGTGGTCAGGTTGCACGGGATCCCAGCGGATGTGGTCTCGGATCAGGGGCCTCAGTTTGTGTCCAGGGTTTGGAAGTCCTTCTGTAATGCACTGGGGGCCACGGTGAGTCTGTCTTCTGGTCACCACCGTCAGTTGAAGTGTGAGCGCACTAACTAGGAGCTGGAGGCCACTTTGCGCTGCGTCACCTCTTCTAGCCCCTCTTCCTGGAGCACCTGCCTACCCTGGGTTGAGTACGCCCACAACTCGACCTTGTCATCGGCCATCGGAATGTCTCCCTTCCGGGCGTCCTTGGGGTATGACCTGCCCTTGTTCCCTGAAGAGGAAGGTGAGGTGGCAGTCCCCTCTGTCCAGGCACATCTGAGGCGCTGCCAGTGTATTTGGACCAAGACGCGCCAGGCGCTGGAGCGCAATTCCCAAGTCGCCAATCGCCACAGGAGGGCCGCTCCCAGCTATCAGGTGGGCCAGCAGGTATGGCTGTCTACCCGAGATATTAAGTTGAAGGCTGAGAGGAGAAAGCTGGCGCAGCGTTTCATCGGTCCCTATCCCATAACTAAGATAATTAATCCGGTGGCTGTGCGTTTGGCTCTCGCCCCCTCCCTCCGGGTCTGTCCAACGTTTCACGTTTCCCATATTAAACCTGTTGTTTCTGACCCTCTCTGTCCTCCTCCCAGAGCCCCTCCTCCCCCCAGGATGATCGATGGCGATCCCGCATGGGGGGTCACGGCCATCCTGGACTCCCGCTGCCGTGGTCGCGGTCTCCAGTATCTGGTGGACTGGGAGGGATATGGCCCTGAATGCAGATCCTGGGTGCCCCCGTCCTGGGTGCTGGATAAGAGTCTCATCACGGAGTTCCACCGGGCACACCCAGGTAAGCCAGCACTGGGAGGCGCTGCTCGGGGGGGGGAGTACTGTTACAACTCGCTCTCGCCTGTCATCAGTGCCAGCGACGCGCACACCTGCGCCTCATCAGCTTCCGCCTATTTAACTCCCTCTGCCCTCTGCCTCGGCCTGGAGTCGTCTGCTCGTCTACGCTCCCTAACCTCCAGCGCTCGACCGGTTCGTCCCGGCCAGCGTACCTTCTTCCAAGCACGTAAGCTGCATAATTCGTCTTACCTTCTCTCCAGATTCTCCCCTGTGCACAGGTGGACCTCTAGGGCGGCGGACTTCCTCATCCTCGCCTCTCCCCGTCAATCCTCTCTCCAGCATGCCGGGAGCGTGCAGGAGCGCTGTCCTCCAGGCAGCATCAGCGTCGCCAACGCCAGCCACCACCTCACCTGCACGTAAGCAGCACATTGTGGTTATTCCCTACGGGACGTCTGACTGTAGCCAATCCCCTGCTCTGCTCTGCCCATAGGGTTGCCTGGCTGCACGGCGAACTGTTCCGCTCTCGGCGTTCCTTGTTCACCCACACTACATCCACACTTCCTTTCACACATCCAAACACCACTGGTTGTTGAATAAAGCCTTAAATCTTTCCCAAGCCTGTGAGTGTGTGTGTGTGTGTGTGTGTGTGTGTGTGTGTGTGTGTGTGTGTGTGTGTGTGTGTGTGTGTGTTGAAATGGTTTACTTACATGTGTGAGTGGTTAAAGTAAACAGCAGTGTGAGTGAAATACAAATGTTCCCCAGTACTGTTTGTTTGATGCGCCCATGTTGTCGGGTGGGAGTGCTGGGGTGGAGGGATCTGGGACCCCCATTGGATTAGTGTACATATTATTTATGAATGTTTATAGTTCTGAGTGTTTATAATATGTGTGATTTATCGGGATTAATTTTTTTTTGTGTGGCCCTTTCATGTTCACTGACTGTATTAAGTGAAGTGGCGGAGTAGTCCGCTGGCCTGGTGTGGTGTGCATGGATAGCTTTGTGTATTTATATTGTTTGCAGTGAGTTTAGTGTGTGCATCGGGTTACCAAATTGAGGGGGGCCTGATTTGTGCGCTTGCGATTTTCTTGGGGGGGTGTGGGCGGTGTTGGATATAAATATGATATGTATAGTTAGGGTGTACCAATATGGCGGTGCCCTGGGTGTAGTGGGAGGTGACGCCCCATCTTTCTGGTGGTGGCGTCATGGGAGTATAAGAAAGCCCAGCGGAAGGGACTCTGTCTCTTCGCTGTGGACTCTCAGACTTGTCGGAGTGACTCCTGTGTGTTCCTGTTCATATTGTAGTTCAATAAAACTACAAAACTGCCACCTCGACTCCTCATCATTTCCTGACATAACAGGGACACTTTTCCTTGTTAAAAAACAATGACTTCTGTTGTGTCTCTAATTAATGAGGAGTCGAGGTGAGGTTTTGTAGTTTTATTATCACACGTCAACAGGAACACAGGAGTCATTAACGCTAGCCTGAGAGCCACAGTGAAGAGACAAGATGTCTCCCGCTGTGGCCTTTTATACCCCAGGCGACACCGCCCCCTGGAGGCGGGGCGTCACCCCCTTTCTACTACAGGACACCGCCATACTAATACATGTACAATATAATATCCAACACCACCACCCCCCCTTGAAAAAATGCAGACACACTAATTAGGCCCTCCCAAAATTTACTCCCGACTCACACTCTAAACACAGAAATACGGTGCATCAGGAAAGTCTTCACAGCGCTTCACTTTTTCCACATTTTGTTATGTTACAGCCTTATTCCAAAAGGGATTAAATTCATTTTATCCCTCAAAATTCTACACACAATACCCCATAATGACAATGTGAAAAAGTTTTTTTTTTTTACATTTTGCAAATTTATTAAAAATAAAGAACTAAGAAATCACATGTACATCAGTATTCACAGCCTTTGCTGAATACTTTGTTGATGCACCTTTGGCAGCAATTACAGCCTCAAGTCTTTTTGAATATGATGCCACCAGCTTGGCACACCTGTCTTTGGGCAGTGTGGCCCATTCCTCTTTGCAGCACCTCTCAAGCTCCATCAGGTTGGATGGGAGGCATTGGTGCACAGCCATTTTCAGATCTCTCCAGAGATGTTCAGTTGGATTCAAGTCTGGGCTCTGGCTGGGCCAGTCAAGGACATTCACAGAGTTGTCCCGAAGCCACTCCTGTGATATCTTGGCTGTGTGCTTAGGGTCGTCGTCCTGCTGAAAGATGAACCGTCACCCCAGTCTGAGGTCAAGAGCGCTCTGGAGCAGGTTTTCATCCAGGATGTCTCTGTACATTGCTGCATTCATCTTCCCCTCTATCCTGACTAGTCTCCCAGTTCCTGCTGCTGTAAAACATCCCCACAGCATGATGCTGCTACCACCATTGACATGGTTATGAACAGTGCCTGGTTTCCTCCAAATATATGGCATTCACATCAGAAAGTTCAATCTTTGTCTCTTCAGACCAGAGAATTTTGTTTCTCATGGTCTGAGAGTCCTTCAGGTGCCATTTGCCATTACTGTAGTATTCTCTGGGCCCCTCCCCAATCTGACCAGTGATGACATGTTTAGCCGCTCGTCATCCTTGAACCGCTGGCTGTCTGTGTGGTGTCCTAAAAATGACGTGGGCTACATTGACAATTGGAGCTCTTTTTGGGGAAAACCTGGTCTTATGAGACGAGACAGCATTCATCCCACTTTGGATGGTGCTTCTCATTTATCTAACAATCTGGCATCTTTTTTATCCAAATTTCCAAAATCTTGACTACTCAGAGTTGGGACCAGGAAGCAGAGTCGCAGTCTTACACGCCTCTCTGCAGCTCCTCTTCATCCGCCACCCCTCAGCTTAGCCCCTGACTTCCCCATCAGAGAATCGTTGTCTGCTCCCTCCAAAGTGAATAAAAATATAATGTATAAGCATCCCAAAGTGATAAAGCAAAATATTGGTAAAACTCAAATTAAACATAAAGCCCCTAAATTGAATGATTTGGCCTCTGTTCCTCCTCATAATTTAAAAATTAAATGTGGTTTATTAAATATTAGGTCTCTAACTCCCAAGTCTCTGTTAGTCCATGATCTGTTAATTGATCATCAGATTGATTTAATTTCCCTTACAGAGACTTGGTTAGGACAAGAGGATTATGTTGGTTTAAATGAATCAACTCCCTCTGGTTATTTAAAGTGTCAAAATCCTAGAAGTTCTGGTCGTGGAGGAGGAGTAGCAACAATTTACCATTCCAAATTACTAGTTAATGTAAAGCAAAAAACATGTCATAATTCCTTTGAGGGCCTGGTCCTCAGTATTGGGCACTTTAGCAATTTTAGGTTAAACCCAATTTTATTTGCCATAGTTTATCGTCCCCCATCAACCTACTCAGAATTTTTATCCGAATTTGCTGATTTCTTAGCTGATTTAGAGCTGAAATCTACATGTGGATGTAGATAGTGACTGCCTTAATGTGGCATTCAATTCAATATTAGATTCGATTGGGTTTTCTCAGAAAGTAGGAAATTCTACTCATTACCTCCACCATACATTGGACCTTGTTCTGACATATGGCATAGAAATAGAAAATCTTGTAGTGTCTCCTCATAACCCTGTACTGTCAGACCATTGTCTGTTAACCTTTGATTTTACTATCTCTGATTATTTGGCTCCTAAAGAAAAATATTATTACAGTAGATGCCTCTCAGATGATGCTGTTTCAAAATTTATGCAGATTGTTTCCTCTATGCCATGTATCAACACAACGGAAATAAGCTATAGACAGCTTGCTCCTTCTGTAATTGATAACATGGTGGATAGTGTTTCAGCTTCTCTGCATCAGACTCTAGACTTGGTGGCCCCCTTAAAAAAGAAAAAGTCTAATCAGAGATTTCTAACTCCTTGGTTCAACACAGAAACTCGTACCTTAAAACAGAAGACTCGTCAATTAGAAAGAAAATGGCGCTCTACTAATTTAGATGAAATCTATTTAGCTTGGAGAAATCATCTTTTAATTTATAAAAAAATCTCTTAGAAAAGCTAGAACGAGTTATTACTCTGCATTAATAGAAGAGAACAAGAATAATCCCAGGTTTCTTTTCAGTACTGTAGCCAGGTTGACAAAGAGTCAGGACTCTGTCAATCCTAGCATTCCCTTAGAGCTTACTAGTCAGGACTTTATGAACTTTTTCAATAATAAAATTTCATCCATCAGAGATAAAATCAATCAGATTCTTCCCACAGTTAACTTAAATACTGTAACTACTACAACTCCTTCTGTTGATGTCTGTCTTGATGAGTTTACTCCAATCGACCTTTGTGAGTTAGACAAAGTAGTTTCCTCATCCAAACCTTCAACTTGTCTTTTAGACCCTATTCTTCTTTCTACACCTTTCACTCTGTATATATATATCACGGACGCACGGATCGCCCCGGGGGTCTCCCGGGTCGGCGGACGGAGCCACGGTTTGCAGCGGGAGACGTTACAGCGGGGAGGAGCTAGTGCTAGCTAGCACTTGGCCGCCGCCCGGTGCTAATGGGAAACTCGACATACCGGGAGCTGTAGCGAAAACGAAGCGGGTGCCGGGCTGGAGTTTTAGGCGGCGTGAAAGAAATATAAGACAGAATAATAAAGAGCGATGGCAAGAACCAAGCAGACCGCCCGTAAAATCTACTGGAGGAAGAAGCCCCCCAGGAGACAGCTAGCCACCAGGGCTGCTCGGAGAGGCGCTCTGGCCACCGGCAGAGTGAAGAGGCCTCGCCGTCACAGGTCCGTGGCTCTGAGAGAGATCTGTCGCTACCAGAAATCCACGGAGCTGCTCATCCGTAAGCTGCCCGTCCAGCGCCTGGTGAGGGAGATCGCTCAGGACTTCAAGACCGTCCTGCGTTTCCTGAGTTTCGCCGTCATGGCTCTGCAGGAGACCAGCGAGGCCCACCTGGTGGTCTCTTCTTCGCTAAGGGGGTCACCATCATGCCCAAAGACTTCCAGCTGGCCCGCTGCATCCGCGGAGAGAGAGCTTAGACTTTCTGCTGCACATCCACCAGCCATAATGCTCTGCACTGTGTGTCTATATATATACATTTATAGTAATATGGACATATGTTTGCTAGATGTTGTTTTTTTCTTGCCTTCTGATTGTTGCTCTGAGTGTTGCTATCCCTGTGCTGTTGCAATCCTGGAATTTCCCCATTGTGGGACTAATAAAGGCTTATCTTATCTTATCTTATCTTATTCCTACCAGGTTATTTAAAGAAGTCTTCCCACTTATTGGTAGCTTTATTCTTCATATAATCAATTCTTCATTAACTTTAGGCCATGTACCGCAGGCTTTTAAAACGGCTGTAATTAAACCCTTACTCAAAAAGCCAACGCTAGATCCAGGAGCTTTAGCTAACTATAGACCAATCTCTAATCTCCCTTTCATTTCAAAAATCTTAGAAAGAGTTGTTGCTACGCAATTATTTGACCACCTGCAGGGAAATGGTTTACTTGAAGAGTTTCAGTCTGGGTTTAGAATCCATCATAGTACTGAAACAGCCTTAGCGAAGGTCACTAACGACCTCCTCATTGCATCTGATAATGGACTAGTTTCTGTACTTGTCCTTTTAGACCTTAGTGCAGCTTTTGATACTATCGATCATAATATTCTACTTGATAGATTAGAACACTATGTTGGACTTAATGGAACTTCGTTGCAATGGTTTAGATCTTATTTATCTGATAGGTTCCAGTTTGTTCATGTAAATAATGAGTTTTCTTTCAACTCAAAGCTTAGTCATGGAGTTCCACAGGGATCTGTGCTAGGCCCTACTCCTTTTAGTTTATATATGCTTCCGTTAGGCAACATTATTAGAAAGCACTGTATACATTTTCATTGTTATGCAGATGACACACAATTATACCTGTCAATGAAGCCAGAAGATAGTAATCAATTAGCCAAGTTAGAAGCCTGTCTTAAGGAAATCAAAGCTTGGATGACTTGTAATTTCCTGCTATTAAATTCAGATAAGACTGAAGTCATTCTTGTTGGTCCAAAAAACCTTAGAAATTCCTTTCCAAATCAAACTTTCAGTTTGGATGCGGTTACTCTTTCTCTTAATAGCTCTGTGAGGAACTTTGGAGTTATTTTTGATCAGGATTTGTCCTTCAATTCACATATTAAATTTGTTTCTAAGACTGCCTTCTATCATTTGCGTAATATTGCCAAGATTAGGAGCATCTTGTCTCAGAGTGATGCTGAGAAACTGATCCACGCTTTTGTTAGCTCGAGATTAGATTATTGTAATTCTTTATTATCAGGCTGTCCTAAAACATCTTTAAAACGTCTTCAGCTGATCCAAAATGCTGCAGCAAGAGTTTTAACAGGTACTAGAAAGAGAGATCATATCTCTCCGGTTCTGGCCTCCCTTCATTGGCTTCCCATAGAGTTTAGAATTAAGTTTAAAATCCTTCTTCTTACTTACAAAGCTCTAAACAATCAGGCTCCTTTTTATTTAAAAGATCTGATTCTACCGTATTATCCTAACAGAGCACTACGCTCCCAAAATGCAGGATTACTTGTAATACCTAAAATCTCCAAAAGTACAATGGGAGGCAGAGCCTTCAGTTATCAAGCTCCTCTCCTGTGGAATCAGCTGCCAATCTGGATTCGGGAGTCAGACTCGATCTCTGTTTTTAAGAATAGGGCTAAAACCTACCTTTTTGATATAGCCTACAATTAGGGAGGGATCATGTGTTTCTGAACCCTCCCTTAGTTATGCTGCTAATAGGTTTAGTCAGCCGGGGGACCTCCAGTAATGCACTGGGCCTCACTCCTTTCCTCACTCTCAATGAAATTTTTTTTTTTTTGCTGGTCATTAACATTTGTTTGTTCTCTCCCATAGATTGAGTCCCCATCGTGCTGTTTGCTCTCTACATGTCTGTTCTTTTCTTTTTCTCTATCCCCTCACCCCCCAGCCAGTCGCAGCAGATGACTGCCCCTCCCTGAGCCTGGTTCTGCTGGAGGTTTCTTCCTATTAAAAGGGAGTTTTTCCTCTCCACCTTCGCCAAGTGCTTGCTCACAGGGGATAGCCTGATTGCTGGGGTCTTTCTGCAACTGTGGGGGTTCCCCCCTACAGTTGATAGTGCTATGAGATGACTGTTGTTGTGAAATGGCGCTATATAAATAAAGTTGAATTGAATTGAATTGAATTGAATTTGGTAAACTCCAGGCGGGCTGCCATGTGCCTTTTACTAAGCAGTGGCTTTCATCTGGCCACTTAACCATACAGGCCTGATTGGTGGATTGCTGCAGAGATGGTTGTCCTTCTGGAAGGTTCTCCTCTTTCCACAGAGGAACGCTGGAGCTCTGACAGAGTGACCATCGTGTTCTTGGGCATCTCCCTGACTAAGGCCCTTCTCCCCGATTGCTCCGTTTTGACGGCTGACCAGCTCTGAGAAGAGTCCTGATGGTTCTGAACTTCTTCCATTTATGGATGATGGAGGCCACTGTGCTCATTGGGACCTTCAAAGTGGCAGAAAATTTTTTGTACCCTTCCCCAGATTTGTGCTTCGAGACAGCCCTGTCTCAGAGGTCTACAGACAATTCCTTTGACTTCATGCTTGGTTTGTGCTCTGACATGCATTGTCAGCTGTGGGACCTTATATAGACAGGTGTGTGCCTTTCCAAATCATGTCCAATCAACTGAATTTACCACAGGTGGACTCCAGTTAAGCTGTAGAAACATCTCAAGGATGATCAGTGGAAACAGGATGCAGCTGAGCTCAGTTTTGAGCTTCATGGCAAAGGCTGTGAATACTGATGTACATATGATTTCTTAGTTTTTCATTTTTAATAAATTTGCAAAAAACTCAACAAAAAAAAAAACTTTTTTCATGTTGTCATTCTGGGTTATTGTGTGTAGAATTTTGAGAAAAAAATGAATTTAATCCCTTTTGGAATAAAAAGTGAAGCGCTGTGAAGACTTTCCGGATACACTGTATACAGACCTATCAACTCACACCACACCAGCCCTGCGGACCACTATGCCATAGAGTAAAACAGGCATTGAACATAAAAGGCCGCTCACAAAACTAAATCAATCCCAAAAATATATACATTATGGACATTATAAACAATGAATAACTATATACATTACACAATGGCGGTCCCAAGACTCCCTACTACCATAAACCTCTTGAAAGAAAAGGCAGGGCATATTTACATTTCACACACCCCATTCAACCATTCACACCTCCGTGTAACCCCAGTTGGCACACACACACATATACATACAGCACTTCAGTACACGCCACGGAGCTCATCTCTTTTCTCTCTTTTTTTTTGAACTATTAACCTTAACAAGAAAAAAAACTTCAAAATACACTGAAATTAGACACACCGTCAGCCCCACAGAAAAAGTCTTAACACCGGTCTCACGTTGGCTCCCTCTGGAGCATCTGTGCCACGGCCCGCTGCCAGAGCGTCTCCGCCTCTTCTTTACCGTAGACGGGCAGCACTGGCATTTCTTCCCCTCCAAATGCTGCAGGTTGTTCGGGTACCATCTGGACCCATCCGTCAGCTCAAGGTAACCGTCACCATCAGTTTGCACCACCCGCAGATCACCCAGGTCACCTCGCTGCTCCCTTGACATTCTGACCCGTCCAAGCCGAGACTCAACCCTAGGGCACACGTTATCACCCACACCCAGGTGAGCACTCACTGGCTTCTCTCTTCTACGTCATCGTGACCTGGTTCCCACACAGTGTCGTAGCGTCCCACCAATATGGCCCGAGCTCTGTCCCTGGTGTTCATTCTGGGCACGTCTAGGGTTCGTGTCATCCAGTCTCCCCCCGATCGTTTTCATTTCCAGCGTCGGAGCAGCTGTATCAGTGCCTGGC
The DNA here is from genome assembly GCA_020510985.1 of Pholidichthys leucotaenia. NCBI lineage: Eukaryota > Metazoa > Chordata > Actinopteri > Cichliformes > Pholidichthyidae > Pholidichthys > Pholidichthys leucotaenia. Next base: position 616,969 of record CM035850.1, read on the forward strand.
TCAACAGTGGTACTTGGTCGGCCACCGGAGAATCGCATCGCCTGCTCTTCAGACTCTTTCGCCCCCACGGGCGTCAAACCATGCTGTTCGGGTCCCTTGTCCGGAGTACTGCAAACACTGGCATGGGACACTCGCCGTGGCGGTATTTCCTGGTGCTGGTGGCGCCCACTTACACTCGGTTCGGGCAAGCCCGAGTCCCACACTTCTTCGCCACTTTCCACGTAAAACGGCCGGTCCCACAGTCCACTTCCTGACCACTCCTCTCCGACACTGCAGGCAATGGAGAACCCAAGCCTGTAGAACAAGTCGCAGCCCATCAGATTGTTCCCTTCACGAGCAACCATGAACTCGGCTGCACACATTGAGGCCAACTTGTACCTCACTGATAGCCACACCGAACCCACAATGACCAGGGGGCTGTTACCATACCGTAGTAGGCTATGTCCATTCTACTCACTGTGTAGTGTGGAAAGAAAGTCTTCACAGTCTCCAAATTCAGAATAGAAGTTGCCGACCCCGTGTCTACCATCAGCGGGACTGGCACTCCGTCCAACATGATGTTGCAGAGGATTTGTCTGTCTGTGTTGAGCGAAACTGTGTGGACCACTGTGGGAATCTTTTTAGCCAAAGTCTCCCTCACTGGCCCCCAGTCTTCCTTCTTGAAGTTCTGGCAGACTCTGGCAAAGTGGTGGAACAAACCACACCTTCCACAACGCTTCCCCTTGGCTGCGCACTCCCTCGTCTTATAGCGGTGCCTGCTGGATCCACAGCTGTAGCATCTCGGCATCCCTGGGGTGGACCTAATCTTCATGACGGCTGAGTAGTCATCATCGCTGCTGTTGTCCGGATCCAAGGCCAGTGCCTTCCACTGTCTGTTGTTCCTGGGCAGAGCCTACATATCACCGAGATTCCTCATTATCCTTTCCACTGCCTCGTGTTGTTGCGCTAGTTCCATGGCTGCTAGCAACGTTAGCTCCCCGGCATGAGTTAGCAGACTGACCCTCACAGAGGAATACACCATGTGCTAAGCTAGCTGGTCGCGAATCATCTCCTCTTCCAAGGCTCTGAACCTGCACTCACCCGCCAGCTGCCAAAGGGCCGCCGAAAACTGCTGGACTGGTTCTCCCAGTCGCTGGCGTCGTTGTCTGAACTGAATGCACCTCATGATGGTATTTTCTGGGGCGCAGATTTAGCCCGCCATGAGCCTCACGACGTCTCTGAATGTGCCACTTTCTCCTAGTGTGCTTGTGATAGATGGAAAGACATTTGCCATATAAGATACTGTTACTATATTTGTATTTGTTACTCAAGCATTCAGGATAAATATTTGTTACTTAGGATAATGTTATTTGTAATGGATTTAGCTGTTTATTTGGTCATTCTTGTATCTGATTGAGTGAGAGTTATTATTGATTATTCAGCAATGCTATTGGTGTTCGATTTAGAGACTGCGATCATGAAACCGTCACTCTATTAGTTACGCCTTAGAGCTCCAGCAAGGGGAGTGCGCGCGCAACTTCCTCACTTTTAATACAAGCGAGTGAGGAAGACGCACACACTGTGTTCATCCTTGTCATTTTTCCCTTTTTAAGGGGCTTTACATTTGGAGGCACCGCTGGGGTGAAAAACGTGAGGCAGACACTGCAACATGAAGGGAGCCATCTTACGTTTTGCATCCCGAAAAACAACCCAGGCGGGGGAGTGTTTCAGCAGAATGGATCGGCGGTAGTTACGAGGCCAGCGAGGAGCAACACGCATCCTAAGGTGTAGAACAGCCACCAAGGAGCTGCAAAGCCTTCAGCATCAGGTCTCAGCACCACGTGTCCACACTGTCTGTTACTCACTCGCCCAAAATGGAGTCAGAAATTGAAAATCTGTTGTTTGAAATGAAAGGAGCTCTATTCCAGCTTACTACGGATCAGCTAGTGAAAATATGTGATTTGATTGAGATCTCAGGAGACAATCGAGAGAAAATAACAAGAAAAACTCGCTGTGCGTTGGTGTCTTATATCAGTCAGCACATCGAACGTGACGAATTAAAACAACGGGAAGATGAAGGTATGTCAGAACTGTTGAGCACACAAGATACAATAAAAAGTGTGAACCAGAGCAATATAAATGATGTGTCACAAACAACACATGCAAAGGAGAATGTAATGAAAGAGTTGGAGCAGCTGAAATTGGCAGTGCAGAGAAAAGAAGCTGAAATGCAAGTTTAAACAAATAATGAGACTGCCCCACGCCACACAGCCCCTGTTGTTATAACCAATCCACTCTGGCATAAAGACTATAAGATTTCTGGTCAGATTGGTGAACCTGGACAGAAAGACAGACTCACTTTCTCCAGTTTAGCTCGCCAAATTGAGAACGGCCTCAGCAAAGGATATCCTGAGTCAGAGATAGTGGATGCAGTCATCAGAGCTATTGTGCCAGGTTTACAATTTAGGAGTTACCTCGAAGGTAAAAGCGACCTGTCTCTCCCTACCCTTAGGAGAATCCTTAGGTCACATTATCAAGAGAGAAGTGCCACAGAGCTTTACAAGCAGTTGACTGCAGAGGTCCAGAGCAGTAGGGGGACCCCACAGAACTTTTTAACTCGAACAATGGATTTAAGGCAGAAAATATTGTTTGCATCACAGGAAGCCGAGTCTAGTCTCAAATATGACCCAGCTCTCATGCAAAGCATGTTCATGCACACAGTATTAACAGGGCTGCAAAATGATAGTATCAGGAGAGACCTTCAGCCCCTCCTTTTGCAGACAACAACCTCAGATGAACTGTTGTTAGAAAGATTGAACACAGCATGTGCACATGAAAAAGAGAGGCAGGATAAAAGGAGACACTCCGTGCCACAGCGACCAATTAGTGTACACACTATCCAGTCTAGTGATAACAGCAAAGGTAAGTGTGTAGCCCAGCAAAGTGTAGCTACACTTCCCCCAAATGTGTTGTCTGACCTGAAAGAAATAAAAGCAGACATGACACTGTCAAAAGACCTTAAAGCACAGGTGTCACAAATAACAGAGTCCATGAGTGAGACAGAAAACATACCAAAGATGTATCCTGACGTAACCAGAGAATCCAGCTATGGAGTCACTGACCCTCCGCTATATGTCCAGCCACAGTACTCCTCCCTGAATGACCAAAGTGCGCCCCCCCCAACTTTCAGGTGGACCAGTTCAGGAATCGTGGTTCCCCAGGGGTCCAGTGTTCCACAGAGGAACAGTGCAGTTTCAACAGAGATTTGCACCCCAGAGATATCCAATTCCACGTGTGCGGCCGAGGTGCTCTGCATGCCAGCAGTGGGGTGGGGAATACTGTCAACATTGCTATAGGTGTGGGAGTAGTGAGCATTTTCAGGCAGGCTGTAGAGCATATAGGGGGCATAATGCTGCAAGAGAGAGCTCTTTAAACGGAGAGCGGTTGCCCCCGAGGGACAGGGAGTGACCGGCTTTGTTAGGAAGTCCCAAGGTCGTGCTAGCTGGGGGAGAAGAGAAAGGAAAGCGGAGAGCCCGAAAGACAGTAGCCCATCCAGCCCAGCAGCCGCAGCCTCAGCGGGGAATAAGAAGGTCATCGCAACAAAAGTCTTGGGTACAGTCAAATGGTTCAACATCAGAAATGGATATGGTTTCATCAATAGGAATGACACCAAAGAAGACGTTTTTGTACACCAGACAGCCATCAAAAAGAACAACCCGAGGAAATACCTTCACAGTGTTGGAGATGGCGAAACTGTGGAGTTTGATGTAGTTGAGGGAGAAAAGGGAGCAGAGGCGGTAAATGTTACCGGCCCAGGAGGCACTACAGTTCAAGGAAGCAGGTATGCCGCTGACAGGAGCCACTATAGGCGCTACCCCAGGAGGAGAGGCCCTCTCCGTGGAGGAACTAGTAGGCTGCAAAATCACTGGGAAGACACAATTCATGCTGTGGTAAGGCAAGTTGGGCAGGATAGTCCCACCTATGAACTGAGGCCACAGCAAGTGAAAGGAGAGCCCAGGACCCTGCATCGGAACCTTCTTATGGCATGTGATCACCTGCCGCTGGAGACAAGAACGCATTCACCTGTAAAACAAAAAAAATCAACAGCACAGACTGCAAAAGCTAGGGACAGCCCCGAGGAAGAGGAAGATGACGATGATGATGATTATTTTCCCATACCGCCTCAGTACCCACCTCAGTCGTCAGGACCATGGACAGCGACTCCTGCCAGTACAGAAAGAGCAGCTGAATTTGACTGGAGAGAACTTGCTCCCCAGCTAGAAAGCAACAACGATAATCCCTCAGTAAGCCAGGAGCCACACAGTGACATTCCATCAGACACAGGAGAAGACTTGACAGAAGACCAGCCTGCCGAAGACACCCCTTTCCTGTCGGTTGAAAGGAATGAGAACCAGAATCAGGAACAGCAGCGGCCTCAGAGGAACCGTAGGCCACCAAAGATCTTCAGGTATGATCAAATAGGAACTCCATCCTGTTACAGTGCCGCTGCATAGCGCCTTTATCCAAGGGTTCATTACTCAGCGCAGCCACATCACTACCAGCCCATATGTGTATACGGGATGTAGACTGGTAAGTTGCAGTCTGATAAAAATTTAATGTATCAAAAGAGTTCCAGTCTGTCAAATGTGTTATTTGGACTCAAAATTGAATGTATCAAAAGAGTTCCAGCCTGTCATGCATATGTGTTATTTGGCCTCAAAACTGAATGTATCAAAAGAGTTCCAGTCTGTAACAAAATGCATACACAAGAAACACTGGACAATGAGTATTTGTTTCTTGCATGATAGAGTGTATGAAAAGAGTTCCAGTCTGTAACAATACATTCTAAGTGTTAGATGTTGCAATAGAAGCATTGAACTAATATGTGATTTGAGTATTTTGGTCATGAGAAGTTTGAATACCTGATTTGCGCTAGGGGTTGAGGGTTTTGATGTTGAGGACAACATTTAACATTGAGGGGGAGTATATGATAGATGGAAAGACATTTGCCATATAAGATACTGTTACTATATTTGTATTTGTTACTCAAGCATTCAGGATAAATATTTGTTACTTAGGATAATGTTATTTGTAATGGATTTAGCTGTTTATTTGGTCATTCTTGTATCTGATTGAGTGAGAGTTATTATTGATTATTCAGCAATGCTATCGGTGTTTGATTTAGAGACTGCGATCATGAAACCGTCACTCTATTAGTTACGCCTTAGAGCTCCAGCAAGGGGAGTGCGCGCGCAACTACCTCACTTTTAATACAAGCGAGTGAGGAAGATGCACGCACTGTGTCCATCCTTGTCATTTTTCCCTTTTTAAGGGGCTTTACATGCTCAGGATCCTCTGGCCCTCCATACTCAAGTTGTGGACCAGAATAGCCCTTGCACATAAATTGTCCAAGTCACCGAGGTCCAGTGCTGTGAGATAATTTTCGAAGGCCGCATACCACCTGGCCCGAGGGACCATTGGCTCACCCGGAGCCTCCAAATATGGACGAAATGCGGTAGCAGTCCTTTCCCTGCTGTGTATCCTCGTCGCCACATGTTGTGCCTCTAATTAATGAGGAGTCGAGGTGAAGTTTTGTAGTTTTACTATCATACGTGAACAGGAACACAGGAGTCACTAATGCTAGCCTGAGAGCCACAGCGAAGAGACAAGATGTCTCCCGCTGTGGCCTTTTATACCCCAGGTGACACCACCCCCCGGAGGCGGGGCATCACCCCCTTTCTACTACAGGGTACCGCCATACTAATATATGTACAATATAATATCCAACAACTTCGGCATCAAAAATGTGGGAACATGTCCTTTTGCACCTCAAAAACAGTAATATAATCATACCACTTCCCATGACTATGGAGGGATGAGAAGATGACCTTAAAGAGTGGCCTGGTAGACAGTAGCTCCATTTGTTAGCACCGCTGCTAAGATGCTAATGCTGAAAACAAATTAAAGCTGTGAGATATACAGTGGTGTGAAAAAGTGTTTGCCCCCTTCCTCATTTATCATTTTTTTGTATGTTTGTCACACTTAAATGTTTAAGATCATCAAACAAATTTAAATATTAGACAAAGATAACACAAGTAAACACAAAATGCAGTTTTTAAATGAAGGTGTTTATTATTAAGGGTAAAAAAATATCCAAACCTACATGGTCCTGTGTGAAAAAGTGACCCCCCCATTAAAACATAAATTAACTGTGGTTTATCACATCTTTGGAAAGCTGAGTTCAATTTCTCTAGCCACACCCAGGCCTGATTGTTATATAGTTATTTATATAGTTCTTGTAGTCTTATTTGTGAGGCACGGTGTGGTGGCACTCACTTCTGTTTCTGTCACCACCCGTGCCTATAAAGAGCAGCATGCAGGAGGGGCGGGTCACATGGCCATTACCCCTGACTTGGCGGTTGTAGTGTGGTGTGTGTGGAGTTTAATAAAGACAAATTCAGTCATGCACCTGTCTTCATTATTTTAAGTCCATTTTCATACATAACACTGATTGCTGCCACACCTGTTCTCAGTCAAGAAATCAATTAAATAGGACCTGCCTGACAAAGTGAAGTAGACCAAAAGATCCTCAAAAGCTAGACATGTTGTGATCCAAAGAAATTCAAGAACAAAATGAGAAACAAAGTAATTGAGATCTATCAGTCTGGAAAAGGTTATAAAGCCATTTCTAAAGCTTTGGGACTCCAGGGAACCACAGTGAGAGACATTATCCACAAATGGCGAAAACATGGAACAGTGGTGAACCTTCCCAGGAGTGACTGGCTGACCAAAATTACCCCAAGAGCGCAGTGACGACTCATCCAAGAGGTCACAAAAGAGCCCACAACAACATCCAAAGAATTGCAGGCCTCACTTGCCTCAGTTAAGGTCAGTGTTCATGACTGCACCCAAAGAAAGAGACTGGGCAAAAATGGTCTGCATGGCAGAGTTCCAAAACGAAAACCACGGTTGATCAAAAAGAACATAAAGGCCTGTCTCAGTTTTGCCATGAAACATCTTGATGATCCCCAAGACCTTTGGGAAAATACACTTTGGACTGACAAGACAAAAGTTGAAATTATGGGCCTCAGGTTATTTCACACCTTAGACAAAGACAATGAATACACATGGGAGAACAATGCCCAAGTGGGTGAGAGGGGGTTGAATGAAGTGTAGTGTAGATGTCATGCTGTGATGAGGAAGTGCCTTGATCCTTGTGAAGTGTGACTTGATATAGAGAGAGGAATGCTTGATGTGACCAGTCAGTCTGTTCTTTGCTTGTGAGATGTGAGTGTGTAATAAATCGTCTGAAATGAATATGCCTCTTCATTTACACACTCCACACTGGTGACCCAAGACGTATTATGGAACACGAGGCAAGAACCCTGGAGCCGGCCCTGTTGGGAACCCCCAGAGATGCTGAAGCCAACCCGCAGACAGCCAGGACTGGAACCCCCAGCAACACGTGTGCAGTTTCAGTCAAGCTACCGGATTTCTGGAAGCACAACCCGCGCTCTTATTTCCACCACACCGAGGCCCAGTTTGCCCTCCAGGGAGTAACAGCGGATGACACCAAGTTCTACCATGTGGTAGCAGCGCTGGACTCCCGCACAGCCCAGCAGGTAGCGAGCCTGCTTGATCAGCCACCAGCCAGCAGCAAATATGAGGCGCTCAAGGCTGCGCTCATCCGGCGATACACGCTCTCAGAATGTAAGAGAGCAGAGAGGCTCCTGGCGCGGACCGAGTTAGGAGATGGGTCGGCCGTAGACCTTATGGAGAAGATGCTGGCATTGATGGGCACGGGCGATGGGCACTTTCTGTTTGCCCACCTTTTCCTCCGGAACCTGCCAACAGAAGCAAGAGCGGTTCTGGCCAATTCGCCATTGCTGGCCACGCGAGACTACTGTGCACTAGCCCAGGAGGCAGACCGGATCATCCTCACCACCAGGGTGAGCACAGTCAACGCGGCGGCAGCAGAGCCCAGTGAGACGGCCAGGGGAGGCGAGGAGCCACCGACGGTAGCGGCAACGGGGGCCAAGGAGCACCAGAAAGACACGCTCTGCTTCTACCACCGCCGCTTCAGAGGGAACGCGCACAGATGCGCGCCACCGTGCCACTTCAAGCACTCGGGAAACACCAAGGCCAGCAGTCGGTAGCAGCTGCGACCGCCGGTGAAGAGAACAAGCTGCTCTACGTGACGGACTCGCGCTCGGGGAGACGTTTCCTCGTCGACACCGGAGCCCAGAAGAGCGTCATCCTGCCGTCCTACGCCGACTGGCTGGCAGGACCTAGCGGCCCCAGAATGGTGGCAGTAAACGGCTCGGAGATTAAGACATTCGGTGAGAGAACACTGACCTTATCTCTACATGGCCGCTCGTATGAGTGGACTTTTATCATAGCAGCACTGTGTTGCCCGCTCCTGGGCGCTGATTTTCTGTGTGCACATGGTTTACTTGTGGATGTTGCTAACAGGCGCCTGTTTAATGCACTGTCCTTTGAATCTCTCCCCTGTATAGCTCGAGGGACCCGGCCAACAGCACAAGCCAGCGTCACAACTCCAGACGGTAAGTTCCACGCTGTAGCGTGAATTGCCTATAAAAATATTTGTCATAAGGTACAGGAATTATTTATTTTATTTAATAGTGGGTGTGAAAGGGGACGGAGTTAAACCGTCACTTCTACACCCGCTAAATTAAATAAAAGCACTCGTGAAAGGGGCACCAGTCCTAACGGACAATAATATTACCTTTAATTTTAATTAATTTTGTACCTTAAATTACTTAATGAATCAGTCTCAAAGTTTCAGTGAGTTTTTGTCCTGCCGTGATTAGGAAACCTGTATATGCGAAAGGAAAACGCTTCAACTTCTCTAATTCACCCTTTTATTAAACTCATTCAGGTTACATGGCATAGCGTTCAAATGATGAATAAACAGATTCAGATGATAACAGCGTAATATATCACATCAACTGATATTGGATTCCTGAACATAAACTCCAGCGTTACACCTCTGTATCAGCTTAGCCCCTGTCTTCCCCATCAGAGAATCGTTGTCTGCTCCCTCCAAAGTAAATAAAAATATAATGTATAAGCATCCCAAAGTGATAAAGCAAAATATTGGTAAAACTCAAATTAAACATAAGGCCTCTAAATTCAATGATTTGGCCTCTGTTCCTCCTCATAATTTAAAAATTAAATGTGGTTTATTAAATATTAGGTCTCTAACTCCCAAGTCTCTGTTAGTCCATGATCTGTTAATTGATCATCAGATTGATTTAATTTCCCTCACAGAGACTTGGTTAGGGCAAGAGGATTATGTTGGTTTAAATGAATCAACTCCCTCTGGTTATTTAAACTGTCAAAATCCCAGAAGTTCTGGTCGTGGAGGAGGAGTAGCATCAATTTACCATTCCAAATTACTAGTTAATGTAAAGCAAAAAACATGTTATAATTCCTTTGAGGGCCTGGTCCTCAGTGTTGGGCACTTTAGCAATTCCAGGTTAAACCCAATTTTATTTGCCATAGTTTATCATCCCCCATCAACCTATTCAGAATTTTTATCCGAATTTCCTGATTTCTTAGCTGATTTAGTGCTGAAATCTGATAGAATAATTATAGTAGGGGACTTTAATATACATGTGGATGTAGATAGTGACTCCCTTAATGTGGCTTTTAATTCAATATTAGACTCGATTGGGTTTTCTCAGAAAGTAGGAAATTCTACTCATTACCTCCACCATACATTGGACCTTGTTCTGACATATGGCATAGAAATAGAAAATCTTGTAGTGTCTCCTCATAACCCTGTACTGTCAGACCATTGTCTGTTAACCTTTGATTTTACTATTTCTGACTATTTGGCTCCTAAAGAAAAATATTATCACAGTAGATGCCTCTCAGATGATGCTGTTTCCAAATTTATGCAGATTGTTTCCTCTATGCCATGTGTCAACACAACGGAAATAAGCTATAGACAGCTTGCTCCTTCTGTAATTGATAACATGGTGGATAGTGTTACAGCTTCTCTGCATCAGGCTCTAGACTTGGTGGCCCCCTTAAAAAAGAAAAAGTCTAATCAGAGATTTTTAACTCCTTGGTTCAACACAGAAACTCGTAGCTTAAAACAGAAGACTCGTCAATTAGAAAGAAAATGGCGATGATGAAATCTATTTAGCTTGGAGAAATCATCTTTTAATTTATAAAAAATCTCTTAGAAAAGCTAGAACGAGTTATTACTCTGCATTAATAGAAGAGAACAAGAATAATCCCAGGTTTCTTTTCAGTACTGTAGCCAGGTTGACAAAGAGTCAGGACTCTGTCAATCCTAGCATCCCCTTAGAGCTTACTAGTCAGAACTTTATGAACTTTTTCAATAATAAAATTTCATCCATCAGAGATAAAATCAATCAGATTCTTCCCACAGTTAACTTAAATACTGTAACTACTACAACTCCTTCTATTGATGTCTGTCTTGATGAGTTTACTCCAATCGACCTTTGTGAGTTAGACAAAATAGTTTCCTCATCCAAACCTTCAACTTGTCTTTTAGACCCTATTCCTACCAGGTTATTTAAAGAAGTCTTCCCACTTATTGGTAGCTTTATTCTTCATATAATCAATTCTTCATTAACTTTAGGCCATGTACCGCAGGCTTTTAAAACGGCTGTAATTAAACCCTTACTCAAAAAGCCAACGCTAGATCCAGGAGCTTTAGCTAACTATAGACCAATCTCTAATCTCCCTTTCATTTCAAAAATCTTAGAAAGAGTTGTTGCTACGCAATTATTTGACCACCTGCAGGGAAATGGTTTACTTGAGGAGTTTCAATCTGGGTTTAGAATCCATCATAGTACTGAAACAGCCTTAGCGAAGGTCACTAACGACCTCCTCATTGCATCTGATAATGGACTAGTTTCTGTACTTGTCCTTTTAGATCTTAGTGCAGCTTTTGATACTATTGATCATAATATTCTACTTGATAGATTAGAACACTATGTTGGACTTAATGGAACTTCGTTGCAGTGGTTTAGATCTTATTTATCTGATAGGTTCCAGTTTGTTCATGTAAATGATGAGTTTTCTCTCAGCTCAAAGCTTAGTCATGGAGTTCCACAGGGATCTGTGCTTGGCCCTACTCTTTTTAGTTTATATATGCTTCCGTTAGGCAACATTATTAGAAAGCACTGTATACATTTTCACTGTTATGCAGATGACACACAATTATACCTGTCAATGAAGCCAGATGATACTAATCAATTAGCCAAGTTAGAAGCCTGTCTTAAGGAAATCAAAGCTTGGATGACTTGTAATTTCCTGCTATTAAATTCAGATAAGACTGAAGTCATTCTTGTTGGTCCAAAAAACCTTAGAAATTCCTTTCCAAATCAAACTTTCAGTTTGGATGCAGTTACTCTTTCTCTTAATAGCTCTGTGAGGAACCTTGGAGTTATTTTTGATCAGGATTTGTCCTTCAATTCACATATTAAATTTGTTTCTAAGACTGCCTTCTATCATTTGCGTAATATTGCCAAGATTAGGAGCATCTTGTCTCAGAGTGATGCTGAGAAGCTGATCCACGCTTTTGTTAGCTCGAGATTAGATTATTGTAATTCTTTATTATCAGGCTGTCCTAAAACATCTTTAAAAAGTCTTCAGCTGATCCAAAATGCTGCAGCAAGAGTTTTAACAGGTACTAGAAAGAGAGATCATATCTCTCCGGTTCTGGCCTCCCTTCATTGGCTTCCCATAGAGTTTAGAATTAAGTTTAAAATCCTTCTTCTTACTTACAAAGCTCTAAACAATCAGGCTCCTTTTTATTTAAAAGATCTGATACTACCGTATCATCCTAACAGAGCACTACGCTCCCAAAATGCAGGTTTACTTGTAATACCTAGAATCTCCAAAAGTACAATGGGAGGCAGAGCCTTCAGTTATCAAGCTCCTCTCCTGTGGAATCAGCTGCCAATCTGGATTCGGGAGTCAGACTCGATCTCTGTTTTTAAGAATAGGGCTAAAACCTACCTTTTTGATATAGCCTACAATTAGGGAGGGATCATGTGTTTCTGAACCCTCCCTTAGTTATGCTGCTAATAGGTTTAGTCAGCCGGGGGACCTCCAGTAATGCACTGGGCCTCACTCCTTTCCTCACTCTCTATGAAATATTTTTTTTTTGCTGGTCATTAACATTTGTTTGTTCTCTCCCATAGATTGAGTCCCCATCGTGCTGTTTGCTCTCTACATGTCTGTTCTTTTCTTCTTCTCTGTTCCCTCACCCCCCAGCCAGTCGCAGCAGATGACTGCCCCTCCCTGAGCCTGGTTCTGCTGGAGGTTTCTTCCTATTAAAAGGGAGTTTTTCCTCTCCACCGTCGCCAAGTGCTTGCTCACAGGGGATCGCCTGATTGCTGGGGTCTTTCTGCAACTGTGGGGGTCTTCCCTACAGTTGATAGTGCTATGAGATGACTGTTGTTGTGAAATGGCGCTATATAAATAAAGTTGAATTGAACTGAATTGAATTGTATAACCAAGGAGGAACTAGACTTATGTTTCAGCGGTAAATGAGGCTGGAATGTTTTAACAAAACAACGCAATTTTATGGGGAAAATTCATAAGCTAATTATCTAAAAAAAATATGAATTCTGAATTAATCTACAAAAATTTAAGGGCAGTTACTTAAAAATGACTAAGAGTTTTCCTTCAGTTTGCAGCTCTATCCTGTGGCTGAGAGACTAATTGAGCCCTGAAATACGGGCCATATTCAACTGTAATTTAATTGTTAGGACATCACGTTTTACCCCAGCAGATAGGAGAAATAAGAGTTTCACTCACACAACAGCCGTAGGTCCACGTTTCCGAGGGTCGGTACTGCTGGGTTTTGAAGTTAGGACGTCGGAGGAAGCGGCTGCTGTCCTCACAGCCGTGGAGGTGATAACTCAGCTGGGGGCCCTTCAAGAAGACAGTTGCAGCCGTGGATGGTTTGTCTCAGGGCGGCGTGAAAAGTCCTTGAAAAAGAGTCCAAATTTGGGGTCTCTTATAGCGGGATCGACCCAAAAACTGAAGGAGAAACTTCTCAGTCTCTGTTCACTTTAAATTAGGCAAATTAAAGGTCCACTTTAATGGCGTGAAAAGTCATGGAAAAAATGAGAAAAACATTTACTAGGATAAGAATGGCTTCTGAGTGACATAACGTTCGGCTCAGGAGACGCACACACACAGGCTCAGAGTAGTTCAAACCGTTTATTAACAACAGGGATGTTTGGGTGCGTGTCTGCGGAATGTTAATGTGTTGGTGGTGGCGTCTGCTTCGGACCCAGAGGCAGGAGACCGTTCAGCCGGCAACCCTATGGGAGAAATCAGACACAGGGTGATGAGCACACACCAACACAGGAGGAGAATAGGCGAGGGAGAGAAGCTTACTTGTTGGGACAGATGACTGGCGCTTCAAGGATGGAAGCCCGGGAGACAGCCACCTGCAGGGCTCGGTGCAGCAGCGAGGAGAGACGAGGGACGGGATAGTCCGCCGCCGAGGAATCCACCTGTGCACAGGGGAGCAGACTGGAGAGATGAGGTAAGCGATTTTCTTACCGGAGATGAGGATGCTGAAGAGAATGTGGTAGAAGCCCATGAAAGAGGAATGAAGTCTACGGCTTCAGGCCGACGCTCAGGGCGAGGCGGCTTTTATCCTTCGCCGCTGACGAGTAGCAGGTGCATGAGCAGGTGGCGCCGCTGATGAATGGCGCGGCGTGACACTGAGGTGAAGGAAAAAGTTTGAGAATTTGATTCTCTAAAAGGACGAGCTCTAAAGAAAAATGGTTTCTCCTCAGTAACCAGAAAGACTTGACAAACTTCACAGAGAATAAAATAAAACTTCACAGGGCCTTGAAACGTTGGAATAAAATCTTCTTCTGAGATCTAGATTACTATTCTGCTTCTTTAATCTTAATTTAGTTCCTAATCTTTCTCAAAATCTCTTTCTTTCTTCTTTCTGTGTTTCTAATTCTTAACTCTATCTTGCTACTTGTTACATTGTTACTTTACTTCTAGCTAATCTTCCTGCCTGTTCTTTGTCTGATCTTATTTCTTACTCTTTGCTTACTCTCACTTTTTCTACTGAACTCAAATCTAACTTCTCTCTTTTAAAGTTACCTTGTCGGGTCGTAAAACTGATGATGTCGGTCGCAAGACTGACCAATCGACTTTTTCAGAAGCAGTTTGAAATGGCTGCTATCCAATGTGAGAACATTTCTTTGTTTGAGAGCAGCCAATCAAATGAAGACACCATCCCATGAAATTGCAGAGGGAAAATCAACACTCAGTCAGTTCTTATGAAATAAATGCTCAATATAAAATCTAACTAAATTAAATGACTTGGCTAATATTTGGTGATCATGCATTTATACCACTACTCCAATATGTGTTTGAATAACACTCATGAATATAACATTTCTTATACATAATTATAATACATGCATTCACATTTAGATCAAAATGCAGCAAAACATGCAGCAAACCATGGTTGGTGATAAAAGAGGGATGATTTTCAGTGTCCTTAGGATCCAGAGGATAAGCTGAAAGAAACTTAATGTTTAGAACAAATTAAAAGTCATCCTACATACTGAAAACACATTCAGTAGGTATCCGCTAGGAGGTACTGTTGAGCTGTAGATGATTTCCTTTAGTATCTGGGCGAAGGTCTGGACAGCATCGGCTATAAACCCGTCAGATTAAGTGGTTTATGACTCTTAAGAACATTGGTTTCCTGTGAAAAGGTACGTTATCAAATGCAGTGTTCACGTTGAGAGGTCTGGTCTCCTGAGTTTTATGGTCCTTTGAGCCTTTAAAAGCAAATTCTGATCCTTACAATCTCTGCAAGAGGCAACTGTTTACATTGGGGTCCTGGGAAAGCAAGCATCTTTGGTCAGGCCCGGAAGAGGCCTGGCATGAGTCGACATAAAAGCCAGTGATATTCCTGAAAAGGCAGAAAAGTGATATTCCTGTGTAATGAATAAAGTGAAATTCCTATAAAATGAAGAGAAGTGATCTTCTGTCTTGGTTTGAGGAGACGATGATGCTACAACGCACTGCTCACTCAGTTCCCAGCACTCATGGTCCAGAAGTTTTCGGCGGCCATCACTAAACACGGGGTGGAGCACTTTATCACCACCACCGGGCCGCCCGTTTTTGCAAGACCTCGGCGCTTGGATGCAGCTAAACTGACCATAGCGCGCGAGGAGTTCGTCAACCTGGAAAGGTTGGGCATCATCAGGCGATCAAACAGCCCATGGCTACGCATGGTCCCTAAGGCTGAGGGATCGTGGCAACTGTGCGGTGATTTCCGCAGGTTGAACAACGCCACAGCACACGACCGCTACCCAATTCCCCACATACAGGATTTTTCCGTTCACCTCGCCGAAGTGCGCGTTTTTTCTAAAATAGACCTGGTCCGCGGTTACCACCAGGTCCCAGTGCGCGCGGACGACGTATCCAAGACAGCGGTAATAACACCGTTCGGTATATTCGAGTTCCTGCGCATGCCATTCGGGTTAAAAGGTGCAGCACAGACGTTCCAGCGCATGATGGATGCAGTGCTGCGCGATCTCCCGTTCGTGTTCGTCTACCTGGACGATATCCAGGTAGCCAGTACGTCCGAAGACGAACACGAAACCCACCTCAGGACAGTTTTCCGGAGGTTGGAGGAGCACGGGTTAATAATCAACCCGGCAAAATGCCAGTTTGTCGTGACGGAGATTGATGTTTTGGGGCACCGCGTCTCTCCGGAAGGAGCGATCCCGTTGCCCGACAAAGTGCGCGCTGTGGCGGATTTTCCCCGGCCTCAGACGGTCAGGGCGCTGCAGGAATTTTTGGGGATGGTGAATTTTTATAACTGTTTTCTTCCCTGCGCGGCGCGGCTCATGCAACCATTGTACACCGCGTTCAAGAGACAGAAACCCGCGAATGGAGTCGAATGGACCCCGGAGCGAAAGCGGGCATTCTCGGAAGTTAAAGCGGCCCTGGCAAATACCGCACTGCTGGCACATCCGGACCCGACGGCCCGCATAGCGCTCACCACTGACGCTTTAGACGTGGCCATAGGGGCGGTCATGGAGCAACGCATAGCCGGGGCTTGGCAGCCGCTCGCATTTTTCAGCAGAACTTTGTGCGACAGCGAATGTAAATACAGTGCGTTCGACAGAGAGTTGCTGGCTCTCCATCTGGCCATACACCACTTCCAGTTCTGGCTGGAAGGGCGCAACTTCACCGCGTTCGTAGACCACAAGCCACTAACGTTCGCGATGGTCAAGGTTTCAGAACCGTGGTCGGGCCGGCAGCAGAGACAGCTGGCCGCGATCTCAGAGTTTACTACCGATATTCAACATGTGTTGGGTAAACTGAATGTGGTGGCGGACTGCCTCTGGCGCGCCGTGGTGGCCCCAGTCTACATGGGGATAGATTACGCAGCCATGGCCGCGGAGCAGATTAGCGATGCAGACGTGCACGCCCTCCAGTCTGGACCAACAGGGTTAAGACTGGAGAGCAGGGTGCTGCAAGATGCCCCCCCCCAATCTGCGACGTCTCCACGGGACGCCCGCATCCGGTTGTCCCGGTTGTGTGGCGCTGCCGCATGTTTGAGTCGGTTCACACTCTGGCGCACCCAGGAGTGCGCGCGTCTGTCAAAATGGTGGGAGAGAAATTCGTGTGGCCGAGCCTATGCAAACAAGTAAAAGAGTGGGCTGCAGTCTGCGTGGCGTGCCAACGAGCCAAGGTACACAGACACACAAAGGCTCCCTTGGAGCCGTTTCCGGTACCGGCTAAGAGGTTCGACCACGTTCACGTGGACCTCGTGGGCCCCCTCCCGCCATCACAGGGGTGCACACACCTCCTGACAGTGGTGGACCGCACCATGCACTGGCCAGAAGCGGTCCCACTGGCAGCAACCATGTCCGCAGACTTAGCATGCGCTTTTTTAACAGCATGGGTGGCGCGTTTTGGAGCCCCCTCAGACATCACGTCCGACAGGGGCCCGCAATTTGTTTCCGACCTCTGGTCCACGATGGCCCACAGCCTGGGTGCTGCAATTCATCGCACAACCGCGTACAACCCACAGGCCAATGGTTTATGCGAGCATTTTCATAGATCACTGAAAGCAGCACTCAGGGCTTCACTGACGGATGCAAATTGGGTAGACAGGCTGTCGTGGGTTTTATTGGGGTTGTGCTCCGCGCCAAAAGAGGATTTGGATGCTTCCCCGGCAGAGCTCGTTTTTGCGCAGCCCCTATGGCTGCCAGGGGAATTTCTACCGGATAATCCCGCGCCGGGCAGCTCCCCGTCTCAGCTTTTGCAGCGTAGCGCAAACACAGGCATGCTGCCAGGCCCTGCCCACCACAGTTTTCCGCGTGCCTTTGTGCCTAAAACTTTGAAGAACGCGGGGTTCGTGTTCGTCAGACACGACACCTACCACCCTCCATTGCGCCCACCCTATGATGGACCGTTCAGAGTGTTGGAAACAGGGGATAAGCATTTTGTGCTAGACTTGGGGGTAGACAGGAGAAAATTGGCATAGACGGATTCAAACCCACTTTTGTAGTGGCGGATGAGCAAGTGCTGTTGGCGAGGGCCCCTCGGCGTGGAAGACCCACACAGACACCTCCCCAGGGGAACAATTCATCAGAGCAGCCACACGGACAGAGTGAATCCCCCCCTCCACAGCTCACCTGTAGTCGGACACACTCCCAGCAGCCTCCCACCGGCACAGCAGCGCCACGGAGGCGGTAAACCCCAGTTACAGCAGATATGGGAGGAGACTGAAGCCGAAACAGCATGTGGACTGATGTTCTATTGTTCTATCTAAGATGCTGGGGGGGGGGTATGGGCCTCAGGTTATTTCACACCTTAGACAGAGACAATGAATACACATGGGAGAACAATGCCCAAGTGGGTGAGAGGGGGTTGAATGAAGTGTAGTGTAGATGTCATGCTGTGATGAGGAAGTGCCTTGAACCTTGTGAAGTGTGACTTGATATAGAGAGAGGAATGCTTGATGTGACCAGTCAGTCTGTTCCTTGCTTGTGAGATGTGAGTGTGTAATAAATCGTCTGAAATGAATATGCCTCTTCATTTACACACTCCACAAACTTTTTGAAAGGTGTGTGTCCCATTACATCTGGTGTAAAAGCAACACAGCATTTCAGAAAAGTAACATCATACCAACAGTAAAATATGGTGGTGGTAATGTGATGGTCTGGGGCTGTTTTGCTGCTTCAGGGCCTGGAAGACTTGCTGTGGTAAATGGAACCATGAATTCTGCTGTCTACCAAAAAAATCCTGAAGGAGAATGTCCAGCCATCTGTTCATGACCTCAAGCTGAAGTGCACTTGAAGTGCACAACACCATCCAACCGATGATCCTGAAGGACAAGCTGCTGCGCGCAGGGGTGGACCAGCACCTGTCATCATGGATCCTGGACTACCTCACGAACCGGCCTCAGTTTGTGAGAACCCGGGACTGTGTGTCCGACACGATCATCAGTAGCACGGGGGCCCCCCAGGGAACGGTGCTGGCTCCCTTCCTGTTCACTCTTTATACTGCGGACTTCTCACACAACACAACACACTGCCATCTACAGAAGTTCTCTGATGACTCTGCGATCGTTGGCCTCATCTCCAATGGAGATGAAGCTGAGTACAGAGGGCTTATCCAGGACTTCGTGGACTGGTGCCATCGGAACTGCCTCCAGATCAACGCGAGGAAAACTAAGGAGCTGGTGGTGGACTGCCGCAGGCATGGGCAGCCCCTCACAGTGCCAGTAAATATACAGGGAACAGACATCGAGATGGTGACATCCTATAAGTACCTGGGTATTCATCTGAACAATAAACTAGACTGGTCACACAATACTGATGCACTCTACAAGAAGGGACAGCGCAGGCTGTTCCTGCTGAGGAGACTCAGGTCTTTTGGTGTACAAGGGGCGCTGCTGAAGTCATTCTATGACACGGTGGTGGCATCAGCCATCACTTTTGGAGTGGTCTGCTGGGGCAGTGGCATTACTGCAGCCGATAGGAAGAGACTGAACAAACTGATTAAGAAAGCTAGCTCTGTCCTGGGGCAGCGCCTTGATCCGATGGAGGAGATAGGAGAGAGAAGGACGGTGGCTAAACTGTCATCTCTGCTGGAGTCCGAGTTCCACCCTATGCAGGACATACTGAATGCACTGAGGAGCTCATTTAGCAGCAGACTACATCATCCCAGGTGCACAACCGAGAGGTTTCGTAGGTCCTTCCTACCAACGGCTGTCAGACTGTACAACCTAAGCAGGGCTGCTCGCAGAGATAGCAAAAAGACGTAACAAACTAATAGTTTTTTGAATGCAAAAGATGCAATAGACTTACACAATGGTCCCCTCCGGCATACAACTAGGAACATATCGGTCGCTACGGAGGGTGAGAATATGTATGGGCACATAATCATACCATGTAGGATAACTAAGTAGACGGTTATGCTGTTTCATCCCATCTAGCAACAATGCTATGCACTGGGTGTGTTTATATATTTACATATTTATTCCATCTAGCTACAATGCTCCGCACTGGGTGTGTTTATGTTTATGTTTATATTTATATATCTATATATTCATTCCATCTAGCTACATTGCTCCGCACTGTGTTTATATATTTACATATTTTTTCCACCTAGCTGCAATGCTCCGCACTATGTGTTTATATATTTACATATTCATCCCATCCAGCTACAATGCTCTACACTGTGTGTCTGTGTGTATATATATATATTGTAGAGGATGCCTTTCACAAACGAGACTGAGTTTATTTCTCAGGGTTGGTTTATTGAGAGGTCACATCCTCCAACAAGAACAGAATCTCAGAAAAGAGGTAGAACAATCATCCTTCACAGTTCTTCTACCCTCCAAAGACACAAAACCCCCAACATCAAATAACACCCCCCCAACCCACAGTCCTTGAGTCAACATACAGCCCCCGAGGCTCCTTGGCGTCTCCATTGTCTCTCTCATCCTTCTAGCCTCCAGGGCTCCTGCTGGGACATTCTCTCCCACTTCTTGTCTCCTAAGCAACCAACTTCACACCTCTCATAGGTCTCTGCAGGGTCAGGTCCTCTTTGGCCATTGAGACGTGAAGCTTCCAGAATATGCACCGTCATGTTAATTTCCGGTTCCGGCTCTGCCGGACCGGCGGCGCCACACGAGTCGGCTGCCTGTTGCAACAGCCTTTTTTTTTTTTTATCTTCCTTCTTCTTTCTACACCTTTCACTCTGTATATATATCACGGACGCACGGATCGCCCCGGGGGTCTCCCGGGTCGGCGGACGGAGCCACGGTTTGCAGCGGGAGACGTTACAGCGGGGAGGAGCTAGTGCTAGCTAGCACTTGGCCGCCGCCCGGTGCTAATGGGAAACTCGACATACCGGGAGCTGTAGCGAAAACGAAGCGGGTGCCGGGCTGGAGTTTAGGCGGCGTGAAAGAAATATAAGACAGAATAATAAAGAGCGATGGCAAGAACCAAGCAGACCGCCCGTAAAATCTACTGGAGGAAGAAGCCCCCCAGGAGACAGCTAGCCACCAGGGCTGCTCGGAGAGGCGCTCTGGCCACCGGCAGAGTGAAGAGGCCTCGCCGTCACAGGTCCGTGGCTCTGAGAGAGATCCGTCGCTACCAGAAATCCACGGAGCTGCTCATCCGTAAGCTGCCCGTCCAGCGCCTGGTGAGGGAGATCGCTCAGGACTTCAAGACCGTCCTGCGTTTCCTGAGTTTCGCCGTCATGGCTCTGCAGGAGACCAGCGAGACCCACCTGGTGGTCTCTTCTTCGCTAAGGGCGTCACCATCATGCCCAAAGACTTCCAGCTGGCCCGCTGCATCCGCGGAGAGAGAGCTTAGACTTTCTGCTGCACATCCACCAGCCATAATGCTCTGCACTGTGTGTCTATATATATACATTTATAGTAATATGGACATATGTTTGCTAGATGTTGTTTTTTCTTGCCTTCTGATTGTTGCTCTGAGTGTTGCTATCCCTGTGCTGTTGCAATCCTGGAATTTCCCCATTGTGGGACTAATAAAGGCTTATCTTATCTTATGCCTACTAGGTATATGTGGGTGAATATGAATGCCATATATGCGCTCTAAATATGCGCCATATAACCCCCCCAAACGTCTAAATAAGGACAAAGTACACCCCAAAATGCATAGAAATATATCATATCACACAGAACAGAAAATGGCACAACATATCACACTTCCAACTGCTTGGGCTTCAACCTCCTGCCATAACTGCTGTAAGCAGGCTTCGATCTGCCTGTAGCTGTTTCTTGCATCTGTGGATCACAGTCATTAGCACATTCTTGTGAAAGCTTAGAAGAGTGTCTCCCCGGTGGCCTGCCGCGGCGGGGGGCCCTGGCTAATTGCACTTGTTCATCAGCCAACACAAAAGCGGGTTTGAGTCTGTTAATGCAGACTAATTCTCTCCTGTCACCCAAATCGAGCAAAAAATGTTTTTCCCCAGTTTCCAACACTCTGAACGGTCCATCATAAGGCGGTCTTAAACCTGGCCTCTGAGCGTCATGTCTGACAAAGACAAATTCTGCGTTCTTTAAGGCTTTAGGCACAAAAACGCGTTGGAAACTGTGATGAACTGGGCTGGGGAGGGTGTTTGATCCCGTGTCGCTCTGCAGCAGCTGAGCGGGTGGGCGATTTGGTGCTGGGTTCTCTGGAAGGAATTCGCCCGGTAACCGGAGGGGTTGGGTAAAAACTAGCTCAGCCGGAGAGGCTTGAAAATCTTCCTTAGGTGCTGAACGCAACCCTAATAAAACCCATGGAAGTTTATCAACCCAATTTGTGTCTGTGAGAGCCGCTCTGAGGGCTGCTTTCAATGACCGGTGAAAGCGTTCGCACAAACCGTTGGCCTGAAGGTTATAAGCGGTAGTGCGGTGAATTTTCACCCCCAGACTGAGGGCCATGGATGACCAGAGCTCGGAAACGAATTGGGGACCCCTGTCAGATGTTATGTCTGACGGGACTCCAAAACGCGCGACCCAAGCCGTTAAAAACGCGCGTGCCACGTCTGCTGCTGTAGTTGACGCCAGGGGGACCGCTTCTGGCCAGCGCGTTGTGCGGTCCACCATGGTTAGAAGGTGTGTGAAACCCTGCGACAGCGGGAGGGGTCCCACCAAGTCGATATGCACG
Source organism: Pholidichthys leucotaenia (assembly GCA_020510985.1). NCBI lineage: Eukaryota > Metazoa > Chordata > Actinopteri > Cichliformes > Pholidichthyidae > Pholidichthys > Pholidichthys leucotaenia. The sequence continues at coordinate 639,153 of CM035850.1, forward strand.
TGGTCGAAGCGTTTGGCCGGGATGTGAAAAGGTTCTAAGGGGGCCCATGTGTGCTTGTGTATCTTTGCTCTTTGACACGCTGCGCAGTCTGCGGCCCACTCTTTGACCTGTTTACGCAGCCCCGGCCAAACAAATTTTTCTCCCACCATTTTGATCGATGCGCGAACTCCCGGATGTGCCAGCGAATGGATTAAATCAAAAACGCGGCGGCGCCACGCAGGTGGGACCACGGGGTGGGGGCGCCCCGTGGAGATATCGCAGATTAGAGGAGGCATACCTGTCTGATGCACCCTGTGCTCCAGCCTTAGCCATGTTGGCCCAGACTGGAGCGAACGCACATCCGCATCGTTAACCTGCTCGGCGGCCATGGCTGCATAATCTAAGCCTACGCAGACCGGGGCTGCGAGCGCTTCCGCGCCGCAAGCCTGGCCCGCGTCCACGGCCACCGCATCTGCCCCCTGGGGGCCTGGCGTTGCAACTGCGCGCGAGAGGCAATCTGCCACCACATTGTGTTTGCCCGCCACATGTTGAATGTCGGTGGTAAACTCTGAAATCGCGGCCAGCTGTCTCTGCTGTCAGCCCGACCACGGCTCTGAAATCTTGGCCATTGCAAATGTTAATGGTTTGTGGTCTACAAACGCGGTGAAACGGCGCCCTTCCAGCCAGAACTGGAAGTGGCGGATGGCCAGATGCAGGGCTAAAAGCTCCCTATCGAACGCGCTGTATTTCCGCTCGTTATCGCGCAATGTTTTGCTGAAAAACGCAAGCGGTTGCCAGCTCCCTGCTACCAATTGCTCGACAACCTCCCCCACTGCTACGTCGGAAGCGTCCATGGTTAGTGCCATGCGAGCTGCTGGCACGGGGTGTGCCAACAGCACAGCGTTCGCCAGGGCCGACTTGACCTGGGAGAAAGCGCACTCCCGTTCCGGGGACCACTCGACCTTATTTGCAGGTTTTTGTTTCTTTAGTGCCGCGTACAGTGGGTGCATAAGCTGTGCCGCGCTGGGGAGGAAACGGTTATAAAAACTGACCATCCCCAAAAATTCTTGCAATGCTTTAACTGTCTGCGGCTGGCGAAACTCCGTTATCGCGCGTACTTTATCGGGCAGCGGGACCGCTCCTTCTGGAGAAACGTGGTGGCCCAAAAAATCGATTTGTGCTACCCCGAATTGACATTTCGCTGGGTTAATTATCAGCCCATGCTCTGCCAGCCTCTGAAAAACCGCTGTGAGGTGGCGTTCGTGTTCGACCTCGGATGCACTGGCTACCAAAATATCATCCAAATAGGCGAACACGAAAGGGAGGCCACGCAACACCGCATCCATCATGCGTTGGAACGTCTGTGCGGTGCCTTTGAGGCCAAAAGGCATGCGCAAAAACTCGAAAAGCCCAAAGGGGGTTATTACTGCCGTTTTGGGTATGTCTTGAGCGCAGACTGGGACTTGGTGATAACTGCGCACCAAATCTATTTTGGAAAAGATGCGCGCCCCCGCCAAATGCGCCGAAAAATCCTGGATGTGCGGAATCGGGTAGCGGTCGTGTGCTGAAGCATTATTTAACCTGTGGAAATCACCGCAAGGCCGCCATGAGCCGTCAGCCTTGGGGACCATATGCAGGGGTGACGACCAAGGGCTGTTAGAGCGTCTAACAATGCCCAGTTTTTCCAAGTTGGCGAATTCCTCGTGTGCGATGGCCAGTTTAGCTGGGTCCAAGCGCCGAGCTTTTGCAAAAACAGGGGGGCCGGAGGTAGTTATGAAATGCTCGACCCTGTGTTTAGCTATTGACGCTGAAAATGTTGGGACCGTGAGTGCTGGGAACTGATTGAGTAGTGCATGAAACTTACCACCCGCAGCTGTGACATTGGGATGTGCAGAAGGCGGGGCCACCCGAGCTGTGCAGGAGATAGAGTGGAAAGACAGTGCATTTACCATATGTCTATTAGTAAGATCAACTAATAAACTGTTTGAGCATAAAAAATCAGCACCTGACATGTTGTTGCTAACTGCAGCTACGATGAAAGTCCACTTGAAGGTGCACCCGTGGAAGGATAGAAGGAGCGTCTTCTCCCCATAGGTTTTGATCGTCGAGCCATTTGCTGCTAGCACCAGGGGTCCGCTGGAAGGCGCCAGCAGGTCTGCGTAGGAAGGTTTGACAAAACTCAGCTGGGAGCCTGTGTCCACCAGGAAATCCTTCCCTGAATTCGCGTCCGTCACGAAAAGCAGCTTGTTCTTCGCGCCGAGAGCAGCAGCTGCTACCGACTCTCGGTCTTGGTGTTTCCCTGGCGCTTGTATCGGCACGGTGGGATGCATCTGCGCGCCCTCTCAGTGAAACGTCGATGGTAAAAGCAGAGGGTGCCGTCCGCTCCGCTTCTCCTGGTCTCTGCCGCTGCTGACGTCAGTGGGTCCGGTGCTGCGGCCTCTGGCCTCCCCTCGTCTCACGGGGGTGCGTTCAGCTCCGTTGCCGCCATCGTCGCTGCGTGTCGTCTATGGGCGTCGACGAGCCACTGCGCCTCCTGGCCCAGCCCGTGGTAGTCGCGGTCGTTGAGCAGCTGTGAGCTGGCCAGGGTGACTCTCACTGCTGGCGGTAGTGTTCTGAGAAAGAGGTGGGCGAAGATAAAACTGTCATCATCTTCGCCTCTCAGGTTCATCATCCTCGCCATCAAATCTGCCGGCCTGTCTGCTTCCCCTTCTGTCAGTGCCAGAAGTCTCTCTGCTCGCTCTCCCTGCGAGGGAGTGAAAGCTCGAATGAGGGCGGCTTTCAGTGCGCCATACTTGTTGTCCTGGGGCGGGTGGTTGGTCAGGCTCTCCACCCGCTGCACTGTGAGGCTGTCCAGCTTCGCGACGACATGGTAGAACCTCGTTGCGTCCGCTGAGATTCCCCGAAGGTGGAACTGCGCCTCCACAGTGATAAACCAGGAGCGCGGGTTATGTTGCCAGAAATTGGGCAGCTGTAGTGTGGTAGCTGCGTTAACCCGGTTGGCTCCTGAAGAGTCCGGTGCGGGAAGATCATCGCCACCGACCGTAGTTTGTCGTAGGTCACCAGTGTAGAGGATGCCTTTCACAAACGAGACTGAGTTTATTTCTCAGGGTTGGTTTATTGAGAGGTCACATCCTCCAACAAGAACAGAATCTCAGAAAAGAGGTAGAACAATCATCCTTCACAGTTCTTATACCCTCCAAAGACACAAAACCCCCAACATCAAATAACACACCCCCAACCCACAGTCCTTGAGCAAACATACAGCCCCCGAGGCTCCTCGGCGTCTCCATTGTCTCTCTCATCCTTCTAGCCTCCGGGGCTCCTGCTGAGACATTCTCTCCCACTTCTTGTCTCCTAAGCAACCAACTTCACACCTCCCGTAGGTCTCTGCAGGGTCAGGTCTTCTTTGGCCATTGAGACGTGAAGCTTCCAGAATATGCACCGTCATGCCTACTAGGTATATGTGGGTGAATATGAATGCCATATATGTGCTCTAAATATGCGCCATAATATATTTATAGTAATATGTACATATGTATATTAGCTGCTCTTGCTTGCTTGCTTGCCTTTTTTTTTTTTTTTTTTTCTTTCTTGCCTTCTGATTGTTGCTCTGAGTGTTGCTATCCCTGTGCTGTTGCAATCCTGGAATTTCCCCGTTGTGGGACTAATAAAGGCTTATCTTAATCTTAAGTGTGACAAACATACTGTAACGTCGGGGCCATGTTAAGGGGGGGCAGGGATTTCCCAGCATGCTTTGCCAGTTGAAAACGTTACTGTGTGTGTGTATTAAATGTGTTATTACTGAGTTATACTGCTTTTTCATTATAACTGCGTTATAATGACCCAGCAGTGTTTAGCAGGATTAGGGCAAGATGTATCATGTGTGTGTAACCATGATTGAAACGGAGGTCTGGGAGAATGACCTGCCCTCCTCTCTGTGCTCAGAAGTAAGTTGGGGGTCGGTGGTGTGTAAATAAAGCCTGTTCATCACAACCATCTTGCTCCTCTTTCTTTGTGTGAATCCCGCAAATGTCACAATACAAAAAAAAAGAGAAATCAGGAAGGGGGGAAACACTTTTTCACACCACTGTGTCAATGTCTCCACCACAATAAAGTCAGTTGCATTTTGTTAAAAAATGTTGGACATGATCAGATTTACCTCAAAGTAGATGTAGAATCTAGTCAGGCCACAATTCCTCCAAACCGGTTCCAGTGCTAGTTTGGTTCTGGTGCTGGTGCTAGTGCTTAACCAGTGCTTAACCAGAGCACTCATAAGAACCAGTTGTCTTTCCACCGATATGGAGCTAGTTGGGAATTATGTCAGAGCTATGTCAGTACGTACTGTGAAGCGCCCAACCCCCGCAGAACACCAGAGAAGACGGAAGGTGGCGGTATGCACCTCTCACTTGTTTGCTATCTGCCAGTAACCGAGAGAAGAAGAAGAAGTAGCAGCGTTAGCTTGTCAACATGTTGGAGTTGTTGTCTTTGGCAGCGCTGCTTTTATTATTCCAAACCTGTATTACCATCCAAAAACAGTTTTATTCTTAATGGCAGAGAATGGCGGCTACGTTTAAGGACACCGGTAATCATCAATATTTCAGTTATCAGCCGTTGTTAGATAAAGTCTGTAGCGTGAGCATTGACTACACTTTTAAACATAATATTTATGTCATTTCTGTAATAGGTGGTGTTACGGCGCATTACGAGACGGAGGTCGCCTGTTCTGTCATGCCAAAAAGTGATCAGCTGTCCCAAAAAATGATCGCCAGGGGCCATATTGTTATGGGCTATATTAGCCGGTAAATATATATATTTCAACAGATAAACAGTACTTAGTTAGGTACCGTATAACAAGATATTGTGACGTTGGCAAGGTTCACACAAAGAAAATGGAGCAAGATGGTTGTGATGAACGGGCTTTATTTTACACACACTCTGAGCACATGCAGGAGGGGAGGTCATTCTCCCAGACCTCCATTTAAATCACGGTTACACACATATAATAAATCTTGCCTATGAAATACTGCTGGGTCATTATAACACAGCTATAATTACACAGTAGCATAATAACTCAGTAATAACATTTAATACACACACACACAGTAACGTTTCCACTGTCAAAGCATGCTGGGAAATCCTTGCCCCCCTTAACATGGCCCCGATGTTACACTGCCCCCCTCCTGGACTGGTTTCTGTCCCCAGAAAAATTAAAGTCCAGTTTAAAAGTCCAGTACAAACTCATCCAGGTGTCGGGGCGGCCTTCAGCGCCGGCGACCAACACGTACAGGCCCCCTAGAGTCCATCTGAGTCTCGGTCGGGGTATCTGGTCGGGATGAAAGCTCCGGTTCGTCCTCCAGCGGTGCAGATGGCTGATACGGGGCGAGACGGTCACGATGAAGGACTACAACCCGGTCTCTTTTCCTAAGCCTCAACCTGTACACCACATCCGACAGTCTCTGCAGAACCACGCACGGTCCCGACCAATGGCTCGCCAGCTTCGGTGATCGTCCTCTTTTCCTCTCAGGGCAGAAAACCCAGACTCGATCTCCCGGTGCAAAGTCCCTCCCCTGGCAGCGGAAGTCATACGCTCGCTTCTGCCAACCCCCTGCCGCTGCCAGGACCTCTTGAGCCAGTTCGTGCACCGTGTGGAGACGTTCTTTCAAACAAAAAAAATAATCCAATCCGGGTTTTCCCTCCACCTCCGGCTCAGGGGGGGGGGGGGACCGAATACCACTTCCGCCCTCCAAAGAGAGCAGACGCTGTTCCTCCCAGCTCTGACTCCCTATCTATCTCTCTCTCCCTCCCTAACTGACTGGATCCCAGCTTGCTATCGTCTGTCTGCGTGTCTTTACTGCTGATTTATCTAACGAAATTATGGATTTAATAAGCTGGGCTTTGAACGCAATTGACACTGTTTTTTCAACGAGGAAATCTGGCCCGGGGGAGCCGATCTGTCCTGCAGGAACTGCTGCTGCGGGTTATTTAAAGGACACAAGCAATTGGAAACTCTTGTGCCTGTGTGATCTTTCTATTGAAGATATTGAAGATTTATATCTTTTCGGAGCAATGGTCATCGGAATTCTACTGATTGGATTTGGGATTGTTCTGGTGTACCGCAAATTGAAGAAGATGGATAGAGCTTATCAAAAAGCGGACCTGGCGAAGCTCACCCATCAAATTGACCAACTGGGCAGGACTCTGACAGCGGCCAATGGAGAACTGTACAGGAAAATGGATTACATCACGATCACGCTGAGAGCTGTCCACGAATCGATTTCAACGCCTGGCCATGAAGGATTTGGAGCACTGAATCCGTAAGAGAATAGAAAGTTTTTTCTCTGAAGTCAGTGCTATTTGACCTGTTCTTTTCGGCACCCTCAGCACTCAGTCCTCCAGATAATCAACAGTATATTTGTTTTCATAACACTGGCGGGCAGCATCTGACTCTCAAGGACAGCTGGCTGGCAAAACTATTCCATCTGCCGTGCTCAAGGACACGTGCCTTTGCTTCAGACTGTAGTCATAACATCTGCTGAGGAAGAGACTATTGTTGTCCTCCAAACTGATTGCCACTGATTGCATCCAACTCACGCATACTGATCCACTATACTGACTGTTGAAGATATACACTCACTGCTCTCTTTGTGTCATTGTGTGGATTCTATTGTCTGCTAAGTGTGCATTGAGAGTTTTTTTCTTGTAATCATAATATCGGTCATATATGAACTTTATTCTGATAATGCTTTTTTCTCTCTCCTACTGTGTTTACCCCCCCCCTTCCCCCCTGCCTTCTGTTCCCCTCCTGCTGACAGGCGCCTCCACGGCTCGCCGCGTCATTGAGAATGTCATCTATGACGTTTTCAGTGTCAAGTCAAATTCCTCGTATATTTACCTGTTATTTACTTGTAAATGTGCTTGGCAATAAACTTATTCTGATTCTGATTCTGATTCTGAATACCAAATCCACTGGTGTGCGCAGCTCGCGTCCAAACATCAGCGCTGCAGGGGTGCACCGAGTAGATTCCTGAGCTGCCGCCCAGTACGCCCACAAAACAAAAGGCAGATGCAGGTCCCAGTCTCGCTGTCGCTGGTCCACTAGAATAGCTACCTGGGTGGTGAGGGTCCGGTTGAATCATTCGACCAGGCCGTCGCTCTGTGGATGCAGTGGGGTGGTCCGAGTTTTCCGGATGCCCAGCCTCTTGCAGACCTCTCCGAAGACCTCCGCCTCGAAGTTCCGACCCTGATCGCTGTGCAGCTCCTCCGGTGCGCAAAACCGACAGAACATTTCATCCACCAGCTTTGATGCCGTCGTAGCGGCGCTTTGGTCCGGGATCGCATACACCTCTGGCCACTTAGTGAAATAATCCATCGCGACCAGCATGTAGCGGTTCCCCCGGTCTGTGGTCGGGAAAGGGCCCAGGATGTCCACTCCCACTTGCTCCATCGGCGTTCCCACCCGGTACTGCTGCAGGGGAGCGTGGGATCACTGAGTTGGCCCTTTCTGAGCTGTGCACGTGTCGCAGCGGTGAACGTGGAGCTCCACGTCCTGATGACAGCCGGGCCAGTAGAACCGGGCTCGAAGGCGCTGCAGCATCTTTGTCACTCCGAAGTGGTCCGCTCGTACCGCCCCATGAACCAGCTGGAGTACATTGGGCCGGAGTCGACGAGGAACCAGCAGCTGCCAGACGTGCTGCTGCCCAGCTGGAGTCTGCCACTGTCGGTACACCACGCCCTCATGACAGCGGAGGTTGGCCCACTGGGAGTGTAGGGCCTTAGTCTCTGGATCCAGTGGTGACACAACCTCCCAGGCGGGCCGCTGTCCTGCGTCCAGCCTCTGCCGAACCCGAGAAATGACCGGGTCTCTGTCCTGCTCTCTCTGCAGCTGCTGCGTGCCAAGAACCTCTGTGACGTCATCGCTGGGGAGAGCTGCCTGATCATCCGAGGAGGGGCTGCGTGTTGCTGCGTGATTCCTGCTTGCAGCGGCCTGGAGAGCAGCAGCCCGTGGGGCGGCTTGGTCTCGATCTTCAGCCCGCTGGCAGTGACGACACTCCTCTGTCGCACAGGGGCACCGAGACAGCGCGTCAGCGTTGGCATGGAGGCGGCCTGCCCGATGCACAATCTGGAAATTATAATCCTGCAGTGCCTCCAGCCATCTCGCCAACTGTCCATCTGGTTCTTTGAAGTTTAATAACCAGGTCAGGGAAGCGTGATCCGTCCTGAGCTGGAACCTCCCCCCGTACACATACGGGCGGAAATGACGCAGTCCTTGAATGACAGCCAACAGCTCTCTGCGAGTAACACAGTAATTCCTCTCGGCTCTGCTGACAGTGCGGCTGAAGAAAGCGACTGCCTGCTCTCCGTGTTCTCCCTCCTGGGATAGCACCGCCCCGATGCCCTGGTTGCTGGCATCTGTGTCCACGATGAAAGGGCGGTTCGGGTCGGGATACTGCAGGACGGGGGCTCTGATGAGCGCTGCGCAAAGCTGGGAGAAAGCAGCAGCACAGTTCTCACTCCACTGGAACGTGCGTCCTTTCTGCTTCAGCTGATGCAGTGGGCTGGCGATGCTGGCAAAGTCTTTCACAAACCTCCTATAATAGGAGGCCAATCCAAGAAAACTCCTCAGTTCTCCCATGTTCCGCGGCATTGGCCAGTCTCTCACCGCTGCCACTTTTTCTGGGTCGGTGGCGACCCCCGCTGCGCTGATGACGTGGCCCAAGAAGGTGGTCTCCCGCCAGAATAGGTGGCATTTCCTCGGGTGTAACCGTAGCCCCGCCTGCTGGATGGCTCCCAGCACCTCTCGGAGATTTGACAGGGCACTGTCAAAATCAGCTGCATGCACCAATAGGTCATCCAGGTAAACAACACTGTGACTCCGGGGCACGTGAGCCAGCACTCGCTCCATCAAGCGCTCAAAGGTGGCCGGGGCATTGCAGAGTCCAAACGGCATCACTTTAAACTGGTACAGTCGCTGCCCGATGGAGAAGGCTGTTTTTTGGCGGGACTCGGGTGACAGTTCTACCTGCCAATAGCCGCTGCGTAGATCCAGCGAGCTGAACCAGCTGGAGCCGGCGATGTGGTCCAGTGCGTCATCGATGCGGGGCAGGGGGTAGGAATCCTTCCGGGTGACGTCATTCAGGCGCCGGTAATCCACACAGAACCACCACGACCCGTCCTTCTTCTTGGCCAGCACCACCGGCGCGCCCAGGGGCTGCTGGAGGGCTCAATAACATCTGCCTCCAGCATTTCTCGCACTTTTTGTTCTGCTGCTGCCCGCCTTGAAAAGGGCAGCCGGCGTGGGTGGAGTCAAATTGGCCTGGCCTCACCGGTGTCGATCTCATGCTGCACCAAACCGGTCCAGCCGCATTCCTCATCCTTTGCGGTGAAAACACCCATATAACAGTCCAATAGCTCCCGCAGCTGGCATCTCTGTTCCGGGTCCAGCCCACTGCAGCTCGGCTGAAATAATTCCTCCACTGCCTGCTGCGTCTCTGCTGACACGTTGACCCCTCCCCTTGCTGTCCCTGTGTGCGTTCGTGCTCTCTCTGCCCGCGCTGGTGACTTCATCGTGTCCGGTCCACGCGGTGGCCCGCCTGGTCCGGTCTGTCTTGGTGATCCCTCGATTGCGCAGGCCCCCGTGTTCCTTCCCTGGGTTCTGCCGTGGAGCGTGATGGTCCGGTTTCCCAGCTGGAGGGACGGTCCTGCGGTGTCGATCTTGGCGTTCCAGGCTGTGAGCAGGTCTAGTCCAATAATACAGGGGTCTTGGATGTCAGCCAGCCAGAATGGGTGTCTTATGTTCTGACCGGCCACCCCCACCACCAGAACTCTCCACCCCCTCAGTCTGGCGCGCTCACTGGTAGCCATGGTGACGCAGCGCTTGGTGGGTTCCCACCCCCGTGGGGCCGTCTTGTTCGTGCCCGGCAGCACACCGGGTCGAACGAAGGAGATTGTGTCCAATTCGGCCCATGCGTGGTGCCGGCTCCTCGGCGGAAACATCTGTGGGAGGCGGCCTGTCCCCGTTCACGCCACCTCGCTCTAGTTTAACGCCAACGAGGGGCCAGTTTGTCGTGGTGTGGGTGCGGGGCAGTATCGTGCGATGTGTCCCATCTCTCTGCAGCGGAAGCACCCTTCTTCGCGCTGCCGCGGCCATCTTCTCCGTGGACGCGCCGCCGTGGTCTGCCATAATTCGTCCTCTTCCCCCTCGCTCTCCATCGTGGCCTGGAAGGTTCTCTGTCTGTGCGTTGGCGCTTCAGTTGTGCGATTCATCAGCGGCTCCACCCGCTCTGCTTCTGCCACCGCAGTCTCCCAGTTGCTCGCGGCGTAGATCCGTACGTAGCTCTGGAGCTGTGCCGGGCGGAGACCTTGGATGAAGCTCCGGAGGGCGAGCTTCTCTACCGCCTCCGGTGTGAAATCTGGGTAGCTGCGCCCAGTTGGCAGCCTTATGTCTGCAGCATAGGCTCCTAGGCTTTCCTGGTTGCTTCGGCGGCGGCGGGTCAGCTGTTCCTGGGCGTGCTCAGCGTCCGCCGTTCTCCCAAATCATCTCCAGAGCGCCCCTTGTAGCGCTGGCCAGCTGTAACGCTCCTCGGGCCGGAGATCAGAGAGCGTGCAGAGAGCTCTCCCTTCCAAGGCCAGCGCGACCTGCACGGCAGTTTCCTCTGGTGACCAGCCGTTCAGCGCAGCGGTCAGCTCGACCTGGGTCAGGTAGTCATCCAACGTGGCCTCGCCGTTGAAGCGGGGAATCTTGGCCCGCTGCCGAACAGATGGGATGGCCGCCTCCTGATCGATCGTCACTCCTGATCACTGTGGGATCGCCAGCCCGTCCTGTCCTGAAAAGGGCGGAATGCGGGGCTGGTTTGCTCTGCTCTGCCTGCTCTGTCTTGAAAATGACAGAAGGTGGGGTGCGCTGGCCCCGTCAGGTCTGCCGCCGCTTTGTTCGTCCCGGCTCCCGGCTCCCGGGGGTGGTGTCTCGGTCCCATCGTCCATCATCAGCTGAGCAATGAACTGCTCCAGCTGCTGGATCTCCATTCTGATCCTGGCTTCCATTTGCTCCATCCCACTTCTGACGCCAGTGTGACGTTTGCAAGGTTCACACAAAGAAAATGGAGCAAGATGGTTGTGATGAACGGGCTTTATTTTACACACACTCTGAGCACAGGCAGGAGGGGAGGTCATTCTCCCAGACCTCCGTTTAAATCACGGTTACACACACATAATAAGATAAGCCTTTATTAGTCCCACAACGGGGAAATTCCAGGATTGCAACAGCACAGGGATAGCAACACTCAGAGCAACAATCAGAAGGCAAGAAAAAAAAAAAAAAAAAACAAGCAAGCAAGAGCAGCTAATATACATATGTACGTATTACTATAAAATATATATATACACACACACACACAGACACACAGTGCAGAGCATTGTAGCTGGATGGAATAAATATATGAATATATGAACACACAGTGCAGAGCATTGTAGCTAGATGGAATAAATATGTAAATATATAAACACCCACAGTACGGAGCATTGCAGCTAGGTGGAATAAATATGCAAGTATATAAACACACCCAGTGCTGAGCATTGTAGCTAGATGGAATAAATATGTAAATATATAAACACACACAGTGCAGAGCATTGTTGCTAGATGGAATGAAACAGCATAACCGTCTACTTAGTTATCCTACATGGTATGATTATGTGCCCATACATATTCTCACCCTCCATAGCGACCGGTAAGTTCTTAGTTGTATGCCGGAGGGGACCATTGTGTAAGTCTATTGCATCTTTTGCATTCAAAAAACTATTAGTTTGTTACGTCTTTTTGCTATCTCTGCGAGCAGCCCTGCTTAGGTTGTACAGTCTGACAGCCGTTGGTAGGAAGGACCTACGAAACCTCTCGGTTGTGCACCTGGGATGATGTAGTCTGCTGCTAAATGAGCTCCTCAGTGCATTCAGTATGTCCTGCATAGGGTGGAACTCGGACTCCAGCAGAGATGACAGTTTAGCCACCGTCCTTCTCTCTCCTATCTCCTCCATCGGATCAAGGCGCTGCCCCAGGACAGAGCTAGCTTTCTTAATCAGTTTGTTCAGTCTCTTCCTATCGGCTGCAGTAATGCCACTGCCCCAGCAGACCACTCCAAAAGTGATGGCTGATGCCACCACCGTGTCATAGAATGACTTCAGCAGCGCCCCTTGTACACCAAAAGACCTGAGTCTCCTCAGCAGGAACAGCCTGCGCTGTCCCTTCTTGTAGAGTGCATCAGTATTGTGTGACCAGTCTAGTTTATTGTTCAGATGAATACCCAGGTACTTATAGGATGTCACCATCTCGATGTCTGTTCCCTGTATATTTACTGGTACTGTGAGGGGCTGCCCATGCCTGTGGCAGTCCACCACCAGCTCCTTAGTTTTCCTCGCGTTGATCTGGAGGCAGTTCCGATGGCACCAGTCCACGAAGTCCTGGATAAGCCCTCTGTACTCAGCTTCATCTCCATTGGAGATGAGGCCAACGATCGCAGAGTCATCAGAGAACTTCTGTAGATGGCAGTGTGTTGTGTTGTGTGAGAAGTCCGCAGTATAAAGAGTGAACAGGAAGGGAGCCAGCACCGTTCCCTGGGGGGCCCCCGTGCTACTGATGATCGTGTCGGACACACAGTCCCGGGTTCTCACAAACTGAGGCCGGTTCGTGAGGTAGTCCAGGATCCATGATGACAGGTGCTGGTCCACCCCTGCGCGCAGCAGCTTGTCCTTCAGGATCATCGGTTGGATGGTGTTGAAAGCACTGGAGAAGTCAAAGAACATGATCCTCACCATATTCCCGGGCTTCTCCAGGTGGGACAGAGAACGGTGAAGGAGGAAGATCACCGCATCCTCCACCCCAATGCCATGCTGGTAGGCGAACTGGAGTGGATCCATCGCTGGTTCCACCAGGGGGCGGAGGTGAGCAAGGAGCAGTCTCTCCAGGGTCTTCATCAAGTGGGACGTCAAGGCCACCGGTCTGTAGCTGTTCAGGTCTTTGGGGTGGGAAGTTTTTGGTACAGGTACCACACAAGATGTTTTCCATAGCTGTGGTACCCTCCCCAGTTTCAGGCTCATGTTGAAGATATACGTCACAATCCCACACAGCTGGTCTGCACAGGACTTGAGGAGCTTTGCGCTGATGCCGTCCGGTCCCGGCGCCTTCCTCGCCTTGATCTTCCTCAGCTCCGTCCTCACCTGGGTCCTGGTCAGGGTCAGGATGGGGGGCTGTGTGTTGGGAGTGGGGGGGTGTTGGTGGAGTGGGGAGTGGGCAGCAGGACTTGATTTCTTTAGAGGCAGCAGTGGTTGTTGTGCAGTCAGGGGGGAGGGCGGTTGGTCAAATCTATTGAAAAACAGATTCAGGTTGTTCGCCCACTCCCTGCCCCCTGTGGCCTGGGGGGAGGTATTCTGGAGCCCCGAGATGGTTTTGAGGTTTCTCCAGACCCCGCTGATGTCGCTCTGTTGCAGCTTATATCTTAATAAATATAAGATATATCTATATCTATAATAAATCTTGCCTATGAAATACTGCTGTGTAATTATAACACAGTTATAATTACACAGCAGTAGAATAACTCAGTAATAACATTTAATACACACACACACACACAGTAACGTTTCCACTGTCAAAGCATGCTGGGAAATCCTTGCCCCCCTTAACATGGCCCCGACGTTACAATATATTTAACACTGACGATGCATTTTGAACCCAAAACAAACTTGATCTGGGATTAAAAGCAATTAAAATAATGCAGTCACAAGGTTACATGGAAAAATGTATAGATTTACTGCATATATACATGAAGATACTGTATAAATCTCATCTCATCTCATCTAAATGCATATTCTATGCACCTCCAAACTACAGAGCTGTGAAAGGTTTACCCTTCTGTACTTGTATGTCATCTATTCTGGTTAAAGTACTGATTCAAGTTTTTATTCATGTAGGGATAACAAGAGACAGACTGTAAAGTGTTCAAGTTCAAAGTTCTTTCCCCAGAAATGATCTTGTCCAGAGCTGACAGAATGTCACATGGGACGTTGTCAAAACAAGATGAAGTCATCATTTTTAAAGCTGGCAACTTGGAACATTTTCCACAGAAAAAGTACAAAGATTTAAAGTTTATTGCTGCTTGTTCTTTAAAAAATAAAACAAAGTGTTTTAGTTTGTGCAGTGAACAACTTAAGCCTTCCATTAAATGTGCAGACATAGAAGACAATTTTATTCAATATCAATGTTAGCAAAGCTTACATGTCTGATTATGGAATAGAAGAACAGGAATAGATGAACAGTTGTACAGTACAATGAAACTGTAGGTGATCCACCAGGCTAGTGCGCAATAAAGTGTCATGACCCGAGCACTTTGTCATTGTGCTCGGGCTATTCCTGTCAGGGCTTGACAGCGGCGTTGTCTTCCGGGCTCTCCGAGCTCTTATTGTGACAGTGCTCGGGGAGGCTTCCGCTCAGCTGTCAAGTCCTGAGCAGCTGTTTTGCATTTGCGGTCATTAGTGGTGGACTTCTTATTCCCATGTTAGCGGCCGCATCCCTGCAGCAGTGTCAGTCGTTCTTCGTCTGGGCTACAGATGCCTTGGACTGTTACCTACCTCGTCTGCCTGTGGTTGACCATCGCTTCCCCAGGACCAGTAAGTGAGCTGGTAGCCTTACCCCTCCCGGTGTGAGTAGACCTCTGTGTGTCTCTGCCTCAGCAGCCTGTGTAGTCATTACTGCAACAACCTTGCCTGTGAATGACCGTCTCCTCCTATGGACCCGTAAGAGAGCTGTTTAGCCTTACGCCTCCGGATGTGTGTAGACTTATGTGTCATTGCCCCTGCATCTTGTGTTGTTACTTTTTCACCGTAATAAAACTCACTGAAAACTCACTGGTGACTGTGTGGCGTGTTATGGTGGCTCGCGAGAGCCACCACATGACATAAAGTAAGAGAAGGATTAGATAAAATACGGCTACACAACATACAATTAAACACGAGTGAAATTTTTAAAAAAAATGGCCTAAGACTATGGAAATATTACCAAAATAGTAAAAAAGACGATGTTACTAGTGTCTGGTAGAAAAATCTCCCATAACACAACGCAAGGCACCCATTCATACACAGTATTCATACCACAAAAAACGTATTTTGCGCTGTATGTCTTTATTAAAAAAAGTATTCTGTAAGATGCTAAGATTTCTGTTCTAGTGTCTCAAACGCGCATTTCTGCTGAGGAGAAACGTTCGTGCTAAAAACAGTTAACTTGTTAGCATAGCTAACCGAAAATACTATGGCCACAAAAATGAGTTAAAAAAAAACGCACTTTGGCCGTTATATATCAATACAAGCGGTATACATCTGTCAGCAGAGACGACCTGTTCACTTCTTTATGGCGAAGAGAAACGTTTGGTCGTAGTAAAAGTACTGTTAGCTTGTTAACCTCAAGAGTGAGTAAAAAAATCAGAATCAGAATCAGATTTATTGCCATTGTTCATGTAGTACACAAACTAGGAAATTGTCTCGGTGCCATGCTGCAACATTAAAGACATGATAAGATAAAGAGATAAACTAAAAAAACTAAAAAACTAAAAACATGCAATAAGTGTAGAATAATAATAATAATAATAATAATAATAATAATAATAATGAGTAATACTCGTCAAAACAGTTTTAAATAAATTAGCAAGTAGCAGATATTGTGGAGAACCACATAGTGCAGTCGATAATGCAACAGAAAAACAGTGATGATTGACATGAGTCTGGTTGAGCTGCTGTACGTAGTGCACGAGAGTCAATAAGTCACTTAATGTTCAGCAGTCTGATGGCAGAGGGGAAAAAGCTGTTCATGTGCCGGGAGGTTTTAGTCCAAATGGACCGAAGTCTTCTACCTGAGGGGAGGGGGGCAAACAGTACGTGACCAGGGTGTGAAGGATCGGCTATGATCCGGCCAGCACGCCTCCGGGTCCTGGAGATGTACAGGTCCTGGAGAGATGGGAGCTTGCAGCCGATCACCTTCTCAGCAGTGCGCACGACGCGCTGCAGCCTTAGTCTGTCCCTGGCAGTGGCTCCTGAGTACCACACGGTTATGAAGGAGGTGAGGATGGACTCGATGATGGCCGTGTAGAACTGTACTAACATCCTGGTGGGTAGCTTGAGCTTCCTCAGCTGCCGCAGAAAGAACATCCTCTGCTGGGCCTTTTTGATGAGGGAGCTGATGGTTGGCTCCCATTTGAGGTCCCGGGTGATGGTGGTGCCCAAGAAGCGGAAGGAATCTGCAATGGTGATGGGAGAGCCTGTGATGGTGAGGGGGGGCAGGGGGGCTGTGACTTTCCTGAAGTCCACAATCATCTCCGCTGTCTTCAGAGCGTTCAGCTGCAGGTTGTTGTGGCTGCACCAGGACACCAGCTGGGCCACCTCTTTCCTGTAGACGGACTCGTCGCCATTGGAGATGAGCCCGATGAGGGTGGTGTCGTCCGCAAACTTGATCAGCTTAACAGACTGGTGGGAGGAGGAGCAGGAGTTGGTATAAAGGGAGAAGAGTAGGGGGGAAAGTACACAGCCCTGGGGTGATCCGATGCTGATGCTAACAGAGTCTGAGACAGACTTCCCCAGCCGCACATGCTCCCTCCGGTCCGTCAGGAAGTCATTGATCCACCTGCAGAGGGTGTCAGGCACGCCGAGCAGGGACAGCTTGTCCTGGAGCAGAACGGGGCGGATGGTGTTGAATGCAGAGCTGAAGTCCACAAACAGGATCCTGGCGTAGGTTCCCGGGGAGTCCAGGTGCTGCAGGATGGAGTGGAGGGCCAGGTTGACTGCGTCGTCCACAGACCTGTTAGCACGGTAGGCAAACTGCAGCGGGTCCAGGAGGGGAGTGGTGATGGACTTGAGGTGGGACAGGACCAGGTGCTCAAAGGACTTCATGACTACAGAGGTGAGCGCTACAGGTCTGTAGTCGTTAAGTCCAGTAATCCGTGGCTTCTTGGGGACAGGGATGATGGTGGAGGATTTGAGGCAGGTCGGCACGTGGCATTGCTTACGGGAGGTGTTAAAAATGTCTGAAGACAGGAGCCAGCTCTTTCGCACAGTGTCTCAGGGTGGAGGGAGACACGCCGTCTGGGCCAGGGGCCTTGCGCGGGTTCAGTCTGGAGAACTGTCTGTGCACATCCTGCTCACTGATGACAAGGGCAGGGGGGGAGGAGGAGGAGGGGGGGGACCGCTTTTGATGTATTAGGGGCCGAGGAGGCAGTGGAGCTGGGTGGAGTGGGGGAGTTGGACACAGCTGACGAGGTGTCAAAACGGGCGTAATGTTGGGACAGTTTTTGACAAAGGGCTTTGTCATCCTGACCTTTAGAAGTCTGAGGCCGATAGTTGGTGATTTGCCTCAGTCCTCTCCACACAGAAGCCGAGTCATTAGCAGTGAACTGCTGCTGGAATCTCTCAGAATACACAGATTTAGCTCTCCTCAGCTCTCTGTTAAACCGATATTTAACCTCCCTGTAGCAGTCCCTGTCTCCACTTTTCAACGCTGCTTCCTTCTCCTTCCTGATCTGTCTGAGCTTGGCAGAGAACCAGGGCTTATCATTAGAGTACCTCACCCTGGTGCGCGATGGAAGAATGCTCTCCTCACAAAAGTTGATGTATGAGTTCACAGTGTCTGTGTACTCATTAAGATCATGTGTGGCTCCTTTAAACATGTCCCAGTCAGTTATTTCCATGCATGTGTTCAGTTTCTCTCCAGCTTCACTGGTCAGTTTCTTCATGGTGGTCACAACAGGTTTAGTGAGCTTCAGTCTCTGTCTGTAAGTGGGAATGAGGTGGACCATCACGTGATCAGATAGTCCAAGCGCAGCGTGGGGAACAGCGCGATACGCGTCCTTCACTGTAGTGTAACAGTGATCCAGCGTGTTTTTTCCTCTGGTTGGACATTTAATAAACTGTTTGTATCGGGGGAGCTCGTGACTCAGATTGCTCTGGTTAAAGTCGCCAACCACAATAACCAAGGAGTCTGGGAAAGTCCACTCTGCATGTTGGATGTGATCTGCGAGCGCGCGCTGAGCCTCGCGCGCGTCCGCATCGGGGGGGGGCGTACACAGCGATCAATACGAAAGAAGCGAACTCCCGCAGGGAATAAAATGGCTTGCAGTTAATAGAGAGAAATTCTAGGTCGGGAGAACAGTGTTGTGAAATCACCGTTACATCAGAGCACCAGCTGCTGTTAATGTAGAAGCACACTCCTCCTCCAATAGACTTACCGGAGAGCTCTGTGATGCGATCAGCACGAAACAGCTGAAATCCCTCGAGGCTGATCGCGCTGTCTGGTATGTTCCCTTTAAGCCAGGTCTCAGAGAAACAGATGACAGACGAGGAAGCGAGGTCCTTAAATCGCATCAGCAGTCTTAATTCTTCTACCTTGTTCGAGAGAGAATTGGCGTTGGATAGAAATATGCCAGGCAAGGCTGTTCGCGTGCCTCTCCTTCGAAGCCGAGCGAGAATCCCCCCTCGCTTTCCTCTTTTTCGCCGTCTTACTTTTTGAGCCAAACAATGAATCAGATCGGCGGCAGGAGCTAAAAAAAACTGGGAGAAGGTCCGTAGGAGTGAGAGTCCTGATATTTAGTAGCTCTTCACGGGTGTAAGAGCAGGCAGACACACAATTGACGAACAGAAACAAACAAATTAAACAAATTAAAGGGCAGCAAAACACCATGGCGACCACTGTGGGCGCCATCTTCTCTTTTTTTTTTAAAAAATATCCGCACTTTGGCCGTTACATATCAATACAAGCGGATATATATGTATACATATATTGGTTAACGTCTGGCATTTTAAAGACAATACACTTACCAGCGTGTTTTAAGCAGTTTGTTGTCCAGACTAATCCACGGCAGTGACAATGGTCTGGCTGGCTGGCCGATCCTCCAAAACAGTTCAGGTGAGTGGCCCCCTCCAGCTGATCTTGTACTTCTGCTTATGTCCATAGAGCCAAGAAATATGTCTCCTCTTTGCTCTAAATCTGTTTGGTTTTGGAATCCGTTACTGCTCCGCTGTTTGGAAAGCAACATGGCGGTCAGTAATGTTTTGAAGCAGGTCAGTTAACCACGCCCACGGCTGTGGACCTAACCGACGTAAACTGGTGCTGCCGCTGGCCCAGCTAGGAGTTGGGGCCGTGATAGCCCCACTTTTGGGAGCCGGGGATTGGTGCTTTAGTTGGTGGAAACCCAAAGAACTGGTGCTAATGACGCAATAGCTCCAGTTAAGCACTGGAACCGGTTTGGTGGAAAGGAGCCCAAAGAACCACGACACCGTGCTTGGGTGTTTTAATGTCGGGGTAGAACAGACAGCTGCGGCTGTTTGTTTTACCCTGACATTAACACACTCATGCTGCTGTCATGCCATGAATGCTTGTTATTGAACTTAACAACTTCCGGTTGTGGCATGTAAGGTGAGGACGCACAGGTAAAGGCTCCCAGTTCGTTTCTTGCTTAAAACTCAGTTTAGAGCTGGTGTTTGAGCTGTTTTTGTTTTTTTTGTTTTTTTTTGTCACTACCGCTGGAGAATAAACCTGATAATAATTTATTTAGCTCCATCAATAATAACTGTAGTTAAGATAAGATAAGATAAGATAAGTCTTTATTAGTCCCACAACGGGGAAATTCCAAGATTGCAACAGCACAGGGATAGCAACACTCAGAGCAACAATCAGAAGGCAAGAAAAAAACAAGCAAGCAAGAGCAGCTAATATACATATGTACATATTACTATAAAATATACTATATATACACACACACACACAGACACACAGTGCAGAGCATTGTAGCTAGATGGAATAAATATGTAAATATATAAACACACACAGTGCAGAGCATTGTTGCTAGATGGGATGAAACAGCATAACCGTCTACTTAGTTATCCTACATGGTATGATTATGTGCCCATACATATTCTCACCCTCCATAACGACCGGTATGTTCCTAGTTGTATGCCGGAGGGGACCATTGTGTAAGTCTATTGCATCTTTTGCATTCAAAAAACTATTAGTTTGTTACGTCTTTTTGCTATCTCTGCGAGCAGCCCTGCTTAGGTTGTACAGTCTGACAGCCGTTGGTAGGAAGGACCTACGAAACCTCTCGGTTGTGCACCTGGGATGATGTAGTCTGCTGCTAAATGAGCTCCTCAGTGCATCCAGTATGTCCTGCATAGGGTGGAACTCGGACTCCAGCAGAGATGACAGTTTAGCCACCGTCCTTCTCTCTCTTATCTCCTCCATCGGATCAAGGCGCTGCCCCAGGACAGAGCTAGCTTTCTTAATCAGTTTGTTCAGTCTCTTCCTATCGGCTGCAGTAATGCCACTGCCCCAGCAGACCACTCCAAAAGTGATGGCTGATGCCACCACCGTGTCATAGAATGACTTCAGCAGCGCCCCTTGTACACCAAAAGACCTGAGTCTCCTCAGCAGGAACAGCCTGCACTGTCCCTTCTTGTAGAGTGCGTCAGTATTGTGTGACCAGTCTAGTTTATTGTTCAGATGAATATTCAGGTACTTATAGGATGTCACCATCTCGATGTCTGTTCCCTGTATATTTACTGGTGCTGTGAGGGGCTGCCCATGCCTGCGGCAGTCCACCACCAGCTCCTTAGTTTTCCTCGCATTGATCTGGAGGCAGTTCCGATGGCACCAGTCCACGAAGTCCTGGATAAGCCCTCTGTACTCAGCTTCATCTCCATTGGAGATGAGGCCAACGATCACAGAGTCATCAGAGAACTTCTGTAGATGGCAGTGTGTTGTGTTGTGTGAGAAGTCCGCAGTATAAAGAGTGAACAGGAAGGGAGCCAGCACCATTCCCTGGGGGGCCCCCGTGCTACTGATGATCGTGTCGGACACACAGTCCCGGGTTCTCACAAACTGAGGCCGGTTCGTGAGGTAGTCCAGGATCCATGATGACAGGTGCTGGTCCACCCCTGCGCGCAGCAGCTTGTCCTTGAGGATCATCGGTTGGATGGTGTTGAAAGCACTGGAGAAGTCAAAGAACATGATCCTCACCATATTCCCGGGCTTCTCCAGGTGGGACAGAGAACGGTGAAGGAGGAAGATCACCGCATCCTCCACCCCAATGCCATGCTGGTAGGCGAACTGGAGTGGATCCATCGCTGGTTCCACCAGGGGGCGGAGGTGAGCAAGGAGCAGTCTCTCCAGGGTCTTCATCAAGTGGGACGTCAAGGCCACCGGTCTGTAGCTGTTCAGGTCTTTG
The DNA here is from genome assembly GCA_020510985.1 of Pholidichthys leucotaenia. Lineage (NCBI taxonomy): Eukaryota > Metazoa > Chordata > Actinopteri > Cichliformes > Pholidichthyidae > Pholidichthys > Pholidichthys leucotaenia. The sequence goes on from CM035850.1 coordinate 660,377, forward strand.
GGGTGGGAAGTTTTTGGTACAGGTACCACACAAGATGTTTTCCACAGCTGTGGTACCCTCCCCAGTTTCAGGCTCATGTTGAAGATATATGTTACAATCCCACACAGCTGGTCTGCACAGGACTTGAGGAGCTTTGCGCTGATGCCGTCCGGTCCCGGCGCCTTCCTCACTTTGATCTTCCTCAGCTCCGTCCTCACCTGGGTCTTGGTCAGGGTCAGGATGGGGGGCTGTGTGTTGGGAGTGGGGGGGGTGTCGGTGGAGTGGGGAGTGGGCAGCAGGACTTGATTTCTTAGAGGCAGCAGTGGTTGTTGTGCAGACAGGGGGGAGGGCGGTTGGTCAAATCTATTGAAAAACAGATTCAGGTTGTTCGCCCACTCCCTGCCCCCCGTGGCCTGGGGGGAGTGTTGGGAAAATTTTATGTAAATAGTTATCATTTTATTAATGACTCATGAAATGAGGGTTGATGTTTTTATATGATGTTTTTTCTTTGATTAATCATAAATACAATTTGTGTCTTTTCTTATAATCACTGTTAGTGACTAAACTGCACCATTCATCTGTTTGTTCATATAAAGTGTGATAAGAGTATGCAAGTTTTTATGCTGTATCAAGATCTGTTTTTTGTACATCCCGTGTTTCTTATTCTACTCTGCTATGAGAACTCTGTGTACTTTGTGAGACCTTGTATGGAGGTGTCCTTCCTCTGTTGAGAGTTGAGCCAGCTCAAACTGGTACAAACTGTACGTGATGTTTCTTATCATCCTCCCAAGGACTGTCTGGGAGAGAAAAAGAATGTTCGGGAAGATGTCACTGTCTTATCTTTGCCTATAAAAGTTATTGTACTGGGCTGTTTTCCCCAGCATTCAAAGCTCACTCTGTAACAGGTATGTGATTTGATTGCTCTCTTTTGCAAAAGACATATAAAAAACAGAAAAGGCATCACTGTGTCAGGTCTGATGATTTCTTCAGTCTAATGCTATTGAATATTACTGTGCTTGAGCCACATTGCAGATAAAAATTCCTGACATAACGTGGTGCCGAAACCCGGGACAGCTGAGATCTGGACGGAGCTGGGGGAGGCGTCTGAGCCAGTGAAAACCATGCACGGTCTGATGGAAACCATCAGCAATTGACCAACCCACCTTGAGGGAACTTGGATCGGCGCTTCTCCTCCATGCTCTATTCAGTGATGGCTGTTCCGCCTTAACTAATAGAGCCAGAAGTAAGTGTCTCTATTTCTTCCCAGTACAATGTTATGTTCTAGGTCCGCGGGATGCGATTAATGGTAATATGGCGGCGTCCATATTTTTCCTAGAACAGTAAAATAAAGGAATCTGGTCAAAACTGGGACCCCTAAGAACTAAAAATAACAACAATATAGTGAAGGGGAATAAAGGAATAAAAGCAGTTAAGAGAATTAAAACTTTGACCTCTGAGAACTAAAAATAACAACAATATAGTGAGGAGGAAGAAAAGTACATAAGAGAACTAAAACTTTGACCTTTGAGAACTAAGAATAACAACAATATAGTGAGAAGGAAGAGAAGTTAATAAGAAAAATGGGAAATTGCGTTGGACGCAGTAAGAAATCTGACGGGGTCAGAGAAAAAAAAGCGCGCGGAAGTAGTTGCAACAAGATAAAAGGTTTGGGTTGAAATCCCCGGTCAGGGACAAAAATAAGTTTTTGGGTTGAGATCCCCGAGTTTTGGAACTAAAAATAGAATATCAGGTCGCGGTTATGCTGTAATGGTAGTGTGACGGCGTTTTCACACTTTTCCTGGTAAAGCATCTTAATTCCTGTGGAGTTACCAAGGGGTTTAAAAAATAATAAAAACAGCAGAAAAAAAGAAAATAAGAAAAAAAAATTAAACAGCAGACCGGTTAAAAGATAGAGAACAGATAAAGGATCTTGAAAAATATCTGAGCAAATGGGAAGAGGACTATAAGATAAGATAAGCCTTTATTAGTCCCACAATGGGGAAATTCCAGGATTGCAACAGCATAGGGATAGCAACACTCAGAGCAACAATCAGAAGGCAAGAAAAAAACAACATCTAGTAAACATATGTATTCTATTCCTTCAAACCCACATTAGATGTGGATGAGTGCGCAGTCTTAGTGTCGACAGCAAAATTAGTGACCAAAGGAAATAAGAGAAAGCCAAATTTGGAACTTAAATGTGCAGATCTTTGGCAGCAGCTGCAGATGCCCGAATAAAAGCCAACCAAGGATGCAAAAAATAGTAAGAAAGGAGTGGATCAGGAAAAGTTTAAAAAAAAAAAAAAAAAGAGGGGGGGCATTTTTGCTCAGTGCAGTGTGGAATGTGAAAGGAGGGGCTGCTCCCTCTCTCTCTCTCTCTCTCTCTCTCTCTCTCTCTCTCTCTCTCTCTCTCTCTGTTCCTCGCTCTCCCAAAGGGGGTGGGCGAGGGATAGCGCTCTCTCTCTCTCTCTGTTTGTGTGTGTGTGTGTGTGTGTGTGTGTGTGTGTGTGTGGTTGATCTGTGTGGAAAAGTGGTCTAAATATGGGAATGTTTACAAGGTTTGGGATTTTTATCTTTTTAATCTAACTTTGTGGGGTCTTGATTAATGTTGCGTACGTGATACACTGTTTACATATTTTTTTAAAAAAAAGCAATTTTGACGCACTACTGACCTTTTTTCCTTTGACTGAAACATGACAGTGCAGGACTGACGTGCGACACATATGATTTGCCAGGGGCTATGGATTATCAGACAGGGATCTTGGAGAAAGGATCCTTGTTGATAAACATTTTTTGAAGCAAAGTATGACTTTGTATGACATTGTAGATAACATAAGGTGTACTGATTCAAATGACTTTGACCTTACAAATGTAATGTTTATATGGTTTTATACTGATGTTACTCACCACATAATGGTGCGGTAACAATATATTTCAGAAATGTAACAGCAATGAGGAATGTGCTTCTCCTGATTCAGCGGTGGCCAAGCTGGGTCAGGGTGAACTACATTGCACTCCATAATTTACCAAGGAATGTATGAAATAGGGACATTCCTTGTAAAACATTAAATCAAATTTTAATTAGGCAAAACGTCCGCCTTTCCTTTGACTGAAACAATGTGACACAATATTTCAAATTCAACCCATCTGTGTTCAACTGGACAAGCTGATCTTATTTATCAATGCTGAAGCATATCAAAAATGCGCAGATAGTTATTTTGTTTTTCTTAAATGAAATTTGTAAACTATTTCAAGAGATGTCACAAAAAGAAGCTATAATTATTGAGATCTCATCTTTGAAGGAACTGGGCTACCTGCAAATTTTATTTAAAACTAAAAATGGAAATACACTTCCTTTCAGTAAAAGAATCAAGCAAATACCCTGTAACTTTGCTGCATGTGCATCTTCATGTATCAAAGCAGGGGGTATCAAAGAAATTAATTAGCAAATAATTAGTAACCCTCAGAAAAATAGATAATGCATAAAATTATCAATAAATGAATAAATAAATGAATTCAATTCAACTTTATTTTCATAACACCTCATTGCACTTTGAGCTATAGGGGGAACCCCCATACTTGCACCTCCCATAGTTGCACCCCCATACTTGCAGAACTGACAGCCTAGCTACAGTGCTGAGAAAAGAAGAAAGAAAAAACTGAGATTACCTTTGTTTTCTTCTATTAATACAGACTAATGCAGACTAATGACTTATTTTATCTTTTCTAAAAAAAAATAAAAAAAAAATAAAGAAATTCTTCCAGTTAAATAGATTTCATCTAAATAAATGAAGTGTCATTTTCTCTAAGGAGGAGGGAAAATGAAGAAAAATTGCGACAGCGTATGATATTTTGAGGAGAGAGGGAAAAAAAAAAAAACGTTACACCAGCCTCCAATTTAGAATTGAGGACTGAACTTAAAGAGCTTATTGATGCTTATGTGTGTTAGCTTTGCTAAATTAGGACAGGACTTTTATTTTATTTCATTCTCTATTTCATCCACTGCTTGTGCTGTGGCGGCATTGTCTGGGGTCCTGATTGTGTAGAGTTCCGCGGCCTGCGTCGCCTCCAATGGCTGAACTATTGGACATGAGCTACTCACCTAAAAGCAACTATATGTACTGACAGTAAATATGCTTTCAATGCAGCACATTCCCACACAGCACTGTGGAAGTTGAGAGGGTTTAAAACTTCAGCAGGGAAGCCTACACAACACTGCGCTGAGCTTTTACAGTTGACAGAAGCACTAGCATTACCCCAAAGATTGTCAATAGTTCACTGTGCTGCACACACCAAAAACAATGATCTCATCTCTCGTGGCAACGCCCTGGCAGATCATGCTGCCCAGTGTGCAGCGAGGGAACATTTTGTATCTTGTTTAAGTGTGCCAATCATCTCTTTAGACGTTTTAATTGATGAACAGTCATCAATGACACCACCACAGCATAGCAAGCAAGACGACAATGGTGTTTGGCATTCACCGGATGGGATAATAATTCTTCCCCCCTCGCTGTATCAGTGGGCGGTCCTTTTGACACGTGACCAAGGTCACGTGTCAACAGGAGGGATTATGAGTTTATTTGAAAAGCATTTTTTCTGTTCAAGAATTTAGTTTGTCAACAATGCGTTGTGTGCCTTCAGAATAATGCACAGGGAGCAATGAGAACACGACAAGGAAGCTTTCCCCCACCAAAAACACTATTTTCACAGTGGTGTATGGAATTTATTGAACTGACGAAAGTGGGACAATTACAATATTGTCTGGTTCTCATTGATACCTACACTAAATGGACTGAGATACATCCAACAGCAAAGGCAGACGCCAGATTTGTGTGTAAAGTGTTACAAGACAATATTTTCTCAGTATTTGGGATTCCAGAAGTCATCTATGCAGATAATGGCACCCATTTTACAGCACAGGTTGTTAAAGATTTGACCCAATCTGTGGGTAGTCAATTGAAATTCCACACGGCTTATCATCCTCAAAGTGCAGGCCTGGTAGAGAGAAGGAATGGCACCATAAAGCAAATGTTGAATAAGGTCACAAAAGACAAAAATATCACGTGGCCAAAAGCCTTAATACAGGTAAAAATGGCAATTAACACAACCCCGAACAAAAGCACGGGATTAACCCCGTATGAATGTGCATTCCATCGCCCATATGTGTTACCTGAAATTAGACTGTTATTACCACAAGGGCAATATAGACATCTATCTGACCATTTGAGGGAGTGTGTGCAACAAAAAGACTATGATGATACTGTGAAGTCTCTCTCTGATCAACAGGAGGGCGTTGAAAACCCCCTACAACCTGGCGATTATGTCTTTGTAAAGAATCACCATAGACTGAACTGGACATCACCTAGGTGGCTCGGCCCCTATAAAGTCCTGCTGACCACACCCACAGCTGTGAGAATCGCTGAACGGCCTTCTTGGATTCATCTGTCCCACCTTAAACGCTTGAAAGTACCCCTCAGTGACCTCCAGCCACCCCTAGGGTAAGTCCAGCTACAAAGGGGAGTCTGGTCCTTTTAAGGATAGGACTCGTCTCAAACCTGGTGAAGATAGTGGCCAGCTAAGGTACACTCCTAGGGGCAACAGGCACTATGGGGAATGGAAAGGTGTTTTGGACAATTTTAGGACTTGCAGGTATGAGCCTGACTCTCACATGTCTGCTGTGGAATCCAATTGAAGGTGGACTGACAGACGCCGACAATCGTCCAATAGACTACACTCATAATCTGTGGTATCAAACTATGGTGATGACAGTGAAACAGTTGGGTATAAATACCTCTTGTTATATTTGTTCGTTGTTGCCACACTCATATAAAACTGCTATCCCAATGACACCTGTGCCCTTGAATGCATCAGAGACAGTGGGAGCACTACTGGCCATGAATACTGCTGACATGACTATAGATGATGATCATTGGAAGGTAGGAGATTTAGGTGAATACCTAGAACTTTTAAATGTGTCACTGATTAATTACTCTGGAGCTAGGGTAAGAGTCCATAACATATCCAAGGTTTCTTCCTTTAAAGCAAGGAAATCATTAATGAAGGTTAATCCCACCCTTTATGCCGCCTCTGTCTGTTTTAGGAACAATTGCACCAATTCTTCTTATCATTGTGGGACTACACCACGTTGCAATGTAATTAGGTTCGCTACATGTGGCCTTAAACATAAGCAATCTCCATGCAGAAATGCATATGGTATCCCATACCAAACAAAGGGTAATCTTACTCTGCCCCCAAGGAGTTGTAGTGCAAATTGCACTGACAATCCTGACCTATTTTGGCCTAATGATGATGGTTATGGTTGTTTGGAAAACCACGTCTGGGTACGTGGCCCTAATGTTTATGCCATATTACCCTCTAATTGGTGTGGAACCTGCCATATGGCTGCATTACTTCCCCATGTCAGCATAAGATCAAATCTTACTTACCATAACTCAGAATCATATGAGCATTATTATCATCCCGACAATACCAATATACATGTTCAGAAGAGAGAGAGCACTGAAGATAAGCAAAGAGTATCGGAAGCTAAAATAATTGGAGGAATTTTCTTGCCCTCTTATGGAGTGAGTCTAGCTTTAAGGCACATTAATATTCTTGCCTTTACTATGGAAAACCTGACCATGTTAATGGATCAAGGGTTGTTAGCTTTAAATGAGGAACAGCGACTATCTCGCTTAATGCTGTTACAAAATAGGATGGTCCCTCCTAGATTGGTTTCAGAGTGGAGCCTGGTGGCAAATTTTGTTAAAATGGTTGACCCCCCTAATTGTGATATTGATACTATTTTGTGTTCTGTTTACGTGTGTGGTTCCATGTATAAGGTCAATGATTTCCAGAGCCCTAACACAACACACATTCATGTTACAACAATCCTTTTTGAGCTATATTCGAAATGAACAATACACTCCCCTCTCCCAAGAAGATGATGCAGTGCATGACTCAACCAAAGGTGATGAATATACTCCTGTATAAATTTGGAATTGATGCTTTATGATGCCAATGTAGAAAATCGTTGTGAAGATACATTGTGTTGAAATCTGCATGGGAATAAAAGATTAATAAAATAATAAACAGGAGGGAAATGTTGGGAAAATTTTATGTAAATAGTTATCATTTTATTAATGACTCATGAAATGAGGGTTGATGTTTTTATATGATGTTTTTTCTTTGATTAATCATAAATACAATTTGTGTCTTTTCTTATAATCACTGTTAGTGACTAAACTGCACCATTCATCTGTTTGTTCATATAAAGTGTGATAAGAGTATGCAAGTTTTTATGCTGTATCAAGATCTGTTTTTTGTACATCCCGTGTTTCTTATTCTACTCTGCTATGAGAACTCTGTGTACTTTGTGAGACCTTGTATGGAGGTGTCCTTCCTCTGTTGAGAGTTGAGCCAGCTCAAACTGGTACAAACTGTACGTGATGTTTCTTATCATCCTCCCAAGGACTGTCTGGGAGAGAAAAAGAATGTTCGGGAAGATGTCACTGTCTTATCTTTGCCTATAAAAGTTATTGTACTGGGCTGTTTTCCCCAGCATTCAAAGCTCACTCTGTAACAGGTATGTGATTTGATTGCTCTCTTTTGCAAAAGACATATAAAAAACAGAAAAGGCATCACTGTGTCAGGTCTGATGATTTCTTCAGTCTAATGCTATTGAATATTACTGTGCTTGAGCCACATTGCAGATAAAAATTCCTGACAGGGAGGTATTCTGGAGCCCCGAGATGGTTTTGAGGTTTCTCCAGACCCCGCTGATGTCGCTCTGTTGCAGCTTGTCCTCCATCTTCTTCCTGAAGCTGTCCTTGCCTTCTCTGATCTTTCTCCTCAGCTCCCTCTGTACGGACTTCAGCATTTCCCTGTTCCCCGACCTGAAGATCCTTTTCTTCTCTCTCAGAAGTGTTTTTATCTCAGGGTTGATCCAGGGTTTGTTGTTTGAGTGACGCCGTATGGTCTTGGTGGGAACGGATTTGTCCACACAGAAGCTGAGGTAGCCCGTGAAGGTGTGAATGAGGCCATCGATGTCCTCACCATGTGGATCGCAGAGCTGCTTCCAGGCGGTGGCTTCAAAACAGCCCTTTAGAGTGTCCATTGTCTCCTCAGACCATAACTCCACAGTGTGCATGGCCGGAGGTTGTCTGTGCACTAGGGGTTTGTACACCGGCCGGAGATGAACCAAGTTGTGATCCGATCTCCCGAGTGGGGGGAGTTGTGATGAGGTGTACGCCTCCTTAGTGTTTGCGTAGAATAAATCCAGTGTTTTATTGTCTCTAGTGTGGCATGTGACATACTGGGTGAACGTGGGCAGAATGGGAGACAGTGAAACATGGTTGAAATCGCCTGAGATGAGGAGAAGAGCATCTGGGTGTTCTGTCTGCAGCCTGCTGGTTACTGAATGGATGACGTCACGCGCTGTCCCAGCGTTCGCCGTCGGATTTGCATAAACAACAATGCAGATCACGTGTGAGTGTTCTCTCGGGAGATATGTAGGCCTCATGCTAACAGCTAGCAACTCAATGTCTTTGCTGCAGTGTCGTTGTTTAACAGTGATATGTCCCGGTCTGCACCAGTTGTTGTTAACATACATTATCACTCCACCGCCCCTTGCTTTGCCACTGTCTGGTGTTCGGTCTGCCCGTATCATGTGAAAACCCTCCAGCTCAATGTTAGCATCTGCTGCTAGTTCAGTTAGCCACGTCTCAGTAAACAAAAGGAGAGAGCACCCCCGGTATGTGCTATCATAATGGGAGATAGCCGCTAGCTCATCTAACTTTCCCAGTATCGACCGTACATTTCCCATGACAACAGATGGAAGGGAGGGTCTGTACCTTATATTTTTTGTCCTCCGCCTTACTCCAGCCCGGCAGCCGCGGCGTTTTCGCCTCAGTTCTCTCGGTATGTCGAGTTTTTCCAATGGGACCGGGTGGCGGTTGAATGCTAGCAGCTCTTCCCTGCTGTATCGTATCCTGCTATAAACAGTGGCTCCGTCCACCGGCTCAGGAGACATTTGGGACGATCTGTGTGTCCATGATATAAGTGGAGTGGAAAAAAAAGATGGATCAAAAGAGAGAGGAAGGGAAAAAGACTCGGAATCGAGCCGCTGTTGCAAAAGGCAGCCTACTCGTGTGGCGCCGAGAGAATGTATCTACACAGATGAACAGTTTAACACAATGGTCACATCTGATTTCAATATTTCTATGATCCACTTCAACAGCAGAAGTCTCTATGCCAACTTTAATAACATTAAAGATTATTTACATCAGTTTAAAGAGCCATTCAATATTGTGGCAATATCAGAGATGTGGCTCAGTGAAGAGAAAGGAGTGGATTTTACCATGGATGGCTATGAATTAAATTATATAAATAGAAAAGTGAAAAAAAGGAGGAGGAGTTGCAATTTATGTTGACAAGAGCTTGAAATACAAGGTTGTTGAAAATCTGTCAGTAACTGTGGATGATTTATTTGAATGCATTACAATAGAAATCTGTCTGGACAATGTGAAGAATATAGTAGTGAGCTGTGGATATAGAACACCTGGATCAAACATTGACTTATTTAAGGACTGTCTCTCCGGTTCTGGCCTCCCTTCAGTGGCTTCCCATAGAGTTTAGAATTAAGTTTAAAATCCTTCTTCTTACTTACAAAGCTCTAAACAATCAGGCTCCTTTTTATTTAAAACATCTGATACTACCGTATTATCCTAACAGAGCACTACGCTCCCAAAATGCAGGACTACTTGTAATACCTAGAATCTCCAAAAGTACAATGGGAGGCAGAGCCTTCAGTTATCAAGCTCCTCTCCTGTGGAATCAGCTGCCAATCTGGATTCGGGAGTCAGACTCGATCTCTGTTTTTAAGATTCGGGTTAAAACCTACCTTTTTGATATAGCCTACAATTAGGGAGGGATCATGTGTTTCTGAACCCTCCCTTAGTTATGCTGCTAATAGGTTTAGTCAGCCGGGGGACCTCCAGTAATGCACTGGGCCTCACTCCTTTCCTCACTCTCTATGAAATATTTTTTTTTGCTGGTCATTAACATTTGTTTGTTCTCTCCCATAGATTGAGTCCCCATCGTGCTGTTTGCTCTCTACATGTCTGTTCTTTTCATCTTCTCTGTCCCCTCACCCCCCAGCCAGTCGCAGCAGGTGACTGCCCCTCCCTGAGCCTGGTTCTGCTGGAGGTTTCTTCCTGTTAAAAGGGAGTTTTTCCTCTCCACCGTCGCCAAGTGCTGCTCACAGGGGATCACCTGATTGCTGGGGTCTTTCTGCAACTGTGGGGGTTCCCCCCTACAGTTGATAGTGCTATGAGATGACTGTTGTTGTGAAATGGCGCTATATAAATAAAGTTGAATTGAATTGAATTGACTGAATGGAAAAAATGTCTGCAAAACTAACTCATAAAGTTATGTTCATCTGTGGGGATTTCAATATAGATCTGATGAATTCAAAACAACATAGTTTGACAGAAGAATTTATCAACACAATGTACAGTATGGGCTTACATCCAACAATTACCGGACCTAGCAGAATCACGTCACACAGTGCCACACTAATAGATAACATATTCACAAACATTATGGAAAATAATATCAGGAGTGGGCTTTTATTGAATGATATCAGTGACCACCTGCCGATTTTTGTTGTCTATCAATGTGATTATAGGAAGAAAAAGTATACCAGAAATATTAAATATAAAAGAATAAGAACTGAAGAATCTATGTATTTACTGGCAAAGGAATTATTAATTAAAGATTGGAAGATAGTTTATGATGAACATTATATAAATAAAGCATATGATAATTTTTTACAAATATTTCAATCATTGGACAATCATTCGTCGTCGGCCTCCGTCGGTCTATGATGACCATGGAAGAGAATCCTAAACGTCTACTCTGCTGGAACAGCACCGCCTGTGGCTGAACAGGCCGATGCGCGAATGACAGTCCCTGTCACACAGGTCACACTTGTGGGTGGTCTCCGTGCTGCTGGGTCTGTGGCGGTTCTTCCTGCGGGTCCTTTTTTCATCTGCTGCAGCAGTCAGTCTCTCTTCACCCGCCTTGAGCTGTCTGGTCAGGGTGCCTCTCCATTTGGAGCGGTCCGTTGCAAGGTCCTCCCAGCGCTCTGTGTGGATCTCCAGGGCCTTCATGTCTCTCTTGCAGACGTCTCTAAAGCGCAGCTGTGGGCGGCCAACGTCTCTCCTGCCAGTTGCCAGTTCTCCATAGAGGACGTCTTTGGGGATTCTGCCATCCTCCATACGGTGAACGTGGCCTAGCCAGCGGAGCCTGCGCTGCCTGAGTAGAGTGAACATGGAGGGAAGGCCGGCGCGGGACAGAACTTCTGTGTTGGGCACTTTGTCCTGCCAGGATATGTCCAGGATGTGGCGAATGCAGCGCAAGTGGAAGGAGTTCAGTCTCTTTTCCTGCCGGGCGTATGTTGCCCACGTCTCACTCCCATAGAGCAGTGTGCTGATGACGCAGGCGTTGTACACTGCCATCTTCGTCTTGACAGAGAGTTTGGGATTCTCCCACACTCGTGTGGTGAGGCGAGCGAGTGTGAAGGCTGATTTTCCAATCCTCTTGTTGATCTCTGTATCAAGGGAGAGGTTGTTGCTGATCGTGGACCCCAGGTACGTGAACTGATTCACGACCTCCAGCTTGTAGTCATCAATGGTGATGGTTGGTGGTGCTTCCGTGCCTTGCGCCAAGACGTTAGTCTTCTTCAGGCTGATGGTAAGCCCGAAGTCCTTGCATGCCTGGGAGAAGCGGTCCATCAGGGTCTGAAGCTCCTGCTGTGTGTGGGTTGCGACTGCAGCGTCATCTGCGAACAGCATGTCTCTGATTAGAGCCTCGCGTACTTTGGTTCTGGCTTTCAGGCGGGCGAGGTTGAAAAGCCTGCCGTCAGATCTTGTGTGCAGGTAGATTCCCTCTGTTGCTGTGCTGAAGGCATGCCTCAGGAGCATAGCAAAGAAAATCCCAAAGAGGGTTGGCGCAAGTACACAGCCCTGTTTCACTCCGCTGCGTATGTTGAATGGCTCTGAGACGTTGCCATCATGCTGCACTATCCCCTGCATGTTGGTGTGAAACGATTCGATGAGGCTTTGCAACTTTGGTGGGCATCCTATCTTTGGCAGGATCTTGAAAAGGCCCTCTCTGCTGACCAGATCGAACGCTTTGGTGAGGTCGATGAAGGCGACGTACAGAGGCATGTTCTGTTCTCTGCATTTCTCCTGGAGTTGGCGGATGGAGAATATCATGTCTATCGTCGATCGCTCAGCGCGGAAGCCACACTGAGACTCGGGGTAGACACGTTCGGCAAGCTTCTGTAGACGAACGAGAACAACTCGTGCGTAGACTTTGCCAACAACGCTGAGGAGGGAAATGCCCCTGTAGTTGTTGCAGTCGCTTCTCTCCCCTTTGTTTTGGTAGAGGGTGATGATCTTGGCGTCCCTCATGTCCTGTGGTACGGCACCTTCCTTCCAGCACTGGCAGAGGACGTCATGCAATGGCAGCAGTAGGGCGGTCTTGCAGTGCTTGATCAGGTCAGGGGGTATGCCGTCGTTGCCGGGTGCCTTGCCAGCGGCCAAGCTATCAATGGCCTTACTGAGTTCGTCAATGGTTGGCTCGGCGTCAAGTTCGTCCATGGATGGCAGGCAGTCGATGGCATCAAGGGCTGACGGTGTCACGGTGTTCTGTCTAGAGTAGAGGTCGGAGTAGTGTTCCACCCATCTCTCCATCTGCTTGTTCTTCTCTGTGATCATCTCCCCAGTGGAAGATTTGAGGGGGGCCGTCTTGCTCTGAGCCGGACCAAGTGCTTTCTTGATGCCATCGTACATACCACGGATGCTCCCTGTTATGGCAGCGGTTTGAATGTCTTGGCTGAGCTGAGTCCAGTACTCGTTGGCACAGCGCCGAGCAGTCTGCTGAACTTTGCTTCTCGCAGCCCTGAGAATCTGGAGATTCTTCTTGTTTGGGTACTTCTTGTACTTAGCAAGTGCTGAGCGCTTGGCTTCAATGACGGGGGTCATCTCGGTCAACTTGGCATCAAACCAGTCCTGTGACTTCGAGGTCTTCCTCCCAAAGGTAGCCAAGGCTGTGTGGTAGATGGTGTTTCGTAGCTCTTCCCACTTCTGCTTTGCAGATTCTCCTCCTTGTGGTACACCAAGTTCCTTCTCAAAGGTGGAGGCAAACTGCTCAACAAGTTCTGGTTGGGCCATCTTGCTGATGTCAATCCGTGCCTTTCCAGGTTGTCTAGCACGATGGAATTTCTTCAGCTGCAGCTTGACCTTGCAACACACCAATGAATGGTCTGTGTCGCAATCTGCACTCTGGAACGAACGGGTGATTAGCACGTTCTTCAGTGAGGTGCGCCTGGTCAGGATCAAGTCTAGCTGGTGCCAGTGCTTTGAGCGCGGATGTTGCCAGGAAACCTTGTGTTGGGGCTTGGTCTTGAAGAACGAGTTTGTGATGCACAGATCGTGACATGTGCAGAACTCGAGCAGCCGCTGTCCGTTGTCGTTCATTCTGCCCACGCCAAAAGGTCCAAGACAGGAGGGCCAGGAGTCGTGGTCAGCACCCACTCTGGCATTGAAGTCTCCAAGGAGAATGAGTTGTTCAGAGTTGGGGATGATCCTGACAGTTGTTGCGAGATTCTCGTAGAACTCGTCTTTTGCCTCTGGTGTGGCTGTCTGTGTTGGGGCATACACACTGACGAGGGTGACTGGGCCTTCAGTGGTGTTCAGGCGGAGGGTGAGGAGTCGTGCAGAGCCAGTGCTGCCCGGTTCCACCATCTTCAGCAAAGTGTTCTTCACTGCGAAGCCCACTCCGTGTTCCCTGTGTTCGTCACAGCCCTTTCCCTGCCAGTAGAACGTGTAGTCCTTCTCTCTCAGTGTGCCTGCATCAGCTAACCGTGTTTCCTGGAGAGTGGCGATATCCACTCCCAGTCTCTTCAGCTCATTATTGATGATGGCAGTCTTCCTGGTGTCGTTGATGTCCTTGAGGTTAGCAGCGAGTCCTGTCATCATAGTGCGGACGTTCCAAGTTCCCAGTTTTAGAGTTGGTCTCTTTTGTTTTATTGTCTTGCCTGGTGCGAAGGTTCTCAGCCTGCTGTTTGGATTTCTCCTTATCCCCATGCACCCAATGAGGAAAGCAAGCTGTGGCGGGACAACACCTTATTGGCTGGGGGCTGCCCAGCTTGAGGCGGGCGGTAGCTGTCCAGTGAGATCTGATGATCCCTCCCACCGTCGGGAACAACCCCTGGCGCCACGCTCTACGCCAATTGAGCAGCGGCTTATAACCGGTAACTGTCATTCCCCGTGTTTTGTCTACGCCAAAGGCGAAGCTGGAGTGTCCTCTCCAGTGATCTGGTGTTCTACCTTCCAGCGTTGGGCGTTGGTAGGATTCAAGCCTGGGCAGGAAGATATGGAGGACAAGATGTTTCCCATGCAGCATGTCCCCCCTCTCCACGTCACTGATGAATCCAAAGGAACAGCAGGGCTGCTACAGTTTGGCACCAGCGCCGTTGCAGGAGCTGCCAGAACGATGTTGAGCACAACATAGAACTGCCTTAGGGGCTCCGACTCCGGATTTTTCCTCAGGGTTGACTCCCGAAGCCTTTCCCATGACCGGGTATGCCGCAAGGCAGCAGAGGTTTGAAATCAGGGTTTACCTTCCCCTAGATGGGCTACCTTCCCAGGTTGATGAGCCACCATCTACCCGAAGCATCTGGTTTTAAGGCGCCAGAGATCCGCCCTCGCCCCTTCTCCTATTAGTAAAAGCAGTTCCGCCGGGCTTAGAGACTAAACCACACGAGCAGGCTAGGAGTTGGACTTAGTTGTCAGAGGCTTTTCGAGACGCACGCCATAAGGAGTATTTTATGAGCACTGGGAGCTTAACCCCAGTGCCGCTCCTGGCTATGACAACCTTGGAACCCATTGGACAATAAACTGTCCTATAAAACAATACAGTGACAGACAACAAAAGAAAAATATTCTTTGGGTCACCAAGGGGTTAATAAATGCATGTAAAAAGAAGAATACATTATAGTGTGGCGGGTTTGGGATAACCCCCACAACAGACTAAGGACAGACAGCTCGCTACTTCTGGTTTTTTCTGCAGCACTACTGAGATGTAATGTGCCATTCATGCATTGTGTTCATGCGTCCTGTCCTTACTGTGACCTAGAGACTGAGATCAATACCCATACCAACTGCTGTGAATGCTCTTTCATGTATTGTTGTAACTGGGTATATATGCTGCATGACTCTGTAACTCATTCTCTCACTCCTGCAACTGCTGCAGACACGCACTCTGTGTCTCTCTCTCTGAGAGCCTGAGGAATCCCGCTCCAGCCTGCTCACACTTGGGCGGGAGCGGAGTTCTGTGACGGCGGTGTGATTTAATAAACCTGCTTAAAACCTTCACCACGCTGCTTTATTTCATGCCGTCGCAATATAAACAATTCATTAAGTGCAGAACGGTGGAGGCTGAGATCAAATATAAAAGATATAAAAATAAGCTTACTAATATAATGAGGACCTGTAAGAAAGAATATTACAACAAAATATTGGAGGATAATAAAAATAACTTAAGAGGAATATGGCAAGTACTCAATGGGATTATTAGTAATCGACCTAAGAATGCTAATTATCCAGAATATTTTATTGAAAATGGCAATTTGATAAATAATATGGAGGATGTGGTCAGTGGTTTCAATAAATATTTTGTAAACGTTGGTCCTGAATTAGCAAAATCAATAGTGACACCAGAAACAAACAACAGTGGTTCTGTGAATGAAATAGAAGATAGAAATCCAAACACAATCTTTTTGGGTGCAGTTACTGAAAAGGAAATTATCAAGACTGTGAGTAAATTTAAGAACAAAAAAATCAACGGACTGGAATGAAATTGACATGACAATAGTGAAAAAAGTAAATGAAGGAATTGTTAAGCCACTCACCCACATCTGTAACCTGTCATTTCAAACTGGTAAATTTCCAAACAAAATGAAAATAGCAAAAGTAATACCTCTATACAAAACAGGAGACAGTCATCGCTTCACAAATTACAGGCCAGTCTCTTTATTCTCACAATTCTCCAAAATACTTGAAAAAATCTTCACTAAGAGACTGGATGATTTCATTGAAAAACACAACCTCCTTACAGACAGCCAGTATGGTTTTAGAGCAGATAAATCTACATCTTTGGCACTGATCGAACTTATAGAAGAAATTATTAGTTGTATAGATAAAAAAAAGTTTTCTGTAGGAGTATTTATAGATTTAAAGAAAGCTTTTGACACCATTGACCACAGAATACTACTAAGGAAACTGGAAAGGTATGGGATAAGAGGGGTAGGACTGAGTTGGGTGGAAAGTTATTTAAGTAACAGACAACAATTTGTACAAATTGGTGAGCACAAATCACCCTTTATGGACATCACTTGTGGTGTGCCCCAGGGGTCGGTTTTGGGACCCAAACTCTTTATTTTGTATATAAATGACATATGCCAAGTATCAAAAATTCTGAAATTTATTTTGTTTGCGGATGACACAAATATCCTTTGCACTGGTGAGAATTTGCAGCAGGTTTTAGAGGTGGTCACAACTGAAATGAAAAAAGTTAATGCAGTGGTTCAACAAAAATAAATTATCCCTAAATCTGAAAAAAACCCCAAAGATTATGTTGTTTGGAAATTATCAAATAAATCATGAAATAATGGTAACGATAGATGATACCAGAATAGAAACAGTACAGGAAAATAAATTTTCTGGGGGTGACGCTAGACAATAAAATCTGCTGGAAACCTCACATCAGTCACATCCGGGCCAAGTTAGCAAAATGTATAGGCATACTGGGGAAGACAAGACACATCTTGGACTATAAATCATTGGTCTTACTGTACAATTCACTGTTTCTACCTTATCTTAACTATTGTGTAGAAGTCTGGGGAAACACCTACAAGACCAACCTACAGCCAATATGCACATTACAAAAAAGAGCTATAAGCATAATAAATAATGTAGGATGTAGAGACCATACCAATTCGTTGTTTTTAAAGTCACATGTCATAAAGTTCATCGATTTAGTTAAATTTGAGACAGCACAAGTAATGTACAGGGCAATTAATAATCAACTCCCAACTAATATACAAAAAATATTTAAAAAAAGAGACAATGATCATAATTTGAGAGGAGACTTAAACTTTACAAAACCCAAGATACGAACAACCAAGAAAAGTCTGTGCATATCTGTCTGTGGGGTGGATTTGTGGAACAGTCTGGAGCCGGAACTGAAACTATGTACAAACAGAAATCAATTCAAAAAGAGGTCTAAACATTATTTGCTGAAAGGATATATGTTAGAAGGGTAGTATTTATATGTACGATTCACTATGCTCACTCTGGGATATTATGGAATGGTGGGTGGGACAGCACTGTGTATATCTGTGTTGTTTGAGGCTGGTTTTGATGTATGGACATCAATGTATGTTAGGATGGATGGGTGTTAATGTTGATATGTACAAAATACAGTAAATTGTTTACTTGGGGTCTTAAAGGTGGTAATTTGTATATATTTCACATGGGTGTATTTACGGAAAAGAGGAGATGGAATTAATAAGTGTTCACTTCTTCCTTCTCCCTTTCGAACACTGTATACTGTTACTTTATTGCATTTGTCATTTGTTTTGTTTTTGTTATACTTTTTTGTTCGAAATAAAGTATCTATCTATCTATCTATCACGTACAGACATTTCCTGACAATTGTTCAAAATTTTATTGATCTATATTTTGTGATAATTTAAAAATTAATGCATGCTGAAGCTGCTAGTCCATATCGTTCCAAGGCAGTGCAACAAATGCATAAAAAAACCCAAAAACTATTTGATATCTTTCTTAAATCGTTAAGCCTTAGGAAGCAAACTATTACTATTTTTTATTTATTATTTTACTTCATGCAGGCTTGCATCTGGTGACATATACAGTATAAACGTCAGATCTGTGAAATTTATACAAGTGAAAATATACCTGCTGCTCCTGCGTCTGTTCCACCGATCACACCAACAGTCCTCTTTAGTTTTCAGGGCATGATCGATGCATTGCTGGTGAGAAGCCTTGATTTATATAGTCTATGGCACAAACCTGAACTACGCCAAAACGTTCAAAAAAATACAAAAACTACAAGGCTGAAATTAGCTGCCACTTGAGTGCAAAACACATATGTGGACTATCCATTGAAATGAATATGATGTGGAGAATGTGGAAATGACGAGGCTGAGTTTATCTCACGAGTCAGGTTTATTCACATTCTCCAACATCATCAAAAACAGAAAGAGAAAGAACCCCCCAGACATTCGTCCCTTTAGACCCCAGGACATCAAAGCACACAGTCACATTGTCTTTTAATCCCAAGTCACAATGCGTCTTTTTCAAGGTCTTCTCACCTCCACCTAAAGTCACTGGTGGCCAGGAAATCCCACAAGGTCATCTCTTTGCATACAAAAGGCCACATTTCACATCCTCCTGTTATCTCCTAGGAGGCTCAGTCCTTTTGTTCATCTGAGACGTGAAGCATACAGTAGGCATACAGTAATATACATGTGAAGCATATGAAACCCACATATGTGTCCCACATGACCCCCCCCCCCAAACGTCTAAGATGGAACAACGTAATAACAGTCTGCATGTCATGATAAAATCACACATATCAGTCCACATGCTGCTTGGGCCTCAGTCTTCTCCCGTATCTGCTGTAAGCGGGCTTTACCACCTCCGCGGCGCCCTCCTGCTGGAGAGCTGCTGTCTGAGGATGAGAACTGTTAGTCAATCCCTGTGGGTGCTCTGGGGAATACTCCCTAGGGGGTCTGCCGCGCCGAGGAGCCCTGGCCAACTGCACACCTTTGTCAGCCACCACAAAAGCGGGTTTGAGCCTGTTTATGCCTATCATTTCTTTTCTGCCCCCCAAATCTAGCAAAAAATGCTTATCCCCTGTCTCCAGCACTCTAAATGGTCCATCGTAAGGTGGTCGCAACGATGGGCAATGGGCATCGTGTCTGACAAAAACAAACTCCGCATTTTTTTAAAGCCTTAGGCACAAAAACGCGTGGAAAACTGTGGTGAACGGGGCCAGGCAGCGTGCACGATTCTGTGCTACTCTGCAACCGCTGAGCTGGGGAGCACTCTGGTGCCAGATTATCTGGGAGAAATTCCCCGGGCAGCCGAAGTGGCTGTGTGAAAAGTAGCTCAGCCGGGGAGGCTTCTAAATCCTCTTTAGGTGCAGAACGCAACCCCAATAAAACCCATGGTAGCTTGTCCACCCAATTTGCATCCGTAAGCGACGCTCTGAGGGCCGCCTTCAATGACCTGTGAAAACGTTCGCATAACCCGTTAGCCTGCAGATTGTACGCGGTCGTGCGGTGGATCGTTGCCCCCAGGCTGCGGGCCATCGTTGACCAAAGTTCGAAAACAAATTGAGGGCCTCTCTCGGACGTAATGTCTGACAGGACTCCAAAACGCGCTACCCATGCCGTTAAAAATGCACGCGCCACCTCCTTGGCTGTGGTTGACGACAGTGGGACCACTTCCGGCCAGCGCGTGGTGCGGTCAACCATTGTCAGAAGATGAGTGCACCCCTGTGAGGGCGGGAGGGGCCCTACGAGGTCCACGTGAACATGATCAAACCTCTTAGCCGGAATGTGAAACAGCTCCAAGGGAGCTCTCGTGTGTCTGTGTACCTTCGCTCGTTGACAAGCCATGCATCTCCCACCATTTTGACCGACGCGCGCGCTCCCGGGTGCGCCAGAGAATGGATCGAGTCAAAAACGCGGCGGCGCCACGCGGCCGGTACCACAGGAGATGTCGCCCAGTGATGCGATGTCGCCCAGTGGAGACATCGCAGATTAGCGGGGGGCATACCGTCTTGCAGCACCCTGTTCTCCAGCCTTAACCCTGTTGGTCCAGACTGGAGCGCGCGCACGTCCGCATCGCTAACCTGATCCGCAGCCATGGCTGCATAATCTATCCCTACGCGGACTGGGGCCGCACGCACTTCTGCGTCGCTAACCCGATCCGCGGCCATGGCTGCAAAATCTACCCCTACGCGGGCTGGAGCCGCCACGCCGCGCGAAAGGCAGTCTGCCACTACATTAAGTTTACCCGCCACATGCTGGATATCGGTAGTAAACTCTGAGATCGTGGCCAGCTGTCTCTGCTGCCGGCCCGACCACGGTTCTGAAACCTTGGCCATCGCGAAAGTCAGCGGCTTGTGGTCCACAAACGCGGTGAAACGGCGTCCTTCCAGCCAGAACTGGAAGTGGCGAATGGCCAAGTGGAGAGCTAACAACTCCCTGTCGAATGCGCTGTATTTTCGTTCACTATCGCGCAAGGTCCTGCTGAAAAAGGCGAGTGGTTGCCAAGCTCCGGCTACATACTGCTCCACGACCACCCCTATGGCCACCTCTGACACATCAGTAGTGAGCGCTATGCGGGCCGTTGGGACTGGATGTGCTAACAACGCAGCATTTGCCAGGGCTGTTTTAACTTCCGAGAATGCGCGTTCTCGCTCTGGAGACCATTCGATTTTATTTGTGGCTTTTTGTTTTTTTAGTGCAGCATACAATGGATGCATGAGCTGCGCTGCGCGGGGGAGGAAACGGTTATAAAAATTCACCATTCCCAAAAACTCCTGTAACGCTTTGACCGTTTGTGGCTGGGGAAAATTTGTTACTGCGCGCACTTTGTCAGGCAGAGGAACTGCTCCTTCTGGAGAGACGTGATGCCCCAAAAAATCAATCTGCGTCACCCCGAACTGACACTTTGCTGGGTTGATTATTAACCCGTGCTCTCCCAACCTCCGGAAAACTGCCGTGAGGTGGTTTTCGTGTTCATCTTCGGACGCGCTGGCTACCAATATGTCGTCCAGGTAGACGAACACGAAGGGGAGATCGCGCAACACCGCGTCCATCATGCGTTGGAACGTCTGTGCCGCGCCTTAAAGCCCAAACGGCATGCGCAAAAACTCGAATAGCCCGAACGGAGTTATTACCACTGTTTTGGGTATGTCCTCAGCGCGCACTGGGACCTGGTGGTAACCGCGTACCAAGTACCAGCATACTTTATCAGAATACTTCCGTTGTCTAATGAGGAGGGAGGATGCTGGCGCTGCTCTGTTCGCCGCTTCCCCATCGTGATTCATTCGTAATTTCTTTTTTTTTTTACTTTACAGTTTCTGTGTTTTTTGTTTGTTCATTTTCCTACATTGCTGGACCTGGATACTACTATTTTTTGTTCATTTTACTGGTGGTGTGGACGCTTACCTGCAAGACGATCTTGGCTGTCAACTTCACCCACCGGGCTGACTCAAGTGCCACTCCGGTCACAAACTGTTCTGTTGTCCTGTCATGGTTTGGATTGTTTTCATCTGCCTCTCTACTCTCCATCTCTGGAACATCTACCCGTGACTTGCTGGTGGCCTTGGCCTGCGGGATAGCGGGCTAGCGAGAAACTGGCTGTTAGCCAGCCAGTTGACGGCTGGCCGACCGCTACCTGTCCGTGCTTTGGCTGTCATCTGTCTGGGACTCCCTGCTAACATCACTGGACCATCGGCTAGTTCGCTACCGAGCTTGCTACCAGGTGTCTCGCTACAAGCTAGCGGGTCAACGGCTAACTGGCTGCTGCCTGGTGCTAGCGTTGCTCGGCTAGAAATTAGAGAGGCTGGGAACTTGGCAAAAAATCAACCTCCACATTGATTCCCCTGACTGCAAATGCGCAAACGATTTTCTGGACTTACTAAAGTGTCTAAACTTCACCCAACACATAACTTCCCCTACCCACAGACGTGGACATGTCCTGGATCTGGTTTGCTCCACTGGTCTCCACATTCACAACATCTCCAGCACTGACCTCACCATCTCGGATCATCTCGCCATCACACTGGACATTGACACCCCGGCCCCTCAACCCAAACAAGACCGAACAATAACCTTCAGGAATCTTAAGTCCATCTGCTCAGTTTCTCTCTCCACATGCATATCTAACACTCTCTCCAACCTCACCTTCCCTGTAAACCCAACCCCTACGGACTTAGTAAACATCTACAACAACACATTGTCTACCTCCCTCAACAAACTGGCCCCCATGAAAGCAAAATCCGTCACTTTCATTCATTCGGCCCCCTGGTACACCTTAGAACTTCACAAACTCAAAAAACAACTGCGACAGCTTGAACGCCTGAGCTGCAAAACTGGTCTGACTGTACACACCCTCGCTCACATAGAACTGATGCACCTATATCAATCCTCACTCAATGAAGCTCGCTCTGCCTACTACTCCAGCATCATTCACTCTGGATCCTCCAACCCCCGCACTCTGTTCTCCACCATCAACAAACTCCTCAAACCCCAGGACATCATTTCATCATCCTTCATCCCTGAAAAATGCAATAGCTTTCTATCATTTTTCCATTCCAAAATTGACAATATTCACAACCAGCTTGCCTCCTCCCCAGCCATCACCCCTGACTCAGAACCCACTTTTTCTCCACCCATAGATAAACAGCTCTCCCTTTTCTCACCCATAACCACTGATGAACTTTCCGAAATACTCTCCAGCATGAAATCATCTACATGCCCCCTGGACCCCATCCCCTCCCCCCTTATCAAAGCCTGTCTCACCCCTCTTGCCCCCCTTATCATCGACACCATCAACTCCTCCCTCACCACTGGCACTGTCCCCCCATCACTTAAGATTGCTGTCATCACCCCCCTCCTTAAGAAACCTGGCCTGGACTCTGACGACCCCAACAATTTCAGACCTATCTCCAACCTCCCATTTCTGGCTAAAATATTGGAAAAAGCTGTCGCCACTCAACTCAAGAAACACCTCCTCTCCAACAAACTCTACGAAACATTTCAATCTGGATTCCGTTCTCACCACAGCACTGAAACCGCCCTCCTCAGGGTCACCAATGACCTCCTGCTCGCCTCTGACTCTGGCTCCCTCACCATTCTTCTCCTCCTCGATCTCAGCGCTGCTTTCGATACCATCAATCATTCCATCCTGCTCCGTTGTCTGCTTTCTATTGGCATCACTGACTCCGCCCTCTCTTGGTTCACCTCCTACCTGTCTGAGAGATTCCAGTATATCTCCATCAACAATCATAAATCACGCACCACCCCTGTCTCACACGGTGTCCCTCAAGGCTCTGTGCTCGGTCCAACCCTTTTCATTCTCTACATGCTTCCGCTTGGTCACATCATCCGTCAACATGGTCTTCACTTTCACTGCTACGCCGACGACACCCAGCTGTACATCTCCTCTAAATCCATCACCCCCGCCATTCTCTCCACCATCACCGACTGCCTTACAGACATAAAAACCTGGATGACTAACAACTTTCTCAAGCTAAACAGTAATAAATACTCAATAAAACAGAAATCATCATTTTTGGACCAAAATCTCTTTTACCCTCTTCCCAGAACTTTTCATTCCAAATCGATGGTCACTCAGTCACCCCCTCCCCCCTGGCCAGAAACCTCGGCATTATCATGGACCCCACCCTCTCCTTCAAATCTCACATCAACCATATCACCAAAACATCATTTTTTCATCTTCGTAATATTACACGCCTCCGTCCCACCCTCTCACCCTCTGCTGCTGAAATACTCATCCACGCCTTCATCACCTCCAGACTTGATTACTGTAACAGCATTCTGTATGGACTTCCTTCCACCATCCTCCAAAAACTACAGTATGTCCAAAACTCAGCCGTCCGCCTACTTACTCACTCCCGCTCCAGAGACCACATCAGTCCTCTCCTCCGTCAGCTCCACTGGCTCCCCATTCAACAGCGCATCAACTTCAAGATCCTCCTCATCACCTATAAAGCTCTCCATAACCTCGCCCCCTCATACCTAACGGACCTTCTGTCTCGTCATTCTCCCACTCGTCTCCTCCGCTCTGCTGACGCTCACCTTCTTACCCCCATCACCAAGACAAAATTCCGCACCCTGGGTGATAGATCATTCGCCATCGCCACACCAACCCTCTGGAATTCCTTGTCCCTTCACACTCCGGTCTGCCAACACACTTGCTTCCTTTAAAAGTCAACTCAAAACCCATCTTTTTAAATCTACCTATAAAAACTGACTGCCTCTTCTACCTATGTGTACCTATGTGTATGTGTTTACCCGTTCTCTGTATGTTTGTCCCTATGCTGCTTTGTAACCATTGTCTGTTAACCTTTGATTTTACTATTTCTGACTATTTGGCTCCTAAAGAAAAATATTATCACAGTAGATGCCTCTCAGATGATGCTGTTTCCAAATTTAAGCAGATTGTTTCCTCTATGCCATGTGTCAACACAACGGAAATAAGCTATAGACAGCTTGCTCCTTCTGTAATTGATAACATGGTGGATAGTGTTTCAGCTTCTCTGCATCAGGCTCTAGACTTGGTGGCCCCCTTAAAAAAGAAAAAGTCTAATCAGAGATTTTTAACTCCTTGGTTCAACACAGAAACTCGTAGCTTAAAACAGAAGACTCGTCAATTAGAAAGAAAATGGCGCTCTACTAATTTAGATGAAATCTATTTAGCTTGGAGAAATCATCTTTTAATTTATAAAAAATCTCTTAGAAAAGCTAGAACGAGTTATTACTCTGCATTAATAGAAGAGAACAAGAATAATCCCAGGTTTCTTTTCAGTACTGTAGCCAGGTTGACAAAGAGTCAGGACTCTGTCAATCCTAGCATCCCCTTAGAGCTTACTAGTCAGGACTTTATGAACTTTTTCAATAATAAAATTTCATCCATCAGAGATAAAATCAATCAGATTCTTCCCACAGTTAACTTAAATACTGTAACTACTACAACTCCTTCTATTGATGTCTGTCTTGATGAGTTTACTCCAATCGACCTTTGTGAGTTAGACAAAGTAGTTTCCTCATCCAAACCTTCAACTTGTCTTTTAGATCCTATTCCTACCAGGTTATTTAAAGAAGTCTTCCCACTTATTGGTAGCTTTATTCTTCATATAATCAATTCTTCATTAACTTTAGGCCATGTACCGCAGGCTTTTAAAACGGCTGTAATTAAACCCTTACTCAAAAAGCCAACGCTAGATCCAGGAGCTTTAGCTAACTATAGACCAATCTCTAATCTCCCTTTCATTTCAAAAATCTTAGAAAGAGTTGTTGCTACGCAATTATTTGACCACCTGCAGGGAAATGGTTTATTTGAAGAGTTTCAATCTGGGTTTAGAATCCATCATAGTACTGAAACAGCCTTAGCGAAGGTCACTAACGACCTCCTCATTGCATCTGATAATGGACTAGTTTCTGTACTTGTCCTTTTAGATCTTAGTGCAGCTTTTGATACTATTGATCATAATATTCTACTTGATAGATTAGAACACTATGTTGGACTTAATGGAACTTCGTTGCAGTGGTTTAGATCTTATTTATCTGATAGGTTCCAGTTTGTTCATGTAAATGATGAGTTTTCTTTCAGCTCAAAGCTTAGTCATGGAGTTCCACAGGGATCTGTGCTAGGCCCTACTCTTTTTAGTTTATATATGCTTCCGTTAGGCAACATTATTAGAAAGCACTGTATACATTTTCATTGTTATGCAGATGACACACAATTATACCTGTCAATGAAGCCAGATGATACTAATCAACTAGCCAAGTTAGAAGCCTGTCTTAAGGAAATCAAAGCTTGGATGACTTGTAATTTCCTGCTATTAAATTCAGATAAGACTGAAGTCATTCTTGTTGGTCCAAAAAACCTTAGAAATTCCTTTCCAAATCAAACTTTCAGTTTGGATGCAGTTACTCTTTCTCTTAATAGCTCTGTGAGGAACCTTGGAGTTATTTTTGATCAGGATTTGTCCTTCAATTCACATATTAAATTTGTTTCTAAGACTGCCTTCTATCATTTGCATAATATTGCCAAGATTAGGAGCATCTTGTCTCAGAGTGATGCTGAGAAGCTGATCCACGCTTTTGTTAGCTCGAGATTAGATTATTGTAATTCTTTATTATCAGGCTGTCCTAAAACATCTTTAAAAAGTCTTCAGCTGATCCAAAATGCTGCAGCAAGAGTTTTAACAGGTACTAGAAAGAGAGATCATATCTCTCCGGTTCTGGCCTCCCTTCATTGGCTTCCCATAGAGTTTAGAATTAAGTTTAAAATCCTTCTTCTTACTTACAAAGCTTTAAACAATCAGGCTCCTTTTTATTTAAAAGATCTGATACTACCGTATCATCCTAACAGAGCACTACGCTCCCAAAATGCAGGATTACTTGTAATACCTAGAATCTCCAAAAGTACAATGGGAGGCAGAGCCTTCAGTTATCAAGCTCCTCTCCTGTGGAATCAGCTGCCAATCTGGATTCGGGAGTCAGACTCGATCTCTGTTTTTAAGAATAGGGCTAAAACCTACCTTTTTGATATAGCCTACAATTAGGGAGGGATCATGTGTTTCTGAACCCTCCCTTAGTTATGCTGTTAATAGGTTTAGTCAGCCGGGGGACCTCCAGTAATGCACTGGGCCTCACTCCTTTCCTCACTCTCTATGAAATATTTTTTTTTTGCTGGTCATTAACATTTGTTTGTTCTCTCCCATAGATTGAGTCCCCATCGTGCTGTTTGCTCTCTACATGTCTGTTCTTTTCTTCTTCTCTATCCCCTCACCCCCCAGCCAGTCACAGCAGATGACTGCCCCTCCCTGAGCCTGGTTCTGCTGGAGGTTTCTTCCTGTTAAAAGGGAGTTTTTCCTCTCCACCGTCGCCAAGTGCTTGCTCACAGGGGATCGCCTGATTGCTGGGGTCTTTCTGCAACTGTGGGGGTCCTCCCTACAGTTGATAGTGCTATGAGATGACTGTTGTTGTGAAATGGCGCTATATAAATAAAGTTGAATTGAATTGGATTTGTAAAGCGTCTTTGAGTATTTAGAAAAGCACTATATAAGACTGATGTATTATTATTATTATTATTATTATTATTATTATTAAGTCTATCTTAGAAAAAACGCGCGCCACCGCCAAATGAACTGAAAAATCTTGGATATGCGGGATTGGGTAGCGGTCGTGCGCTGTAGCATTGTTCAACCTGCGGAAATCTCCTCAAGGTCACCACAAGCCATCAGCTTTCGGGACCATGTGAAGCGGTGAAGCCCATGGGCTTTTTGAACGCCTGATGATGCCCAACTTTTCCAGGTTGGCGAACTCCTCACGCGCTATGGTCAGTTTAGCTGAATCCAAGCACCGAGCTTTTGCAAAAACGGGCGGTCCGGTGGTCGTAATAAAATGTTCCACCCCGTGTTTAGCCACGGTCGCCGAAAATGTTGGGACCGTGAGTGCTGGGAACTGAGTGAGCAGTGTGTGGAACTTACCACTTGCAGCTGTGACGTTGGCTTGTGCTGTTAGTGGGGCCACTCGAGCTGTACAGGGAATAGAATAAAAAGAGAGTGCATTAACCAGGCGCCTGTTAGCAAGATCAACCAACAAACCATGTGAGCACAGAAAATCAGCCCCTAACATATTGAAATTGGGTGCAGCTATGACGAAAGTTCACTCAAATGTACGGCCGTGTAGGGACAGAAGCAGAGTCCTCTCACCAAAGGTCTTAATCGCCGAGCCATTCGCTGCTGACACCCCGGGACCACTGGAAGGCGCCAGCCGGTCAGCGGAGGAAGGTGTGATGAAACTCAGCTGGGAGCCTGTGTCCACGAGGAAATGCCTCCCAAGCGCGCATCCTTCAAGTAGAGCAGCTTGTTCTCCTCCCCAAGGGCCGCAGCTGCTACCGACCCCCGGTCTTGGCGTTTCCCGAGCACTTGAAATGGCACGGTGGTATACATTTGGGTGCCCTCTCTGCGAAGCGGCGATGGTAGAAACAAAGGACGTCGTCTGCTCCGTGTTTCTTGGCCCCTGCCACCGCCATCGTCGGTGAGTCTGGTACTGCTGCCTCTGGCCCCCTGCCATCTCCGAACGTTGCGCCGAGCTCTGTTGCCGCGGCCGTGGCCGCACGCTGTTTGGTGGCGTTGACGAGTCGTTGCGCCTCCTGGCCCAGCTCGCGGTAGTCTCGTCGGGCCAACAGTGGCGAACTGGCCAGGGTCACTCTCACCGCTGACGGTAGGGTCCTGAGGAAAAGGTGGGTGAAGATGAAGTGATCATCGTCAGAGTCTTTCAACCTCAACAGCTTCTCCATCAGGTCCGCAGGCCTGTCGCTTTCAAATTCAGTCAGCACCAGGAGCCCCTCTGCTCGCTCCTTCACCGAGGGGGTGAAGTACCGGATGAGTGCAGCCTTCAACGCGCCGTACTTGTCGCTGTCCGGCGGCTGGTTGATCAGGCTCTCCACATGCTGGGCTGTGTGGTTGTCCAGTTTTGCAACCACATGGTAGAACTTTGTGGCGTCTACCGAAATCCTCCGGAGGTTGAACTGCGCCTTGACCGCGTTAAACCAGGAGCGCGGATTGTTCTGCCAGAAGTCCGGTAGCTGAACTGTGGCTGCATTCGTTTGGCTGGCTCCTGACGAGTCCGGTTCGGGAGAATTTCTTTCACTCATGATACATCTTAGGGTCACCAGTGTGGAGAAGTGTGGAAATGACGAGGCTGAGTTTATCTCACGGGTCAGGTTTATTCACATTCTCCAACATCATCAAAAACAGAGAAAGAAACCCCCAGACATTCGTCCCTTTATACCCCAGGACATCAAAGCACACAGTCACATTGTATTTAATCCCAAGTCACAATGTGTCTTCTTCCAGGTCTTCTCACCTCAACCTAAAGTCACTGGCGGCCAGGAAATCCCCCAAGGCCATCTCTTTGCATACAAAAGGCTACATTTCACATCCTCCTGTTATCTCCTAGGAGGCTCAGTCCTTTTGTTCATCTGAGACGTGAAGCATACAGTAAGCATACAGTAATATACATGTGAAGCATATGAAACCCACGTATGTGTCCCACAATGAAAAACTTTTAAAAACACTATTTTAAATGCCTCACTAGTCCACGCTTGCTGACTGATTTAACACTACTTCAGCCGGCACCAGAAGTTCCCCCCATAATCGTTCCTACAGCGGCACCCCCAGGAATAAGGTGAATAATATGGTGTTGAAACAGCACCCCGAATGCGAGCAGTCTTATAGCAAACAGACAAGAACTCAAGCAGTATCTTTATGAACTAGAAGTTGTTCCAGAGGTCGTGTGTATACAGGAGACATGGCTTCAACCTTACTTAGATTTTGTTATTCCAGGATATAGTGTTATGTCCATAACCATGAACCAATAATGAGGCTGGAGGTGCAGTAGAGCACGACTTTATTATCAGACTCACAGTATACCAAAGGTGTTCCCGTCTAGGCAGAGGTGAGGTCAAAAGAGACTGTACCTCTTCCGCACAGCCCTTTTATACTCCGGGTGGTGGTGGAACCGGAAAACTGGAGCCACCACCCATGTCACATAATAATACATCTTATGAACCATAAGATAAGATAAGATAAGATAAGATAAGATAAGCCTTTATTAGTCCCACAATGGGGAAACTCCAGGACTGCAACAGCACAGGGATAGCAACACTCAAAGCAATAATTAAGAAGATAAGAAAATAAGAGCAGTGAATATACATATGTACACATAAATATATAAATATATATACACAGTGTGGAGCATTGTAGCCAGATGGAATAAACAGAATAACCGTCTATTTAGTTATCCTAAATAGTATGAATATGTACCCATGCATATTGTCACCCTCCGTAGCGACTGATATTGTCCTAGTTGTATACTGGATGGGACCATTTGTGTAAGTCTGTTGCGTCT
The DNA here is from genome assembly GCA_020510985.1 of Pholidichthys leucotaenia. Classification (NCBI taxonomy): domain Eukaryota; kingdom Metazoa; phylum Chordata; class Actinopteri; order Cichliformes; family Pholidichthyidae; genus Pholidichthys; species Pholidichthys leucotaenia. The sequence continues at coordinate 690,192 of CM035850.1, forward strand.
TTTGCATTCAATACTACTAGGTCGTCACGTTTTTTTGCTATCTCTGCGAGCAGCCCTGCTTAGGTTATACAGTCTGACAGCCGTAAGTAGGAAGGACCTGCGAAACCTCTCGGTTGGGCACCTAGGATGATGTAGTCTGCTGCTAAATGAGCTCCTCAGTGCGTTCAGTCTGTCCTGCATAGGATGGGACTCGGACTCCAGCAGAGAAGATAAGATAGGAATAACATTACACCCACCCCCCCTTCAAAAGTCCAAAATGCACACACACCATCCAGACCCTCCAAAAGTTAGAGCCCAAATCACACACTAATCATGAACAGAAATAATTGAGACCTATCCATGCACACAAACTAAAGCTAGAGGGGAACAGGTGGACTACTGTCCCACCCCCACATGGCCAGATGGATTATTCTGTCATCTCTGTTATTATATAGTCCATGAAAATAAAAAACTGCCGTGTTCCTAATATAATAAATAAAACAATCCCATAAACATATACACAAACAGGTTATACCCTTAATTCAATAAACAACCCAGTCAATACACCCCCCCACACCATGCTATAAACACCCCATAACTTGGGTAGCAAACACAACAACTTCAATTTCACACATTAACATTTTAGCTGAAGCACATTGCCCCCCACTACTGTACAGACCCGATGTAGAAACCACCCCCCGGAGACCTGTCCAGCGGGTCCCACCCAGAAGTACTTCTCTTCACACCTGGAGATGACCCATGTTGGAGCCCCGACACCTCCTTCTCCTATTTGGCGCGCTGCAGTTAACTGGGGCGTCTCCATGAGCTATCAGACAGCTGAAGGTATCCATTCTCCTGAACAGCCACCACCTGCAGCCGCCCCTGGTCCTCCCGTTGTTTCCGCTTGCCACAAACCCCTCTGAGCCAAGCCTCCTCTCTGGGTTGAATCATGTCAGCAACTCCCAGCGGAGCCCGACTCGGCTTCCAATCTTCATAACTTCTTGACCGGACCTCCTCCCTGGGTCGAACCACATCAGCGACCCCCCGAGGAGCCCAACTCAGCCTCCAGTTTTCCTGTTTGGCACGTTGTTTCTCTGTGCTAGCCGGTCCTGCCCCGCTCGCTTTCATTTCCAACACTGGCAAAGCCGTTGTAGCCCCTTGCTTCTCGGTACCTCCCAGCCAAACTCTGGAAGCAGAGTGGGCCATTCACTCGGCTCCATCTGCCATCATGGTCATCTCACTGTGCCGCTCAGTTCCCTCAGCGAGGGTAACTTGGACCCTGGTGCATGCACCCTCCCATATATATAGACACACAGTGCGGAGCATTGTAGCTAGATGGAATGAAACAGCATAACCGTCTACTTAGTTATTCTACATGGTATGAATATGTACCCATACATATTCTCACCCTCCATAGCGACCGGTATTTTCCTAGTTGTATACCGGAGGGGACCATTGTGTAAGTCTGTTGCATCTTTTGCATTCAACACTATTAGGTTGTCACGTCTTTTTGCTATCTCTGCGAGCAGCCCTGCTTAGGTTGAACAGTCTGACAGCCGTAGGTAGGAAGGACCTGCGAAACCTCTCGGTTGTGCACCTAGGATGATGTAGTCTGCTGCTAAATGAGCTCCTCAGTGCATTCAGTCTGTCCTGCATAGGGTGGAACTCGGCCTCCAGCAGAGATGACAGTTTAGCCACTGTCCTTCTCTCTCCCATCTCCTCCACTGGGTCAGGGCGCTGCCCCAGGACAGAGCTAGCTTTCTTGATCAGTTTGTTCAGTCTCTTCCTATCGGCTGCTGTAATGCCACTGCCCTAGCAGACCACTCCAGAAGTGATGGCTGATGCCACCACCGTGTCATAGAATGACTTCAGCAGTGCCCCTTGTACACCAAAAGGCCTGAGTCTCCTCAGTAGGAACAGCCTGCGCTGTCCCTTCTTGTAGAATGCGTCAGTATTGTGTGACCAGTCTAGTTTATTGTTCAGATGAACACCCAGGTACTTGTAGGATGTCACCATCTCGATGTCTGTTCCCTGTATATTTACTGGTGCTGTGAGGGGTTGTCCTTGCCTGCGGCAGTCCACCACCAGCTCCTTAGTTTTCCTCGCATTGATCTGGAGGCAGTTCCAATGGCACCAGTCCACAAAGTCCTGGATAAGCCCTCTGTACTCAGCTTCATCTCCGTTGGAGATGTGGCCAACGATCGCAGAGTTGTCGGAGAACTTCTGTAGATGGCAGTGTGTTGTGTTGTGTGAGAAGTCCGCAGTATAAAGGGTGAACAGGAAGGGAGCCAAAACCGTTCCCTGGGGGGCCCCCGTGCTACCGATGATCGTGTCGGACACACAGTCCCAGGTTCTCACAAACTGTGGCCAGTTTGTGAAGTAGTCCAGGATCCATGATGACAGGTGCTGGTCCACCCCTGCGCGCAGCAGCTTGTCCTTCAGGATCATCGGTTGGATGGTGTTGAAGGCACTGGAGAAGTCAAAGAACATGATCCTCACCGCATTCCCGGGCTTCTCCAGGTGGGACAGAGAACGGTGACGGAGGAAGATGAGCGCATCCTCCACCCCAATGCCATGCTGGTAGGCGAACTGGAGTGGATCCATCGCTGGTCCCACCAGGGGGCGGAGGTGAGCAAGGAGCAGTCTCTCCAGGGTCTTCATCATGTGGGACGTCAGGGCCACTGGTCTGTAGTTGTTCAGATCTTTGGGGTGGGAAGTTTTTGGTACATGTACCACACAAGATGTTTTCCACAACTGTGGTACCCTCCCCAGCTTCAGGCTCAGGTTGAAGATGTACTCCACAATCCCACACAGCTGGTCTGCACAGGACTTGAGGAGCTTTGCGCTGATGCTGTCCAGTCCTGACGCCTTCCTCACCTTGATCTTCCTCAGCTCCGTCCTCACCTCGGTCTTAGTGAGGGTCAGGTTGGGGGGCTGTGTGTTGGGAGTGGGGGGGGGGTGTTGGTGGAGTGGGGAGTGGGCAGCAGGACTTGATGTCTTCAGAGGCACCAGTGGTTGTTGTGCAGTTGGGGGGGAGGGCGGTTGGTCAAACCTATTGAAAAACAGATTCAGATTGTTCGCCCACTCCCTGCCCCCCCCCCCCCCCCCCCCGTGGCCTGGGGGGAGGTATTCTGGAGCCCAGAGATGGTTTTAAGGTTTCTCCAGACCCCACCGATGTCGCTCTGTTGCAGCTTGTCCTCCATCTTCTTCCTGAAGCTGTTCTTGCCTTCTCTGATCTTTCTCCTCAGCTCCGTCTGTACGGACTTCAGCATCTCCCTGTTCCCCGACCTGAAGATCCTCTTCTTCTCTCTCAGAAGTGTTTTTATCTCAGGGTTGATCCAGGGTTTGTTGTTTGAGCAACACCGTATGGTCTTAGTGGGTACGGTGTTGTCCACACAGAAGCTGATGTAGTCCGTGATGGTGTGAGTGAGGCCATCAAAGTCCTCATCATGTGGATCGCAGAGCTGCTCCCAGGTGGTGGTTTCAAAACAGCCCTTTAGAGTGTCCATTGCCTCCTCAGACCATAACTTCACTGTGCGCATGACCGGAGGTTATCTGTGCACTAGGTTTTTTTTTTATTTTTAGATTTAGTATACTTTATTGATCCCCAGAGGGGAATTTTTTTTTTTTTTTTTTTTTTTTGTTACTTATTTGTACCCGTAGGTAGATTTGGTTTGCAGTCTGGTGACAAGCCACCGGCTGCCGGTCGCTGCGTGCGCGAGCGCCCTAAACCTACATGTTTTTTTTTTTTTGGTATGCGGGAGGAAACCGGAGAAATCCCGGAGTAAACCCACGCAACACGGGGAGAACATGCAAACTCCACACAGCTCACTGTTGGTCGGGGGCTGGGATCGAACCCACGATCTCATGATCCCCGCGGTCCCGGAGAAATCCCGGGGTAAACCCACACATACACAGGGAGAACATGCAAACTCCACACAGATCACTGTTGGTCGGGGGCTGGGATCGAACCCACGATCCCACGATCCCCACGATCCCCCGGCCAAGGGTAAACTGTGCTGCCGCAGTGCTAACCACTGCGCCACCGTGCAGCCCTTGGGTTTGTACACCGGCCAGAGATGAACCAAGTTGTGATCCGATCTCCCGAGTGGGGGGAGTTGTGATGAGGTGTACGCCTCCTTAGTGTTTGCGTAGAATAAGTCCAGTGTTTTATTGTCTCTAGTGTGGCATGTGACATACTGGGTAAACGTGGGTAGAATGGGAGACAGTGAAACATGGTTGAAATCGCCTGAGATGAGGAGAAGAGCATCTGGGTGTTCTGTCTGCAGCCTGCCAGTTACTGAATGGATGACGTCACGCGCTGTCCCAGCGTTCGCCGTCGGATTTGCATAAATAACAATGCAGATCACGTGTGAGTATTCCCTTGGGAGATAGGTAGGCCGCATGCTAACAGCTAGCAACTCGATGTCTTTGCTGCAGTGTTGTTGTTTAACAGTGATATGTCCCGGTCTGCACCAGTTGTTGTTAACATACATCATCACTCCACCGCCCCTTGCTTTGCCACTGTCTGGTGTTCGGTCTGCCCATATCGCGTGGAAACCCTACAGCTCAATGTTAGCATCTGCTGCTAGTTCAGTTAGCCACGTCTCAGTAAATAACAAAAGGCAGCACCCCCGGTATATGCTATCGTAGCGGGAGATAGCCGCTAGCTCATCTACCTTTCCCAATATCGACTGTACATTCCCCATAACAACGGATGGGAGGGTGGGTCTGTACCTTATATTTCTTGCCCGCCGTCTTACACCAGCACGACACCCACGTCGTTTTCGCCTCAGTTCTCCCGGTATGTTGAGTTTTTTCGTTTGCACCGAGTGGCGGTTGAGTGCTAGCAGCTCTTCCCTGCTGTACCGTCTCCTGCTATAAACAGTGGCTCTGTCCACCGGCTCAGGAGACATTTGGGGCGATCTGTGTGTTCGTGATGTATAAGGTGTGTAAGGTGTCGCCAGATCCGAAAGCTGTCACCGGATCAGAAAGTAAGAGGAAGAAAAAAACTCAGAATTGAGCTGCTGTTGCAAAAAGGCAGCCGACTCGTGTGGCGCCGTAAGTAGAATAATAATATGCATATGAATGTGTGTTGTGAGGGGATTACTTTTTAGTTTTCAAGTTATATCACTGTCCACTGACAGCAAAAGGTAGAACCAGCTCGGAGGCCCAGGCCCAGCCCCTTGGTAGGTGTGCCCCTGGAAGCTGCCTGACCCCAGGGTCAAAGCTGACTTCATAGGCAAAAGTGTCTCTTCTCCTCTCCATCGACCGCTTTTCTTGTTCGGACCCGCCACCTCCTTCCGGGCACACCGCAGCCCACTGGTTTGCCTCCTTGAGCCACCTGACAGTTGAAAACAAGCTGTCCCTTGTTTCACCTGTATTCGCCGTTGGCACCCCTCCCCACAAATCCGAACCCGGTCCGTAACTCTCAGGGGGGTCTTGCTCGGCTTGCATTGTTGCTGCTTGGCACACAGTTTTTCCATGCCTGTTGGTCCGCCCCCGACTGTTTTCAAAACCGCTGCAATTGTCGCTGTTGTCGCCCCGTATTCTCCAGCCCCCTGCAGCCGAGCTACAGGGAAAACTGAATCTCTCTCGTTGGCGTCACTCGTCGACCCGGGTGCCTTGCCGTTATACCCAGCACCCTCATCCAAGGCTTGTTCAGCTTCGGCACTGAGGTCCTCCCGTGCCAACCCTGAGCAAGGCTAGTCCCACTTGACCTCCGTGGTGCCTGGCAAATCTCGGGTCTACTCACTCTCAGTGCCCATCTTTGACTGCATCTCGTCTCGGGCACAAGGACAGTCCAGCAACTCCTCTCTGTTGTCTGAGGCACTCCGCTGCGCTGCCTCTGTGCCCAGCTGTCGCTGCTGTTTCCCGGGGCTCTCAGCATGCTCACGTCCCTCCTCCTGCTGCTCCAACTCTAGCTGTGGGGAAAACTGAGTTGAGTCTGGTCGCTGCTCTCTCCCCATGCTATCTTTGCTCACCACGCTGTTTTCACCTCCAGCGCTATGGTTACGCACTGTGCTGAGCTACTCGGCAGGCTTGCCGTCTTCAGTGACTGGAGGCTGACTCACTTGTGGCTCTGGTCCCACCTCGATATCTAGTGGTAGCTTGTAGCTTGGTTATGGCGTGCACCTAGCTCCGTGGCTAATTTCGCTGTTGCCACTAGCTGGCCTATTAGCTTCCCCGAACAAGCTAGTTTAGCTTCTTTTGGTGCCAACAGCTTTTCCACCCACAGCTTTGTGCTCCTTGTATGTTTGGCAAAATATTCAGCCAGCTGCCTGACAGCATCCCCATAAGACTCCGTCTCCCCCAGCGTGTAGATAATTTTCTGACCTTCTACGGTGAGATGGTGGACCAGAATTGCTCGTCTCTGTGTTTGCCGAGTCTACTCAAGCCCAACGCCACAATGTACCCTTCAAACATGGCCAACCAGTTAGGCCACAGGATCGCTGGCTCTCCCTGATACTGCAGACATGGTGGTAGAGGTGGAGGTGGCCCATATGCCTCCATAGTTTAGTCTCATCGCCAAAATGTTATGTTGGTAATCAGAGACTGAAATCGTCTTATGCCAAGCAGTGAACAGCACTTTATTAGGGGAACACAGAAATATACCGTGACTGCAGCCTGCCTTACATCACCATACAGGGCAAGTATGGCAAGGCCCAAGGCCCCCCCCCCCCCACCACCACACACACACACCACAGATGGTTCAAAAAACAAAGAAAGCTCTGTTGGAATTGGAGTATATATTCCAGAGTTTAAAGTGACCATCTCAAAAAGACTCTCCAACAATACATCCGTGTTTACAGCAGAAATGGTGGCAATAATTATTGGTTTGCAGTGGGTCGAGGAGGTCAGACTGGACAGGGTGGTGGTGTGCACAGATTCTCACTTGCAGCTTTAAAAACCATACATACACTAAAATCTACAAGGGAAGTCTTGGTGATTGAGCTATATCACAGTTTATTTACGGAACTCAGGGGGGTGGAGAAGTTCAGTTTTGTTGGGTTCCTGCACATGAAGGGTTGAAAGGGAATGACTGTGCAGACAAATTAGCAAAAAGCGCTCTTGGAAAAGAAATAACTATACCATTGTCTCTTGGAAAAGGAGAAGGGAAAACAGTAATCAAGAAAAAAGGAACTGAGCTATGGCAAAAAAGATGGGATGAAGATCATAACGGTAGATTGTATTGTGGGACACATATGTGGGTTTCATATGCTTCACATGTATATTACTGTATGCTTATTGTATGCTTCACGTCTCAGAGGAACAAAAGGACTGAACCTCCTAGGAGATAACAGGAGGATGTGAAATGTGGCCTTTTGTATGCAAAGAGATGACCTTGAGGGATTTCCTGACCACCAGTGACTTTAGGTGGAGGTGAGAAGACCTGGAAGAAGACGCATTGTGACTTGGGATTAAAAGACAATGTGACTGTGTGCTTTGATGTCCTGGGGTATAAAAGGGACAGATGTTGGGGGATTGTTGCTCTTTTCTGTTTTTGATGATGTTGGAGAATGGAATAAACCTGACTCGTGAGATAAAGTCAGCCTCGTCATTTCCACATTCTCCACAGTATTACAAAATACAAAAATCTATTGCAATAAAGAATTATAAAACAACAAACAGGAGGGAAGACATCATTATGACAAGACTCAGACTGTATCATACAGGTTTATACAGCACTTTATTCACCGTGGGGAAAAGCGAAAGTGACATGTAGAGAACGTGGAGTAAAAGAAAATGTAGAGCACAATTTATTACACTGTCACAAGTATGGAAATGAAAGAGAGAGAATGGAAAATGAAGTTGGAGAGGCTGGTAGGGAATGGGATTTAACTGGGATTCTGGGAACAGCTGGAGAAGGAGAGGCGGTGAGGATCACGTGAAGGGCTCTTTTTTCTTTTTAAATAACAGGATTAAGTCAGAATTCAGGGGTCGGGCTCAAATGACATAATGTTTCACACTCTTGTACAGTAGGTGGCGGTATGCACCTTTCTGTTGTTTGCTATCCGCCAGTAACCGAGAGAAGAAGAAGAAGAAGAAACAGCGCCGCCTGTGGCCGGCTGCCCTCATGACCTGAACTATTTCCTGTTAGCATCACAGGGCGGGTCAGCCTGTTAGCTCGGTTAGCTCCGGTGGTTCCGGTAACTCCGGTGATTCTGTGGGTCTAATCGGTCTTTATTGGGGTCATCCGTCTGCCAACATGCCGGTGAGTTCTTCCTGTGACCCGTCAGGAGCAAACCAGTCCGGTAAATTAGTTAAAATGTTTAGCTGATGCTAGGGTTAGCATGGCTAATGCTAGCAACTGTTTACGGCTTTATCTAACTTTGACAGTTTTTTTTTTAATCATTAAGCTGGTTTAAACTGGATTAACTTGGCTTGTTAAAGCCGTTTAAATGTTCAGCTGTCGGGTGTGTGTGATTTTAAAGATGATAATGTCAGAGTTTAATTTTATTTCTGCGATGTCTCCGATTACTGTGGTGTTTAGGGCGGCGCGGTGGCGCAGTGGTTAGCACTGCGGCAGCACAGCAACTCACCCTTGGCCGGGGGATCCTGGGTTCGATCCCAGCCCCCGACCAACAGTGATCTGTGTGGAGTTTGCATGTTCTCCCCGTGTCTGCGTGGGTTTACTCCGGGATTTCTCCGGTTTCCTCCCACATGCCAAAAACATGAAAGTTAGGTTAATTGGCATCAAACTGGGGATTCTAACTTGTCGTTAGGTGTGACTGTGAGAGTGAATGGTTGTCTGTCTCTCTGTGATGGACTGGTGATCTGTCCAGGGTGGACCCTGGACGGACAGATGCTGGGATAGGCTCCAGCAGACCCCCCCACCCCCCGCGACCCGAAAAGGATTAAGCGGAAGAAGATGAATGAATGAATGAATTTAACCAGGATGTGAATCCTTCAGTAATCCCAGACTTTAACTTTAAACCTGAAATCTCACTTTTCTTTGGTTTATGGGCTCAAATCGTCACAATTTTTTACTCTTTAGGATGAAGTAAAACGAGTAAAACAAACAGCAATAACTTCATTTGTAATAACTTGTAATTTGTGGAAAATTTCCACTTTTGTATTTTTTTTAAACAGATAAGTTTGATTTTTTTTCCTCCAAAAACTCACATTTTCTTTTAAGTCTGCCATTTTATCTGTTTGTGTTGAGCTGTTGGATAACAATTAATTAATTAGCCTGACTGATGAGGGGTGTTAAAGCCTTCAGTTGAAGCTGTTTAGCTCCTGTTCATCAAGCCCACATTCTGTCTCGTCTCCAGCTTCACGTCTTTGTTGTTCCTGTTTAAATCCTGGCTTTTGACACATTTTCCGGTGATGTCGAAGTCCAGGTTTTGATTTTGAAGGACTGTTGTGTGAGCTGATGGAGTCTGACACCAGGGCGATTGTGGGGGTCTCATGTGTTCCTCCTGTGATGCTGATTTCAGGCGTATCACTCTACTCTGATGGACGCTGACACCAGGATGGTGGGGAACATGGCTCTGCTACCCCTCAGGACCCAGTTCAAAGGACCAGCGCCCAAAGAAAGTCAGTTCTGTCACCATGGAGACATACACACTATCTGTGTAAACCTGTGAGAACATGAACGTGTTTTGACTTTTTCTGCTCTTCACTTCCTCTTCTCACTCCTTAGATTTTTCTTCCTTATTTGGTCGTAAAGCTTCACTTCCTCCTCCTGTGTAACACTCGGTCCTCCTGACTTCTTCTTCTTCATGCATTTTGACTGTTAACCTGATGAAGTTCAGTTGTCAGTAACCAGCAGAGCGGACAGGAACTAGTTACAGTAACTACAGTAATGTGTGTACTTTACAGAGTAGTTTTACTGCAGGCTGCTTTTCCTCTTACCCACACACAGCTGAGCTGTCAGTCAAGTTTTCTCTAGTGGTTTATCAAGTGCGCCTTATGTAGGGCTGTGTGATATAATAACGTGTGTATCGGTGATGTGATAAAAACGTCTGCAGTTTCATATAAACTGTATCGTTTATGTGGGCATTTAAAAGACACGGCATGTTCCTGCTTGTCACCAGCTGGGTTCTGCTGGTTAGCAGCTAACTCCAAGCTAATGTTTTGGTCATGTAGCTGCTACTTCTGTTAGCCAGAGATGTGGGACTGTTTCCCACCCTGCTGTCAGACAGGATAGTCCTCTAACCAGGTTTTAATTGGAGGTTAGTCACGGTAATGCCGTCCCTCTCTAACTGTAACACAACAAATGCTAAATGATGATGCTAACTTGTTGCTAATAGGAAACATTATAGTGTATTAGACCATCGTTTCTTTGGTTTAGATCACTGCAGTTTCTTAATTTTGTCTGATAAAACATTAGTAAAGCTGCCAAAGTGCGTGACAGCAGCCGCATAAATAAGTAATAAACACATGGTAAATGGTGTTCACTTATCCTCATGTGTAGATGACCAAAAGTCTTAACACATCCTTCTGTCCACACATTCACACACTAATGGTGGTGGAGCTACCATGCACCGGTGCTGGCCTGACCCACCAGGACCAACTGAGGGTTCAGTGTCTTGCTCAGGGACACTTGGACATGCAGACAGAGGCAGAATCAAACCCCCGACCCCCTGATCAGTAGTGGGCCACACTGCACCTGCACCACAGCCGCCCGACCGCTTCGACACATTGAAACATATCGGAAGAACAAACTGGCTCTGAATGTAACTTGTAATAATTGTAGTTGGTTCAGTAGTGATGGTGAATGAAGTTGAAGTCATCTCAGATGGACATTAACAAAGTTAAAAGATATGCCTTTGAGCTCTCATATACAGCAAACTATTAAGACCGCCTTCTTCCATCTGCATAATATTTCTAAAATTAGGTCCATCCTGCCCCATAAAGATGCAGAGAAACTTGTCCACGCCTTTATCACTTCTAGGCTGGAGTATTGTAATTCACTTTTATCAGGTTGTCGTCATAGTCCATAAAGTTTCTTCAACTCATTCAGAACGCTGCTGCATGTATCCTGGCAAGAATAGGGAGAAGAGATCACATTACCCCAGTTTTAGCTTCTTCACATTGGCTCCCAATAAAATATAGAAATAAATTCAAGATTTTACTCCTAACTTATAAAGCCCTTGATGGTATGGCTCCTTCTTACCTGCAAGAACTCATAGTTCCCTATCATCCAACCAGAGCTCTCCACTCCCAAAACTTCAAACTACTGGTGGTCCCCAAGGTCTCCAGAAGTAGATTGGGAGGTAGAGCTTTCAGTTATCATGCTCCCCTCCTGTGGAACCATCTTCCCAGTTCAGTTTGGGAGGCAGACACTCTCTTTTTTAAGAGTCACTTGTAATCCTTTCTCTTTGATAAAGCTTGTTAAAAATGTTGCTGCTGCCAGGCCTTCACCCGCATGTGGAGCCTAACCCGGCCTGATCCTGGCAGGTCTGGCTGTGAATGTTAATCTTGAATTGTAGGCCTCTTCTTTCAACCCAGCCGGTGGCGTGAGCGTGGCCTAAACCCACCCTTTGTAAAGTGACTTGAGATGACCTGTGTTGTGATTTGGCACTATATAAATAAAACTGAATTGAAAATTGAATTTAAAAAACAATTTATAACACTGCAAAATTAAGAGGAAAAGGTGCATCAAGTAAGAATTTGTCCAGCTGATTTTTTTCACTGTAATTTAAACTATAGAAGAAGAGACGGTTCTTTTATCAGCTCAGTAGCTTCATTTAGTCTTTTATTAGTTTTGTCTTATTTCAGACAAGGATAAGTTGTCCTTTATATAAGGAAGCTTTTTATTGGTTATTATATATAAAGTCCAGGAAGTGTGTATGATGCTGGTCAGGTAGGATTACTGGTGTGGTGGGATGAAGTTCAGCTCTGTTCAGGTTGGTCTTCACATACTAGATCCATCAGAGCGACTGAGGACATTCTTTAGGTTCTTCAGGGTGGAACGTCCAGAACTTCTACATCAGTGACTGATTTAGAAGTTAATAAAGTTTAACATTCAAACCAACAAATACTATCAGCTACTGTGTTGTACCCTGCAGTCCTTTAGGGCATTACTTCACTTCAGTCAGTACTCTAATGAAGCAGCAGTACTGGAGTACAGTTCCAGTACTCTGATTACTGTGGTTCATGTTGATGATGTTTAGAGTATTGATGTCCAACACAGACTAATATATCATGTCCAACCGTGCTGATGTGTCTCTGCATGTCCCTCCTCCCAGCCAAAGACAGTGACATTATTGACGAGGCCATTTATTACTTCAAAGCCAACGTCTTCTTCAAGAACTACGAGATCAAGGTGAGAACTTCACCATTTACTCCACAGTCCTCTTCTAGCTTACAACACTGCCTCTAAATCTGTCTCTGTCTCTGAGTTTCTGTCTCTGAGCTTGTCCTGTCCAAACTTGTCTCTGTCCTCATGTACAGACTCGCCTGTCTTCAGTCCCCTCATATTCTTACATGTTTCAGTGTCTCAACTGAACAGCTCTTGTCTCTGTCTCCATGTCTCTGTCCTCCTGTCTCTGCTGTTGTCTCTTGTATAAATGTTCTTGTATAAATGATGAGTGCAGATTGAAACTCTTCAAGTAAACCATTTCCCTGCAAGTGATCAAATAATTGCGTAGCAACATTTTGAAATGAAAGGCAAATTAGAGATTGGTCTGTAGTTAGCTAAACTCCTGGATCCAGATGTCTCTGTGTTAGTACTGGGCCACAAAGGAGTAACTGGTTTGGGCTGGTTTCCAACCTTGAGAGAAGAAAAAATATTGCACAGGCATTTACACACACACACACACACACACACACACACACACACACACACACACACACACACACACACACACACACACACTGTATTTTCTCACTTCTCCATAAATTACAAGAGTTCATGTAATAAGTCACGTAGGATAATAAAAGTTTACATAAGATCATGGTCAATATGAAAATTAAGATAAAGCATTAATTTCTCCAACAGAGCTCCTCCCCCAGGCCTGGCTTCAGGGCAGGGCCCCGGTAACCCCATACCGGGCGGGGTCCACTGAATCCTTGATGGCTTATTCATCATGGGACTGCATTGGATCACTCTGTCTGGCCCTTCACCCAGGACCAGTTTGTCTTTGGAGACCCTACCAGAGGCAAATTGCCCTGGACACCATAACTCCTGGGGTCACTCAGGCACACAAACCCCCCCCCCCCCCCGCCCCGCCACGATAAGGTGACAGTCCATGGGGGGTTCCATTCCATGCAGGATAATTAAAATGCTGCAACATACTGCAGTAGAACATTTAATGACCATGAAAAGCTCTGGTTTCTCCGACCTTCACTGACAGACAAGTCACTGGGATTAGTCTGAGCCTGCTCCGGACCAGGTTAGCTCCACACAATAAGTCTCCATGGCAACTTAGCTGGGCTTAGTTTATCCTATTTTTGTACAACCAAGCCAAGTATAAATTAAACCAGGCTTTCTTGAAAATCCTGGTTTAATCCCTTAGTTTTATGAACTACCCCTTTGGTAACACGTGTATGTTCACATGCACATGTCTGACATGTCATATATGACACACACACATGCTTCTGCTGTAGTCCTCCATGGTTTTACGTGTGTGTGTGTCTGTGAGGTCATGACCTACACCTATGAACTGTGTTTGCAGAGCGAGGCGGACAGAACTCTGATCTACGTCACACTCTACATCACCGAGTGTCTGAAGAAGCTGCAGAAGGTAACAACACTTTGAATCAACTTTATTTAACTAGCTGGTGTTACAGCAGAGGGCAGGGTGGGGTCATGGGAACGGCACGGCTGGATCAGAGGTGGACTGGGATGCGGTTCTGGTCAGGGTGGAGTTTTCTCTGCTACACAGGTGTTTCATGCATGATGATGGACTTCAACCAGCTGTGGGCATGTTAGAACAGTAGGGGGCAGCAGTGAGTTGAGTTTAACCTGTGGCTGAGAGGAGGAGGAGAACACATATGAAGGAGAACACATAACCCATGATGGTCCAGTTCTGTGTTCTGTCTGTGGTCACTACAAATGGTCCTGAAATGGTCGTCCTCAGAGAGTCGGGGGGTGTCTGAGGACTGGAGAACATGAATGGACCATGTGGTCACGTGATCTGACATGTTACCATAGATCACATGAACACGTGTGTTTACAGGGTTCTGTGTGGGGCTGCTGTAGGAGTCATTGGGGTTACACTCCCTGAGGGGGTGTTGGACTCTAGATGTGTTAACATGTCATTAAGGTGTCGTCATCATCAGAAACTTCATCAGAAACTCCTCCAGCTCAAGGTGCCCCCCCTCCACCTGCCAGTGGATCTCCAGCTTTCTGACTGACAGGTGGCAACAGGTGAAGCTAGGGAGATTTACATCCAGCTCCCGAAAAATTAGTACTGGCGCCCCCCAAGGATGTGTCCTTTCCCCACTGCTCTTCTCCCTCTACTCCAACGACTGCACCTCAGAGGACCCTTCGGTGAAGCTCCTGAAGTTTGCGGACGACACCACAGTCATCGGTTTGGTCCGGGATGATGATGAGTCTGCATACAGGCGGGAGGTGGAGCAGCTGATCCTCTGGTGCAGCCAGAACCATCTTGAACTTAACCCAGCCAAAACGGTGGAGATGACTGTGGATTTCAGGCGACACCCCCCTTCATTCCCCCCACTCACCATCCTCAACAGCACAGTGTCCACTGTGGACTCCTTCAAGTTTCTGGGTACCACAATCTCCCGGAACCTGAAGTGGTCCTCCCATATAGACACTGTCCGGAAAAAGGCCCAGCAGAGGTTGTTTTTTCTGCGTCAGCTCAAGAAGTTTGATTTGCCTCAGGAGCTGCTGGTTGTCTTCTACACCGCCATCATCCAATCTGTTCTCTGCTTTTCCATCACTGTCTGGTTTGGATCTGCCACTAAACAGGACAAGACCAGACTGCAGCGGATCATTAAGTCTGCGGAGAGGATCATTGGTACCGACCTACCCTCCATTGAGAACTTATATCGGTCCATAACCAGGAAACGGGCGGGAAACATCTGTGCTGACCCGTCACACCCCGACCACAAACTGTTTGAACTTCTATCTTCTGGTCGTCGTTACAGATCACTGAAGGTCAAAACCACCCGTCACAGGAACAGTTTCTTTCCTCAAGCCATCACTCTGATGAACTCCTAACATTCACCTAGTCCTACCTGTTGCTGCACTCATGACTTTTCATCCATTATTACATTGCACATAACTCTCACACTATTTCTGCAAAGTGTGGTTAGTCTGAGTAAATAACTGCATATATTCCTGTATATATTTGCATCCTTTTATAGAAACGTGGACAGACTGTAATTTACTGTACATACTCTGTTGTCATTGAATCCTTATTTAAATCCTCCACCTGAACAATGAGAGCAAGTTTTTAGCCAAAGTCAAATTCCTTGTATGTGTTGCGCATACTTGGCCAATAAAGCTGATTCTGATTCTGATTCTGATTCTGATTCTGAGTCATGTCGTGTCTCCAGTGCAGTTCCAGGTCTCAGGGGGAGAAGGAGATGTACACCCTGGGAATCACCAACTTCCCCATCCCTGGAGAACCTGGGTTCCCTCTCAACGCCATGTACGCCAAACCCACCAGTAAACAGGAGGAAGGTGAGACATGTGACCTGGAGGGGGCGGGGCAGCTGAGAGTCAGGGTCACTGGTTAAGTGATGTTGGTTAACTGGGGATTCACCTGGTTAGTGACCACTCAGAGCAGAGGAAACCTGACTAGAACCTACAGGCGTGTTAGTGAAGTTAACCAGGTGGACCAAGGGCGTTTGTCCTGTCAGATCCATCCACGTCTAAGGAGGACACCATTTTTTAAATTTAGTCTTCTCTATTTTTGATAAATCTGACGAAATTTGTTGGCAGCCTCGGTTTGACCACATTTTTAAATAAACTTACTTTTTATCGTCGGTCCTCTCCGCCATCTTTCAGAGGTGATCTGAAGAGGGCCGTGCACAGGGGACGCCCTCACCAGCTGACAGATTTGAGGCGTTTTTGCAAAGAAGGGTGGGCAGATATTACCACATCCAGATGTGCCATGCTGATAGACTCCTACCCAGAAGACTGAGTGCTGTAATAAAAGCCAAAGGTGATGCAACAAAGGATTAGTTTAAGGGTGTGCATATTTATGCAACCAGGTTATTGTAAGTTTTTAATTTTTTCCCTTAAAAGATTTCAGTTTGTTTTTCAGTTGGGTCGTACAGGTTATAGGTCACATTAATTGTGGAAAAAGTTTTGAAATGACTTATCTTGATCTCATTTTTACATCATAAAAACCTGGACTTGAACAGGGGGGTGGAGACTTTTAGATCCACTGTAGCTTGTCACCATGACGACTGTCAGATATGACCGAAGTCTTGGGACGTTTTCCAGAACTGTGGTTGACGCCCGTCTTGTTCGAACTAAGACTGTGTGATGACGTTCTGAACGTTTAGAGGAAGAGTCAGGAGTTAGATCATCGCTAGTTGACTGATCCATCGGACTGCGGTGGTTCAAGTTTGCCCTCCATCATGGCTGGGAAAGAACTCGTAACCATGGTTACCTAACCGGGCTGTTGTTGTCATGGTTACAGAGGCGATGAGGATGTACCTGCAGCAGATCAGACAAGAAACTGGACTGAGACTCTGTGAGCGAGTTTTTGATCCTGACACCGACAAACCCAGCAAGGTGGGGCAACCAAACTTTATTTATACAGCTTTTATTTACAAACCCAGCAAGGTGGAGCAACCAAACTTTATTTATACAGCTTTTATTTACAAACCCAGCAAGGTGGGGCAACCAAACTTTATTTATACAGCTTTTATTTACAAACCCAGCAAGGTGGGGCAACCAAACTTTATTTATACAGCTTTTATTTACAAACCCAGCAAGGTGGGGCAATCAAACTTTATTTATACAGCTTTTATTTACAAATATAGAAAGGTGAGAAAATCAAACTTTGTTTATCCTGTTGAACTCTGGTCAGTTTCCCTAAAAACGCCAAAAAATAACGTACCCAAAGTAAATCAAAAGCTGTTCTTCAACCCTTTGCAGCATCTTCATGGGGTTGGTCTCATTTAAAAGAAAACACTTTGAATTTTTTGGCAAAACAGTCATAATCTCTCTAAGTGCTCCAGCCACTGAGTAACAGTCATCTAAACATACTGAACTTGAAGAAAATAAAGTTCACCTGGGTGTTTTTTTTTGGATACAAATGCTTGCAAATAACACACAGCTTCAGATCCGGGCTGGAAAATGCAACAGAAATGTAGAACCAAGTCTTATCCAGCTGAGGTCCAAATTTTGTAACAATACCACAATAAATGAATATTTTACACAGCTTTGTTCTCAGGTTGTTCCCAGGCGTTTTTGAACTGTGCCAAATTGTGCCAAATGGCACAGTTTGGAAAAACGTCTGTAACTTTTGAATGATTCAATATAGAAGCTTGATGTTGGGCTCTAATGAAAGGTGACACTCAGGGCTGTGTGTGTGTGTGTGTGTGGGGGGGGGGGGGGTTGTTTATTCATTCATGAATGAATGAATGAACAAACAACCCCCACACACAAAGAAACATGCCATGTAAAAAATGTGTGGCCTTTTTTTTAACCAGAAAAAATAACATACAGTGCAATAAAAATTATACTAAAATATCTGCAATGTAGAAGATACCCCCCCCCCCCCCCCCGCTACTGAGGAGCGCGGCCCACAAAAAAACTTGTGGCCATGACGGACTGTTGTAATTACCGATCGGTCAAAAGTCATTTTTATTACTATTTTCATTGATAAAGAATAGTTTAGCTTATAACACTTACCTGTCCACAACAGCAGTGTCGTTGGTGAACATCTGTTCCTCATTGTCAGACGAACATGATGCTGATCCGCTTGTTATGGACTCGTGGTTCTGGTCACCTGACCTGGTCAAACCATCTCCGCTTCCATGATTGCGGTTTTTGCGAACCATTTTTCAAAACAAATAAGAACAGTAGTAATAAAAAAAGACTGGCTAATGGCTGAGAGTGGCTAACGCTACCGTTACACACAGGTCTCAATGTGAGTCACCCAGCGGCTTAGGCAAAAAAGATTTTACGCACGGGGACGCACGCGTTTCAATCGTCAAACTACTGTGCTTCAATTGGCTCGTTGTATTAGCAGCCGTTGGTAGGCGGGTCCTTCTTGCTACGTTTCCAGTCATTGGTTCTTCAAGGTTTCAGAAACCCAATTCAAGGCTCTTATTAGTCAAATGAGAGGTCAATCACATCTAAACCAATCAAAGCACTCCTTTGGCTTTCTGTTGGCGGCTGTGTCTGTAGTGCAAGAACGGAAATGCAGCTTTTTTTTTTTCAGTGCGCACTGAGACGCACTAGGACGCAGAGACGTGACCGCCCGCGGAATCCCGCAGTTCAACAGGTTACACAGCTTTATTCACAAACCCAGCAAGGTGGGAAAATCAAACTTTATTTATACAACTTTTATTCACAAACCCAGCAAGGTGGGAAAATCAAACTTTATTTATACAACTTTTATTCACAAACCCAGCAAGGTGGGAAAATCAAACTTTATTTATACAACTTTTATTCACAAACCCAGCAAGGTGGGAAAATCAAACTTTATTTATACAACTTTTATTTACAAAGGTGGGAAAATCAAACTTTATTTATACAACTTTTATTCACAAACCCAGCAAGGTGGGAAAATCAAACTTTATTTATACAACTTTTATTCACAAACCCAGCAAGGTGGGAAAATCAAACTTTATTTATACAACTTTTATTCACAAACCCAGCAAGGTGGGAAAATCAAACTTTATTTATACAACTTTTATTTACAAAGGTGGGAAAATCAAACTTTATTTATACAACCTTTATTTACAAACAAAGGTGGGGAAATCAAACTTTATTTATACAACTTTTATTCACAAACCCAGCAAGGTGGGGAAATCAAACTTTATTTATACAACTTTTATTTACAAACAAAGGTGGGAAAATCAAACTATTTATACAACCCTTATTTACAAAGGTGGGGAAATCAAACTTTATTTATACAACCCTTATTTACAAACAAAGGTGGAAAAATCAAACTTTATTTATACAGCTTTTATTTACAAACAGGTGGGAAAATCAAACTTTATTTATACAACTTTTATTTACAAACACGGGTGGGAAAATCAAACTTTATTTATACAACTTTTATTTACAAACCCATCAAGGTGGGAAAATCAAACTTTATTTATACAACTTTTATTTACAAAGGTGGGAAAATCAAACTTTATTTATACAGCTTTTATTTACAAAGGTGGAAAAATCAAACTTTATTTATACAGCTTTTATTTACAAACAGGTGGGAAAATCAAACTTTATTTATACAACTTTTATTTACAAACACAGGTGGAAAAATCAAACTTTATTTATACAACTTTTATTTACAAACCCAGCAAGGTGGGCAAATCAAACTTTATTGATACAACCTTTATTTACAAACAAAGGTGGGAAAATCAAACTTTATTTATACAACCCTTATTTACAAACAAAGGTGGGAAAATCAAACTTTATTTATACAACCCGTATTTACAAACAAAGGTGGGAAAATCAAACTTTATTTATACAGCTTTTATTTACAAACAGGTGGGAAAATCAAACTTTATTTATACAACTTTTATTTACAAACCCATCAAGGTGGGAAAATCAAACTTTATTTATACAGCTTTTGTTTACAAACCCAGCAAGTTGGGGCAACCAAACATTATAAGACTTATTTACAAACACAGAAAGGTGGGAAAATCAAACTGTATTTATACAACTTTTATTTACAAAGGTGGAAAAATCAAAATTTATTTATACAGCTTTTATTTACAAAGGTGGAAAAATCAAACTTTATTTATACAACTTTTATTTACAAACCCAGCAAGGTGGGCAAATCAAACTTTATTTATACAACCCTTATTTACAAACAAAGGTGGGAAAATCAAACTTTATTTATACAACCCGTATTTACAAATAAAGGTGGGAAAATCAAACTTTATTTATACAGCTTTTATTTACAAACAGGTGGGAAAATCAAACTTTATTTATACAACTTTTATTTACAAACCAATCAAGGTGGGGCAACCAAACATTATAAGACTTATTTACAAACACAGAAAGGTGGGAAAATCAAACTGTATTTATACAACTTTTATTTACAAAGGTGGAAAAATCAAACTTTATTTATACAACTTTTATTTACAAAGGTGGAAAAATCAAACTATTTATACAGCTTTTATTTACAAACAGGTGGGAAAATCAAACTTTATTTATACAACTTTTATTTACAAACACAGGTGGGAAAATCAAACTTTATTTATCCATCCATCCATCCATCCATCTTCTACCGCTTTTCCGGAGGTCCGGGTCGCGGAGGCAGCAGTTCAAGCAGAGAAGCCCAGACTTCCCTCTCCCCAGCCACCTGCTCCAGCTCTTCAGAGGGGATACCAAGGCGTTCCC
The DNA here is from genome assembly GCA_020510985.1 of Pholidichthys leucotaenia. Taxonomy (NCBI): domain Eukaryota; kingdom Metazoa; phylum Chordata; class Actinopteri; order Cichliformes; family Pholidichthyidae; genus Pholidichthys; species Pholidichthys leucotaenia. Next base: position 710,626 of record CM035850.1, read on the forward strand.
AGACTAGCTGGGAGACATAGTCTCTCTTTATTTATACAACTTTTATTTACAAACCCATCAAGGTGGGAAAATCAAACTTTATTTATACAGCTTTTGTTTACAAACCCAGCAAGTTGGGGCAACCAAACATTATAAGACTTATTTACAAACACAGAAAGGTGGGAAAATCAAACTTTATTTATACAACTTTTATTTACAAAGGTGGAAAAATCAAACTTTATTTATACAACTTTTATTTACAAACAAAGGTGGAAAAATCAAACTTTATTTATACAGCTTTTATTCACAAACCCAGCCAGGTGTGGCAAACGTTATTTATACGACTTTTATTTACAAACCCATCAAGGTGGGAAAATCAAACTTTATTTATACAGCTTTTGTTTACAAACCCAGCAAGTTGGGGCAACCAAACATTATTTATAAGACTTATTTACAAACACAGAAAGGTGGGAAAATCAAACTTTATTTATACAACTTTTATTTACAAACCCATCAAGGTGGGAATATCAAACTTTATTTATACAGCTTTTATTCACAAACCCAGCAAGGTGTGGCAAACGTTATTTATACGACTTTTATTTACAAACACAGAAAGGTGGGAAAATTGAAATTTATTTATACAACTTTATTCACAAGCCCAGCAAGTTGGGGCAACCAAACGTTATTTATACAACTTTTATTTACAAACCCATCAAGGTGGGAAAATCAAACTTTATTTATACAGCTTTTATTTACAAGCCCAGCAAAGTGGGGCAGTCAAACTTTATAAAAACTTATGAATTGTTCCATCAGAGTCAGGTTAAAGCCTTTTTTATAATCTGTGTGATCAGAAAACAGAACCAGCCTTTCTGCCAGGTTTTTAGCTTTTTTTTTCTCTCACTTATAAAGTTTCAGGTTTTTGTTTGTGGTAAAAATGTTTTGATCAGATTTTGGAGCAGTCCAATCAAAGGTGTTTGACATTTCTGCAGTATTTTCTCCTAGACTGATCCAGGACAAACGTGTGTTTGTTCACTGCTTGATCTGATTTGTTAATTATCTGACTGTTAATTATATTTTCTCAGTGTGAAGTCAGTTTTGGTACCGTCATTATTTATTGTTTGTTTTTGTTTCCAGTGGTGGGTGTGCTTTGTGAAGAAACAGTTCATGAACAAAAGTCTGTCTGCTCCGGGACAGTGAACACCTGAGCACCTTAACGAGGGAGTGGGTGGAGTTTATGTTGGTGTTAAATTTTTTTACTCAGATGTTTAAATGTGTTGATCACAGGATTATTGTGGATTTAAATTAATAAAACTGAGATTAAATCAGACTGAGCTGAGTTTTATTGTACCTCTGCCAAGGCTGTATAATGTTTTTGCTGGCTTTTGTCTGTCCATCTGTTAACATGATCACACAAAAACTGCTGGATGGATTGGGATGAAATTTTCACTGGAGGTGGCCCTTGGCATGAGGATGAAGCCATTAGATCTTGAAGGTGATCCAAGAATGAATACCCCTACCAAGGCCCAATCTCGCAATGTACAGATGAACAGACGGACAGATGAAGCCTTGGTGTATTTGATCTCTGGGTTCCCTATAGGTATCACTGTGAGCTCCTTCGTAACTCGTCGAACTGTTTATCTGTGACCAAACAGAAACTTTGTTAGTCTGAACACAACCAGCGGGTCAGGATGTTTTCATTCCTCAGCACATTGGTTCTGATACATGTCTTCTGATTTAACCTGGACACATCAGTGATGTCCTTGAATGTTTTTGCTCTTTCATCAGATGCACTCATCCAGGTGACCCTTTCAGGTGTGGCCAGTCCCCAAAGGTAGTTTGGTAGCCCACAGTTCACCCCACTTTATCACAGCTAACGAGAGATGGCAGTGGACTTTTTAACCAGATTGTTGAACACGATCTTGGAGAGTGAGAGGATGCCTGAGGAGTGGAGAAGAAGTGTTTTGGTACCAGTTTTCAAGAACAAAGGTGATGCTCAGAGCTGTAGTAACTACAGAGGCATGAAGTTGATCAGCCACACTATGAAGATATGGGAAAGAGTTGTTGAAGCCAGGTTAAGAGCACAGGTGACAATCAGTGAGCAGCAGTACGGTTTCATGTCAAGAAAGAGTTCTACAGATGCAGTGTTTGCTCTGAGAGTGCTGATGGAGAAGTACAGAGAAGGTTAGGAGTTGCTCTGTGTCTTTGTGGATCTAGAGAAAGCAGATGATAGGGTGCCAAGAGAGGAAGTGTGGTACTGTATGAGGAAGTCAGGAGTGGTAGAGAAGTATGTGAGGGTGGTGCAGGACATGCATGATGACAGTGAGATGGTGGTGAGGTGTGCTGTAGGAGTGACAGATGGATTCAAGGTGGGGGTGGGGTTACATCAGGGATCGGCTCTGAGCCCCTTCTTGTTTCCATGGTGATGGACAGGCTAACAAGACGAGGTCAGACAGGAGTCTCCATGGCCGTGATGTTTGCAGACGACACTGATCTGTAGTTAAGAGTAGGGAGCAGGTGGAAGAGAACCTGGAGAGGTGGAGGTATGCTCTGGAGAGAAGAGGAATGGAAGTCAGTAGAAGCAAGACAGAATACATGAGTGTGAATGAGAGGGAGGCAGGTGCAATGGTGAAGATGGAGGGAGTAGCAGTAGTGAAAGTAGATGAGTTTAAATACCTGGGGTTAACCATCCAAAGCAATGGAACATGCACGGGAGGTGAAGAAGAGAGTGCAGGCAAGGTGGAGTGGGTGGAGATGAGTGTCGGGGGATTTGTGACAGAAAGGTAGAAGCAAGAGTGAAAGGGAAAAATCTACAAGATGGTAATGAGACCTGCCATGATGTATGGTTTGGAGACAGTGGCGCTGACAAAAAGACAGGAGGTGGAGCTGGAGGTGGCAGAGTTGAAGATGCTAAGATTTTTATTGGCAGTGACTAGGAGGGACAAGATTAGAAATGAGTATGTCAGCGGGACAGCTCAGGCTGAGTGGTTTGGCGATAAAGTAAGAGAGGCAAGGCTGAGATGGTTTGGACATGTGCAGAGGAGGGATAGTGGAGATACTGGACAAAGGATGTTGAAGATGGAGCTGCCAGGCAGGAGGAAAAGAGGAAGACCACAGAAGATTCATGGATGTAGTGAAAGAGGACATGGAGAGGGTTGGTGTTACAGCAGAAAATGAAGGGATAGGGTGAGATGGAGGCAGATGATCCACTGTGGAGACCCCTGAAGGGAGCAGCTGGAAGGAGAAGTTTTACCAGTCCATCAGTTGCCACATGCTTAAGTGGTTTTCCCACACAGTTTGACAGCAGTATGAGGTGACTGCTGTTGTGAAATGGCGCTATATAAATAAAGTTGAATTCAATAGAGGGACTTGATGGCAAATGTCTACATCCACCCTGAACCTGAATGAGCTCAGGTCCTTCATCTGCTTCACCTACCAGACCAGCTGCTGTTCCCTCTCATGGCTTCATCATCATCTGAGGTATCTTCAGTTTGGACGTCGCTGTCCACACCCTGACCACTAAATCCTGCAGAGTAAAAGATCTGCTGTCTGCAAGGTGAATAAAAAAACATTCATTTTTATGAAAGTGAATGTAGGGGCGGCGCGGTGGTGGAGTGGTTAGCACTGCGGCAGCACAGCAACTCACCCTTGGCTGGGGGATCCTGGGTTCGATCCCAGCCCCCGACCAACAGTGATCTGTGTGGAGTTTGCATGTTCTCCCCGTGTCTGCGTGGGTTTACTCCAGGATTTCTCCGGTTTCCTCCCACATGCCAAAAACATGCAAATTAGGTTAATTGGCATCAAACTGGGGATTCTAAACTGTCCTTAGATGTGACTGTGAGAGTGAATGGTTGTCTGTCTCTCTGTGATGCCCTGCGATGGACTGGTGATCTGTCCAGGGTGGACCCTGCCTCTCACCCACAGATGCTGGGACAGGCTCCAGCCCCCCCGCAATCCGAAAAGGATTAAGCGGAAGAACATGGATGAATGTAGGACATCTCATAATTTTAAATGCTGAGTTTTGGGTCATGATGTGGACACCCCCCCCCCCCCCCCCCCCCGGTAGACAGTTCCTATAATTCTGACAAATGGATCCAAAAGTGGGTCTCCAACTTTAAAAAGGTTGTTGGTTGCACTTTTTAAACACATTTTAGCTGCTCACAGATGCCTTCATGAAATGTTTGGGTTGTATTTTCTTTAATTATTGCAGCAATTAATTTTATTTTTACAGTCTTTCTGAAAATGCTTTTATTCAGTCCTGCCACTTTAAGAACCCCTGACTGCATTCAAGTCCACCCTCACTCTGACGTCACAGCCATTAGCTGGCTAGTCCTAGCCTTTAGTCAAGATGTACCTCGGAGCTGGAAACAAGTCATGTGGGCTCCTGAAGTCAGCCCAAGGATCTTTCAGGATTGCATCTCATGGTGAGGAGAGGCAAATGTTGGCATTTGGCAGCAGTTTTTACCATTGAGGACTGCTGGCAAACCGCCACTCCGAGGAACCCCAACAGTACTCAAACACTCATCAACACGTGCCGCTGCTCTGTGAGAAACAACGGTAATGGTGTGAGAGAAGGAAAGCGATGATTTGAAAGTAATTTCACTTAACTTAAGCTCTCAAAAGAACCATTGCAATCATGTTTATTTCACTGACATAATCATCAGTGGATCAGAAGAAAATAAGCCGATAAAGCTTCATAAGAGTGACTGACAGGATGCAGAACCCTGTGGTGGACACAATACACATGGCACTTCCCCCGGGGCAAAGGGGTTGGTGGGGGAGAAGATATTTAGGGATGCTAATGGAGAAAGGTGAGGGAGACAAAGATGTGCCTTTCGCCCCCCGCTGTGCCAGGTTCACACCTGAAGACGCAGGGGTGCGAATGTATTGTACCAAGACCAGCTCTGTGACGTGTGTCAATGTTGTGTTGATGTGTGTGCACGTCTTTCACGTCTGTAAATGTGTTTCCCCTGTGCGCTGGAGGCGGGAATAAGAGTGTATAAAAGAGTTTGCTCAGGCACTCAGAGGACAGTTGCTTTGTGTTGAATGTTGGAAGTTGAATAAAGTTCAAGTGTTGTCCAGCTCGCTGTCTCGTCTGCTTTCATCTTCCACATTGGTGACCTTAAGACGTGCACTGGAGAACGAGCCGAACACCACCCCGGAGACAACCCAAAGGGAGAACACCAGCGCGGCATGCGCCGTCACAGTCAAGCTCCCAGACTTCTGGCTTCACAATCTGACTGCTTGGTTTCTACATGTGGAAGCCCAATTCGCACTGCGGGATCACAACAGACAACACCAAATATTATCATGTGGCCGCTGTGCTGGATGTGTGTACCACACAGCAAGTGACGAGCCTGCTCCAGGAACCACCAGCTCAGGGGAAATCTCACTCAAGCAGATGCTAATTCAACAGTATACCCTGTCGGACAGTGAGAGCAGAGAGACTCCTAATGCTTTCAGAGTTAGGTGACAGATCAGCTGTGGAGCTGATGGAGAGCATTTTAGCATTGATGGGGAAGAGCGATGAATCCTTCCTGTTCGCTCACCTCTCCCTCAGGAACCTACCTGCTCCAGCGAGGGCGATCCTGGCCAACTCGCTGCTGCTGGTAACCAAGAACTACTGCACTCTAGCGCAGGAAGCGGACCACATCATCCTAGGGACCACAACTCTTAGCGTGCACGCAATGACACCGGCATCCGGGAAGGGCTCCAGTGAGGTCGAGGAGCCAATGGCGGTGGCTGGGACGGTTGCCAAAAGATGCAGGAATGGGACGCTCTGTTTCTATCACCGCTGCTTCGGCTCGAATGCCCAACGCTGTCTGCCAGCAGTCAATAGCAGCTGCGACCGCTGGTGACCGGAACAAGCTGTTATTCATCACAGACACACGTTTAGGGAGACGTTTCTTAGTGGACTCTGGCTCCCAGAAGAGCCTCATTCTGCCAGTCAGTGCAGACGGATCGGCAGGAGGCAACGGTCCCAAGCTCACGGCCGGCAACGGATCCAACATCAGGATGTTTGGTGAGCAGACACTGACGGTGTGCTTACACGGATGCAATTACCAATGGGACTTTGTGGTAGTGACATGCTCTGTCCCCATTTTAGGTGCAGATTTTTTGTGCTTATGGGTTGTTAGTTGATGTTGCCAACAGATGTTTAGTGGATGCTGTCTCTTTTTCCTCCTTGCCCTGCACTGCTCGGGGAGTTGGGCCAACAACACAGGCTAACATTATAGCTCCAGGGGGTAAGTACCAGCATTTACTTTCACAGTTCCCAGCACTCACGGTTCCAATGTTTTCTTCTACAGTAACCAAACACGGGGTCGAACATTTCACAACCACAAAAGGCCCGCTGGTGTTCGCGCGACCTCCGTGCCTGGACATGGTTAAACTAGCCAGCGCGTGCAAGGAGTTTACCAACTTAGAGCAGCTGGGCATGGTTAGGCGCTCCAACAGCCCGTGGGCATCCCCACTATACATGATGCCTAAGGCCGACGGGTCATGGCGTCCATGCGGCGATTTCCGGCACTTGAACAACACCATGGAACATGATTGGTGTCCCATCCCACACGTCCAGGATTTTCCCATGCACCTGGCCGGGATGTGTGTTTTTTTCGAAAGTGGATCTGGTCTGCGGTTACCACCAGGTCCCGGTGCGCTCGGAGGATGTTCCCAAAACAGCGGTAATAACTCCTTTTGGCCTTTTTGAGTTTTTAACACATGCTGTTTGGGTTAAAGGGTGTGGTGCAAACCTTTCAAAGAATGATGGATGCGGTGCTCCGTGACCTGCCCTTCATTTTTGTTTACTTAGACGACTGATAGAAAAAGTTTCATATTTGTGATTTGCTTTGTCTGAGTCTGTGTGAAAGTGTCAAGGATGCAGCTGTATTATGTTATCATCTTGTTTTAGTTCACTTTGTGAGCTTCCTGTGTGACTGGTGCTGAGTGAACGTCATAGTTCCTGAGAAAGAGATAATCTGTACGCCCAAGTTTTGACCAGATGTACTGAACCAATCACTATGGACAATTCCTTCTCCACCTCTCAGATAACGAAGGGCTTAAAGAACTGAGTGATGTGTGTTTCAGTCAGAATGGTGCGCGGATAGGCTCTGAGACTGTTTTTGTATTGTTCTCCACTGGCCAGTGTAATTAAATTTGCTGAAACTCTGATCCAGCCTGGTTTTTGACTGAAGGTTAAGAGGAATTTTTCGAACAACAACATTCTGGTGGCTAGCGTGTCCGAGGAGGAGCACTTCGCCCATCTCAAACTAGTTTTCCAGAGGTTGGAGGTGCACAGGCTTATCGTTAACCCGTCGAAGTGCCAGTTCGGTGTGCCAGTGATTGATTTTTTTGGGTCACCGCATTTCGCCGGAGGGTGCGATTCTGCTGCCTCGTAAGGTGCGTGCCGTGTCGGATTTTCCACTTCCGCAGACCGTGAAGGCCCTGCAGGAATTTTTGGGCATGGTCAACTTTTACAACCGTTTCCTCCTCCGAGCAGGCCAGCTGCTGCAGCCGTTGTACGCCGCGCTCAAGGAAAAGAAGCCCACGGAAAACATCGACTGGACCCCCGAACTAGTCCAAGCTTTCGCAAATGCCAAAACAGTGCTCACTAACGCCGCTTTGCTAGCCCACCCTGCCCCGTCAGCATAGATAGCACTCACCACTGACGCATCTGATGTTGCCATAGGGGCAGTGGTGGAGCAGTACGTTTCTGGTGCATGGCAACCGCTTGCATTTTTCAGCCATACTTTGTGTGACAATGAATGCAAATACAGTACATTTGACAGAGAGTTGTTGGCCCTCCTCCTGGCGATACGCCACTTCCAGTTTTAGCTGCAAGGGCATAAGTTCACCACGTTCGTTGATCATAAGCCGCTGACGTACGCAGTGTCCAAAGTCTCAGAACCATGGTCGGCCCAGCAGCAATGACATTTGGCCGTGATCTCAAAGTTCACGACCGACATCTAGCACGTAGCCTTAATGTCGTGGCCGACTGCCTGTCACGCGCCTTCGTCTCCCTGGTCTACATGGGAATAGATTTCCCCGCCATGGCCGCAGAGCAAACCGGGGACGTGAACACTTGCGTATTCCAGTCCATGCCTACTGGGTTAAAACTGGAAAGCAGGGTGGTGCAAGAACAGTGCCCTCCCTTGCTCTGCAACGTCTCCACCGGTTGCCCATGCCCGGTGGTTCTGAGCTCTTGGCACCGCCTCATTTTTGAGTCAGTCAACTCCCTTTCACACCCCGGCATGTGCGCCTTGGTTAAACTGGTGGGGGAGAAATTTGTCTGGCTGCACTTACGCAGGGATGTGAAAGAGTGGGTTGCAGCGTGCGTTGTGTGCCAGCGGGGCAAAGTGCATAAGCACACCAAAACCCCCCTCAAGCCATTCCAAATTCTGGCAGGAGGATTGACCACGTCCACGTGGATTTGGTGGGCCCCCTCCCGCCACCACAAGGTTTCACGCACCTTTTGACAATCGTGGACCGCACCATGCGTTGGCCTGAAGTGGTCCCGCTGGCTTCCACCACATCCACGGAAATGGCTCGCGCTTTTTTGTTGGCTTGGGTTGCACGGTTCAGATCCCCGTCGGACATCACTTCCGACAGGGGTCCGCAATTTGTTTCGGAACTCTGGTCCACGATGGTCCAGAGCCTGGGGGTCAAACTCCACCACACCACCGCATACAACCCCCAGGCTAATGGGTTATGTGAGCATTTTCATAGGTCGCTTAAAGCAGCACTCAGAGCTTCACTCATGGATGCAAATTGCGTCGACTGCCTGCCCTAGTTTTTTTTAGGGTTGCGCTCTGTACCTAAGGAGGATCTGGCAGCCTCCCCGGCAGAACTCGTTTTTTCTCAGTTGCTGCAGATCCCTGGGGAATTTTTACCGAAAAGCCCCGCACCCGGGACTGACCTGCCCGCGCAATTTTTTCATGGTACAGGACTGTCTAATGTGCCGGGCCCGGCGCACCATTGTTTTCCCCACACCTTGGTCCCAAAGAGCTTACAGAGTGCCAAGTTCATTTTTGTTAGGCACGACGCACACAGAACCCCGCTGTGCCCACCGTATGATGGACCATTCAGAGTGCTGGAAACTGGGGAAAAGCATTTTGTGTCAGACTTTGGGGGGCGTCAGGAAACGGTTTTCATTGACAAGCTTAAACCCGCTTATGTGTTGGCAGATTAACAGGTGGTGTTGGCTCAAGCTCCCCGGTGCGGACGCCCACCTACAGTGGTTCCGCAAGTTGGTGTTCTCCCTGCAGAAAACTGTTGGCAGCAGACTAGGTCTTTCCACTCCCCCCCCTTCCCCCTCCACAGGACTGCACGCTGAAGGCCAAGTTTGTCTCCTGCCCACCTCAACAGCAAGACACTTCGGCTGGTCCGGTGACCCCACGTTACAGCTATTATGGGTGCCAGCTCAAGCCCAAGGTGCCAGAGGGTTAGAGCCCCTTCTGGGTGTTTGGGGGGGGGGGGGTGCTGTGTGGTGGACACAGTACACTTGGCACTCCACCCAGGACAAAGGGGTTGGTGGGGGAGAAGATAGTTAGGGATGCTAATGGAGAAAGGTGAGAGAGCCAAACAAACAAAGATGTGCCTTTCGCCCCCCACTGAGCCAGGTTCACACCTGAAGACACAAGGGTGCGAATGTATTGTACCAAGACCTGCTCTGTGACGTGTGTCAATGTTGTGTTGATGTGTGTGCATGTCTTTCACGTCTGTATGTTAATGTGTTTCCCTGTGTGCCGGAGGCGGGAATAAAAGTGTATAAAAGAGTTTGCTCAGGCACTCAGAGGACAGTTGTTTTGTGTTGAATGTTGGAAGATGAATAAAGTTTGAGTGTCGTCCAGCTCGCTGTCTCTTCTGGTTTCATCTTCCACAACCTTAACATTAACCTCGACCCTACATCATTCAGAGTTTATCCATGAAGAATCTGACACCACTGCTGTCTACGTCTTCTAGGAAGAAACAGGCTCTGTCATCTAGAATTATTTTACAGATTCTTCAATAATTATCATAAATGTGACCTGCTGAGGTCATCAGTTATCCTATAATACCACACCAGTTGAAATTTACAACTACGTATATGAGGATTTAGATTAAAGACAAGGAGCTTCATGTATAAACGGTGGCCACACACAAAAACATGCCGTACACTGATTTTCACACACAGTAGGATGTATAAAAGAAAAGGTGATAGTGTAGCACCTTGGGGGAGTCAGATTATTTAGCATCTCAGACAAGAGACAGTGGATAAGCATGGCAGAACAATGCTCAGGAGGTTCCTGGCGAGATAGCAGGAAGCAGTCAAGGACGTAGGGGGTTGAATGCAGTGTAATGCAAATGTCATGTTGTGTGTGGAGAAATGCCATGAAACTTGTGAAGAGTGATTTTGGGAAAAAGAAGAGTGCCTGCTGAAATGTGTCAGTCTGTTCTGTGCTTGAAAGATGTGAAGTGTGTAATAAACCGTCTGTCGTGAATATGTCTCTTGTTTTACACACTCCACACTGGTGACCCAAGATGTATTATGGAACACGAGGCAAGAACCCCGGAGCCGGCACGGACTGGAACCCCCAGTTACGCGTGCGCGGTTTCAGTCAAGCTACCGGACTTCTGGCAGCACAACCCGCACTCTTGGTTCCACCAAACCGAGGCCCAGTTCGCCCTCCGGGGAGTAACGGTAGACGACACCAGATTCTACCATGCAGTCGCAGCACTGGACGCCTGCACAGCCCAGCAGGTAGCGAGCCTGCTCGATCAGCCACCAGCTCGCAACAAATATGAGGCGCTCAAGGCTGCGCTCATCCAGCACTACACGCTCTTGGAATGTGAGAGAGCGGAGAGGCTCCTGAAACGGACCGAGTTAGGAGATGGTTCGGCCGTTGACCTGATGGAGAAGATGCTGGCATTAATGGGCACGGACAACGGGCACTTTCTGTTTGCCCAACTTTTCCTCCGGAACCTTCCAACGGTGGCAAGAGCAGTTCTGGCCAATTCGCTGTTGCTGGCCGCGCGGGGCTACCGTGCCCTAGCCCAGGAGGCAGACCAGATCATCCTCAACACCAGGGCGATCACAGTCAACGTGGCAGCGGCGGAGCCCAGCAAGACGACCAGAGGAGGGGAGGAGCCACCGACGGTAGCAGCAGCGGGGGCCAAGGAGTGCCAGAGAGACACGCTCTGCTTCTACCACCGTCGCTTTGGAGAGATCGCACGCAGATGTGCGCCACTGTGCCAATTCAAGCGCTCGGGAAAACGCAGAGGCCGATGGTCGGTAGCAGCTGCGACCCTCGGTGAAGAGAACAAGCTGCTCTACATGACGGACGCGCGCTCGGGGAGGCGTTTCCTCGTGGACACCAGAGCCCAGAAGAGCTTCATCCTGCCAACCTACGCCGACCGGCTGGCAGGACCTAGCGGCCCCATGATGTTGGCAGCAAACGTCTCGGAAATTAAGACCTTTGGTGAGAGGACACTGATCTTATCTCTACACGGCCGTACATACGAGTGGACTTTTGTCGTAGCAGCACTGAATTACCATATCCTGGGGGCTGATTTTCTGTGTGCACATGGTTTACAGGTTGATGTTGCTAACAGGCGCCTGGTTAATGCACTGTCCTTTGATTCTCTTCCCTGTATAGCTCGAGTGACCCGGCCAACAGCACAAGCCAACGTCACAGCTCCAGGCGGTAAGCTCCACACACTGCTCACTCAGTTCCCAGCACTCACGGTCCCAACGTTTTCGGCGGCCATCGCTAAACACGGGGTGGAGCACTTTATCACCACCACCGGGCCGCCCGTTTTTGCAAGACCTCGGCGCTTGGACGCAGCTAAACTGGCCATAGCGCGCGAGGAGTTCGCCAACCTGGAAAGGTTGGGCATCATCAGGCGATCAAACAGCCCATGGGCATCCCCGCTACACATGGTCCCTAAGGCTGAGGGATCGTGGTGACCGTGCGGTGATTTCCGCAGGTTGAACAACGCCACGGCGCACGACCGCTACCCAATTCCCCACATACAGGATTTTTCCATTCACCTCGCCGGAGCGCACATTTTTTCCAATATAGACCTGGTCCGCGGTTACCACCAAGTCCCAGTGCGCGCGGAGGACGTACCCAAAACAGCGGTAATAACTCCGTTCGGTTTATTCGAGTTCTTGCGCATGCCATTCGGGTTAAAAGGAGCGGCACAAACATTCCAGCGCATGATGGATGCAGTGCTGCGCGATCTCCCGTTCGTGTTCGTCTACCTGGACGATATCCTGGTAGCCAGTGCCTCCGAAGACGAACACGAAACCCACCTCACGATGGTTTTCCGGAGGTTGGAGGAGCACGGGTTGATAATCAACCAGGTGAAATGCCAGTTCAACGTGACGGAGATTGATTTTTTGGGGCTCCAGAAGGAGCGATCCCGCTGCCCGACAAAGTGCGCGCCATGGCGGATTTTCCCCAGCCTCAGACGGTCAGGGCGCTGCAGGAATTTTTGGGGATGGTGAACTTTTATAACAGTTTCCTTCCCCGCACGGCGCAGCTCATGCAACCATTGTATGCTGCGCTCAAGCGACAGAAACCCACGGATAGGGTTGAATGGACCCCGGAGTGTGTGTGGGCATTCTCGGAGGTTAAAGCAGCCCTGGTAAACGCCGCACTGCTGGCGCATCCGGACCCAGCGGCCCGGATAGCGTTCACCACTGACGCTTCAGACGTGGCCATAGGGGCTGTCGTAGAGCAGCGCGTTGCCGGGGCTTGGCAGCTGCTCGCTTTTATCAGCAGAACTTTGCGCGACAGCGAACGTAAATACAGCGCGTTTGACAGGGAGTTACTGGCTCTCCACCTGGCCATACGCCACTTCCAGTTCTGGCTGGAAGGGCGCAGCTTCATCGCGTTCGTGGACCACAAGCCGCTAACATTCGCGATGGACAAGGTTTCAGAACCGTGGTCGGGCCGGCAGCAGAGACAGCTGGCCGCGATCTCAGAGTTTACTACCGATATTCAGCATGTGTCGGGTAAACTGAATGTGGTGGCGGACTGCCTCTCGCGCGCCGTGGTGGCCCCGGTCTGCGTGGGGATAGATTACGCAGCCATGGCCGCAGAGCAGATTAGCGATGCAGACGTGCGCGCGCTCCAGTCTGGACCAACAGGGTTAAGGCTGGAGAGCAGGGTGCTGCAAGATGGCGGCCCCCCCCTAATCTGTGATGTCTCCACGGGATGCCCGCGTCCGGTGGTCCCGGTCGGGTGGTGCCACCGCGTGTTTGAGTCGGTTCACACTCTGGCGCACCCAGGAGTGCGCGCGTCGGTCAAAATGGTAGGAGAGAAGTTTGTGTGGCTGAGCCTACGCAAACAGGTAAAAGAGCGGGCTGCAGCCTGCGTGGCGTGCCAACGAGCCAAGGTACACAGACACACGAAGGCTCCCTTGGAGTCGTTTCGGGTACCGGCTAAGAGGTTCGACCATGTTCACGTGGGCCCCCTCCCGCCATCACAAAGGTGCACGCACCTCCTGACAATGGTGGACCGCACCACGTGCTGGCCAGAAGCAGTCCCGCTGGTGGCAACCACGTCCGCGGACGTAGCATGTGCTTTATTAACAGCATGGGTGGTGCATTTTGGAGTCCCGTCGGACATTACGTCCAACAGGGGCCCGCAATTTGTTTACGAACTCTGGTCCGCAATGGCCCGCAGTCTGGGTGTTTCAATTCACCGCACAACCGCATACAACCCACAGGCCAATGGTTTATGCAAGCGTTTTCATAGATCACTGAAAGCAGCACTCAGGGCTTCACTGACGGATGCAAATTGGGTAGACAGGCTGCCGTGGGTTTTATTGGGGTTGCGCTCTGCGCCAAAAGAGGATCTGGATGCTTCCCCGGCGGAGCTGGTTTTTGCGCAGCCCCTACGGCTGCCCGGGGAATTTCTGCCAGATAATCCCGTGCCGGGCAGCTCCCCGTCTCAGCTTTTGCAGCGTAGCGCGAACACAGGCACGCTGCTGGGCCCTGCCCACCACTGTTTTCTGCGTGTTTTCGTGCCTAAAACTTTGAAGAGCGCGGAGTTCGTGTTTGTCAGACACGACGCCCACCGCCCTCCATTGCGCCCACCCTATGATGGACCGTTCAGAGTGTTGGAAACAGGGGATAAGCATTTTTTGCTAGACTTGGGGGGTAGGCGGGAGAAAATTGGCATAGACGGACTCAAACCCGGTTTCGTTGTGGCGGACGAGCAAGTGCTGTTGGCTAGGGCCCCTCGGCGTGGAAGACCCCCACGGAGAGCTCCCCAGGGAAACGATTCACCAGAACAGCCACACGGACAGACCGAAGTGCCCCCCCCCCCTCGCCACGGCCCACCCGCAGTCAGACACACTCCCAGCAGCCCCCCACCAGCACAGTAGCGCCACGGAGGCGGTAAACCCCAGTTACAGCAGATACGGGAGGAGACTGAAGCCCAAACGGCGTGTGGACTGATGTGCTGTTGTTCTATCTAAGATGCTGGGGGGGGGGGCAGTGTAGCACCTTGGGGGAGTCAGATTATTTAGCATCTCAGACAAGAGACAGTGGATAAGCATGGGAGAACAATGCTCAGGAGGTTCCTGGCGAGATAGCAGGAAGGAGTCAAGGACGTAGGGGGTTGAATGCAGTGTAATGCAAATGTCGTGTGTTGGAAAATACCATGAAACTTGTGAGGAGAGATTTTGGGAAAAAGAGTGCCTGCTGAAATGTGTCAGTCTGTTCTGTGCTTGAAAGATGTGAAGTGTGTAATAAACCGTCTGTCGTGAATATGTCTCTTATTTTACACACTCCACAATGTGACAATCTGCGGGCCGAACTGCAAAGTTTCCACCTGCTGTGAGAAGTTGTAGCTCTCCATAAAATTGTTTTTGGCTCCATCAGGTGGGTGTTGCTGTTTGAGGATTTGGCCCTTGGGGCTTGCTGTAGCCTGTGCTGGGGGGTTGGGGTGGTGATGTCAGGCGGGCTATGGCCAGTGAATATATTGTGCCTGTGTTCCATAATAAAGTTGAGTTCATTGCTCAGTTCAACACGGCTCCTGTCTCCCATTATTGAGATAACATTTTGCCGACGAGAATGGTTGTGTGTCTCTCTGTGTTGGACCTGTGATGGACTGGCGATCTGTCCAGGGTGTACCCTGCCTCTCACCCAAAGATGCTGGGATAGGCTCTAGCCCCCCTCCCCCCGTGACCCGAAAAGGATTGAGTGGAAGAAGATGGATGGATGGATGGAATAAACCATGGGAGTGTGCATTAAACCGCCCCCTCCATTTTTACAGTCTCTGGGTGTGCCAAGTGTACCATGGTGCCACTGGTGGGAGGTGTTTGAGGTGTATGTTGCCACGGCTGGCCTGGGAGGCAGACGAAGAGAGACGGAGGAGCCTACTCGTTCATTACCTCGGTGAGGAGGGCCAACGGATATTTTTCGCGCTGGGTGGCAAGGACTCACTGAAGGAATTATGTCCGTAATAGGAGCCAAGGACGAGGCAAAGTGTATGACTGAATGCACGTTTATTATTAGGCACTTCTCACAATACAAACGCATCCGCCAGTTAGGGAGGTGGCCAAGAGACTGCCCCTCGTGCCCGCTGCCCTCTTATATCGGCGGAGCCACCACCCGTACCACACAAACAAGAGCCCCAAACTCCCAACACAACATTCTTTCCCCCCTTCAAAAAACAAAACCACACACACAATGCGAACCCACCCAAATTTGGAACCAATAAATGTTATGTCCGTAATTGGAGCCAAGAATGAGGCAAAGTGTAAGACTGAACATACGTTTATTATTAGGCACTTCTCACAATTCAAGCGCATATGCCAGGGAGAGAGGTGGCCAAGAGACCGCCCCTTGTGTCTGCTGCCCTCTTATTCCCACGGGTAGTGGTGGAACCAGAAAGGCGGAGCCACTACCTGTACCACACAAACAAGAGCCCAAAACTCCCAACACAACAGGAATGTCTGAACTTAATGGACAATTTTTTTATGGACCATTCCAACATCACGGCGCGAAGATATAAATTCTTTGACCGCCGACAACAAGCTGGTGAGTCCACACAATGCTTCATTATGGAACTCTGTAGCCTAGCAAGAAAGTGTGCCTTCGGGACGATTGAGGAAGAGCTAGTCCAGGACAAGCTAGCACACGGTACGAGCGACAAGCGTCTAAAAGACAAGCTAACGCTGACTCCGGATGTCCTTGCGCTGGAGAAAGTGGTTGAATTGACCAGCCAGATAGAGTCCACTGCCCAGCTAGGCTACCAGTGCTAGCTAAGGAGAACCTGGCCACCCAAGTTTCTTCTCCACGTCTAACTGCTAGCAACACAGCTAACACTTTGGGGCGGACCCCCAAAAACGGCGGCGGCAGACTGTGGGATGGGCAGGAGTGGGGCTAGTGATCTGTGTGACAGCTGTGGCTACCCTCGTCACTGGGCGGGCTCGTTCACCTGCCCCACCAGAGGGAAGAAGTGCCATAACTGCGGCCGTTCTAATCACTGGGCCAGGGCCTGCACCACCACTATTAAACCATCGGCGGCGGAGCCCGAAAACATGACGCAGGTGTGTGTGGCGGGCGCCAGGAAGGGACTGTTAAAGTGGTACATCTTGCAGATAGACGGGGTTGATGTGCCGCTTATGGTGGACTCAGGAGCCGGTAAATCCATACTGAGTATGGCTACATTGAAAAGACTTTTCCCAGGCAAAACCATCAATGCAGGGGCAGTGAAAATATTTGGGTATAGTGACGCCGAAATTGACATGGTGGGCACGGTTAGCTTCTCGGTGGAATGTGGATTATTCCTGCATTTACCTTCCAGGTTTCGCGTCAGGGGACTGACTTGCTTGGAACCAATCTTCTGGGTGAACTTGAATTCTCCATCATGGATCCAGCGAGCTCAACAGTGCTGACGGTGTCCCCTTAATGGCCTGTCCGCTGGCCGGCATTGTTCACGGGCCTTGGACATATTAAGGAGTTCTACCACCGCCCACTCATCGACTCAAGCGTTACGCCAAAGATCCAACCATTACGGCAGCTCCCCCTCGCCCTGCGGGACGATGTCACGGCGGAACTGAATCAGAGTCAGAATCAGAATGAACTTTATTGCCAAGCAGGTTTACACATACGAGGAATTTGACTTGACATTAGGTGCGCTCATATTAAGCGCTCACTAACAAACTGCTTAAAGCTGGTATCATTGAGAGAGTTGGATTTACTTTATTTATTTATTTATTTATATACGAAACAACCTGCTCTGCAAGCTCGCTGGTGCAAAATGGGGGGCGGCAGTCTCCACCCTGTGCACCTCGGCACTGGCCCTTTCATACTCTGTAGCAGAATATTGTGCCCCTGTCTGGTCCAGGTCATCTTACACTCACCATGTAGACACCCAGCTCAACTCAACCATGAGAACTATAACTGGAACAATCCGCTCAACACCACTCCCCTGGCTCTCTGTACTGTCAAACATAGCCCCTCCACACATCCGGCGAGCAGCATTAACTCAAAGGATGCTCCAAAAAGTTAAAGATTTTCCTCACTTACCAATCCATGCAGATATCTACACCCCACCCACTGCCCGACTTTCATCCAGACGGCCGATTTGGAAAAACCCTCCCCCAGCTGACTTTACCATCCAGACAGCTTGGCAAGAGGAATGGGAGACCAAGGAGGTCCCAAACAAACAGCTGGTGATAAACCCCAACCAACAGGTCAATTTTCAATTCAATTCAACTTTATTTATATAGCGCCATTTCACAACAACAGTCATCTCTGGGCTGCACGGTGGCGCAGTGGTTTAGCACTGCGGCAGCACAGTTTACCCTCGGCCGGGGGATTGCGGGGATCATGAGATCGTGGGTTCGATCCCAGCCCCCGACCAACAGTGAGCTGTGTGGAGTTTGCATGTTCTCCCCGTGTTGCGTGGGTTTACTCCGGGATTTCTCCGGTTTCCTCCCATATACCAAAAACATGTAGGTTTAGGGCGCTCGTGCACGCAGCGACCAGCAGCCGGTGGCTTGTCACCAGACTGCAAACCAAATCTACCTACGGGTACAAATAAGTAACAAAAAAAAAAAAAAAAAAAAAAAATCTCATAGCACTATCAACTGTAGGGGGGACCCCCACAGTTGCAGAAAGACCCCAGCAATCAGGCGATCCCCTGTGAGCAAGCACTTGGCGACGGTGGAGAGGAAAAACTCCCTTTTAACAGGAAGAAACCTCCAGCAGAACCAGGCTCAGGGAGGGGCAGTCATCTGCTGCGACTGGCTGGGGGGTGAGGGGATAGAGAAGAAGAAAAGAACAGACATGTAGAGAGCAAACAGCACGATGGGGACTCAATCTATGGGAGAGAACAAACAAATGTTAATGACCAGCAAAAAAAAAAAATTTCATAGAGAGTGAGGAAAGGAGTGAGGCCCAGTGCATTACTGGAGGTCCCCCGGCTGACTAAACCTATTAGCAGCATAACTAAGGGAGGGTTCAGAAACACATGATCCCTCCCTAATTGTAGGCTATATCAAAAAGGTAGGTTTTAGCCCTATTCTTAAAAACAGAGATCGAGTCTGACTCCCGAATCCAGATTGGCAGCTGATTCCACAGGAGAGGAGCTTGATAACTGAAGGCTCTGCCTCCCATTGTACTTTTGGAGATTCTAGGTATTACAAGTAATCCTGCATTTTGAGAGCGTAGTGCTCTGTTAGGATAATACGGTAGTATCAGATCTTTTAAATAAAAAGGAGCCTGATTGTTTAGAGCTTTGTAAGTGAGAAGAAGGATTTTAAACTTAATTCTAAACTCTATGGGAAGCCAATGAAGGGAGGCCAGAACCGGAGAGATATGATCTCTCTTTCTAGTACCTGTTAAAACTCTTGCTGCAGCATTTTGGATCAGCTGAAGACTTTTTAAAGATGTTTTAGGACAGCCTGATAATTTTATTTATTTATTTAGCGAATGCAAAGTCCTTAAGCCAAGCAGTTGCCTCCTGGTTTGCTGTATGGAGGGTGTGTAATCCTCCTTCCAGTCTTTGGAGCGGGCAAGCCTCTATGATGTGTTCCATAGTTTGCTCCTCTCCACATGCGCACAGTGGGCTCGGGCTACTGCCCCATCTGTGAAGGCTGGCCAAGCAGGGGCCATGTCCAGTCCTGAAGCGATTGAGTGTAGACCACTGTCTCCTTGGGAGGTTGGTGCCCGGGACCTGTTGGTTGGGGTTTATCACCAGCTGTTTGTTTGGGACCTCCTTGGTTTCCCATTCCTCTTGCCAAGCTGTCTGGATGGTAAAGTCAGCTGGGGGAGGGTTTTTCCAAATCGGCCGTCTGGATGAAAGTCGGGCAGTGGGTGGGGTGTAGATATCTGCATGGATTGGTAAGTGAGGAAAATCTTTAACTTTTTGGAGCATCCTTTGAGTTAATGCTGCTCGCCGGATGTGTGGAGGGGCTATGTTTGACAGTACAGAGAGCCAGGGGAGTGGTGTTGAGCGGATTGTTCCAGTTATAGTTCTCATGGTTGAGTTGAGCTGGGTGTCTACATGGTGTGTGTAAGATGACCTGGACCAGACAGGGGCACAATATTCTGCTACAGAGTATGAAAGGGAAGCCTGATAATAAAGAATTACAATAATCTAATCTCGAGCTAACAAAAGCGTGGATCAGCTTCTCAGCATCACTCTGAGACAAGATGCTTCTAATCTTGGCAATATTACGCAAATGATAGAAGGCAGTCTTAGAAACAAATTTAATATGTGAATTGAAGGACAAATCCTGATCAAAAATAACTCCAAGGTTCCTCACAGAGCTATTAAGAGAAAGAGTAACTGCGTCCAAACTGAAAGTTTGATTTGGAAAGGAATTTCTAAGGTTTTTTGGACCAACAAGAATGACTTCAGTCTTATCTGAATTTAATAGCAGGAAATTACAAGTCATCCAAGCTTTGATTTCCTTAAGACAGGCTTCTAACTTGGCTAATTGAGTAGTATCATCTGGCTTCATTGACAGGTATAATTGTGTGTCATCTGCATAACAATGAAAATGTATACAGTGCTTTCTAATAATGTTGCCTAACGGAAGCATATATAAACTAAAAAGAGTAGGGCCTAGCACAGATCCCTGTGGAACTCCATGACTAAGCTTTGAGCTGAAAGAAAACTCATCATTTACATGAACAAACTGGAACCTATCAGATAAATAAGATCTAAACCACTGCAACGAAGTTCCATTAAGTCCAACATAGTGTTCTAATCTATCAAGTAGAATATTATGATCAATAGTATCAAAAGCTGCACTAAGATCTAAAAGGACAAGTACAGAAACTAGTCCATTATCAGATGCAATGAGGAGGTCGTTAGTGACCTTCGCTAGGCTGTTTCAGTACTATGATGGATTCTAAACCCAGATTGAAACTCTTCAAATAAACCATTTCCCTGCAGGTGGTCAAATAATTGCGTAGCAACAACTCTTTCTAAGATTTTTGAAATGAAAGGGAGATTAGAGATTGGTCTATAGTTAGCTAAAGCTCCTGGATCTAGCGTTGGCTTTTTGAGTAAGGGTTTAATTACAGCCGTTTTAAAAGCCTGCGGTACATGGCCTAAAGTTAATGAAGAATTGATTATATGAAGAATAAAGCTACCAATAAGTGGGAAGACTTCTTTAAATAACCTGGTAGGAATAGGATCTAAAAGACAAGTTGAAGGTTTGGATGAGGAAACTACTTTGTCTAACTCACAAAGGTCGATTGGAGTAAACTCATCAAGACAGACATCAATAGAAGGAGTTGTAGTAGTTACAGTATTTAAGTTAACTGTGGGAAGAATCTGATTGATTTTATCTCTGATGGATGAAATTTTATTATTGAAAAAGTTCATAAAGTCCTGACTAGTAAGCTCTAAGGGGATGCTAGGATTGACAGAGTCCTGACTCTTTGTCAACCTGGCTACAGTACTGAAAAGAAACCTGGGATTATTCTTGTTCTCTTCTATTAATGCAGAGTAATAACTCGTTCTAGCTTTTCTAAGAGATTTTTTATAAATTAAAAGATGATTTCTCCAAGCTAAATAGATTTCATCTAAATTAGTAGAGCGCCATTTTCTTTCTAATTGACGAGTCTTCTGTTTTAAGCTACGAGTTTCTGTGTTGAACCAAGGAGTTAAAAATCTCTGATTAGACTTTTTCTTTTTTAAGGGGGCCACCAAGTCTAGAGCCTGATGCAGAGAAGCTGAAACACTATCCACCATGTTATCAATTACAGAAGGAGCAAGCTGTCTATAGCTTATTTCCGTTGTGTTGACACATGGCATAGAGGAAACAATCTGCATAAATTTGGAAACAGCATCATCTGAGAGGCATCTACTGTGATAATATTTTTCTTTAGGAGCCAAATAGTCAGAAATAGTAAAATCAAAGGTTAACAGACAATGGTCTGACAGTACAGGGTTATGAGGAGACACTACAAGATTTTCTATTTCTATGCCATATGTCAGAACAAGGTCCAATGTATGGTGGAGGTAATGAGTAGAATTTCCTACTTTCTGAGAAAACCCAATCGAGTCTAATATTGAATTAAAAGCCACATTAAGGCAGTCACTATCTACATCCACATGTATATTAAAGTCCCCTACTATAATTATTCTATCAGATTTCAACACTAAATCAGCTAAGAAATCAGCAAATTCGGATAAAAATTCTGAATAGGTTGATGGGGGACGATAAACAATGGCAAATAAAATTGGGTTTAACCTGAAATTGCTAAAGTGCCCAATACTGAGGACCAGGCCCTCCAAGGAATTATAACATGTTTTTTGCTTTACATTAACTAGTAATTTGGAATGGTAAATTGTTGCTACTCCTCCTCCACGACCAGAACTTCTGGGATTTTGACAGTTTAAATAACCAGAGGGGGTTGATTCATTTAAACCAACATAATCCTCTTGTCCTAACCAAGTCTCTGTAAGGGAAATTAAATCAATCTGATGATCAATTAACAGATCATGGACTAACAGAGACTTGGGAGTTAGAGACCTAATATTTAACAAACCACATTTAATTTTTAAATTATGAGGAGGAACAGAGGCCAAATCATTCAATTTAGAGGCTTTATGTTTAATTTGAGTTTTACCAATATTTTGCTTTATCACTTTGGGATGCTTATACATTATATTTTTATTCACTTTGGAGGGAGCAGACAACGATTCTCTGATGGGGAAGACGGGGGCTAAGCTGAGGGGTGGCGGATGAAGAGGAGCTGCAGAGAGGCGTGTAAGACTGAGACTCTGCTTCCTGGTCCCAACTCTGAGTAGTCATGGTTTTGGAAATTTGGATAAAAAAGATGCCAGATTGTTAGATAAATGAGAAGCACAATCCAAAGTGGGATGAATGCTGTCTCGTCTCATAAGACCAGGTTTTCCCCAAAAAGAGCTCCAATTGTCAATGTAGCCCACGTCATTTTTAGGACACCACACAGACAGCCAGCGGTTCAAGGATGACGAGCGACTAAACATGTCATCACTGGTCAGATTGGGGAGGGGCCCAGAGAATACTACAGTGGCAGACATCGTTTTTGCAAACTCACACACCGATTCTATATTAAGTTTCGTGACTTCCGACTGCCGGAGACGGATGTCATTAATGCCGGCGTGAATAACAATTGTGGAGTATTTACAGTTACTTTTAGCCAGCATTTTCAAATTTGACTCGATGTCGCCTGCTCTGGCCCCAGGAATACATTGGACTATGACCGCTGGAGTCTCTAGGTTCACGTTTCTGACTACAGAGTCGCCAATGATCAGAGTTTTTTCCTCAGCGGGTGTGTCGCTGAGCGGGGAAAAACGATTAGAAACGTGAACAGGTTGGTGGTGAACCGGGGCTTTGCGACTAGGCTTCCTTCTCACCGTCACCCACCCAGTCTCCTCGCTGCTGAGGAGAGCCGGGGAACCGCTGACAGTGGGACCTAAGCTAGCTAGCTCCGCTGCCGCTAATGGGCGTCCGTCGAGATTAACTGGCGCAGACGGTGTTTCAATGCAGCGGAGCCGGGATTCCAAATCAGACAACCTCGCCTCGAGCGCCTCAAAAAGACAACATTTATTACATTTACCGTTATCACTAAAAGAGGCAGAGGTGTAGCTAAACATCTGACAGAGAGAGCACACCAGAGGAGGAGAGGAAAGAGAGGTAGTAGCCATAGCTAGTGGCTAGAGAGCTGGAGAGCAAACCACACAGGCAGACAGCAAAACAGGAAGTGACGATACGTTACCACAAGGAAGTGACGATCCCTGAACAGCCTGATGAGAGTGAGGTCCCGGGCACCAACCTCCCAAGGAGACAGTGGTCTACACTCAATCGCTTCAGGACTGGACATGGCCCCTGCTTGGCCAGCCTTCACAGATGGGGCAGTAGCCCTAGCCCACTGTGCGCATGTGGAGAAGAGCAAACAATGGAACACATCATAGAGGTTTGCCCACTCCAAAGACTGGAAGGAGGATTACACACCCTCCATACAGCAAACCAGGAGGCAACTGCTTGGCTTAAGGACTTTGCATTCGCTAAATAAATAAATAAATTGAGAGAGTGGATGCCTCACCCTGGATATCGAACATTGTGGTGGCCAAGAAGAAGACGGGCGGCATCCGGCTGTGTACTGATCTTAGGATGGTTAATAAGGCAGTTGTTCCGGACAAATACCCGCTCCCTACGATGGAGGAACTTACCGCAACATTCAGCTGCTCAAGGGTGTTCACAAAGCTAGATCTCCACCAGGGTTACCTACAGGTGCGTCTTCACCCAGCCAGTAGGGACCTGACAGTGTTTATGACCCACATGGGTGTTTTCAGGTACACCTGCTTGCCTTTTGGTCTGAGATCAACACCTAGCTGTTTTTAAAAGATCATGTCCACGATTCTGGCTGGCATCAAAGGTGTAATGGTGTACCTGAATGACATCGTGGTCCATGGTGTGTCGCGGGAAGAGCACGATGGTTGTTTGGGACAAGTGATATAGGTGCTACAGGAACACAGAGTCACATTGAACGGGGAGAAGTGCATTTTCGTGGCAGACTCCATTGAGTTTGTGGGATTTCGGCTGGCGGCCAAGGGTCTGAGCCCCCTGCAGTCAAACGTGGAGGTGGTCCTGCATCTCCCAGATCCCACGACACCCGCACAAATCTCCTTGTTCTTGGGCATGGTGAACTTTTACGGGGGTTTTATTTCCCACTATTCAGAGACTATTGAAACACTCCAGGCCCTTCTGAAGCAGGATGCACTGTGGCAGTGGACCCCGGCCTGCTCAGTGGTGGTCGCTAGGCTGAAGTCCCAACTCATCTCCCCTCCAGTGTTGGCCCACTTCGATCCAAAATGGCCGACTTTTGTGACCTGTGACGTGTCCGGTTTGGCAGTGGGGGCGGTTATGTCTCAAGTTCAAGACCTCATCGAGCGTCCAGTGGCGTTTGCATCGAGGTCTCTTTCAGCGGCCGAAAAGAAATATGCTGTGGGTGAGAGGGAGGCACTCACCTGTGTCTGGGCATGTGAACGTTGGCACATCCATCTCTATGGGTGCCACTTACCCTGCGATTGGACCACCGGGCCCTGACGACACTGCTGGAGATGATGGGATCGGGACACAGACCCCTACAGATCCACAGGTGGACGGAGCGGCTGGGGGCCTACAACTTTACTACCCAGTTCACTCCTGGAAAAGAGAACGTAGTGGTGGACCTCCTGTGCCGTGCCACAGCCAACACCGCATAACCGGACGATGATGACGACAACCCCACGGAGGCCGATCTGGTCAACATGCTGCACGGAACCCTCTGGGACATGGTATCCCTCCAGGAGCTCTGGGCAGAGTCGGAACGGGACCCCACATTGTCACAACTGTGCTTGGTCATCAGGGAGGGTTGGCCTGCAAAAGCGCAGGACGATCTGGCACCTTTTCACTGGTTTAGGGATGAGCTGAGCTGTTGGAGCGGTGTGTGTGTGTGGGAAGGGGACACTGCACGTTGATCCTGGTGTCTCTGAGATCACGAGTTCTAGTGATACTCCACAAGGGTCACCTGTGCTTGGTCAGGGTGAAGCAGTTTTGGAAGGATTCAGTTTGCTGGCCTGGTATCAGTAAGGAAATTGAAACCATGGTAAAGAACTGTGTCCTGTGCTTAGAGAGCGGAAAGACCGGCGGACCCCCCCCCCCCACCCCTGCAACCATAAACCTACCCAGAGGGCCCTTGGAAGCACATCCAATTAAACATCTGCGGCGAACTGCATACAGCACCCCCAAACACCCGTTTTTTGCTTGTGGTCTATGATCAGTTCTCCAAATGGCTGGAGGTGTTGCCCACTAATTCAGTCACGACGGAGGTGGTTATGGATTTCCTCTCGTCACTGTTCGCCAGATGGGGGGTCTTGGATGCCACCACTACGGACGATGGCCCACAGTTCACCTCTGGGGGCGTTTGAGGAGTTTTTGGGTGTTAGAGTAGTGGAACACATCAAATCAGCGTTCAACCACCCCCAAGCCAATGGAGGCATGGAGCGTTTCAACAAAACTCTGAAAAATGGTCTGAGAGCCCATTTGGCAGACAGCTTCACGTTTCCTGACGCCCTCCAGAGCACACTCCTCCACTTCAGGGCAACGGGCCATGCCACGACAGGGTGCTCCCCAGCGAAACTCATGCTGGGGCATGAACTCCACCTGCCCCTGGACCGACTGAGGCCCCCCACGACCTCCTCTCCAGAAAACACAGACCTTCCACGAGACCGAGTTGTTGCCCAGCAACAGAAGACGAAACAATGTTTCAACAGGAAGCACAGGGCGAAAGCCCACAGGCTCGATGTGTCGGACCGGGTCTGGATTAAACACCCCAACTGCACGCATAAGCTGCAGCCTTTCTGGACAGGGCCCCTACAGATTGTGAGGCAGTGGGGCCAGGACACGTTTGAGCTCTTGGACAGGTCACAGTGGCACTCCAGCCGACTCAGGAAGTCGTTACCCACACAGGGTCTGGGAACGGCGGCAGAGCGGACTGATGTGGGTTGGGACTCATCTGGTGAGGGTGTTAGGGACTCGCAGGTGTGGCTGGCGGAGCCTGGAGTAGGTTCTCCTTCAGTGGGGCTCTCGGCTGGGACAAGTCAGAGGCCCAAATTGTTGTGAACCCTCCCGTGCGCTTTTACACAGCGCACAGAGAGGGAAGGAATAACGAGGATTTACGTGCAAGGGTACACCAACACACGTTTATTAACATAAAGACTAATGCCAAACAGTTCCTAAAGGTGAAGACTTACAAAAAGCACGAAAGCACACTTACAGTTGGCGTTTGGGGGCCGGCATCGCCCCACAAACGCATGAAGAGACACATGTAGCCACGCTGGCTTCCCGCAGCCAGAATCAGTACAAGAACGCGAGGGATCTATGACAAATGCAGAGTGGCTACATGTGGTAATGGAGCTGACAGTTCACTGGTGAAGCACACGATGAGTCAGTCAGTCAAAGACCCAGCAGTGCGTGACTGGCCAAAGGCTGCTTAAGTACACGCACTGCTGGTGATGATGAGATTGCAGGCACCTGGGCGAGAGCGGAGAGATGGCACAGAGAGTGGGAACAATTGGTGGTAAGGAGAGAGGGGGGCGTGGTCGGACCGTCGGACCGTCAGCCCGTCAGCCAGCGCTCACAGGAGAGTGAGCCAAAGAGAGCTGGCTCACAGCTGCCGGCCAGAGAGCAGACACTATGGAAAAGGAAGCACACTGAAATACACAGTAAACACACATAAACAGCGGCACCTAACCCCACAGGGAGGTCAGGACCGAGCCGGGGAAACCAAGCCGGCTCGACTCCTGACCGAGCCCCCTCTTAAGGGGTGGAATCCCAGACACCCAAGGTAACATCCCGAAGACCCCCCCCCCCCCCCAACAGGAACAGCAACAAACAAATAACCCCAGGGTGGGAGGTAGGGGAACAGGGAGGAGGGAACACAATACCCCGCCAAGGGCCCAACAATAAACCCCCCCAAGTCCAAAGGCATGGAGGCTCGGGAGGCCACCCAGAGTCCCCGGCTAAGCAGGCAGTCCAGCGAAAAGATTCTGGTGGCCTGCCGGAAAACACGGGCCACCTGGCCCAGAGACTCGGTCCCTCAGGCGGTTGGCCAACGTTGTAGAGCCACCAGGACCGGGGGGTGGAGCAGGTGGCTCCATTTGGTGGCATTGCCATTTGGTGGCAGCACAGTGGTGCAGTGGTTAGCACTGTTGCCTTATAGCTAGAAGGTTCCTTGTTCAAATCCCCAGGCTGGTAGGGGTTGGAACCTTTCTGTGTGGAGTTTGCATGTTCTCCCTGTGCTGCGTGGGTTTACTCCGGGGGCTCCGGTTTCCTCCCACAATCCAAAAACATGCATGTTGAGAAGGGAAATAGGTCGGTAACCACTTGGATCTAGAGCATCCTTTCCTTTTTTGTGAATAAAGGATATAACTACTGTATGCATAGATAAGATAAGATAAGCCTTTATTAGTCCCAAAATGGGGAAATTCCAGGATTGCAACAGCACAGGGATAGCAACACTCAGAGCAACAATCAGAAGGCAAGAAAAAACAAGAACAGCGAGTATACATATGTACATATTACTATAAATATATATATATAGATATAGATATATAGATTGTGGTAAAGTGCCATTTTTGAATTCATCATTATCAACTTTAAGCAACAAAGGGCTGAAAATATCATCAAATGCTCTATAAAAATCAGTCGGGAGTCCATTTAGGTCAGGAGATTTATTTAATGGCATGCTTTTAATTGCCTGAGAAACCTCCTCTAACCTTAGTGGTGCATCCAGAAAAACTCTGTTCCTGTTGGAGAGTTGTGGCAAGTTTAAATCAGCAAAAAAGTGATCAAATTTCTGTTCATTTAAATCACCCTGTGACAAATATAAAGTTTTATAAAACAATTTAAATCTATCATTTATTTGCTTTGAAGAGGTGAAAATGCTCCCATCTGGCTGCCGTACGCCTGCTATATGACTCATATTATTCAACTGTTTAAGGCGGTAAGCCAGGAGTCGACCAGGTTTCTCCCCCATTTCCCAATAAGTTTGATTAGTTCGAAATAAAGCATATTCTGCTTTTTTGTGATATAGTTTATTCAACTGGTATTTAGTGGCAATTATCTTATTTAATATGGCCCTGTCCTTGGTTTGGGAATATGAGGATTCAAGCAGTTTAAGGTTGTTTTCCAATTTGGTGAGTTCTTTGTTCGCTGATTTTTTCTTAAAAGAAGCATATGAAATAATTCGACCTCTCAGATAGGCTTTTAAAGTGTCCCACCATATGGCCAGGGTAGTGTCTTGTTTTTTTATTTAATTCCTCAAACAGAAGAGTTTCATCTCTAATCATTTTGAGGACTGCGTCATCTTTAAGTAAAGATGTATTCAAGTGCCATCTGCAGCTCCTAAGAGTTTGTGAGAACTTAGTTAGGCAAAGGAACACTGGGGCGTGATCAGATATTACTATGTTACCTATTTGTGAACCAACACATTTATCAACTAGTGACTGAGAAATCAAAAAATAATCAATTCTACTGTTGTGGTGACACTAAACACAGTGGGGAGACATTCCTCTGGGACATTCTTCTGGAACTGGCCTCACACCCAGCAGGGGCTCAGCGGAAGCAGAGGACAACTGACACACAACCAAAAGAACCACAGGAGGCAGTCAGACGGGACTGAATGCATACATCTTTGTGCCAACCAATGTCATGCTAATCATGTGCACTGACCAATGATATTAGATGACAATTGATATGTTAATGTGCCATGCATTCTCTCTGTCTGTATGACGGTATAAAGGAGCGGGTCTTCCTCATCGCTCTCAATTCATTCTTACTCTTTCCCTAACTCTACACCGCTCTAGGGTATACTCTTACCCTAACTCTCTTCCGGTTCCGGCGCCACACGAGCTGGCTGCCTTTTGCAACAGCGGCTCAATTCTGAGTCTTTTTATCTTCCTTCTTCTTTCTGATCAGGTGATAACTTTCTGATCTGGCACACCTTTCACTCTATATATATCACGGACACACAGATCACCCCAAAAGTCTCCCGAGTCGGCGGACGGAGCCTCTGTTTACAGCAGGAGACGATACAGCAGGGAAGAGCTAGCTAGCACTCAACCGCCACCCGGTGCTAACGGAGAAACTCGACATACCGGGGAACTGAAGCGAAAACGACGCGGGTGCCGGGCTGGAGTTTAGGCGGCGTGTAAGAAATATAAGACAGAATAATAAAGAGCGATGGCAAGAACCAAGCAGACCGCCCGTAAATCTACTGGAGGAAAAGCCCCCAGGAAGCAGCTGGCCACCAAGGCTGCTCGAAAAAGCGCTCCGGCCACCGGCGGAGTGAAGAAGCCTCACCGTTACAGGCCCGGTACCGTGGCTCTGAGAGAGATCCGTCGCTACCAGAAATCCACGGATCTGCTCATCCGTAAGCTGCCCTTCCAGCGCCTGGTGAGGGAGATCGCTCAGGACTTCAAGACCGACCTGCGCTTCCAGAGCTCCGCCGTCATGGCTCTGCAGGAGGCCAGCGAGGCCTACCTGGTGGGTCTCTTCGAGGACACCACTTTGAATCCTGGGCACTGGAGGGAGGAAGGGTGCTCTTCAATCGAGATCTTGGTTAGATCTCAGATCAATCTCGGTTCAGTCTCGGGTCAGGCTCGCTATCTCCATTCGGAGAGAATCCAGGATCCAGAAGGTTCTTGATCGGCAACCAAAAAAAACCTAGCCTGCACGACAATAATGGTATTATTGTTTACAGCTAGAGTAATTCGTCTTCCAATCCCTTCTTATATAACACCATAGCTTAGTGTTTAAATTCTTCTCTCATATTACCATTATCACAATTCAGCAATATAGTAATATCTTACATTTCACATCTTACATGCATGTGTTCTTTTTTCTCACAATCTCTCTGGTAGCACATGAAATACCCTTTTTTCATGTAACCAATTAAATGAATTCCTCTGTTCATCTCTACATCATTTAACCATGAAATTATGATTAATCCCTTTTAACCTTGTCTTTGTAAATCATGAAATGAAATACAATTAATCTATCACATAACCAGGGAATATACTGTCCTATTACTTCCAATATTCCCTTTTAAAATCAGTAAAACCCTGTCTGAGCTACTGGATTTAGCATAACCTATGGATTTACATAGTAGACCAACACCATGTACTTTTAGCATCAACTACACATTGCATTAGACAGAAATAGTGCATATGAACTAAAAGTACTTCAGCATACTGTTGGGAACTGAAATCACATTTAGGAAAACCATATAGACACAAAGATAGCCTTCTCCATTGCTTTTAAACAGAAAAAATCCACTCGCGACTAGCATTAGTATAACGCTAACGTTAGCATGTATCTGACTCACCAAGATGAGGTCTCAGTGTGAACACAGCAAAGGACACAGCCACAATGCCCCTCACGCTCGTGCTCCCGTCAACTTAGGATAATAAAGGTTGCAAATTAGCATTTGGAGAGTGTTTAGATCCATTTATAGCATCTTTCTGAATGAAACTCACCAAGAAGAGGTATCTGTGTGAATCAGACTGCTTCACAACCTCTCTCGTCCGCGCTCATATCGTGAAAGACTGAATTCCGAGTGCGCGCTTGCTGCCTCTACTCAGAAGGCGGGGCTAATATCGCTCTTAACGAATGGAAAGACCCAGATCACCCAACGTGACCATGAAACGGAAATTTAAAAGTTGGATGACGAGGATCGCACTTCCTCTTCCCCAAGATAGTCGGTTTTCAAAATAAAATCACACACTTTCATTAATACAAATGAAATCTGAGAAAAAGGGTCATTTTCTCAGCTGGGTTACAGAAGCATAGCAGTGAACCGCCTCCTCTATATATAGGCAAGTTGCGTGTGGAGAGGGTGGAGGCTTTTAAGTTTCTGGGTGTTCATATTTCTCACAACCTTACCTGGGCAGTTAACACCATAGCTACGATAAAAAAGGCTCAACAACGTCTACACTTTCTGAGGCTCCTCAAGAAGAATGGCCTGAATGCACAGTTGCTGGTTTTATTTTATCGCTCTGCTATTGAGAGCATTCTGTCATATGGCATCATGGTTTGGTATGAGGGCTGTTCAGCCGCAGACCGCAAAGCCTTCCAGAGAGTGATCGAGACTGCGCAAAAAATCACTGGCTGTTCTCTCCCTTCTCTGGAAGAGATTTCCAGGTCTCGGTACCTCAGCAGAGCTACTGCCATCATTAAAGACTGTACTCATCCAGTCCATGATTTCTTTCACTTGCTCCCCTCGGGAAAGCGGTACAGATCCCATAAAACCCGGACTACCAGGTTTAATCATAGTTTTTTCCCAGCAGCAGTACGTATTTTGAACGGATTTATGTAACACGCACAGACTGCTGATATTATTTTGTTATTTTAGGTTATTTTGTGGCAATAACCCTGTGTGTATAAGCTGGTCTTTTGTATTTATCGCTCAGTATGTTTTTCATTATTGCTACGTACATATTGTATTCAACTTTTAGGTAATTTTGTTTCAAGCATTATTTAATGTTGTAATTATAAGAATGTTAAATGCATGAGTGAACTGTGAGTGTGATAGTTTGTTTATAGTTTGTTTTTAAGGAGTAGCATTTCAATTTTGTTGCATTGTTCAGTAACAATGGAATGACAATAAAGGTACTTTGACTTTGACTTTGACTTTGATGTATCGGAGACATTTTTCTAAAGTGGCAACCCGCTCCTCAGCCTCGTCCATGTGGGAGCTCAATGTGCTAATTTTCCCCTTAATGTCCTCCACAGTAGCTTTAATTTCTTTTGTGTCTTGCTCTATATTTTGCGTGAACCCTCGAATTGCTCTTATTTCTGTGACGACAAAATTCATTGTGAGCTCACTGGCGGCCGCGTCTGGTACTGCTGTTGAATCCTCGTGAGGTCTGCTAACATAGGCGTCCATGCTGTTGCTAGCTTTAGCCAGCAACGTTGGCGACAACTCTTTGCGACACTGGGTCTTCTGAATTTCTCAGTTAGGCATTGATATCTTGGTTCTGAAGGGTCGGTGGTCTGATCCAGTGTTTGCCTGACCAAAGTTTGAGTTCCTGGGTGGGGATTTATGATCGTTGACTCAGTTTTCAGATGTTAGGCTGTGGGAGCAACTTTCTAAGTTGCCATCTTGGTCGACAGCACACGTGATCTCCATCTTGTCTTCTTTTTAATTAATAGTTTTTTGTTTTTCTTATTTCAGACAAGAATAAAAAGGAGCTGTTTATACCTTTACCTTAGTTAATATTAACTATTTTATGTTCATTATTATGTACCTGGCAGGTTAAGATGACCGAAATTCATGAAGTCAGTGACTTTAATCCATCAGCAGCCTTCAGACAAACTAAACGTGCCAACATTTACTGTATATATAAATATACAGTATAGAACTATTATAACAGAAGTAACTGCATCTTTGGCCATTTAAGTTATTTTATTAAATACAATTTTATTCATTTTTTCTTTGAAATCAGAGTTAAATTTTTGTTCTTCTGTTTCAAATTTATTAAAAAAAGTAATTTTATATTAAAAAATCGACAAAAAAAATCGCTATAAAATAATCCACAAATTTATAATAAAGTCTCAAATGTCCAAGAAAAGCCAATTTTACAAGAGGAAATTACAAATTTGAGGAAAACGGTTCCAAATTTAGATAAATTTACAGAGAAAAGTAGCAAACTATCAGAAAATTGTTATAAATTTTGTAGAAAAACCTCAAACCTTCAAGACTGAAGTCATTACTCAAGTTTTTAAGTGGGTGATCTTTGTACCCTTAACTCAACTAGAAATTTTTGGTTTTCTGCTTTTAATTATTAATTTCATAACATTGCTTTTACATGAGTAGAATTTGTGGCTACTATACCCACCTCTGATCATATAATTTAAGTATGCATGAGTACATTACTATTATGAATGTTTTTTTTTCCTTCCCTACTCTCTCAGTGGAAAAAAAAGAAACACGAGAATAAAAATACAAAAAAATACACATTTTTTTTGTCATTTATGTAAACCATGACAAAAAAAAAAAAATCCTGAAAGACAAAACATGACACTTGATATTTTCTAACCTGTTTGTATACCATCATTGACAGAGAGAGAACATCAATTCTACCATCGTCCCTGTCCCCAAGAAGCCACGGATCACTGGACTTAACGACTACAGACCTGTAGCGCTCACCTCTGTAGTCATGAAGTCCTTTGAGCGCCTGGTCCTGCCCCACCTCAAGACCATCACCACTCCCCTCCTGGACCTGCTGCAGTTCGCCTACAGAGCCAACAGGTCTGTGGACGACGCAGTCAACCTGGCCCTCCACTCCATCCTGCAGCACCTGGACTCCCCGGGAACCTACGTCAGGATCCTGTTTGTGGACTTCAGCTCTGCATTCAATACCATCCGCCCCGCTCTGCTCCAGGACAAGCTGTCCCTGCTCAACGTGCCTGACTCCCTCTGCAGGTAGATCACCGACTTCCTGACGAACCGGAGGCAGCATGTGCGGCTGGGAAAGACTGTCTCAGACTCTGTTAGCATCAGCACCGGATCACCCCAGGGCTGTGTACTTTCCCCCCTGCTCTTCTCCCTGTACACCAACTCCTGCACCTCCAGCCACCAGTCTGTCAAGCTAATCAAGTTTGCGGACGACACCACCCTCATCGGGCTCATCTCCAAAGGCGACGAGTCCGTCTACAAGAGAGAGGTGGCCCAGCTGGCGTCCTGGTGCAGCCTCAACAACCTGCAGCTGAACGCTCTGAAGACAGTGGAGATGATCGTGGACTTCAGAAAAGTCACAGCCCCTCTGCCCCCCCTTACCCTCACAGACTCTCCCATCACCATTGCGGATTCCTTCCGCTTCCTGGGCACCACCATCACCCGGGACCTCAAGTGGGAGCCGACCATCAGCTCCCTCATCAAAAAGACCCAGCAGAGGATGTTCTTCCTGCGGCAGCTGAGGAAGCTCAAGCTACCCACCAAGATGTTGGTGCAGTTCTACACGGCCATCATCGAGTCCATCCTCACCACCTCCATCACCGTGTGGTACGCAGGAGCCACCGCCAGGGACAGACCAAGACTGCAGTGTGTTGTGCGCGCTGCTGAGAAGGTGATCGGCTGCAAGCTCCCATCCCTCCAGGACCTGTACACTTCCAGGACCCGGAGGTGTGCAGGTTGGATCATAGCCGACCCTTCACACCCTGGACACGCGCTGTTTGCCCCCCTCCCCTCAGGCAGAAGACTTCGGTCCATTCAGACTAAAACCTCCCTCTACATGAACAGCTTCTTCCCCTCTGCCATCAGACTGCTGAACACTAAGTGACTTATTAGACTCTCGTGCACTACGTACAGCAGCGGAACCGGACTCATGACAATTATCACTGTTTTCTTTTTGCACTACCGACTGCACTATGTGGAACTCCACAATATCTGCTGCTTGTTAATATATTTAAAAATTGCATAGATTAGTATTACTTATTCATATTCTACCTTTTATTGCATGCATAGTTTTTTATTTTTATCTTTAGTGCTACTCCATGTTTAATGTTGCAGCATTGCACCGAGACAAATTCCTAGTTTGTGTACTACATGAACAATGGCAATAAATCTCATTCTGATTCTGATTCTGATTCAATTAGACAGGGCTCAGAAAGGGAAAGATGGGACAGAAGAGAGGAGCCAAGGAGAAGAAAATGTTCAGGCAGAGGGTCCAGGAGAGGTGAGAGCAGAGGAAGGAGAGAAGGATGAAACCAGTAAAAAGTCCAAACACAGGACGTCTAGGTGGGACCCCAACTGGCCCAATGTTCTAACATTCAAAACTTGGTTGAACAATACTTCAAATGGTAAGTTTCATTATGCAAAGTCACTGTGCAAAATTAGAAAAAAAGAAATGTATAAAATTAACATATTCCAGTTACAACAGTGTTATGTGTTTTCTGCTTTCTCACCCCCCCTCCCCCGGAAAAATATGTTGCCACCTGTTCTATTTAGAAAGTAGTAGCAATATGGTGGCCGGGGCTTCTGGGGAATATGAAGGGGTGGCGGCCCGCCTTTCCAGTGGTGGCGTCACCCGGAGTATAAAGGGTATGGCAGGAAGCAGCCATGTCTCTTTTGCTGTTGACCCTCTGGCGAGTGCAGAGCAGCGTAACTGTATTGTATATACGTAGTTGTTATTATACTAAAGCTATGTGCATTGCACCTCCGGCCTGGTTATTATTAGAAGGATTATGGACACAACATTTGGTGACGAGGAGAACACTGTGATGGAGCGAGCTGTTACCAACCTTCGGCCGTTTCTGGAGGCCCTAGATGAGCTGCCTGTGCCCTTGCCTAGGTGGTTTGCGGCTTTCAACAACTACCTGGTGTCCTTAAACCTTGGTAAGCTCGGAAATTTGCTTGCAAGGGAAATTTTGGTCCATAATTTGGGCATGGAGGACCAAAGAGTCCTCGACACTTTGGGAGGAGCCGATAGTTTTGAAGAAGTGGTGGAGCTAATGGCACGCTATTTTCACGCCCCAGAGAAAGTCATAGTCTGATACATCCAGTTTCGGCAGTGCCACCAGCAGATGGAAGAGTTGGTGAAGCGGTATGTTGTGGACCTGCATCAGCTGGTGGGCGAGTGCCAATTTAGGACTTTGCAGGACGAGATGAACCAGGACCAGCTGGCGGAGCATGTGCGCTGTCCTGCGGCTCGGTCAAGACTCCTGACTTATCCGGGCAAACTGACGTTTGCCACAGCTATCAACGTAGCACAGCAGTTTGATGTGGCTGAAACAATAGCGAGGGACCTCAGTGGGAAGTCCACTCCAAACCAAGATGAGCCTCGTTTAAAGGCGCTGATGATGGATCACGGTAATGAGGACAGTGGAGACGAAGAGAATTATACCTCTGTTGTGAAGATTAGGTCTGCCCCCAGTACGCCTAGATGTTACGGCTGTGGGTCCTCTAGGCACCGTTATAAGTTCAGGGAGTGTCCGGCGAAAGGAAAGTGCTGCTGTAAATGTGGCCTTTTGCGCCACTTTGCCAGAACCTGCAAAAATTTTGAGCGTGGGGACTAACAACAAGAAGCGGGCCACTCTACGACGAATCCCACGGTCATCCACACAGTTTCCCTGGAGATGGACAGATGCATCTACTGTACCGTTTTGCTGGATGGGACTGAGGTATCGTTACTGGTAGACACAGGATTGGTGGCCTCAATGTTAAATTTGGCAATGGTGAAGAGTTTATTTCCCCACTATCGCATAAGCAGGGTGTCCGTGCCTTTCTATGGCTATGGAAGGAACAGGTTAGCCTTTGTGGGACCTGTGGAACTGTCAGCGATGTACAAGTTGAGAATAATGGCAAACGTCCAGGTGGTGGTGACCCCTGCGGGATCCAACATCATGGGGTGCAACATGTTTTATGGCTTGGGCTTCTTGATCGCCAGCGACACTGGAGAAGAGTGGTCAGGCTGTGGATTGTGGGACCGACCTGCTCCGTATGTGGATGATGGTGAAGTGTGGGACAATGACTGGTCTGGTATAATGGGAGGAGTGCAAAGCAAGCACCACGGAGCGTCATCCTGGGATGGACCCGATGCCAGCGTCCAAGTTGCCTTGGTGTGGGAACTGGACAGCATGACGGGAGCCCCAGGGCAGCAGGTAGGACCGAGGTGCCAGTGCTGAAGGAATCTGGGGCAAGACCAATGGGTATGGTTCTAAAACGCACCAAACGAAGACCTTTGAGGAGGGCTACGGGCCGGGCTGGAATAATGACCAGCTCTGACAAGGAGGCCCGCTTACAACATGGTGGTCCGAAGAAGCACAACACAGCCCCCCTTTGCATCGGTGATGAGGTCTGCCCAAGGGTTGAAGCTTGGCTGAGAAGGACCCATAAATCTCGCGACCACTGCGACAACCAGGGGTGGCTGCAGGTGATGGCGGCCCGGAGTGACGGCTACTTAGGTTTGTCTGATGAGTCGTGGAGGCACCCCAACGAGCTATGCTCGTGATAGAGAAGAGGAGGGGATGCAGCCCATCCTCAGAGGCCAGGAAATGGAAGCACCTGGGGTGGGAACCACCATATGGCAATCCAAGGGGGGAGCCCTCCACAGGGTTCGTGAAGTGACAGGGGTGTATTTAAAGAGGGTGTTCTGGTTTTATGTTCCCCATGTCATGTTGTTATATAGTTTTAAATGGACTTATTGGGCTGTGCCCCATGTGTGTGTGTGTTTAAATTTGAGAAAAGGATACATGATTAACTGAATTGATTGAATTGTTTACAAAAGAAAATAAGTATTGTGAAATTTTGAAGTAACTTGTGAAAAAAGCAAAAAGAAAATGAGAAATTGTGATGCCCGACACTGTCTATTTTGTATTTTGTGATGTGCCCAAATGTGGGGTAGGTGTATTGGGGTGGGGGCCGCCAATAGGGGGTGTATATGGTTTGATGTGTTTGTTCAATTTGATTGTGTACATAAGTGTTCTGGGATTAATTTATTTGAGGAGCATGGCTATTATTTTTATGTTGGACTGGTATCTAAGGTGGCAGAATAACCCGCCTGGCCATGCCTGGGGCTCCGGCTGTCTACCCGGCCTTCCTAGTTTGTGTTGATGAGTGAATAGGTTTGTTTATTTATCCCTGTATATTTGGTTTTGTTGTTAGTGCGTGATTCGGGATATAAATTCTGGGTGGGCCTAGTTCGTGTGTTTGCTGTTTTTCTGCGGGGGGCGGGGGGGATGTTATATATAGAAAGTTGTAGTAATTTGGCGGCCGGGGCTCCTGGGGAATATCAAGGGGTGGCAGCCTGCCTTTCTGGTGGTGACATCACCCAGAGTATAAAGGGCACAGCAGGAGGGAGCCATGTCTCTTTTGCCGTCGACCCTCTGGCCTGTGCAGAGCTCCGTAACTGTGTTGTATATAGTTGATATTATAATAAAGCTACTTTCATTGCACCTCCGGCCTGGTTATTATTATAAGGATTATGGACACAACACCACTGCGCCATAGTCTTTAAGCCAAAGGAAACACTGAAGCATGTTGAAGCTCATTTAAAGTTTGCTGCACAACATTTGGGCAAGCCAGTAAAATACTGGGAGAATATATTCTGGTCAGATGAGACCAAAACTGAACTTTTTGGATGCCACAACAAACAGCATGTTTGGAGGAGAAATGGAACTGCACTTCCCATCATGGTGTGGGGGTGTTTTTCAGCACATGGTACAGGCAGACTTCATATAAATGAAGGAAAGATGAATGGACAAATGTACAGAGACATTCTTGATATGAACCTGTTGCCATCTGCCAAGATGTTGAAGATGAAATGAGGGTGGACATTTCAGCAAGACAGTGATCCCAAACACACAGCCAAGGAAACTCTCAGCTGGCTCCAGAGAAGGAAAATAAAGCTACTAGAATGGTCCAGTCAGTCATCTTACCTGAATCTAATTGAAGATCTATGGAACAAACTGAAGATCAGAATTCATGGAAGACACCCATGGAACCTTCAAGATTTGAAGACAATTCGTGTGGAAGAATGGGCTAAAGTCATTCCTGGGCAATGTCTGCAGCTAGTTTCTTCATACAGGAGGTGTGTGGAAGCTGTTATTACCAACAAAGGCTTTTCTACTAAATATTAAATGAATTTCACCAACCGTTTTCAATACTTACTCCCTGTGTCATTCCACTTTATTAAATATTACTTGTTTTGTGAACACAGTTGCCTTGATTTCTTTGTATGTATGGATTACACTGGTTGTTACTGATATCTGGTGAAAGTATCAGGTCAGTGGCACCACCAGAAATATGTTTAATGAGAAAAATGCTTCCCGTAGGAGCTTTCTCCGTAGGATTGCTGGACTCACCCTCAGAGATAGGGTGAGGAGCTCAGTCATCTGGGAGAGGCTCAGAGTAGAACCGCTGCTCCTCCACATTGAAAGAAGTCAGTTGAGGTGGTCGTCGGCCTCCATCGGTCTATGATGACCATGGAAGAGAATCCTAGATGTCTACTCTGCTGGAACAGCACCGCCTGTGGCTGAACAGGCCGATGCACGAATGACAGTCCCTGTCACACAGGTCGCACTTGTGGATGGTCTCTGTGCTACTGGGTCTGTGGTGGTTCTTCCTGTGGGTCCTTTTTTCATCTGCTGCAGCAGTCAGTTTCTTTTCACCCGCCTTGAGCTGTCTAGTCAGGGTGCCTCTCCATTTGGAGTGGTCCGTTGCGAGGTCCACCCAGCGCTCTGTGTTGATCTCCAGGGCCTTCATATCCCTCTTGCAGACGTCTCTGAAGCGCAGCTGTAGGCGGCCAGCGTCTCTCATGCCAGTCGCCAGTTCTCCGTAGAGGACGTCTTTGGGGATTCTGCCATCCTCCATACGGTGAACATGGCCTAGCCAGCGGAGCCTGTGCTGCCTGAGTAGAGAGAACATGGAGGGAAGGCCGGCACGGGACAGGACTTTTGTGTTGAACACTTTGTCCTGCCAGGATATGTCCAGGATGCGGCGAATGCAGTGCAAGTGGAAGGAATTCAGTCTCTTTTCCTGCCGGGCATATGTTGTCCACATCTCACTCCCATAGAGCAGTGTGCTGATGACGCAGGTGTTGTACACTGCCATCTTCGTCTTGACAGAGAGTTTGGGATTCTCCCACACTCGTGTGGTGAGGCGGGTGAGTGTGGAGGCTGATTTTCCAATCCTCTTGTTGATCTCTGTATCAAGGGAGAGGTTGCTGCTGATTGTGGACCCCAGGTACGTGAACTGATTCACGACCTCCAGCTCATAGTCATCGATGATGATGGTTGGTGGTGCTTCCGTGCCTGGCGCCAAGACATTAGTCTTCAGGCTGATGGTAAGCCCGAAGTCCATGCATGCCTGGGAGAAGCGGTCCATCAGGGTCTGAAGCTCCTGCTGTGTGTGGGTCGCAACTGCAGCGTCATCTGCGAACAGCATATCTCTGATTAGAGCCTCACGTACTTTGGTTCTGGCTTTCAGGCGGGCGAGGTTGAAAAGCCTGCCGTCAGATCTTGTATGCAGGTAGATTCCCTCTGTTGCTGTGCTGAAGGCATGCCTCAGAAGCATAGCAAAGAAATTCCCAAAGAGGTTTGGCGCAAGTACACAGCCCTGTTTCACTCCGCTGTGTATATTGAATGGCTCTGAGACGTTGCCGTCGTACTGCACCATCCCCTGCATGGTAGTGTGAAACGATTCGATGAGGCTTTGCAACTTTGGTGGACATCCTATCTTTGGCAGGATCTTGAAAAGGCCCTCTCTGCTGATCAGATCAAACGCTTTGGTGAGGTCGATGAAGGCGACGTACAGGGGCATGTTCTGTTCTCTGCACTTCTCCTGGAGTTGGCGGATGGAGAATATCATGTCCATCATCGATCGCCCAGTGCGGAAGCCACACTGAGACTCGGGGTAGACACGTTCGGCAAGCTTCTGTAGGCGAACAAGGACAACTCGTGCATAGACTTTGCCAACGATGCTGAGGAGGAAGATGCCCCTGTAGTTGTTGCAGTTGCTTCTTTGTTTTTGTAGAGGGTGATGATCTTGGCGTCCCTTATGTCCTGTGGTACAGCACCTTCCTTCTAGCACTGGCAGAGGACGTCATGCAATGGCAGCAGTAGGGCGGTCTTGCAGTGCTTGATCAGGTCAGGGGGTATGCCGTCGTTGCTGGGTGCCTTGCCAGCAGCCAAGCTATCAATAGCCTTGCTGAGTTCGTCGATGGTTGGCTCGGCGTCAAGTTCGTCCATGGATGGCAGGCAATCGATGGCATCAAGGGCTGACGATGTCACGGTGTTCTGTCTGGAGTAGAGGTCGGAGTAGTGCTCCACCCATCTCTCCATCTGCTTGTCCTTTTCTGTGATCATCTCCCCAGTGGAGGATTTGAGGGGGGCCGTCTTGCTCTGAGCCGGACCAAGTGCTTTCTTGATGCCGTCATACATACCACGGATGTTCTCTGTTATGGTGGCGGTTTGAATATCTTGGCTGAGCTGTGTCCAGTACTCATTGGCGCAGCGCCGAGCAGTCTGCTGAACTTTGCTTCTCGCAGCCCTGAGAATCTGGCGATTCTTCTCGTTTGGGTACTTCTTGTACTCAGCAAGTGCTGAGTGCTTGGCTTCAATGATGGGGGTCATCACAGTCGACTTGGCATCAAACCAGTCCTGTGACTTCGAGGTCTTCCTCCCAAAAGTAGCCAAGGCTGTGCGGTGGATGATGTTTCGCAGCACTTCCCACTTCTGCTTTGCAGACTGTCCTTCTTGTGATTCACCAAGTTCCTTCACAAGGGTGGAGGCAAACTGCTCAACAAGTTCTGGTTGGGCCATCTTGCTGGTGTCAATCCGTGCCTTTCCAGGCTGTCAGGTGCGGTGGAATTTCTTCAGCTGCAGCTTGACCTTGCAACACACCAATGAATGGTCTGTGTTGCAATCTGCACTCTGGAACGAGCTGGTGATTAGCATGTTCTTCAGTGAGGTGCGCCTGGTCAGGATCAGGTCCAGCTGGGGCCAGTGTTTTGAGCACGGATGTCGCCAGGAAACCTTGTGTTGGGGCTTGGTCTTGAAGAACGAGTTTGTGATGCACAGATCATGATGTGTTCAGAACTCAAGCAACTGCTGTCCATTTTTGTTCATTCTGCCCATGCCAAATGATCCAAGACAGGAGGGCCAGGAGACGTGGTCAGCACCCATTGAAGTCTCCAAGGAGAATGAGTTTTTCAAAGTTGGGGATAATCCTGACAGTTGTTGTGAGATTCTCGCAGAGCTCGTCTTTTGCCTCTGGTGTGGCTGTCAGTGTTGGAGCATACACACTGATGAGGGTGACTGGGCCTTGAATGGTGTTAAGGTGGAGGGTGAGGAGTCGTGCAGAGCCATTGCTGCCCGATTCCACCATCTTCATCAAGGTGTTCTTCACTGCGAAGCCCACTCTGTGTTCTCTGCGTTCATCACTGCCCTTTCCCTGCCAGTAGAACGAGTAGTCCTTTACTCTCAGTGTGCCTGCGTCAGCCAACCGTGTTTCCTGGAGAGTGGCGATATCCACTTCCTGTCTCTTCAGCTCATTATTGATGACGGCAGTCTTCCTGGTGTCGCTGATGTCCTTGAGGTTAGCAGCAAGTCCTGTCATCATAGTGTGGACGTTCCAAGTTCCCAGTTTTAGAGTTGGTCTCCTCAGTTGAGGTGGTATGGGCATCTGATTAGGATGCCTCCTGGACGCCTCCCACTTGAGGTGTTTCGGGCACATCCCACTGGGAGCAGACCCCGGGGCAGACCCAGGACTCGGTGGAGAGACTATGTCTCCCAGCTGGTCTGGGAACGCCTTGGTATCCTCTCTGAAGAGCTGGAGCAGGTGGCTGGGGAGAGGGAAGTCTGGGCTTCTCTGCTTGAACTGCTACCTCTGTGACCTGGACCTCCGGAAAAGCAGTAGAAGATGGATGGATGGATGGAGAAAAATGTAGACATCTTTGTTAAATCTCAATAACGGAGAGCGGAGAAGGAGCTGGTTTGAACATCACACACCCTTTATTTTACCTTTCCACAGTTATCCATATCCCAGCTGTAGCCCACCTGACGTCACTCTATTCCCCACCTCGGCCGAGCTACGGCAAGCCCCGAGGCCCAGTTCCCATATGTAACATCCCCCCCCCCCACTTGGAAAACTCAAGAACACAAATTGACCCACCCGAATTTGTCACCCGACTCACTCCCTAAGTACATGGAACAATGAACAAAATGACCTAACACACTCACCCCCCGGAACCACTGAAGCCAGACCTCGCCCCCTCAAACAGACAAAATAACTATAATCACATATGTACACACAACATATTTACACAGTCAACATTTTCTCCTTTTTCTAATCACAAAACAGGCGCTTGGGCGGACTACCTGCATGCCCCACCAGATTGGAGCGGGCATCCTGCTGCTGAGCCCAACTAGCGTCAACCATTTCAGTTACAAAATCGTCCAGGTATCTGGGTCTTCGATGCTCTGTAGCCGTGTGTCGTCGGGAGGGCACACTGCCTCCGGCACTGTCAGTTCAGTCTGCGGGTCGGTGTCTGCCCGACCCCCCCAGTCCCAATCATCACTAAAACAGTCCACGGTAGGGCTACTTGTCACCTCCGGCGGGGACCTCCTCAGCCTGCTCGTGTGCCACCGGGACCCATTCAGTTCAAAAGTGTTTGGTCCTCTCAGTCTCACAATCTGCCGTGGCCCCACCCACAGCATGTGGAGTTTGTGGGCATGGACGGGGTGCTTGATCCAGACCAGATCTGCTACCCTCAGTCTGTGATCCCTCGCTCGATGCCTCCTGTTGAACCTTACTTTCATTTCACCCTGTTGCCTTGTGGCTCGGTGCCACAGCGTCCCCAAGTCCCCAACTCACGCCCCAGCATGAGGACCGTGGGGGAGCGCGCTGTCATGGCGTACGCTGACGCCCTATAGTGGAACAGGGTATTGTTCAGGGCATCCACTAAATGGGCCCTTAGACCATTCTTCAGAGTCTTAATAAATCTCTCGACCCCACCGTTAACCTGCGGGTGGTACACTGCCCTCTTTATGTGTTCTACCCCTCTGACTTTCAGAAACTCTTCAAAAGCCCTGAAGATGAACTGTGGGCCGTTGTCTGTGGTGATCGAGCTCAGGATCCCCCACCTGGCAAACAAGGATGCCAGGAACCCCGTGACCACCTTCGTTGTGACTGAGCTCGTCAGGAGTACCTCGGGCCACTTCGAAAATACATTGTCGGCCACAATAGCCTGTTTTCCACTAGCCCAGCACACCTCGGTACGGCTCAGTTCACTTCAGTACAGCTCGGAATGCTTCTGTCTCCATTGGTGTTGTGCTTGTGCTGTGATGGTTTAGGAGGTTTTAGAAGCGGGGCAGCAGCAGATTCTGAGCGAGGTGGGGCCACACTCCCGTGACGTTACGCACCCGACTGAGTCCTTATTTAGACAAAAAAGGATTCAAGGATTATTGCCTTGCTCGCTCTGTGGATTTATCTCACAATTAATTTTATCTCATAATTAAGCTGCAACAACACAAGTCACTTTTGTTTTGAATTAACTGCCAAATGACCTAGAAATAAAGAGCTGAAACTTGTTTTTATTCGTATTAAATAATGAGACGTGGCACACTGGCCTACACCAAATTATTATTTTTTACATCCTAGGGCATTTTGGATGTACTGAATTAAAAAAAAATCATGTTTTTCACCTTCAGGTCAACGTTTGGAACAACAGTATTATTATTTTCCGTTTAGATGATGCTACACTCCTTCTAAAGTATTGTAATTCTCTGAATTTGGAATGCCGATAGAACATTCAATTTACATATACTTACTTTTTTACATTGACTTGTAAGCTTGATCAGTCTCTCCTGCTGCATTTTAAAGTCCAACTGAGCAACTTCTTATAAGTTAACATAAAAAATGTACCCAAAGTTTAGAACTGGATCATGTGGGGCTAATTTTTTATGATATTTCAATAAAAAGAACAGAAAGCTTACAAAAACATTTGTTTTTTGGTCTAGTTAAAAATTACATTACCTTTACAATGGTTGACCCTGACAGGAAGATCAGTATCATTTTGATCAGACTAGGCAATGGAATTTCTATGAAATTATACTGTTTTATAATTCAGTGTTATAACAGACAAACCACACTTTCCAAAACAATTCCATTTTATTATATACAAAATATTAAAAGAAAAAAAAAACTTTGCAACACAACATG
The DNA here is from genome assembly GCA_020510985.1 of Pholidichthys leucotaenia. Taxonomy (NCBI): domain Eukaryota; kingdom Metazoa; phylum Chordata; class Actinopteri; order Cichliformes; family Pholidichthyidae; genus Pholidichthys; species Pholidichthys leucotaenia. Next base: position 755,312 of record CM035850.1, read on the forward strand.
AAGGTTAATCGACATTTTATACACGCCGACCACTGAGTGTCTACACCAGCTTCCCAAACTGGGTCACGACTCGGATGAATGAAGCGTCTCTGCCAGCTGTGGGTCAGGAAGGCTCGGTTGAATAATCCGGACGGGCTGTCGCGGCCGACGCGTGGGATGATTCTACAAGGAAAATGCACACAATAAAATACAGCACAATAGTTTTTAACAAGATTACATAAGCTTATTTCAGCGTATTGTTCACATGAATAATTAAAATAAAAGCTTGAGTCTGCAGTGTGCTGCAATTAAGCAGCGATCATCATCCACAAATGAACAGCTTTTTTATTGCATAAATAAACTGAGCGTCTTACCGAATATATTTGCGAAAAAACGCACAATAAAAAAAAATTAAAACTCACCGTTAAAGGACTCCGATGTCGAGACCTCCCGGTATATTTTTTCATTCCGGGCAGCTCCGTCTAACTCGCGCTGCATACGTTCGTCTGACAATGCAGTGAGCAGACACTGCAGCTCCTTACTGGTCCATGGAACACCCTTATTACGCAAAGCCATTTTTAAGTTACATACTCCCCTCTGATTTTTGACATCATCCCGATGTCACTGCTGGTTACATTTGGTGTCAGAAGTGGGATTTACTGGCAGTGTATCAGTTCCCAAGCTGTAACGCAGCAGTGACATCGGGATGATGTCAAAAATCAGAGGGGAGTATGTAACAGAGTTAATATAAGCACCCTACTTGGCTTGCCAAGGGGGTTGACCCTATTGGCGACACAGGTAGAGTGCGGGACTCTGGAGCCAGAGGTCATGAGTTCAAACCTCCCAGTGGGATGTCGCCAGTATGTGTGCGCTTGGTTACATTTAGTTGTGCGCTTGGTTACATAGATATAGAGAATAAATGAAAATAGCACAGCAATACACTGGAAGGAACTGCCAACAGTGGTTGCGTGCTGAGTAAAGGCAGTCGTGAAGATTCTTTTTTTTTTTTTTTTCAAAAACTTTATTCAGAAGGTCGTGAAGATTTGGTAGATGAGGAGGAGGAGAGGGGCGGTTACAACCTGACCAATCAGCGCCGGTTACGACCTGACCAATCAGCGGCGACCAGTCTGTTAACGTCACAACACGGCACAGCTCAGCACTGCTGTACCCTGCCCTTCAGCGGGGCTGAGAATTGCGGCTGTTAAACCGTGTTGGGGCTTGTGGAAAAGCGTACAAAGCGTGCTGAGCCGTCCCGTGTCGCGCTAAAGCGTGCTAGTGGAAAAGGCCCTAATGAGGAACCGGCTATTGGGGGGGGGGGGCTGCGTGCAGTTCTCCGCAGATGTCCAACCTCGATGGGTTCCCAAGGCCCAAGAGGGAATGGGACCAGTCGTGGAGGTGGTGGTGGGGGGGGTCCCCCAGTCTTCCCATTCTCCAGACACGGCATGCAGTGCTTCACCATAGCATCAATGTCCCTGTCAATTCCTGGACACCAGACCGAATCCCTGCTGCGTTGGTTGAGCTTAACCACCCCCAGGTGCTCCTCATGCAGCATCGCCAACACGCGTCCTCTCAGGGCTGCCGGTATGACCGCGCACTGCCCCCTAGCTATGCACACGTCATTCCAGCAGCTGAGCTCATCTCTAAACCAATGGAACGGGGCCAATTTACCGAGTGCTCCCGTTGGCCAGCCCTCTCTGATTGCCGAGCGCAGCCCTTTCATTACCTGGTCACACTCCGACTTCTCCCTGAGCTCCTGAGGGGACACAATCTCCTGGAGCACTCTGTGAAGTGTGTAGACTAAGTCTGCCTCTTCAAGATCTGCCACCCCTGGGTCAGGCATTGGGGTGCACGCCGTAGCCTGTGACAGAAGATCTGCCACAATGTTGTTCTTGCCTGGCGTGTACCTCGTTGTGAAATTGTAGGCTCTCAGTCTTTCCGACCACCTGTGGATTCTCAGTGGCCTATGTCCTGACCCCGAGGTTTCGAGTAGGGTTGTGAGCGCCCTGTGGGCCATCCTCAATGTGAAGTGGCGCCCGTAGAGGTAGATATGCCACCTCTTGCAAGCCCAGACACAGGCCAGCGTTTCCCTTTCGCCCACAGCGTACTTCCTTTCTGCCGCCGATAGGGACCTCGATGCAAAAGCCACGGGACGCTCCGTACCATCCTGCACCTGCAACATATCCACCCCCAGGGCTGAACCGGACACATCGCACGTCACGATAGTGGGGCAGTTTGGGTCAAAATGGGCCAAAACCAGTGGGGAGGTGAGCTGTTGTTTTAACTTCCTCACTGCCACCGAGTAGGCTGGGGTCCTGTTCCAAGGGGCATCCTGCTTCAGCATTGCCTGAAGTGGCTCAATCATGTCTGAATATCGGGGAAGGAATCAGCCATAGAAATTAACCATGCCCAGGAATGAAGAAATCTGGGCTGGTGAGGAGGGGTCCATGATCCGCAGCACTGCTTCTACGCTCGAAAACAGTGGTTTCAGCCCATTCCCGGTCAGCTGTAACCCCACAAAGTCCAATGCGTCTGCCGCGAAGACACACTTTTCGCAGTTCAGCGTGACCCCATGCTCCTGTAGTGTCTCCAACACTCCTTCCAGCCTCGCATCGTGCTCTTCTTTCAACACCCTGTGTACCACGATGTCGTCCAGGTATATGACTACCCCCTTCTGTCACTAACCGAACCAATGTTTTCCTGTAGGCTTGGTTCTGACCGTTCTCTGTGGCTCAGGCATCGGGTTTATTATGTATTGTTATCTTTTGAATTCTTGTTGTTTTTATGTCTGTGTTCTTTTTCTTCTCCATGCCTGTAGCTGCTGCTCTGGCCAGCAGTTGTTAGGCAGTCTCTTTGACCCACTTTCATGTGGACTGTTGTGTAACATTCGCCGGTCCAACCACACCCCCTCTCTCTTTGACAGCCAGCTGTTTTCCCCTGTAATTGTCTTTCCCGCGCCTCGCCCAGGTGTGTCCAATTTGTGATGCCAGCAGTGTTTGTACTTAGGTGGCCCTTGCCAGTCAAACATAGCTGGACCATTGTACGCGATCACACGGTTGTTAATCGCCGTGTGACAGTCAATGTCAACAAGGGATTGTGTGTGCTCGATGGACTATTGGACCTCTAGGACTGTTCCTGCTTTGTGAGTAAACTGTTCGCGTTTCTCTGTGCAGTTGTGCTGCTACGCTTGTCTGGTAGCGTTTCCCCTTGCGGCACAACTGCTACACTTAGGCTGTTGCCCAGTTTTGTCCTCCTCAGAGAGTCGAGCCTCCTAGAGGACTCCCAGTTCTCCCGAGCTAAAGACATTAACTGTATTGTCTATTGTCTGTACATCATCAGTGTACTGTTAGTAGAACCATCTGCTGTCAGAAATTCATGACGTGTTATTCACTCCATGTTGCCATGGTTCTCATGCACCCTTGTAGCAGTGTCGGCTCTGGGGCGCAATCATGGTTAACATGTTTCTCTCCATATATTCGTGGAGCGATGCTGTTCTCCAAACGCCAACTCTAAGTGTGTTTTGTGTTTTTTGTATATCTTCACCTTGGGACTGTTTGTTGTTTTCGTTAATAAATGTGTTGTGGTGAAATCCTGCGTGTAAATCCCATTCTTCCTTCTCCTCCTCTGTGTGCTGCTTAAAAGCACACAAGGAGGTTTATGACAGAATGGTCCAGCCAGCCAGGATTTAGAAGGTTCACCCACGCATTACCTTTTTTTTTTTTTTTTTTTTTCTTTTGGAACATTTTTCCTCACCCACCAGTGTTGCCCATGATGCCTTTGATGTGCCATTCCTGTACTGGCTGAGGCAGAGGATCGGCGGGGAGTCCCACGGTGGAGGAGGAGTGGGCAGCGTTCTTCATTCGGGAAGTTATGGAGTAGGCCCACAAAGCCCGTGGACCGAAGGCAAAGTGGAGCAGTCTGGACGCAATGGAGGGGATTCTGGAGGTGCATCCAGGACTCTGGAACTACCATCAGTACGCAGACTTGATCGCCTCAGTCTATGCACTCTAGCGGGAGTTCCCTGGCGTAGGGAGAGCGGCGTTCCTCACAGAGTCTAAGTGAGATCGCGCTCCACAGCCTGCAGCCGCTCCCTCTCCCACTTCACCAGTGTCGGGCCTTGCCTCTCCAGCATCCCAAAGATGGCGTCATCCTGCTAGGAAACACCAGGAGAGTGCCTCATCATCTCCGGCAGCCCTCTTCCCTCCAGCTGCCGTGAAGTCCGCTGAGGTCACCTCGGCAACGCCCACCTCCGTTGTCGCGGAGACAGCTCCTCCACAAGCTTTCAATGGGACCTACGTCACCACTGACACGGAGAGGGATGACTGTCTGCCGCCTGCAGCTGGGAACATCAAAGACCGGGATGACAGGCAAGTATTTTTTCATTTTATACCATCTAATGACACTGAATCTTGCTTGTCTCCCGAGGGAGAGGCCCAGTTTCAGCAGTCCGCTGGGTCCTCCCCTCCAGCTGCAAATATTAATTCTGTTCTTCCCCTCTCCATGTCTCCTCTAATTTTTCCTGAGGGACCGCCCAGCCCTGGAACCTAGCTGCCAGACGATGGAGGAGCCTGAGGCCCTGGAGGATTCTGTTCCAGAGCCTGCACGGAGCCAGCCTTCAGCCTCCTTGCTGGATTTGTCTTGGGGGGGGGGGGGGTATTTCATTGGAGGACTGTGGGACTTCCACAACCATCTTGCCAGCTGCAGAAGCGACCGCAGTGGATTGGGAGCCTGAGCTGGACCTCCTGGATTCCGGGCCTGAGTCTTCATCGTCAGGATCGATGGAGTCCTGGACGGCGGTGGAGCTCGAGCTCAGCCAAGTTTTCTCTCTCGTGTTTCTAATGTCAATTTTAGAGAGATCTTGTCTGGCTCTAGGTGAGGAGAGTCAGGTGCAGCGCGCAGCTGCTTCTGAACTCACCTCGCCGGTCTCCGCTGCTGCCGGCGGCCCTAATAACCTGGTTTCTTCTCACGTTTCTGAGTTTTCTTCTAGGGTCGCCAGAGAGGAGCCATTGTCACCAGGGGTCACCTCGGAACCGGGCCCACCTCCTGACGACGTCGTGGGTCCAGCTCCCCTGCTGTCTGAGGCTGTTGTGTGGGTCCCTCCACAGGCTGTATCTCCATGGATGCGGCAGGCTGGCTTTGGACCCTCGTGGGGGCTGCATTCCTGGAGCAGCCTAATGTGGGTACTGTGCTCCTGCTCGGACCCATCATGTACTCCACACTCCAGGGTGGGTTCCACCGAAGGTGCAGCATTGGCCCTGTCAGGGTCCACTGAGGGTGCAGTATTGGCCCTGTCGGGGTCCACCATGAATGCTGCTGAGCTCCAGCTGGAGTCCACCACAGGTACTGCAGAGCTCCAGCTGGGGGCTGCCGCGTATGCTGCAGCGTTCCAGCTGGGAGTCACCGCGGGTGCTGCAGAGTTCAACTGGAGGCCACTGTGGGTGCAGCGTTGGCCCGGTTGGGGTCCTCCATGGGTGCAGCTGTATCCCAAGCCTGGACCACCAAAGGTGTTGCGGTTCAGCCTGAAGGTGCCACAGCCTTCTTCTCCTCCCTGTCCAATGCCGTGGGGGTTCCCTCCCTTTGGTCTGTTCACCCACCAGGGAGCCTTCTGGTGGGCAGGCTGCCTCCTGCTTTATCCTGCTGGCCTTGGTTGCTGAACAGCACTAGCCAACCGCCGGAGGGACTGAGTCTCTGGGCCAGATGGCCCGTGTCTTCCGGCAGGCCACTGGACTCTGTTCATTGGACTGCCTGCTGGGCCTGGGAATCTGGGCAGCCTCCCGAGCCTCCACGACTTTGGACTTAGGGGGGTTAATTGTGGGCCCTGGGTCGGGTATTATGTTCCCTCCTTTCCTGTTCCTCCTACCTCCCACCTGGGTTCGGGTTGTTTGGTTGTGGGTGGGTGGGTGGGTGGGTTCTTCCTTATGATGTTACCGTGTGCGCCTAGAATCCACCCCTAGAAGTGGGGGCTCTGTCACAACCCGAGCCGGTGTTTTCCTTTAGGCTCAGTTCTGACCGTTCTCTGTGGCTCAGGCATCGGGTTTATTATGTATCATTATCTTTTAGGTTCTTGTTGTTTTTATGTCTGTGTTCTTTTTCTTTTCCATGCCTGTAGCCGCTGCTCTGGCCGGCGGTTGTTAGGCAGCCTCTTTGACCCTCTTTCATGTGGGCCGTTGTCTAACATTCGCTGGTCCGACCACACCCCCTCTCTCTTTGACAGCCAGCTGTTCACCCCATTAATTGTCTTTCCCGCACCTCGCCCAGGTGTGTCCAATTTGTGATGCCAGCAGTGTTTGTACTTAGGTGGCCCATGCCAGTCAAACATGGCTGGACCATTGTGCGCTACATACGATTGTTAATTGATGTATGTCTGCCTGTTACTCGAAGGACTGTGTTTTGCTCGTTGGAGGCTTGGACTTTGGATTGCTCCTGTACTGAAAGGTAATCTGTTGCATTTCTCCTTGCAGTTGACTGCTATGCTACCGTTCCTGTTCTGTGGGTTTATTGTTGGCATTTTTCTGTGCAGTCCACTGCTACGCTTTGGCTGGCAAGCCCAGGTTATCCTTTTCAGTCAGTTGAGCCTCCTTAAAGTTTCCTAGTGTCCTGAGTTAAAAAGACATTAATTGTATTGTTTGCTGTGTGGCCACTGTGCACTGTGGTCTGCCTGCGGCACATTATCGTGTGATGCCCTTAAGTGCACCCTGTTTCCTTTGTTGTGCATCTTTATTTTTGAAGTGTCAGCTTGTGTGTCAATAAATGTTGTGGTGGAATCCTGTGCTTAAATCCATTCTTCCTTCTCCTCCTCCGTGTGCTGCATAAAAGTGCACGAGGAGGTTTATGACGCCTTCAGGCTGGCTAGCATGGCCGCCATGACCTTCTGAAAACAACTGGGTGCTGAGCTCAGCCCAAAAGGTATCTGGGTGTAGCCATTAAATTCCTGCTGTCCGAGTGCAGTGGTACCCGCTGGTAGCCCTGGTGCAGGTCCAACTTTGAGAAGACCTGCGCCCCACTGAACGCTGCCTTGAGTTCTTCCATGGTTGATAGTGGGTATTTGTCGGGGATGACGGCCTTGTCCACCGCTCTGAGGTCAATACATGGTCTGATGCCCCCTCCTTTCTTCCTAGCCACCACCAGATTGAAGATCCACGGCGATGCATCCACCTTTTCAATGACTCTTGCCTCCAGCGGCTTGGTCAGTTCCGCTGACACTGCATCTTGCAGTGCCAACGGGGGATGTTGCAAGGGCTGGATCTTCTGCGTGATGGTCTTATCAATGAGGGGGCGGTGGTAAAATGCTTCAGTGTGGCCCAAGCCCCTGAACAATGCAGGACAGCGGAGGTGCCAATCCGGGCCCACGGACAGCACCATCAACCCATTGGGGTCCTTTATGGAGAAGCCCAGTTCCCCCAACAGGTCAACTCTCAACAGGTCGGTTCTCTGACGTGCCACCTGGAAGGTGAAACTGGGGACCCTCTTTGACCCACAAGTCACCCCGAAGTCCACCGTGCCTGCCATCTCAATCTCCGCATGGCCGTAACCAAACAGCTTTACCATTCCATCTTTGATCTGCTTTGCGGGGAACATCCTCCGCAGTGAGGACAGGCTTAGGATAGACCTCCCTGTCCTGAATCCACCATGAGTAGCACATTGACCCCGTCAAGGTGGAGCACGTGAAGCGGCATGAAAAAATAAGCAGCAGTGCTGTGGTTTTAAGCAGGTTTTATTAAATCATACCACCTTCACGGGATCCCCTCTCCGGTGCATAGTGGAGCAGCCCGGAGCGGGATCCCTAGGCTCTCAGAGAAGGAGAGGCGGACACGTGTGTGTCTACCAGTTGCAGGATCAGAGTGAGAGAAGAAGAGAGAGATTGCGTTACAGAGTTGCACCTTAAATACTTGATCATAACAATACATCAAAAAGACATACCCCACAGTCTAGAATGATCAAAGGGACAACAGAACAGGCAGGAGGTATTTGCATTTGTAAGCCATACATCACAATGGGCAGATTAGCTAGACCTCGCTCTAAGTGCAAGACAAAGAGGCTAACAAGCACATCTACATATTGATCTGAGTCTCTAGGTCACAGTAAGGACAGGACGCATGAGTACAAAGGATGAAAGGCATCGATTAACATCACATAGGTGAGACAGAAGAAACTCGTCTACCTGTAGACATTAATACACCAAAGCACATCTAAGATGCTCAGAAAAAGCACAGTAAGGACAAGCCATATGCACACTATACAGAATGGCGCATTACATCACAACACATGCATGTTTGCATCACAAATACATGAATGGCACATTGCTTCTCAGTAATGCAGCAGAAAAACACAGAAAAGAGGGCTGAGTGTCCTTAGTCTGTTGTGGGGTTAAAACGAACCGCCACACACGCTCCCCCCCAGAGGACGCGGCAGGGGGTCGCGACCTTGATAATCCATCTGTGTGAGCGAGCTGTGGGAGAAGCTCGCTGCAGGCGGAGGGGGAGGGAGGGGAGGGGTAGTAAGTGCCGGCAGGAGCTGTGAAATCGTCCTGAGCCGTGCAAAAATTGCTTGCTGCTCCGTGACGTCGAGGGTTTGTCCCGTTGCACGTGCGGAGATCACAAGAAGAAAAATTAGTCTCTGACTCCTCTTGTGGCCATGAAGAAAAGCAGGAGCGGCTGTAAGAGAAAAAGTAAACAAAGCAGGGGGACTGTTGGCTTTGGGTGCTGAAGCAACCCCAAAACTCCCGGGAACAGCTGACGGCTGAAATCCCGTTGTGCCGTGGCTAAGACCATTAAAAAATCCAGTGGCGAGCTGCGTGCTTGCTTCAGGTGAACGAGCAGCCCTGAAGGTTCTGTGGGCAGCGGCGGAGGACGATGGCGGTCTCTGGCGTGGCTGAGACTGTTAACAAATCCTTCGAGCGTGCTGCATGCGTGCCTCAGGTGAGCGAGCAGCCCTGAAAGGCAGCGGCGAAGGAGGAAGGCAGTCTGTGGAGCCATTACTTGTCCCGTGCGTGATGCGCCGTCCTTGTAACTCCCCGATGCGTGCGCGGGGGTTCAGTGCGTGGGTGGGTCGCTGGAGTGGCGAGTCAGGGTGCAGAAACTTGGTGGAGAACGACGCAGACGGCGCCGGTAAAATCCAGGTTGAGCTGTGGCTGTAGATTGGCCATGGTGCGTTGGAGCGGTGAGAGGAAATAGACGATCTTTAGTCCCTCAGGCCCGTGCAGATACGTTGGAGCGGCGGGAGGGAATAGACGATCTTATGTTCCTCAGGCTCATGCAGCTGCGTTGGAGCGGTGTGAGGAAGTAGACGATCTCCGTCCCTCGGGCTCGTGGAGACGCGTTGGAGCGGTGCGAGGCAATAGACGATCTTTGTGCCCCGGGCTTGTGCAGCTGCGTTGGAGCGGTGAGAGGGAGGAGACGATCGTTGTCGCTCGTGCGGCCATGGTGCGTTCAGTTCCACGCGCTGCGCTCCCCGTCGGCCCTGGAGGTTGCCGTCTGGGGAGAGGACGAGGTGCGTGCGCTCTCTGTGAGAGCGGCCGGTCCAGCGTGGTCATCCAAAACAGAAGGCTGCGTCTTCAAGGGGTCGCCAACGCAGCTGTGCAGCTGTCCAGCTCGGAAGGTTGCATTCGCACAAAACGTGTGCGTGTTCGAGGGGTCACCAGTGAAGTGGCATGAAAAAATAAGCAGCAGTGCTGTGGTTTTAAGCAGGTTTTATTAAATCATACCACCTTCACGGGATCCCCTCTCCGGTGCATAGTGGAGCAGCCCGGAGCGGGATCCCTAGGCTCTCAGAGAAGGAGAGGCGGACACGTGTGTGTCTACCAGTTGCAGGATCAGAGTGAGAGAAGAAGAGAGAGATTGCGTTACAGAGTTGCACCTTAAATACTTGATCATAACAATACATCAAAAAGACATACCCCACAGTCTAGAATGATCAAAGGGACAACAGAACAGGCAGGAGGTATTTGCATTTGTAAGCCATACATCACAATGGGCAGATTAGCTAGACCTCGCTCTAAGTGCAAGACAAAGAGGCTAACAAGCACATCTACATATTGATCTGAGTCTCTAGGTCACAGTAAGGACAGGACGCATGAGTACAAAGGATGAAAGGCATCGATTAACATCACATAGGTGAGACAGAAGAAACTCGTCTACCTGTAGACATTAATACACCAAAGCACATCTAAGATGCTCAGAAAAAGCACAGTAAGGACAAGCCATATGCACACTATACAGAATGGCGCATTACATCACAACACATGCATGTTTGCATCACAAATACATGAATGGCACATTGCTTCTCAGTAATGCAGCAGAAAAACAGAGAAAAGAGGGCTGAGTGTCCTTAGTCTGTTGTGGGGTTAAAACGAACCGCCACACACGTACCATTTCAGCGGGCCTTTCCCCATGTGCGTCGTGTGGACCTTGACCAGGCCCTCGGGTCCTCTCACCCCCAGACCCCTCATCGACATTTCGGCTCTCTTCTTCTTCTTCTTCTTCTTCTTCTTCTCCTTCTCCTCCTCCTCCTCCTCCTCCTCCTCCTCCTCCTCCTCCTGACCCTTTCTCAATGTCTAGCTAGCATGGTAACCTCCGCTCTCGGCGGGAAATTGCATGCGGTCAGCCCCTTGCTAGCCTTAGCCATTAGCTCTCGCAGGACCACAGACTCCCTTCGCTTAATCAAGTCCAGCACTTCCTCCAGTAACATTGGCTCTTTAGCTACCTTTAGCATAGTCTTCAGCCATGTACTTTTGGTGCTCTGGGATAGCTTGTCAACCTCACTAGTTCATGCTTGATAGCCCCGAACTCGCACTTCCTTGCTAGGCTATGTAGCTCCAACACAAATGACTGAAGGGACTCACCCGTCCGCTGTTGTCAGCCAATAAACTTGCACCGTCTCTCGGTGACAGTGGAAGTGTCGCCGAACGTACTGTCCATTACCTTCAGACCATCCTGCAATGAATTGCCCTGGCACAGTCCGAAGAAAGTCCGCTGTACCTTGGCGCCAAGGAATTGAATCATCAAACTCCTGCGTCTCTCCTCGCTGACAGAACCCAGGCCCGCCGCTGTTATATACACTTCAAACATTTGTTTCCACTGAGCACATGGAATCGCCAGCGTGCCCTGGTGTCCCAGGAAAAATGGCATCTGTCCAACACACGCTGCCATTGTACACCTCGTCGCCAAATGTTATATCTCAATAACGGAGAGCGGAGAAAGAGCTGGTCTGAACATCACACTCCCTTTACTTTACTTTCCACAGTTATCCATATCCCAGCCGTAGCCCACCTGACGTCACTCTACTCCCCTCCCCGGCCAAGCTACAGTAAGCCCCGAGGCCCAGTTCCCATACTGTATGTAACAGTCTTCAATACTTATTTTCCCCGATGTATATGTGCCCGTGTGTCACACACATATTCCCTGCCTCTTGTTTGTTGCTGTTGTTTGCTGTTGCTGTGAGGTGCTTGGGTGCATGTGTGTGTTCGCATCCACAGCACTTCACTGGTGTGACTTTTGAATGTTTTGTTTTGTAGCACCTTAACTCTGCACTTTAGCATATCCATTTTGTACAATTTCATTGCAGTTGTTCTGCTCATGCATGATTGTTTGTTTGTGTGTTTTTGTGACCCATCGGGGGACTACAGATGCAAATTAGCAGTATTGCTAAATCTGGCATACTTACATTTGTAATAATGTTCATTAGTATTTATTATCCCTTTCAAATACCATTAAACTAAAGTCAGGTTATATTTATCTGATATTAAAATGTGTTTGATGATCTGGAACATTTAAGTAACAAATATGCAATAATAGAAGAAGTCAGGGAGGGTTTTGGTCTGTTCTCTGGTCCACACTTTATTATTATCAGAGTTCTCTCAGATCATTTCAGTCTCACCCCCCCCCCCCCCCAATTTAATTCATGAGTCCTTATCAGTCCTTTGGAGTCTTGGCCCATTCTCCTTCCTGTGTGGGTCTTCTGAGGTTCAGGCTGGGGGCTGATAACACCTCCAACCCCCGAGAGAGAACGGATCAGCTCAGAAGTCACAGCTGGACCCAAATTTATCAGGATTTGATAGTGTGGTTCTCTAGACACCGGACTGGTTCTGACTTCAAACAGAAATGGGTCAGTATGATAAAGTTTAAATATTTTTTAAAGATCCTTTATAGAGCAGCTATTATCAGGAATTAATTACAGCTTAAATAAATAAATTAATTAATTAATTAAAGTTTCAACATCCTGCGAGAAAGCCAAATGTATCTTAAAAACCAAAACTCATTTCTGCCGTTTCATTGAAATATTTTCATCCTGATCCTAAATGTTCATGAGAACATTGTCATGATGGGGGCATGGTCTGGGGACCATGGTCACCCATTGAGTTTATTTTTGCTGTTGTCTGTGATCAGTATTATTATTATCCTAGTTAGTTTTGCGTTGTCTGTCCCTGTCGTGCCTTTAGTTCTTGTCTTCATTATGTGTGAAAATTATTCCTGCCTCAGTATTGTCATTATGTTTATTATTATCGTGGTTCTTGTTACAGTTTTATCTGTTGTCATCATGGCTCTGTCATAAATATTGTCTGAGTTAGGTCTCCCCTGGCCCTGTATTCAGGTAATGTTTCCCTCTTGTTCCAGCTCCTCATGTTTTCCGTACTCCTAGTCACTGCCCTCTCTGTATTTCTTCTGTATTGTTGTCCAGTATGTTCATTGTCATGTTTCATGTACATCCCCTGTCTGATTGTCTGTACAGCCCCACCCATCCTGTTTTGTAGCTGCTCCCCTGTTGTCCCCTAACTTGTCCCCACTGTCTTATGTTCTCCTTCTTCTTTTAGATTTGATTGGCGTTTGGCAACCAGTTTACAGGTGCATGTACTTCACTCTATATCATCTCTATCTAGTCAGGAGCTCTCATCCTTTGATGATGTCACTGTCTTATGTTAGGTCAATTATCTGTTCCCACCTGTCCTGTGTTGTATTGATTACCCCGTCTGTATCTACCGGTGTCAGTTTGTGTCCAGTGTGACGTCACTGATGTTTCTGCCTGTGTCCTGTTCAACTTCCAGCCATGGTTCATTTTCCTCTTCCCTTGTGAGTTCTGTCTGCCTGATTTAAGTTTTGTTTTCCAGCCCATGTGATGTTTAGCTTAGTTTAATGTTTATTTGAAAAGGACATTACGTACTAATGAACATTAATACAAATGTAAGTATGCCAGATTTAGCAATACTGCTAATCAGCATCTGTAGTCCCCCGGTGGGTCACAAAAACACACAAACAATCATACAGGAGCAGAACAACTGCAATGAAACTGTACAAAGTGGATATGCTAAAGTGCAGAGTTAAGGTGTTACAGAATAAAACATTCAAATGCCACGAGTTAAGTGCTGTGTATGTGAACACACACACATGCACCCAAGCACCTCACAGCAACAACAGACAAGAGGAAGGGCATATTTATTGGAGCTGTTATTTATTTGTTCCAGTTTTGTGTTAATAAAATAATTGTTTTGGCACCATATGACTGCCTGCGCCTGAGTCCTCCACCACCCAACCTTGACAACATCTTCTGATTGGGTAAAGGTTTTCTCAGTGGACCAATCACGGCTAACTAGGGAGTCAGGTTGCTTTTGTTTTTAACTCAGCTTAATTTAGAAGCAAAGAGAGCAAACAAGAATAAAGAAAACAACATGAGAGAGAATAAGGAAAAAGAAAACAAACAAAAAATACAATAAATCGACATATTCACAGATAATCACAATATACAAGGGATATTACTTGGAGATTTTAATTTGCATATTAACGATCCCAGTGACAGTTTTGCAGTGAATTTCTTGGGTATTATTGAATCATTTAATTTTGTTTTGTGTCTATCTGGCCCTACACATATCAAATGAAATACACTTGATCTTGTTTTTACACTCGGTCTTAATGTGAATAATGTTCAGACTAAGGAGCTTCTTGTGTCAGACCATTTTCGTGTTCTTTTTAATTTATCAGTTAAATCAGTCTGTTACACTGGCAAGCGGGTAAAATGCTCTTGTGTCATTGACCAGTTTTCAGCTGTGAAATTTTCTGCTGCCTTTGACAGCAGTGTGGTTTTATCCTCTGATGACGACACTGAGAGCTTGGTCTGCTCTTTTAACTCGCACTGTTCAAGCATCTTAGATGTAGTTGCTCCCTTTAAAATCAGGACTGTCCGTGCTGTTATCCCCCTGGTTAACTGATGATCTGTGTGGCGAACATATTTTGACTGCATATGTATAGCACAGGATTGAGATGCTTAGAATTACATATGTATTCTGTGACCTCACGTCTTTGAAGGAACAATGTGTCTGGACCTCCTGGGGATTACAGCAGGAGGTGGAGGTGCCTTTGGCGAGGACTCTGAGAGGATTTCCTGACCTCCTGGGGTCAGATGGAGGACGAAGGGACTTGGGGGGATGTGATAACAATGTGATTCTGTCTTTGATGTCCCAAGTATAAAAGTGGGGGTTTGGGGGAGTTCGGTCTCTTATTCTGTTGAGATGAAGCTGGAGATGTGAGATCATCAATAAACCTGAACCGAGAAATCATTCAGCCTCTTTATTTCACGCTCTCCACATTGGTGACCCAAGACGTGTAATGGCCGGAGACAGTTCCCCCGAACCAGACTCGTCAGGGACCGCTCGAGCAAGCGCGGTCTCGATCAAGCTACCGGAATTCTGGCAGGACAACCCAGACTCGTGGTTCCTCCAGGCCGAAGCCCAGTTCGCACTCGGGGGAATAACGGCAGATGACACGAAATTCTACCACGTCTTCGCCAAGCTCGACAACCGGACAGTCCGATACGTGCGGAGCCTGGTGCAGCAACCGCCCGCTGGCGACAAATACAGCGAGCTGAAGACTGCCCTCATCCAGTGTTTCACACCCTCAGCCAAGGAGAGAGCTAGGAGGCTCCTAGCTCTGCACGACTTGGGAGGACGCAGACCAGTCGACCTGATGGAAGACATGCTACAGCTGAGAGGCACAGACAACGATGATTTCCTCTTCAAGCACATCTTCCTGAGGACCCTTCCATCGCAGACGAGGGCAACCCTGACAGGCACTCATTTCGTAACCCGGCGGGACTTCCGCGTGCTGGCCCGAGAAGCGCAGCGGATCCTCGACTCCTGCGAGGAGCAGACGGCCACCGCAGCAGCGGCAGACCTCGGCGCAGCGGCCGGGAGCAGCGGTGGGCCAGAGGCGGCGGAATCGATCCCACCAACAATGGCAGCAGCGAGGTCCCGACGCAGCGGAGGAGACGACCTCTGCTTCTACCATCGACATTTCACAGAGAGGGCGCGCAGGTGTGTACTGCCATGCCAGTTCAAGAGCTCGGGAAACGCCAGGACCGGGAGTCGTTAGCAGCATCGGCCCTCGGCGAGCGAAACAAGTTGCTCTACCTCACGGATGCGCGCTCTGGGCGGCATTTCCTCGTGGACACGGGCGCCCAAATGAGTTTCATCACCCCAACCTACGCTGACCGGCTGACAGGCCCCCGTGGTGACGGAGCAACAGCGGCGAACGGCTCGAGCATTAAGACCTTCGGCGAAAAGACGCTGCTTCTGTCCTTGCACGGCCGCACTTATGAATGGACTTTTATTATAGCAGCGGTGAGTTTCAACATGTTAGGTGCTGATTTTCTGTGCTCACATGGGTTGTTAGTTGATCTTGCCAATAGACGCTTGGTTAATGCACTCTCTTTTTACTCCATTCCTTGTGCAGCACGAGTGTCCCCGCCACCAGCACAGACCAACGTCGCCACAGCAGGCGGTAAGTTTCACACACTCCTTGCAGAGTTTCCAGCACTCACAGTTCCCACCTTTTCTGCAACAGTTGCGAAACACGGAGTGGAGCACTTTATCACTACTGCTGGTCCCCCCGTCTTTGTGAAAGCTCGGCGCTTGGATGCAGCTAAACTGTCCATAGCGCGCGAGGAGTTCGCCAACCTGGAAAGGCTGGGCATTGTCTGCCATTCGAACAGCCCATGGGCTTCCCCACTGCATATGGTCCCTAAAGCCGACGGCTCGTGGAGACCTTGCGGTGACTTCCGCAGGTTAAACAGCGCTACAGCGCATGACCGCTACCCCATTCCACATATTCAGGATTTTTCAGTACACCTGGCGGGGGCGCGCATTTTTTCTAAAATAGCCTTGGTCCGCGGTTATCATCAAGTCCCAGTCCGTGCTGAGGACATTCCCAAAACAGCGGTGATAACCCCGTTTGGACTGTTTGAGTTTTTACGCATGCCTTTTGGCCTCAAAGGTGCCGCGCAAACCTTCCAACGCATGATGGATGCCGTGTTACGCGATCTCCCTTTCATGTTCGTCTACCTGGACGACATTTTGGTCACCAGCACATCCGAAGAGGAACACGAAAAACACCTCACAACAGTTTTTCGGAGGTTGGGAGAGCACGGGTTAATAATCAATCCAGCTAAGTGCCAGTTTGGGGTGGCACAGATTGATTTTTTGGGGCACCGCGTCTCCCCAGAAGGGGCGGTTCCGCTACCGGACAAAGTGCGCGCAGTGGCAGATTTTCCCCGGCCACAAACAGTCAAAGCCCTACAGGAGTTTTTAGGAATGGTGAATTTTTATAACCGTTTCCTACCCCACGCAGCGCAGCTCATGCAACCACTATATGCCACGCTTAAAAAGCAAAAACCCTCCAATGCAATTGAATGGTCCCCGGAGCGGGAGCGCGCATTCGCGGAGGTAAAAAAAGCCCATGCAGACGCTGCGTTGTTAGCTCACCCAGACCCAACGGCCCGCTTAGCGCTCACCACTGATGCGTCAGATTTGGCCATAAGGGCGGTTGTGGAGCAGCACGTTGCCTGGGTTTGGCAGCCGCTGGCCTTCTTCAGCAGATCCTTGCGTGAGGCCGAGCGTAAATACAGCGCGTTTGACAGGGAGCTGTTAGCACTCCACTTAGCCATTCGCCACTTCCAATTCTGGTTAGAAGGTCGGCGTTTCACCGCATTTGTCGACCACAAACCGCTCACTTTTGCGATGGCCAAAATTTCGGAACCTTGGTCGGGCCAGCAGCAGAGGCAGCTGGCCGCAATTTCGGAATTTACTACTGATACTCAACACGTAGCGGGTAAACTCAATGTAGTGGCAGACTGCCTCTCCCGCGCGGTAACAGCACCAGTCCGCGCAGAGTTAGATTATACTACCGCGGCCGCAGCGCAAAATAGCAGGGTGGAAGCGCACGCGGCCCCAGTTCACGTGGGGATAGATTATGTGGCCATGGCAGCGGATCAGGGTAGAGATGCGGACGTGTGCGCGCTCCAGTCTGGACCAACAGGGTTAAGGCTGGAGAGCAGGAACTTGCGGGATGGTATGCCCCCCCTAATCTGCGATGTCTCTACCGGGCGACTGCGTCCGGTAGTGCCGGCCGCTTGGCGCCGCCGCGTTTTTGACTCGATTCACTCCCTGGCACACCCTAGGGTGTGCGCGTCTGTGAAAATGGTGGCAGAAAAGTTTGTTTGGCCGAGCTTGCGCAAGCACGTGAAAGAGTGGGCAAGAGCCTGTATGGCTTGCCAGCGGGCCAAAATTCACAAGCACACAAAAGCCCCCTTAGAGCCGTTTCACATCCCGGCCAAGAGATTTGATCATGTACATGTCGACCTCGTGGGCCCCCTACCGTCATCGCAGGGGTTCACACATCTTTTGACAACGGTGGACCGAACCACGCGTTGGCCGGAAGTGGTCCCACTGGCATCCACCACGGCTGCAGAAGTGGCCCGCGCATTTTTAACGGCTTGGATAGCGCGCTTCGGGGTTCCGTCGGATATTACGTCCGACAGGGGACCTCAATTTGTGTCTGAACTTTGGTCAGCGATGGCCCACAGCTTAGGCGCGACAGTTCACCGCACTACCGCTTACCACCCCCAGGCTAATGGTTTATGCGAGCGTTTTCATAGATCATTGAAGGCAGCCCTCAGAGCGTCGCTTACGGATGCAAATTGGGTAAACAGACTACCATGGGTTTTATTGGGGTTGCGTTCTGCGCCTAAAGAGGACTTAAAGGCCTCCCCAGCGGAGTTGGTTTTCGCGCAGCCTCTCCGGCTGCCAGGAGAGTTTCTGCCAGACCATCCGACGCCAGGGCGTCCCCCGGCTCAGTGGTTATTGATCGGCACGGGAGCGGACATGCTTCCGGGCCCCGTTCATCACACTTTTCCGTGTGTTTTTGTTCCCGAATCTTTAAAAAATGCCGAATTTGTTTTTGTCCGGCACAAGGCTCTGCGCCCAGCCCTGCGCCCACCTTACGATGGACCATATAGAGTGCTGGAAACAGGTGACAAGCATTTTGTGCTAGATTTGGGGGACAGAAGGGAAACAATCAGTATAGACAGACTAAAGCCTGCTTTTGTGATGAATGACGAGTCTGTACGAGTGGCGAGGGTTCCTCGACGCGGCAGACCCCCCAGGAAGCATGTCCTGGAGTCCCCACAGGGATCAAATAACAATTCTCATCCTCAGTTGGCAGATTCACTGCAAGATGGTGCCGCAGGGGCTGCGAAGCCCGCTTACAGCAAGTTTGGGAGACGCTTGAAGCCCAGACGGCGTGTGGACTAATGTGTGGTTTTGTCATGTTGTGTGGATTATGCTGCAATGTTTCATTCTTCGACGTTTGGGGGGGGGGGGTGATGTGGCGAACATATTTTGACTGCATATGTATAGCACAGGATTGAGATGCTTAGAATTACATATGTATTCTGTGACCTCACGTCTTTGAAGGAACAATGTGTCTGGACCTCCTGGGGATTACAGCAGGAGGTGGAGGTGCCTTTGGCGAGGACTCTGAGAGGATTTCCTGACCTCTTGGGGTCAGATGGAGGACGAAGGGACTTGGGGGGATGTGATAACAATGCGATTCTGTCTTTGATGTCCCAAGTATAAAAGTGGGGGTTTGGGGGAGTTCGGTCTCTTATTCTGTTGAGATGAAGCTGGAGATGTGAGGTCGTCAATAAACCTGAACTGAGAAATCATTCAGCCTCTTTATTTCACGCTCTCCACAATCTGTTGTTTTAGACGTAAATGTCGGAGAGTGGAAAGACTGTGGAAGCCCACTAAACTTGAGGTGCATCGATTGTACCTTAAGGAACTGTTAATTGAATTTAACAATATGATTAAAATGGCAAGAACTTCTTATTTTTCCAACATCATCTCCTCCAATAGTAACAATCCAAAGATCCTCTTCAGTACAATAGACAGTTTAGTTAATCCTGTCAGTTCTGCTCCCCTGTTTATTCAATTAATGACTGTACCAAGTTTCTTTCCTTTTTTGTTGAGGTCACTGCTGTTAGGGCTGGTTTTACTCATTCCTTTCCCCTAATCCTTGATTGTCCTAACAGACAGGCCTTTTTAAGTGATTTTACCCCAATTTCTTTTGAGGATTTGTTAGTGTTGGTGAGTTCCATGAAATCCTCCTCCTGCGCTTTGGATATTTTGCCTTCCTCAATGTTAAAAGAGGTAATTGGCTCAGTGGGTACATCTTTGGTTAACATCATTAACAGTTCACTTGAATCTGGTTGTGTACCCTCGTATTTTAAACATGCAGTTGTGCAGCCACTTTTAAAAAAACCTAACCTTTGTAGCTCATGTATTTTTACCTACATATGTATAAGCACTATGGGATGCTTGAGATTGCATGTGTGGATTGACCTCATGTCTTGGATGGAACAATATGTCTGGACCGCCTGTGGATAACAGCAAGAAGACAGAGGTACGGCGATAAGGAGCTGAAAAGACTTCCTGACCTCCTGGGTGCCAGGTGGAGGACTGAAGGACGCGGGGGGAGAGTTATTGTCAATAGGGGGTTTTGATGGTGAAATGTGATTCTTCCTTTGTTCTGAGATGTATCAATAAGAAGGTTTTGACTCAGCTCTCTCTCTTCTGTTCTTGAGAGATAGCTGGGGATGTGATCATAACAATAAAACCTGAATTAAGAAATAATTCAGCCTTGTTATTTCACGCTCCCCACATTGGTGACCAAGAGACGTGAGAATGCATAGAAGGGATTCTCCTGATGCATTTCCTGATGCAACCACATTTAATTTAAAAATTAAATGTGGTTTATTAAATATTAGGTCTCTAACTCCCAAGTCTCTGTTAGTCCATGATCTGTTAATTGATCATCAGATTGATTTAATTTCCCTCACAGAGACTTGGTTAGGGCAAGAGGATTATGTTGGTTTAAATGAATCAACTCCCTCTGGTTATTTAAACTGTCAAAATCCCAGAAGTTCTGGTCGTGGAGGAGGAGTAGCAACAATTTACCATTCCAAATTACTAGTTAATGTAAAGCAAAAAACATGTTATAATTCCTTTGAGGGCCTGGTCCTCAGTGTTGGGCACTTTAGCAATTTCAGGTTAAACCCAATTTTATTTGCCATAGTTTATCGTCCCCCATCAACCTATTCAGAATTTTTATCCGAATTTGCTGATTTCTTAGCTGATTTAGTGCTGAAATCTGATAGAATAATTATAGTAGGGGACTTTAATATACATGTGGATGTAGATAGTGACTGCCTTAATGTGGCTTTTAATTCAATGTTAGACTCGATTGGGTTTTCTCAGAAAGTAGGAAATTCTACTCATTACCTCCACCATACATTGGACCTTGTTCTGACATATGGCATAGAAATAGAAAATCTTGTAGTGTCTCCTCATAACCCTGTACTGTCAGACCATTGTCTGTTAACCTTTGATTTTACTATTTCTGACTATTTGGCTCCTAAAGAAAAATATTATCACAGTAGATGCCTCTCAGATGATGCTGTTTCCAAATTTATGCAGATTGTTTCCTCTATGCCATGTGTCAACACAACGGAAATAAGCTATAGACAGCTTGCTCCTTCTGTAATTGATAACATGGTGGATAGTGTTTCAGCTTCTCTGCATCAGGCTCTAGACTTGGTGGCCCCCTTAAAAAAGAAAAAGTCTAATCAGAGATTTTTAACTCCTTGGTTCAACACAGAAACTCGTAGCTTAAAACAGAAGACTCGTCAATTAGAAAGAAAATGGCGCTCTACTAATTTAGATGAAATCTATTTAGCTTGGAGAAATCATCTTTTAATTTATAAAAAATCTCTTAGAAAAGCTAGAACGAGTTATTACTCTGCATTAATAGAAGAGAACAAGAATAATCCCAGGTTTCTTTTCAGTACTGTAGCCAGGTTGACAAAGAGTCAGGACTCTGTCAATCCTAGCATCCCCTTAGAGCTTACTAGTCAGGACTTTATGAACTTTTTCAATAATAAAATGTCATCCATCAGAGATAAAATCAATCAGATTCTTCCCACAGTTAACTTAAATACTGTAACTACTACAACTCTTGATGAGTTTACTCCAATCGACCTTTGTGAGTTAGACAAAATAGTTTCCTCATCCAAACCTTCAACTTGTCTTTTAGACCCTATTCCTACCAGGTTATTTAAAGAAGTCTTCCCACTTATTGGTAGCTTTATTCTTCATATAATCAATTCTTCATTAACTTTAGGCCATGTACCGCAGGCTTTTAAAACGGCTGTAATTAAACCCTTACTCAAAAAGCCAACGCTAGATCCAGGAGCTTTAGCTAACTATAGACCAATCTCTAATCTCCCTTTCATTTCAAAAATCTTAGAAAGAGTTGTTGCTACGCAATTATTTGACCACCTGCAGGGAAATGGTTTACTTGAAGAGTTTCAATCTGGGTTTAGAATCCATCATAGTACTGAAACAGCCTTAGCGAAGGTCACTAACGACCTCCTCATCGCATCTGATAATGGACTAGTTTCTGTACTTGTCCTTTTAGATCTTAGTGCAGCTTTTGATACTATTGATCATAATATTCTACTTGATAGATTAGAACACTATGTTGGACTTAATGGAACTTTGTTGCAGTGGTTTAGATCTTATTTATCTGATAGGTTCCAGTTTGTTCATGTAAATGATGAGTTTTCTCTCAGCTCAAAGCTTAGTCATGGAGTTCCACAGGGATCTGTGCTAGGCCCTACTCTTTTTAGTTTATATATGCTTCCGTTAGGCAACATTATTAGAAAGCACTGTATACATTTTCATTGTTATGCAGATGACACACAATTATACCTGTCAATGAAGCCAGATGATACTAATCAATTAGCCAAGTTAGAAGCCTGTCTTAAGGAAATCAAAGCTTGGATGACTTGTAATTTCCTGCTATTAAATTCAGATAAGACTGAAGTCATTCTTGTTGGTCCAAAAAACCTTAGAAATTCCTTTCCAAATCAAACTTTCAGTTTGGATGCAGTTACTCTTTCTCTTAATAGCTCTGTGAGGAACCTTGGAGTTATTTTTGATCAGGATTTGTCCTTCAATTCACATATTAAATTTGTTTCTAAGACTGCCTTCTATCATTTGCGTAATATTGCCAAGATTAGGAGCATCTTGTCTCAGAGTGATGCTGAGAAACTGATCCACGCTTTTGTTAGCTCGAGATTAGATTATTGTAATTCTTTATTATCAGGCTGTCCTAAAACATCTTTAAAAAGTCTTCAGCTGATCCAAAATGCTGCAGCAAGAGTTTTAACAGGTACTAGAAAGAGAGATCATATCTCTCCGGTTCTGGCCTCCCTTCATTGGCTTCCCATAGAGTTTAGAATTAAGTTTAAAATCCTTCTTCTTACTTACAAAGCTCTAAACAATCAGGCTCCTTTTTATTTAAAAGATCTGATACTACTGTATCATCCTAACAGAGCACTACGCTCCCAAAATGCAGGATTACTTGTAATACCTAGAATCTCCAAAAGTACAATGGGAGGCAGAGCCTTTAGTTATCAAGCTCCTCTCTTGTGGAATCAGCTGCCAATCTGGATTCGGGAGTCAGACTCGATCTCTGTTTTTAAGAATAGGGCTAAAACCTACCTTTTTGATATAGCCTACAATTAGGGAGGGATCATGTGTTTCTGAACCCTCCCTTAGTTATGCTGCTAATAGGTTTAGTCAGCCGGGGGACCTCCAGTAATGCATTGGGCCTCACTCCTTTCCTCACTCTCTATGAAATATTTTTTTTTTGCTGGTCATTAACATTTGTTTGTTCTCTCCCATAGATTGAGTCCCCATCGTGCTGTTTGCTCTCTACATGTCTGTTCTTTTCTTCTTCTCTATCCCCTCACCCCCCAGCCAGTCGCAGCAGATGACTGCCCCTCCCTGAGCCTGGTTCTGCTGGAGGTTTCTTCCTGTTAAAAGGGAGTTTTTCCTCTCCACCGTCGCCAAGTGCTTGCTCACAGGGGATCGCCTGATTGCTGGGGTCTTTCTGCAACTGTGGGGGTCCCCCCTACAGTTGATAGTGCTATGAGATGACTGTTGTTGTGAAATGGCGCTATATAAATAAAGTTGAATTGAATTGAATTGAATTGATGCAGACTCGTCGGAGTCTGCCCAAGCGAGCGCCGTCTCCATTAAATTGCCAGAATTCTGGCAGGACAACCCGGACTCATGGTTCCTCCAGGCTGAGGCACAGTTCACGCTCGCAGGAATAACGGCGGATGACACTAAGTTTTACCACGTCATCGCAAGGCTCGACAACCGCACAGCTTGATGCGTGCGGAACCTGGTACAGCAGCCACCCGCTGACAACAAATACGACTAGTTGAAGGCTGCCTTCACCGAGTGTTTCACACCCTCAGCCGAAGAGAGGGCTAGGAGGCTCCTGGCTATGCACAGCCAGGGAGGGCGCAGGCCAGTCACCCTGATGGAAGACATGCTGCAGCTCAGGGAATCGGACAACGATAATTTCCTATTTATGCACATCTTCCTAAGTAACCTCCCGTCGCACATGAGAGGGACCCTCTCCGGCATGCCTTGTGTGACCCAGCGACCCAGGACTTCCGTGCGCTGGCCCGAGAGGCGCAGCGGCTCCTCGACTCCTGCGGCGAGCAGACGGCCACAGCAGCAGCAGCAGACCTAGGTGCGGCGACCCGAGGCAACGAAGAGCCAGAGACAGCGGAGCCAGCCCCACCAACAATGGCAGCGACGCGGCCCCGGCACAGCGGAGGAGATGGCTTCTGTTATTATCACCGGCGTTTCGCAGAGAAGGCACACAGGTGTGTGCCGCCGTGCAGCTACAAGAGCTCGGGAAACTCCAGGACCGGGACCCGTTAGCAGCTTCGGCTCTCGGTGAAAGAAATAAGCTGCTGTACATCACAGATGCGAGCTCCGGGCGGCACTTCCTCATAGACACCGGAGCCCAAGTGAGTTTCATCACCCCGACCTATGCTGACCAGTTGGCTGGCCCCCGTGGTGACGGGGCAACGGCGGCGAACGGCTCGAGCATCAACACCTACGGAGAAAGGACTTTGTTCCTGTCCTTACACGGCCGCACTTATGAATGGACTTTTATCATAGCGGCAGTGAGCTTCAATATGTTAGGTGCCGATTTTCTGTGCTCGCATGGTTTGTTAGTTGATCTTGCCAACAGACGCTTAGTTAATGCACTATCTTTCTATTCTATTCCTTGTGCAGCTCGAGTGTCCCCACCACCGGTGCAGACCAACGTCGCCACAGCAGGCGGTAAGTTTAACACACTCCTCACCCAATTTCCAGTGCTCACAGTTCCTACTTTTTCGGCAACAGTTGTGAAACACGGGGTGGAGCATTTTATCACTACAGTGGGCCCCCCCATCTTCGCGAAAGCTCGGTGTTTGGATGCTGCTAAGCTTTCCATAGCGCGCGAGGAGTTCGCCAGCCTGGAAAGACTGGGCATTATTCGTCGTTCGAAAAGCCCATGGGCTTCGCCACTGCATATGGTCCCTAAAGCTGACGGCTCCTGGAGACCTTGCGGCGATTACCGCAGACTAAACAACGCCACAGCGCATGACCGCTACCCAATCCCACACATTCAGGATTTTTCGGTGCATCTAGTGGGGGCGCGCATTTTTTCTAAAATAGACCTGGTTCACGGCTACCATCAGGTTCCAGTCCGGCCTGAGGACATTCCTAAAACAGCGGTAATAACCCCTTTTGGACTTTTTGAGTTTTTGCGCATGCCGTTTGGTCTTAAAGGCGCCGCACAAACATTCCAATGTATGATGGATGCCATGTTACGCGATCTCCCTTTTGTGTTCGTCTACCTTGACGACATTTTAGTCGCCAGTACTTCAGAAGAGGAACACGAAAAACACCTCACTGCGGTTTTTCGGAGGTTGGGAGAGCACGGGTTAATAATTAATCCAGCCAAGTGCCAGTTTGGCGTGGCGCAGATCGATTTTTTGGGGCACCGCATCTCCCCAGAAGGGGCAATCCCGCTACCGGATAAGGTGCGCGCAGTGGCAGATTTTCCCTGACCACAAACGGTCAAATCATTGCAAGAGTTTTTAGGAATGGTAAATTTTTATAACCGTTTCCTACCCCACGCAGCACAACTCATGCAACCATTATACGCCGCGCTCAAAAAACAAAAACCCTCCAATCCTATCGAGTGGTCCCCAGAGCGGGAGCGCGCATTCGCGGAGGTAAAAAAAGCCCTGGCTGACGCGGCACTTCTGGCTCACCCAGATCCATCGGCCCGCATAGTGCTCACCACCGACGCATCAGATTTAGCCATAGGGGCGGTCGTGGAACAGCACGTTGCCGGGGTTTGGCAGCCGCTGGTATTTTTCAGCAGATCCTTGAACGAAGCCGAGCGGAAATACAGCACGTTTGACAGGGAGCTGTTAGCGCTCCATTTGGCTGTCCGCCATTTCCAGTTTTGGCTGGAAGGTCGGCGTTTCACCGCTTTTGTCGACCATAAGCTGCTCACTTTTGCGATGTCCAAAATTTCAGAACCTTGGTCGGGCCGGCAACAGAGGCAGCTGGCCGCAATTTCGGAGTTTACCACCGATATTCAGCACGTAGCGGGTAAACTCAACGTAGTGGCAGACTGCCTCTCTCGCGCGGTCACAGCACCGGTGCACGCGGAGGCAGATTATACTACTGCAGCCGCAGGGCAAAATGACAGTGCGGAAGCGCACGCGGCCCCAGTTCACGTGGGGATAGATTATGCTGCCATGGCAGCGGAACAGGGTAGAGATGCAGACGTGCGCGCGCTCCAGTCTGGACCAACAGGGTTAAGGCTGGAGAGCAGGTGTTTGCAAACCGGTATGCCCCCCCTAATCTGCGATGTATCGACTGGGCGACCGCGCCCGGTAGTCCCGGCCGCGTGGCGCCGCCGCGTTTTTGACTCGGTTCACTCCCTGGCGCACCCGGGAGTGCGTGCTTCGGTGAAAATGGTAGCGGAGAAGTTTGTTTGGCCGAGCCTGCGCAAGCACGTGAAAGAGTGGGCAAGGACCTGCATGGCTTGCCAGTGGGCCAAAATTCACAAGCACACGAAAGCTCCCTTAGAACCATTCCACATTCTGGCCAAGAGATTCGATCACGTGCACGTCGACCTCGTGGGCCCCCTACCGTCGTCGCAGGGTTTCACACATCTTTTGACAATGGTGGACCGAACCACACGTTGGCCGGAAGTGGTCCCACTGGCATCGACCACAGCTGCAGAGGTGTCTTGCGTTTTTTTGACAGCCTGGGTAGCGCGTTTCGGGTTTCGGGGTTCCGTCGGATATTACGTCCAACAGAGGGCCTCAATTTGTCTCTGAGCTCTGGTCAGCGATGGCCAGCAGCTTAGGAGCGAAAATTCATCGCAGTACCGCTTATCACCCCCAGGCTAATGGTTTATGCAAGCGTTTTTATAGGTCTTTGAAGGCAGCCCTCAGAGCGTCGCTTACGGATGCAGATTGGGTAAACAAACTACCATGGGTTTTACTGGGGTTGCGTTCTGCGCCCAAAGAGGATTTAAATGCCTCCCCAGCTGAGTTAGTTTTTGCACAACCTCTCAGGCTGCCCGGTGAGTTCCTACCAGAGCATCCGGAGCCGGCCCCCCCCCCCCCCCCCGGCTCTGGGGTCGCTGATCGGCACGGGAGCAGACATGCTCCCGGGCCCCGTTCATCACACTTTTCCACGCGTTTTTGTTCCCAAAGCTTTGAAAAATGCCGAGTTCATTTTTGTCAGGCACGAGGCTCTAAGACCGACCCTCCGACCGCCATATGATGGTCCATATAGGGTGCTGGAAACAGGTGATAAGCATTTTGTGCTAGATTTGGGAGACAGGAAAGAGACAGTTAGTATTGACAGACTAAAGCCTACTTTTGTGATGAACGACGAATCTGTATGGGTGGCGAGGGCATCTCGACGTGGCAGACTCCCCAGGGAATACGTACCTGAGTTCCCGCAGGGATCAAATAACCACTCTCTTCCTCAGTCAGCAGATTATTTGCAGGACGGAGCCGCAGGGACAGCGAGACCTGCTTACAGCAGATTTGGAAGGCGTCTGAAACCCAGACGGCGTACAGACTGATTTTTGATGGGATCATGTGGTATCGACTATTTTTTTTTTTTTTTTTTTTTTCGTTACTTATTTGTACCCGTAGGTAGATTTGATTTGCAGTCTGGTGACAAGCCACCGGCTGCTGGTCGCTGCGTGCGCGAGCGCCCTAAACCTGCATGTTTTTGGTATGCAGGAGGAAACCGGAGAAATCCCGGAGTAAACCCATGCAACATGGGGAAAACATGCAAACTCCACACAGCTCACTGTTGGTCGGGGGCTGGGATCGAACCCACGATCTCATGATCCCCGCGATCCCCCGGCCAAGGGTAAACTAT
Source organism: Pholidichthys leucotaenia (assembly GCA_020510985.1). Taxonomy (NCBI): domain Eukaryota; kingdom Metazoa; phylum Chordata; class Actinopteri; order Cichliformes; family Pholidichthyidae; genus Pholidichthys; species Pholidichthys leucotaenia. The sequence goes on from CM035850.1 coordinate 782,943, forward strand.
GCTGCCACAGTGCTAAACCACTGCGCCACGGTGCAGTGATGTTGTCACTAATTTTTGATATGATCATGTTGTATAGACTATGCTATTGAGGTTATCATTTTTTGTGAACTCTGATATATTGTCCATTCTTTGACGTTTGGGGGGGGGGGGGGTTATGTCGCTCATGTATTTTTACCGACATATGTATAAGCACTATGGGATGCTTGAGATTGCATGTGTGGATTGACCTCACGTCTTGGATGGAACAATATGTCTGGACTGCCTGTGGATAACAGCAAGAATACGGAGGTATGGCGATAAGGAGCTGAAAAGACTTCCTGACCTCCTGGGGGCCAGGCGGAGGACTGAAGGACGCGGGGGGAGAGGTATTGTCAATAGGGGGTTTTGACGGTGATATGTGATTCTTCCTTTGTTCTGAGATGTATCAATAAGAAGGTTTTGACTCAGCTCTCTCTCTTCTGTTCTTGAGAGATAGCTGGGGATGTGATCGTAACAATAAAACCTGAATTAAGAAATAATTCAGCCTTGTTATTTCACGCTCCCCACACCTTGATCCATCTGTTTTTAAAAACTTCAGGCCAATTTCTAAGCTGTCTTTTATTTCTAAGCTTTTAGAAAAAGTTGTTGCCAAGCAGCTCACTGACTTTCTGATTGAACACAATATTTTCGACAAATTTCAGTCAGGTTTTCGTCAGAAACACTCGACAGAGACCGCTCTTCTTGGGGTGTTGAATGATATTTTAATGTCATCAGACTCTGGCAAATGCTCTGTTTTAGTGTTATTAGATCTTACTGCAGCATTTGATACTATTGATCATTGCATTTTGTTACAAAGGCTTAGAGATTGGGTAGGTATTTCTGGAAAAGCTCTGGATTGGTTTTTCTCCTACCTTTCTGGTAGGGGTTTTTCCATGGCTGTTGGCTCTTATTCATCTGACTCTGCTCCTTTAACCTATGAGATGCCTCAGGGTTCTATTCTGGATCCACTTTTATTTGCCCTATATATGCTGCCACTTGGTTCTATCATCAGCAAATTTAAAGGTGTGTCTTATCACTGCTACGCTGACGATTTACAGCTACTTTTCTCTTAAACCTGACCATGTTGACAATTTAAACATTATTCATGATTGTCTGTCTGCAGTTAAGGACTGGATGTCTAGTAACCTTTTGCAACTTAATGCTGATAAAACTGAAGTCCTTATCGTAGCACCTGATAATCTAATTCCTGAGATGGTTAATAGCATTGGTTCATTAAGCTCTAATGTATGGTCTAATCTAAAAAATCTTGGTGTCATTTTCGACCAATCGATGAGTTTTGATCAGCGTGTCAAATCTCTGACCTGGAGTTGTTTTGTCCACCTTAGGAATATATCCAAAATTAGGTCATTGGTTTCCTACAGTCAGTTAGAAATCATTATCATCATCATCTCTTCCGGTTCCGGCGCCACACGAGTTGGCTGCCTTTTGCAACAGCTGCTCAATTCTGAGTCTTTTTATCTTCCTTCTTCTTTCTGATCCGGTGATAACTTTCTGATCCGGCACACCTTTCACTCTATATATATCACGGACACACAGATCGCCCCAAAGGTCTCCCAAGTCAGTGGACGGAGCCTCTGTTTACAGCAGGAGACGATACAGCAGGGAAAAGCTAGCTAGCACTCAACCGCCACCCGGTGCTAACGGAGAAACTCGACATACCGGGGAACTGAAGCGAAAATGACGCGGGTGCCGGGCTGGAGTTTAGGCGGCGTGCAAGAAATATAAGACAGAATAATAAAGAGCGATGGCAAGAACCAAGCAGACCGCCCGTAAATCTACTGGAGGAAAAGCCCCCAGGAAGCAGCTGGCCACCAAGGCTGCTCGGAAAAGCGCTCTGGCCACCGGCGGAGTGAAGAAGCCTCACCGTTACAGGCCCGGTACCGTGGCTCTGAGAGAGATCCGTCGCTACCAGAAATCCACGGATCTGCTCATCTGTAAGCTGCCCTTCCAGCGCCTGGTGAGGGAGATCGCTCAGGACTTCAAGACCGACCTGCGCTTCCAGAGCTCCGCCGTCATGGCTCTGCAGGAGGCCAGCGAGGCCTACCTGGTGGGTCTCTTGAGGACACTAACATGTGCGCCATCCACGCCAAGAGGGTCACCATCATGCCCAAATACATCCAGCTGGTCCGCCACATCCGCGGAGAGAGAGCTTAGACCTTCTGCTGCACATCCATCAACCACAATGCTCCGCACTGTGTGTCTATATATATATATTTATAGTAATATGTACATATGTATACTAGCTGCTCTTGTTTTTTCTTGCCTTCTGATTGTTGCTCTGAGTGTTGCTATCCCTGTGCTGTTGCAATCCTGGAATTTCCCCATTGTGGGACTAATAAAGGCTTATCTTATCTTATCTTATCTTATTATTCATGCCTTTGTTTCTTCACATTTGGACTACTGTAATGCTCTTTTCACATGTCTTAGCAAATCCTCTTTACACCGCCTAGTTAGTCCAGAACGCTGCTGCAAGATTACTAACTAGGTCCAGTAGATTCTGTCATATCACTCCTGTTTTGGCCTCCTTGCATTGGCTTCCTGTAAATTATAGAGTTGATTTTAAAGTTCTTGTTCTTACTTACAAAGCCATTCATGAAGAGATGCCTTTTTATATTAGTGACCTGCTCTCTCTACACCAGCCCAGCAGGTCTCTCAGGTCTTCTCATCAGAATCTATCGGTAGTCCCTAGTACTAGGCTCAGAATCAAAGGCGATAGAGCCTTTGCTTCTGTTGCTCCCAGACTGTGGAACTCTTTACCTTTTGAACTTAGATCTGCACCTTCCATTGATGTTTTTAAGAAGCAACTAAAGACCCACCTTTTTTAGCCTGGCTTTTTAATTAACTATGTGTTCATTGTATTTTTATGTGCTTTTACTGTCTACTTTTTTTTTTTTAATGTTTTATGTGCCTGTGTTTTCATTTTGTTTTTTTTTTACCATATTAAGCACGTTGTGACTCTGTTTGTGAAAAGTGCTCTATAAATAAACTTATTATTATTATTATTATTATTATTATTATTATTATTATTATTATCACTTACAGCTGAAATTTGCACACGCTAGAAGATGCAAGTCCTTCCTTTCTTTAGGATTTTCTTGACAGTCCATAGAGTTTTTGCTGCTTTTTTGTTTAAGATAATAGTTGTACATGACAGCTACAGAAAATGGAGTTCATTGTTAATACTTAGCTTTGTAGTTTGAGGCAGTGCACCCAAACAAGCCAGCGCTGAAGCACAGAGGAGTAGGTCCTTATAAGCGCTGGCGAGGTGTAGGTAGCAGGTGCGTCTCATCTCCCAGGTGAGTTGATTACCTGAGGAGCTGGAGCATCAGGAAGGGGGGTGCGGAGAGGGGCGTTCACCAGGATATGACAGTTGTGGCTTGCAGTTCTTTTTTTGTGGGGGATGGGGGGGTCGACTCTACATCAAAACTCCCTTAATGCCAAGCTTGCAGACTTATTTATTCTGATCAAGATGTCAAATTCTACTGCTTCATCAGGATGTCTTAGGTTCACTGGATGCTGCATCTACGTCCATACAGCAGTTGCAGGTCAAGAGGCTGGAAACAGATCTGCCAGGACTACAGTTGTACCCTCTCCATTTTAGCAGGTTCTGTATCTCTAATGAGGACATCTGTTACTACACAAGATATCCATCACAGGAAGTGTTTGATGTCTTTTGGGAGGCAGTCCAACCATCTGCAGCCATGCTGGAGTACTGGTCAAAGGCACAAAAACTTGGACAAACATTTGGACCAGCCTGTCCCAGTCAAACTCACAGCTTGAAACTAATTGATGAATTTTTCTTCTACTGTTGTCGTGTTACTGCAGGCCTGAAGGAAAAAGTGCTGGCTGACATCTTTCAAGTCAGTGTGTCCACAGTCTGCCGCCTCGTGATAACCTGGGCTAACGACCTCCACCTTATTCTTGTCTCCCTTCCCACCTGGATGAGTATACAGCAAGTGAAGTCAACCATGCCACTCAAATTCACACAGTGCTGTCTCAAGGTCATAGTACTGTCTCGACGTCACAGATGTGCATGTCAGAGCCCATCATCTCTCACTCTCCAGTCAAAAACATTACAACCTTCAAGGCTTTAATTGGGATTGCCCCGTGTGGTGCCATCACTTTTGTGTCCAACCTATACACTTTATCAATCTCAGACAGATAAATCACTGAAGGACTGGAGTACTGGATTTGTTGGAACCTGAACATGGTTGCATGGCTGACAAGGGGTTCACCATTGAGAAGATGTTGGCAGACCGTGGAATGAAACTGTTCATCCCCCCTTCAACACCACAGCTCAGTTCAGCAAAGACGATGCACTGAAAACACAAGCCAGAGCTTGGCTTCACATTCTTGTGGAAAGAGCAATACGCAGAGTGAAAGAATTATCATATGTGGGAAAGCATGCTAACGCCAATGTTGTCAGGAACAGTCAACCAGCTGTGGACCAACTGCTGCCTGTTGACATTGTTTCAAGAACCACTTGATGTGAAAGGCCACATCCCTGTTGCTTAAAGCATGTGTACAGTGGTTTGTAAAAGTGTTTGCCCCCATCCTGATTTCTCATTTATTTTGTGTTTGTCACACTTAAATGTTTTAGATCATCAAACAAATTTAAATATTAAACAAAGATGACACAAGTAAACACAAAATGCTGTTTTTAAATGAAGGTGTTTATTATTAAGGGGAAAAAAAATCCAAACCTACATGGCCCTGTGTGAAAAAGTGATTGCCCCCAAACCTAATAACTGGTTGGGCCACCCTTAGCAGCAACAACTGCAATCAAGCATTTGTGATAACTGGCAACGAGTTTTTACAGTGCTGTGGAGGAATTCTGGCCCACTCATCTTTGCAGAATTGTTACAATTCAGCCACATTGGAAGGTTTTCGAGCATGAACTGCCTTTTTAAGGTCATGCCACAGCATCTCAATCGGATTCAGGTCAGGACTTTGACTAGGCCACTCCAAAGTCTTGTTTTTCTTAAGCCATTCAGAGGTGGACTTGCTGGTGTGTTTTGGATCATTGTCCTGCTGCAGAACCCAAATGTGCTTCAGCTTGAGGTCACCAACAGATGGCTGGACATTCCCCTTCTGTCATGGATGCCCCTCGCGGGACATCAATAGGACACCAAAGGCCAGCCGATGAGTTTGCAAGTTTATTAACAAAAGATATAAATGACAAAATAACAGCCACATGGGGCAAAAACATGAACATACACTTAAACACTAGAAAACAGACTATGAGGAAACACACTTATGTAGACGAGCGTTAGACGAAGGTCTGATGAGAGATTGATAGGAGTTTGATGGGAGTTTGATGAGCTTGCAGCGAGGAGTAAGCCTCAGCTGCTTCCTTAAATACCAATAACATTCCAATCAATAAAGGGGAATGTAATCAGGAGAAATGGTAAACAGCTGTCACAACGTGACTTGGCTTTGACAGCCGGAAGCCCTGTTGTAACACTGTCAAAATAAAAGCCCTGAACGGCCATATGAAAAAACAACACAGAAGAACAGGGACATTACTGGACGACCTGAGCGTGGACAGAATCAGTGCTCAGACCATCACAGTACCCCCCGCTCACAAGGCGAATTCCAGGCGCCAACGTAACATCCAACTCCCCTCCCCCCCACAACCAGAAGGCAACCAGGGCTGACCCAGGGAGGGTGGAGGGGGAAACAGGCCAGGAAGGTGAGAACAGAATCAGAATCAGAATCAGAATGAGACTTATTGCCATTGTTCATGTAGTACACAAACTAGGAATTTGTCTCGGTGCAATGCTGCAACATTAAACATGGAGTAACACTAAAGATAAAAAAAACTATGCATGCAATAAAAGGTAATACTAATCTATGCAATTTTTAAATATATTAACAAGCAGCAGATATTGTGGAGTTCCACATGGTGCAGTCGGTAGTGCAAAAAGAAAACAAGTGATAATTGTCATGAGTCTGGTTGAGCTGCTGTACGTAGTGCACGAGAGTCTAATAAGTCACTTAGTGTTCAGCAGTCTGATGGCAGAGGGGAAGAAGCTGAGAACCAAAATAAAAAGGGAAAAACACTATAACAAGAAAGAAAAAACACACAATGGGGGCAACAAAGACAACAAAAATGATAAGGCTAAAACATAGAAAAAACAAGGCAGAACATGCTACAAATAACCCCAAGCGCAGGTGAAATACAAAAAGAAAATACTTAACCTTCAGCTCGGCAAGGGAACACGAAAACTAAAATACAGGTACATTACAAAAAACACATAGTACCCAAAAACACCAGGAACACAACACAAAATGCTACAGATCAGCAATATACAAATATAGTTCCATATTAACAACAGGCAAAGACAAAAAACAAAAAGAGCATCCCTTCAAATTACAGAGGGAAAAAACACTGACAGGGATGTCGGCAGGCAGAGCACAGAGGAAAAAAAAAACAGTTCGGGAGGTCTACCCGCATCCAGCTTCCAGATTGCTGGCAGGGGAAAAAGAAACAGTTTGGGCGGCCTACCCCAGTCTCAGGCCAGGGGAAAACAGTACCTCTGGCGGCCGGACCAGGTCGCCAGACAAACAGGGCAGTCCGTTGGGTGGCCGACCCAGAACTACGAACCGGCGAAGCAGTCTCCTGGGCGGCCGACCCGCATCCTTAGGTCACCAGGACCGGATGGGAGAACTTGGTGGCGGCCTCCCTACCGAGAGGGATAGCGAGGGAAAGCCGAGCCGAATCTGTGGAACCCCAACGGCACCTGGTGGAGGAAGAAAGGGATTGGGGGAAGGATGAGGGGCCAGTCCGGCGTCAGACGGTGGAGGATCTGCAGCTTCTTCTCCGAACTTCAACCGAACCGGCGCTGCACCCATGCTGGACCCCGATCGGGCCAGCGCTGCACCCACGACGGACCCCGACTGGGTTGGAGCTGCACCCACGATGGAGTCTGACTGGGCTGGAACAACACCCACAATGGACCCCGACTGGGCCGGCGCAGCACCAGGGATGACCTCCAAGCATGAACCTGGAACCTCCAAGACAACGACCGGAACAGACTCGTCACCGGCGACCCTGGAAGAAGGCTCAGATGAACAGAAAGAACCGGGATCAGGATCACCCGCAGCGGCAGAGCCCGGCGAGACAAGCTCGGATGCAACAATCGGCTGCACCCTGCTCGTTTCCCCGAGAGACAGGCAATAATGCTCCAGAATACAGAAGAGAAAGACAAAATAGAGCACTTGCCTGATCTCGGGCTCCACCGCTGTCCAGGACTCTGACGATCCAGGCTCAATGATCTGGAGGTCCACTCCTAGTTCCCACTCGACTGTGGCGGGCTCCACAGCTGGCATGATGGTCTTCCCAGTCTGGGGACTCCCTGGTGCTGAAGTCCATGCCGAAGGCCCCCACAGTGTGGTGGCAGGGGGTCCGTGGCCTGCTGGGTCGAACAGCTCCTCCATGAAGACCCGGGGACGCTTGATCATCGGTGCAGTGTCCAATCGGCAGTCCGCCCTTCTCCTCTGCCCGTGATGCAGCTGCGGGGCTGGTACCAGGCTCTCCAGGGCCACAGGCTCCTTCTTGTTCCGGCGGTGTATTTCTGGCACTGGGGGACACTCAGGGAAAGGAGACACAGAAGATGCAGGTTCACAATTAATTGCTACAGCAGGTGGAGGAAGCTTGGGGGACTGTGAGCCCCGAACTCCACCCCCAGGAGTCAGACAAGGCAATTCATAATATGAAGGAAGAGAATGAAATAGCATTTGCCTGTTCAGCTGAGGGCCGATGGAAACTGCTGCAGCGGGCTTGGTTCTCCCCTTTCCTCTTTGGATGGTGACGGAGGGCCCCCCGGGGAGACAAAGAGGAGCCACTCGCACAGGATCAGAAACGGGCACAGCCAGAGCAGGACTCGTGGAGCTCACAGCAGCTGGAGAGAGCGCCGAGGAGGAGGGAGGAGCAGCCAAGACAGTCCGGGGACGAGGAGCTGACGGAACAGCAGGAACAGAAGACCCAGAGGCTGAAGCTGCTGTCTTTCCCTTTCATCATGACGCAGGGGCAACAGCTGGCTGGGAGGCAGAGTTTTCACAGCGGCCCGGAACTGGATCCAGACGGGGATCTCGCTGAGGCTTGAGATGAGCAGGGTGACGAGGTTTACTGGCAGAGGGCGAGGAAAAGGTCAGGTTAGGGAAACGCCGCTGCTGAGCGGAGACAGAAACTAGCAGATCAGCGTACTCAGAAAAATCATGGAGTTTGGGACTGACCTCCACCAGTCTGACTGCCGCCACCACATGCTTCATAATTTGAGTTGGATGGAAGTAAGAGCGAGCCTCAGCCACACGGCCCCGAATGAGCTCAGCTGTCCACTGCGTCTCTTCTGGGGGAATCCCGGCTGACTTCCTCCTCCGCTGTGGATGGGAACGGCTCCTGGGTGAGGTAGACTCCTGTGCTGGATGGGTGAAGGAACTGGATCCCGAGGCAAGGAGCAGGGATGCCTCACCTTCGGCTTCCTGCCGGAGTTCCCCTCCGGTCCACGGAACTTCTCCCGGAGTGCCGTGATCTCCACCATCCTCTTCCTGACTTCGGTGTGGTCAGCAAAGTGAGGATTGCGGTTAATTGCCGCCTCAGAGGGGTCCAAGTACCAGCGTGAGCTGTTGGGAGTGAAGCTGCGGCGAACATTGGAGAGCAGGCCATCTAGATCTATTAGGAACACGATTAGATCATAACCCAAGTCTACCCCCCCCCCCCAAAAAAAAAGTCCAAGGAATAGCTCTCGCCTGGAGACGCCATTTCCTAACACACTGGAACCTGGAAAAAAGGAAAAAACAACAAGCCCGAAAAGCAAACTCACAGTGACTGGCATCTCGTTCTGGCTGCGACCTACTGTCATGGATGCCCCTCACGGGACATCAGTAAGACGCCAAAGGCCAGCCGATGAATTTGCAAGTTTATTAACAAAAGATATAAATGACAAAATAACAGCCATGTGGGGCAAAAACATGAACATACACTTAAACACTAGAAAACGGACTCTGAGAAAACACACTTACGTAGACGAGAGTTAGACGAAGGTCTGATGAGAGATTGACGGGAGTTTGACGGGAGTTTGATGAGCTCGCAGCGAGGAGTAAGCCTCATCTGCTTCCTTAAATACCAATAACACACCAATCAATAAAGGGGAATGTAATCAGGAGAAATGGTAAACAGCTGTCACAACGTGACTCGGCTTTGACAGCCGGAAGCCCCGTTGTAACGCTGTCAAAATAAAAGCCCTGAACGGCCATATGAAAAAAACAACACAGAAGAAGAAGAAAATACTGGACGACCTGAGTGCAGATAGAATCAGCGCTCAAGCCATCACACCTTCAGGATGTTTTGGTAGACAGCAGAATTCATGGTTCCATTTACCACAGCAAGTCTCCCAGGTCCTGAAGCAGCAAAACAGCCCCAGACCATCACACTACTACCACCATATTTTACTGTTGGTATGATGCTCCTTTTCTGAAATTCTGTGTTACTTTTATGCCAGATGTAATGGGGCACACACCTTCCAAAAAGTTCAGCTTTTGTCTCGTCAGTCCACAGAGTATTTTCCCAAAAGTCTTGGGAATCATCAAGATGTTTTGTGGCAAAATGGAGACAAGTGTTTACGTTCTTTTTACTGTAGTGAAATCAAAGGGTTTTATAGGTAATTTAATGTTGGTACACATATTATTGTAAATATGAATGTGAGTAGGAATGAAGATTTACTTTCATCACGCTCAATTCCTCGTTAGGGCACCATCCGCATTTTATAGAGTTGGAAACTCTTTTGCACTAAGACTTAAGCTTAAGAATTTAGCAATTGGTAAGTTAAGCCTTAGTTAATAATCCTATTGAAAATATTTGATCAGTCTCATAATAAACCCTTGTGTGAGTTCTTGTCTCTGATGATCAAGAAGATGGACATGAAATCAAACAATAACTCCCATATGTCTTTCAATGATTTAATAATAAATGTCAGAATAGGTTAACATATTTGCATCACTTTAAAACAAAGAATTTACATGTATCATGGGCATCATAGACTGTTACTGAGTTACTTATGAATCAAGCATTTGTGGAACCACATGAAGCATAGTTTAATCTGTCAGTATACTGGAAATTGGAAAACCATAAAATAGCATTGGTTGAGAAAAGTGGATGCAATTTTATGAAGAAAATGATAATTAACTTTTTAAAAAAATTAGAAAATTTGTTTTACTCTAAAAAAAGAACGTAGATTAATGAAAGACAACATGCATTTTGAGATTCTGATGGGTGTTTGCATAAAATTAGGTTCAAAGAACTTATATCAGGAATATTCTGAAGACAAGTGTAAATTATGTAACAGACCGTCAGCCGCAGAAACTTTGCGTCCCAATGGGTAGCAGGCGGGTCCAGTGGATTCTGTTTCACTGGCTCAACGTGGGTCTGTGGGGAGACCCGTACCACTGTTATGGCCTTCTCCTGGGATCACAAGGCTGGTTTCCAGCAAACTGGGTGAGGTCCTCTCTTATGCACTGAAGAAGGAATTGATTTATTGTGCAAAGTCTCATCAGAAAGTCAAATTACATCACAAACTCATTTCTTCCTATGTTGGTGTTTAAATGAGTTGGTTTTAGCTTTAAAAAAATTAAACAAAATCTTCTTGCACGGCAATTTAAAGAAAAAGAAGAATAAAATCAGAAAAATTAATTTTAAAGAAAAGAAACAGGATTTACACAGAGCATGACAGGCTCTGGGCCCTTCTTAAAAAGATAGGAGAAATTAGAGGAGCAGAGAAAGCTGCTCACAGCTTTGGCCAACCACACCTGAGCAGACTCAGAACAAAGAGCAAAAAAACTTAAGTTTTCTCTAGTGTTGCAGGGTGGTCCCAAAACTTCATGAGACCTGAGGTGGCCCAATTGTATTTGGGCTTCTTCCAACAAGGATCATAAACTCAACCTAAAAAGGGAAATGCAATGAAGCTTTGAACTCTATTGGTCAGTTAAAGTGCAGCTATGGACTCCTGCAGAACAGAGGAGAGAGGAGGGGGAGAGAGAGACATTTTATCTGAGAGTGAGATCCCCCTTTAAGACACATGTCGCTGAATAAAGCATAAATTCCTTAAACCTTAAACTTTAGTGACTAAGATATTCTACTCAATAAAGCAGCATAAAATGCATCTACATCTACTGTAATTAACTTGTGATAATAAGCATGCAAACATTAATTTCTTCCTGAAAATGGCAGAACATATCACAATCATATCAAATCGAATCATATCAATAAAAGCATTTGAAACCCATATTGTCCATCCCAGAGTTCAATCATATCTTATGTAGCAGCTGCTTTCTTAAAAGAAAGAATATGGATTAGTTCATTTGTCCATAAGGCATAAATTCCACTGCAAAGGAAAAAGTTAAATATTCCTGATTCGTCCACCAGATGGCACGGTGAAACAGGTTGTTTACTGGAGAGTCTTGGCTTCCAAAGTCTTGACTATGTCGATCATAAAACTGTCAATTAGAACATTCCTTTGCCAAAGAGTCTCAGAGAAAGGTATTAACTTCCACTTTATGGCCGATGGATAGGGTTACAGGTCTAAATCGTGAGTGAGAGAAGCAGTCTCAAAAACCAGACTTTTGAGATGAAAGAAAAAATTCTTCAGCAAAGAATAATTTTATAAACTGGAACTCAAGGTCACGCTACATTGCTCAGCAGTGGTTTTCATCTTGGAACTCTGCCATGCAGGCCATTTTTGCTCAGTCTTTTTCTTGTGGTGCAGTCATGAACACTGACCTTAACTGAGGCAAGTGAAGCCTGCAGTTCTTTGAATATTGTTGTGGGGTCTTTTGTAACCTCTTGGATGAGTCATCGCTGTGCTCTTGGGGTAATTTTGGTTTACCGTCTGCTCATGGGAAGGTTCACCACTGTTCCATGTTTTTGTGGCACATATGTTGAGTACATATTTTCCACAAATGTATTGCTGAATGTTTATTGTGTGCTTCACGTCTCGAGGGACAAAAGGACTGAGCCTGCAGGAGGTATCGAGGAGGTGTGAGATTTGTCCTTTATCTCAGAGAGAGGCCCTGGAGGGATTTCCGGACCATCGAAGGCTGAGAGACAATGGTGGAGGATCAAAGGGGTTACAATGTGACTGTATGTTTGCTCAGACACCATGTGACTCGAGTTTCGATGTTCCGAAGTATAAGAGAGTGATGTGACTGTGATCTGTCTCTTTTCTTGCTTGGAGGTTGATAGAGAATGTGTTCTGATAATAAAACTGAACCTGAGAAATAAACCCAGCCTCATCATTGAACACATCCTCTACACTGGTGACCCTACGACGAATTATGGCCGGTGACGATTCTTCTGCACTGGACTCATCAGGAGCCAGCCAGGCTAATGCAGCTACCACAGTCCAGCTACCTGATTTCTGGCAGCATAGCCCGCGCTCCTGGTTTAACGCAGTCGAGGCACAGTTCCATCTTCGGGGAATTTCGGCAGACGCCACGAAATTCTACCATGTGGTTGAGAAGCTGGACAGCCACACAGCCCAGCGGGTAGAGAGCCTGATTAACCACCCGCCAGACGACGACAAGTACGGCGCATTGAAAGCGGCTCTCATCCGTTCTTTCACCCCCTCGCTGGGAGAGCGAGCAGAGAAGCTCCTGGCGTAGACTGAAGGCGAGGCCGAGAGACCTGCAGACCTGTGATGAAACTCAGCTGGGAGCCTGTGTCCACCAGGAAGTGCCTCCCTGATCGCTCGTCCCTCAGGTAGAGCAGCTTGGTCTTTTCGCCGAGAGCCGCAGCTGCTACAGACTCCCGGTCTTGGCGTTTCCCGAGCGCTTGAACTGGCACGGTGGAATGCACTTGCATGCTCTCTCAGTGAAACAGCGATGGTAAAAGCAAAGGACGGTGCCCGCTCCGCGTCTCCTGGCCTCCGCCGCTGCCGTCGTCAGTGAGTCTGGTGCTGCAGCCTCTGGCCCCCTGCCATCTCCGGGTGTTGCGCTCAGCTCTGCTGCTGCAGCCGTAGCCGTGTGTCGTCTATGAGTGTCGACGAGCCGCTGTGCCTCCTGGCCCAGCTCGTGGTAGTCTCGTTGGGCCAGCAGCTGTGAACTGGCCAGGGTAACTCTCACCGGTGACGGCAGTGTCCTGAGGAAAAGGTGGGCGAAAATAAAACCATCATCTTCGGAGTCTCTCAAACTCAGCATCCTCGCCATCAGGTCTGCAGGTCTCTCGGTCTCGGTCTCAGGTCTGCAGCCTCTGGCCCCCTGCCATCTCCGGGTGTTGCGCTCAGCTCTGCTGCTGCAGCCGTAGCCGTGTGTCGTCTATGAGTGTCGACGAGCCGCTGTGCCTCCTGGCCCAGCTCGTGGTAGTCTCGTTGGGCCAGCAGCTGTGAACTGGCCAGGGTAACTCTCACCGGTGACGGCAGTGTCCTGAGGAAAAGGTGGGCGAAAATAAAACCATCATCTTCGGAGTCTCTCAAACTCAGCATCCTCGCCATCAGGTCTGCAGGTCTCTCGGCCTCGCCTTCAGTCTACGCCAGGAGCTTCTCTGCTCGCTCTCCCAGCGAGGGGGTGAAAGAACGGATGAGAGCCGCTTTCAATGCGCCGTACTTGTCGTCGTCTGGCGGGTGGTTAATCAGGCTCTCTACCCGCTGGGCTGTGTGGCTGTCCAGCTTCTCAACCACATGGTAGAATTTCGTGGCGTCTGCCGAAATTCCCCGAAGATGGAACTGTGCCTCGACTGCGTTAAACCAGGAGCGCGGGCTATGCTGCCAGAAATCAGGTAGCTGGACTGTGGTAGCTGCATTAGCCTGGCTGGCTCCTGATGAGTCCAGTGCAGAAGAATCGTCACCGGCCATAATTCGTCGTAGGGTCACCAGTGTAGAGGATGTGTTCAATGATGAGGCTGGGTTTATTTCTCAGGTTCAGTTTTATTATCAGAACACATTCTCTATCAACCTCCAAGCAAGAAAAGAGACAGATCACAGTCACATCACTCTCTTATACTTCGGAACATCGAAACTCGAGTCACATGGTGTCTGAGCAAACATACAGTCACATTGTAACCCCTTTGATCCTCCACCATTGTCTCTCAGCCTTCGATGGTCCGGAAATCCCTCCAGGGCCTCTCTCTGAGATAAAGGACAAATCTCACACCTCCTCGATACCTCCTGCAGGCTCAGTCCTTTTGTCCCTCGAGACGTGAAGCACACAATAAACATTCAGCAATACATTTGTGGAAAATATGTACTCAACATATGTGCCACAAAAACATGGAACAGTGGTGAACCTTCCCATGAGCAGACGGTAAACCAAAATTACCCCAAGAGCACAGCGATGACTCATCCAAGAGGTTACAAAAGACCCCACAACAATATTCAAAGAACTGCAGGCTTCACTTGCCTCAGTTAAGGTCAGTGTTCATGACTGCACCACGCAACCCCGGCCAAACAAATTTCTCACCCACCATCTTGATCAATGCGCGCACCCCGGGGTGCGCCAGGGAATGGACTGAGTCGAAAACGCGGCGACGCCACGCGGCTGGTACCACGGGACGTGGTCGACCCATGGAGACATCGCAGATTAGGGGAGGCATACCCATTTGCAGCACTCTGTCCTCCAGCCTTAACCCTGTTGGTCCAGACTGGAGCACGCGCACATCCGCATCGCTAACCTGCTCCGCGGCCATGGCTGCATAATCTAAACCTACGCGGACCAGGGCTGCGTGCGCTTCCACGCCGCTACCTTGGCCCACGGCCACGGCTGCAGAGTCTGCCCCCATGGGGCCTGGCGCCGCCACAGCACGCGAGAGACAGTCTGCCACTACATTATGTTTACCTGCGACATGCTGGATATCGGTGGTGAACTCCGATATCCAGCTGGCCCAACGAGACTACCACGAGCTGGGCCAGGAGGCACAGCGGCTCGTCGACACTCATAGACGACACACGGCTACGGCTGCAGCAGCAGAGCTGAGCGCAACACCCGGAGATGGCAGGGGGCCAGAGGCTGCAGCACCAGACTCACTGACGACGGCAGCGGCGGAGGCCAGGAGACGCGGAGCGGGCACCGTCCTTTGCTTTTACCATCGCTGTTTCACTGAGAGAGCATGCAAGTGCATTCCACCGTGCCAGTTCAAGCGCTCGGGAAACGCCAAGACCGGGAGTCTGTAGCAGCTGCGGCTCTCGGCGAAAAGACCAAGCTGCTCTACCTGAGGGACGAGCGATCAGGGAGGCACTTCCTGGTGGACACAGGCTCCCAGCTGAGTTTCATCACACCCTCCTACGCTGACCGGCTGGCGCCTTCCAGTGGTCCCCTGGTGTCGGCGGCGAACGGCTCGGCGATTAAGACCTTCGGGGAGAAGACTCTGCTCCTGTCTCTACACGACCGAACATTCGAGTGGACTTTTGTCATAGCAGCAGTCAGTTTCAACATGTTAGGTGCTGATTTTTTATGCTCACATGGTTTATTGGTTGATCTTTTCACTCTATTTCCTGCACAGCCCGGGCGGCTCCGCCGACTGCACAGGCCAACATCATAGCCGCAGGTGGTAAGTTTCACGCACTGCTCACTCAGTTCCCAGCACTCACAGTCCCAACGTTTTCAGCGACAGTGGCTAAACATGGGGTGGAACATTTTATCACTACCACCGGGCCGCCAGTTTTTGCAAAAGCTTGGCGCTTGGACTCAGCTAAACTGGCCATAGCACGTGAGGAGTTCGCCAACTTGGAAAAACTGGGCATCATTAGACGTTCTAAAAGCCCCTGGGCTTCACCGCTACACATGGTCCCAAAGGCTGATGGTTCGTGGCGACCTTGCGGTGATTTCCGCAGGTTGAATAACACCTCAGCGCACGACCGCTACCCGATCCCGCACATCCAAGATTTTTCAGTTCATTTGGCGGGGGCGCGCATTTTTTCTAAAATAGACTTGGTGCGTGGTTACCACCAGGTCCCAGTGCGTGCTCAAGATATACCCAAAACTGCAGTAATAACTCCTTTCGCGCTTTTTGAGTTTTTGCGTATGCCTTTTGGATTAAAGGGCACCGCGCAGACATTCCAGCGTATGATGGACGCGGTTCTACGCGATCTTCCTTTCGTGCTCGTCTACCTGGACGACATTTTGGTAGCCAGCACGTCCGAAGATGAGCACGAAAGCCACCTCACAGAGGTTTTTCGGAGGCTGGCAGAGCATGAGTTAATAATTAACCCAGCGAAGTGCCAGTTTGGGGTGGCACAAATTGCTTTTTTGGGGCATCGCGTTTCACCAGAAGGAACGGTCCCTCTGCCCGATAAAGTACGCGCAATAACGGATTTTCCCCGACCTCAAATGGTTAAAGCGTTACAGGAGTTTTTGGGAATGGTTAATTTTTACAACCGTTTCCTCCCAAGCGCGGCGCAGCTCATGCAACCATTGTATGCTGCACTTAAGAAGCAAAAACCCACAAATAAAATCAAATGGTCTCCGGATCGGGAGCGTGCATTCTCCCAAGTCAAAACAGCCCTGGCAAATGCGGTTTTGTTGGCACACCCAGTCCCAACGGCCCGCATGGCGCTCACCACTGACGCTTCCGATTTAGCGGTGGGGGCGGTCGTTGAACAATTTGTAGCAGGGACCTGGCAGCCGCTCGTGTTTTTCAGCAAAACCTTGCGCGATAGCGAGCAAAAATACAACGTGTTCGACAGGGAGCTTTTGGCCCTACACTTGGCCATTCGCCATTTCCAGTTCTGGTTGGAAGGGCGCCGTTTCACCGCATTTGTGGACCACAAGCCGCTAACGTTTGCGATGGCCAAGATTTCAGAACCTTGGTCGGGCCGGCAGCAAAGACAGCTGGCTGCGATATCGGAGTTCACCACCGATATCCAGCATGTCGCAGGTAAACATAATGTAGTGGCAGACTGTCTCTCGCGTGCTGTGGCGGCGCCAGGCCCCATGGGGGCAGACTCTGCAGCCGTGGCCGTGGGCCAAGGTAGCGGCGTGGAAGCGCACGCAGCCCTGGTCCGCGTAGGTTTAGATTATGCAGCCATGGCCGCGGAGCAGGTTAGCGATGCGGATGTGCGCGTGCTCCAGTCTGGACCAACAGGGTTAAGGCTGGAGGACAGAGTGCTGCAAATGGGTATGCCTCCCCTAATCTGCGATGTCTCCATGGGTCGACCACGTCCCGTGGTACCAGCCGCGTGGCGTCGCCGCGTTTTCGACTCAGTCCATTCCCTGGCGCACCCCGGGGTGCGCGCATTGATCAAGATGGTGGGTGAGAAATTTGTTTGGCCGGGGTTGCGTAAACAGGTCAAGGAGTGGGCGGCAACCTGCGTAGCGTGTCAGCGAGCCAAAATACACAAGCACACTAGAGCTCCTTTGGAGCCTTTTCACATCCCGGCTAAGCGCTTTGATCATGTGCATGTCGACTTGGTGGGCCCCCTTCCGTTGTCACAGGGGTGCACACACCTTTTGACAATGGTGGATCGCACCACGCGCTGGCCAGAAGCGGTTCCTCTGGCATCCACCACTGCGGAAGAAGTCGCACGCGCATTTTTAACAGCTTGGGTTGCGCGTTTTGGAGTTCCGTCGGACATAACGTCCGATAGGGGTCTTCAATTTGTTTCTGAACTGTGGTCATCGATGGCCCGCAGCCTAGGGGTGAAGATTCATCGCACTACCGCGTATAACCCCCAGGCTAACGGTTTATGCGAACGTTTTCATAGGTCATTGAAAGCGGCCCTCACAGCATCGCTTACGGATACAAATTGGGTTCACAAACTTCCATGGGTTTTATTGGGGTTGCGTTCTGCACCTAAGGAGGATTTGCAGGCCTCCCCAGCTGAGTTAGTTTTTACACAGCCTCTCCGTTTACCTGGTGAATTTCTCCCCGACAACCCTGCGCCAAATTGCCCCCCCGCTCAGCTGTTGCAGAGCGACACAGGATCAAACACACTCCCTGGCCCGGTTCATCACAGTTTCCCACGCGTTTTTGTGCCGAAGGCTTTAAAAAAATGCAGAGTTTGTTTTTGTTAGACATGATGCTCATCGCCCAATTTTGCAGCCGCCTTATGATGGACCTTTCAGAGTGCTGGAAACAGGAGAGAAGCATTTTTTGTTAGATTTGGGAGACAGGAAGGAGTTGATTTGTATAAACAGACTTAAACCTGCTTTTGTTTTGGCTGATGAACAAGTGCAGTTGGCGAGGGCCCCCCGTCGCGGTAGACCACCGAGAAGGCTTTCTCCAGAACCCCCACAGAGTTTGGCTAACAGTTCTAATCCACAGGTGCAGGAAGACACTGCAGAAGCAGCAAGGCCGGCTTACAGCAGATACGGCAGGAGGTTTAGACCTAGGCAACTGGTGGATTGAGTTTTTGTTATTGGGCAGCACGTGTTGGGCAGCACGGTGGTGCAGTGGTTAGCACTGTTGCCTTACAGCTAGAAGGTTCCTGGTTCGAATCCCCAGGCTGGCAGGGGTTGGAACCTTTCTGTATGGAGTTTGCATGTTCTCCCTGTGCTGTGTGGGTTTACTCCGGGGGCTCCGGTTTCCTCCCACAATCCAAAGACATGCATGTTAGGTTAATTGGTTGTTCTAAATTGTCCCTAGATATCTGTTTCCTATAGGCCCTTAGAATAGAGGGTTAGTACTAGTGAAAGCGCTTTGAGTGGTCTTTGTGACTAGAAAAGCGCTATATAAGTGCAGGTTAGTTAGTAGTTAGTTAGTTATGTGGTAATGTTTTTTTTTATGCCATGCATCTCTGATTATGTTGTCCCATATTAGACGTTTGGGGGGGGTTATGTGGCACATATGTTGGGTACAATATTTTCCACAAATGTATTGCTGAATGTTTATTGTGTGCTTCACGTCTCGAGGGACAAAAGGACTGAGCCTGCAGGAGGTATCGAGGAGGTGTGAGATTTGTCCTTTATCTCAGAGAGAGGCCCTGGAGGGATTTCCGGATCATCGAAGGCTGAGAGACAATGGTGGAGGATCAAAGGGGTTACAATGTGACTGTATGTTTGCTCAGACACCATGTGACTCGAGTTTCGATGTTCTGGAGTATAAGAGAGTGATGTGACTGTGATCTGTCTCTTTTCTTGCTTGGAGGTTGATAGAGAATGTGTTCTGATAATAAAACTGAACCTGAGAAATAAACCCAGCCTCATCATTGAACACATCCTCTACATTTTCGCCATTTGTGGATAATGGCTCTCACCGTGGTTTGCTGGAGTCTCAAAGCTTTAGACATGGCGTTACAACCTTTTCCAGACTGATAGATCTCAATTATTTTGCTTCTCATTTGTTCCTGAATTTCTTTGGATTGCAACATGATGTCGTTTGAGGATCTTTTGGTCAGCTTCACTTTGTCAGGCAAGTCCTATTTACAGTATCTCATCAAAAGTGAGTACACCCCTCAAATTTTGGTAAATATGTTATTATATCTTTTCATGGGACAGCACTAAAGATATGACACTTTGATACAATGTAAAGTAGTCAATGTACAGCTTGTATAACAGTGTAAATTTGCTGTCCCCCCAAAATAACTCAACACACAACTATTAATGTCTAAACCGCTGGCAACAAAAGTGAGTACACCCCAAGTAAAAATGTCCAAATTGTGCCCAATTAGCCATTTTCCCTCCCTGGTGTCATGTGACTCATTAGTGTTACAAGGTCTCAGGTGTGAATGGGGAGCAGGTGTGTTAAATTTAAGATAAGATAAGATAAGCCTTTATTAGTCCCACAACGGGGAAATTCCAGGATTGCAACAGCACAGGGATAGCAACACTCAGAGCAACAATCAGAAGGCAAGAAAAAAAACAAGCAAGCAAGAGCAGCTAATAAACATATGTACGTATTACTATAAAATATATATATATACACACACACACAGACACACAGTGCAGAGCATTGTAGCTGGATGGAATAAATATATGAATATATGAACACACAGTGCAGAGCATTGTAGCTAGATGGAATAAATATGTAAATATATAAACACCCACAGTACGGAGCATTGCAGCTAGGTGGAATAAATATGCAAGTATATAAACACACACAGTGCGGAGCAATGTAGCTAGATGGAATAATATGTAGATATATAAATATATAAACACACCCAGTGCTGAGCATTGTAGCTAGATGGAATAAATATGCAAATATATAAACACACACAGTGCAGAGCATTGTTGCTAGATGGAATGAAACAGCATAACCGTCTACTTAGTTATCCTACATGGTATGATTATGTGCCCATACATATTCTCACCCTCCATAGCGACCGGTATGTTCCTAGTTGTATGCCAGAGGGGACCATTGTGTAAGTCTATTGCATCTTTTGCATTCAAAAAACTATTAGTTTGTTACGTCTTTTTGCTATCTCTGCGAGCAGCCCTGCTTAGGTTGTACAGTCTGACAGCCGTTGGTAGGAAGGACCTACGAAACCTCTCGGTTGTGCACCTGGGATGATGTAGTCTGCTGCTAAATGAGCTCCTCAGTGCATTCAGTATGTCCTGCATAGGGTGGAACTCGGACTCCAGCAGAGATGACAGTTTAGCCACCGTCCTTCTCTCTCCTATCTCCTCCATCGGATCAAGGCGCTGCCCCAGGACAGAGCTAGCTTTCTTAATCAGTTTGTTCAGTCTCTTCCTATCGGCTGCAGTAATGCCACTGCCCCAGCAGACCACTCCAAAAGTGATGGCTGATGCCACCACCGTGTCATAGAATGACTTCAGCAGCGCCCCTTGTACACCAAAAGACCTGAGTCTCCACAGCAGGAACAGCCTGCGCTGTCCCTTCTTGTAGAGTGCATCAGTATTGTGTGACCAGTCTAGTTTATTGTTCAGATGAATACCCAGGTACTTATAGGATGTCACCATCTCGATGTCTGTTCCCTGTATATTTACTGGTACTGTGAGGGGCTGCCCATGCCTGCGGCAGTCCACCACCAGCTCCTTAGTTTTCCTCGCGTTGATCTGGAGGCAGTTCCGATGGCACCAGTCCACGAAGTCCTGGATAAGCCCTCTGTACTCAGCTTCATCTCCATTGGAGATGAGGCCAACGATCGCAGAGTCATCAGAGAACTTCTGTAGATGGCAGTGTGTTGTGTTGTGTGAGAAGTCCGCAGTATAAAGAGTGAACAGGAAGGGAGCCAGCACCGTTCCCTGGGGGGCCCCCGTGCTACTGATGATCGTGTCGGACACACAGTCCCGGGTTCTCACAAACTGAGGCCGGTTCGTGAGGTAGTCCAGGATCCATGATGACAGGTGCTGGTCCACCCCTGCGCGCAGCAGCTTGTCCTTGAGGATCATCGGTTGGATGGTGTTGAAAGCACTGGAGAAGTCAAAGAACATGATCCTCACCATATTCCCGGGCTTCTCCAGGTGGGACAGAGAACGGTGAAGGAGGAAGATCACCGCATCCTCCACCCCAATGCCATGCTGGTAGGCGAACTGGAGTGGATCCATCGCTGGTTCCACCAGGGGGCGGAGGTGAGCAAGGAGCAGTCTCTCCAGGGTCTTCATCAAGTGGGACGTCAAGGCCACCGGTCTGTAGCTGTTCAGGTCTTTGGGGTGGGAAGTTTTTGGTACAGGTACCACACAAGATGTTTTCCACAGCTGTGGTACCCTCCCCAGTTTCAGGCTCATGTTGAAGATATACGTCACAATCCCACACAGCTGGTCTGCACAGGACTTGAGGAGCTTTGCGCTGATGCCGTCCGGTCCCGGCGCCTTCCTCGCCTTGATCTTCCTCAGCTCCGTCCTCACCTGGGTCCTGGTCAGGGTCAGGATGGGGGGCTGTGTGTTGGGAGTGGGGGGGTGTTGGTGGAGTGGGGAGTGGGCAGCAGGACTTGATTTCTTTAGAGGCAGCAGTGGTTGTTGTGCAGTCAGGGGGGAGGGCGGTTGGTCAAATCTATTGAAAAACAGATTCAGGTTGTTCGCCCACTCCCTGCCCCCTGTGGCCTGGGGGGAGGTATTCTGGAGCCCCGAGATGGTTTTGAGGTTTCTCCAGACCCCGCTGATGTCGCTCTGTTGCAGCTTGTCCTCCATCTTCTTCCTGAAGCTGTCCTTGCCTTCTCTGATCTTTCTCCTCAGCTCCCTCTGTACGGACTTCAGCATCTCCCTGTTCCCCGACCTGAAGATCCTCTTCTTCTCTCTCAGAAGTGTTTTTATCTCAGGGTTGATCCAGGGTTTGTTGTTTGAGTGACGCCGTATGGTCTTGGTGGGAACGGATTTGTCCACACAGAAGCTGAGGTAGCCCGTGAAGGTGTGAATGAGGCCATCGATGTCCTCACCATGTGGATCGCAGAGCTGCTTCCAGGCGGTGGCTTCAAAACAGCCCTTTAGGGTGTCCATTGTCTCCTCAGACCATAACTCCACAGTGTGCATGGCCGGAGGTTGTCTGTGCACTAGGGGTTTGTACACCGGCCGGAGATGAACCAAGTTGTGATCCGATCTCCCGAGTGGGGGGAGTTGTGATGAGGTGTACGCCTCCTTAGTGTTTGCGTAGAATAAATCCAGTGTTTTATTGTCTCTAGTGTGGCATGTGACATACTGGGTGAACGTGGGTAGAATGGGAGACAGTGAAACATGGTTGAAATCGCCTGAGATGAGGAGAAGAGCATCTGGGTGTTCTGTCTGCAGCCTGCTGGTTACTGAATGGATGACGTCACGTGCTGTCCCAGCGTTCGCCGTCGGATTTGCATAAACAACAATGCAGATCACGTGTGAGTGTTCTCTCGGGAGATATGTAGGCCTCATGCTAACAGCTAGCAACTCAATGTCTTTGCTGCAGTGTCGTTGTTTAACAGTGATATGTCCCGGTCTGCACCAGTTGTTGTTAACATACATTATCACTCCACCGCCCCTAGCCTTGCCACTGTCTGGTGTTCGGTCAGCTCGTATCATGTGAAAACCCTCCAGCTCAATGTTAGCATCTGCTGCTAGTTCAGTTAGCCACGTCTCAGTAAACAAAAGGAGAGAGCACTCCCGGTATGTGCTATCATAACGGGAGATAGCCGCTAGCTCATCTAACTTTCCCAGTATCGACCGTACATTTCCCATGACAACAGATGGAAGGGAGGGTCTGTACCTTATATTTTTTGTCCTCCGCCTTACTCCAGCCCGGCAGCCGCGGCGTTTTCGCCTCAGTTCTCTCGGTATGTCGAGTTTTTCCAATGGGACCGGGTGGCGGTTGAATGCTAGCAGCTGTTCTCTGCTGTATCGTATCCTGCCATAGACAGTGGCTCCGTCCACCGGCTCAGGAGACATTTAGGACGATCTGTGTGTCCGTGATATAAGTGGGGTGAAAAAAAAAAGACGGATCAAAAGAGAGAGGAAGGGAAAAAGACTCGGAATCGAGCCGCTGTTGCAAAAGGCAGCCGACTCGTGTGGCGCCGAGAGAAAAAAAAAAAAAAAAAAAAAAAAAAAAAAAAAAAAAGATTTGGTGTTATTACTCTCACACTCTCTCATACTGGTCACTGGAAGTTCAACATGGCACCTCATGGCAAAGAACTCTCTGAAGATGTGAAAAAGAATTGTTGCTCTACATAAAGATGGCCTAGGCTATAAGAAGATTGCCAACACCCTGAAACTGAGCTGCAGCACGGTGGCCAAGACCATACAGCGGTCTAACAGGACAGGTTCCACTCAGAACAGGCCTCCCCATGGTCGTCCAAAAAAGTTGAGTGCATGTGCTCAGCATCAGATTCAGAGGTTGTCTTTTGAAAATAGACATATGAGTGCTACCAGCATTGCTGCAGAGGTTGAAGGGGTGGGGGATCAGCCTGTTAGTGCTCAGACCATACGCTGCACATTGCATCAAATTGGTCTGCATGGCTGTTGTCCGTCCCAGAAGGAAGCCTCTTTTAAAGATGATGCACAAGAAAGCCCACAAACAGTTTGCTGAAGACAAGCAGACTAAGGACATAGATTACTGGAACCATGTCCTGTGGTCTGATGAGACCAAGATAAACTTATCTGGTTCAGATGGTGTCAAGTATGTGTGGCAGCAACCAGGTGAGGAGTACAAAGACAAGTGTGAGTGTGTCTTGCCTACAGTCAAGCATGGTGGTGGGAGGGTCATGGTTTGGAGCTGCATGAGTGCCACCGGCACTGGGGAGCTACCGTTCATTGAGGGAACCATGAATGCCAACATGTACTGTGACATACTGAAGCAGAGCATGATCCCCTCCCTTCGGAAACTGGGCCGTAGGGCAGTATTCCAATATGATAACGACCCCAAACACAGCTCCAAGATGACCACTGCCTTGCTAAAGAAACTGAGGGTAAAGGTGATGGACTGGCCAAGTACATCTCCAGACCTAAACCCTATTGAGCATCTGTGGGGCATCCTCAAACAGAAGGTGGAGGAGCGCAAGGTCTCTAACATCCACCAGCTCCGTGATGTCATCATGGAGGAGGGGAAGAGGATTCCAATGGCAACCTGTGAAGCTCTAGTGAACTCCATGCCCAAGAGAGTTAAGGCAGTGCTGGAAAATAATGGTGGCCACACAAAATATTGACACTTTGGGCACAATTTGGACATTTTCACTTAGGGGTGTACTCACTTTTGTTGCCAGCAGTTTAGACATTAATGGCTGTGTGTTGAGCTATTTTAAGGGGGCAGCAAATTTACACTGTTATACAAGCTGTACACTGACTACTTTACATTGGATCAAAGTGTCATATCTTCAGTGTTGTCCCATGAAAAGATATAATAAAATATTTACGAAAATGAGAGGGGTGTACTCACTTTTGTGAGATACTGTAAGTAATTTCTTGATTGAGAACAGGTGTGGCTGTAATCAGGACTGGGTGTGGCTAGAGAAATTTAACTCAGCTTTCCAAAGATGTGCTAAACCACTGTTAATTTATGTTTTAACAGGGGGGGGGGATCACTTTTTCACACAGGGCCATGTAGGTTTGGATTTTTTTTTACCCTTAATAATAAACACCTTCATTTAAAAACTGCATTTTGTGTTTACTTGTGTTATCTTTGTCTAATATTTAAATTTGTTTGATGATCTGAAACATTGAAGTGTGACAAACATACAAAAAAATGAGAAATCAGGAAGGGGGCAAACACTTTTTCACACCACTGTATGTTTTTGTGTTGTTGAGGCCAATAGTGAGAATCTGATAAAGTGTTAAATCAGTTTGTGGTGTAGTAATACTGGGGTACTTTGAGAGTGGTGATGTCATCCTGCGGATGACATCACCACGCAGTATGTATATCGGGCGGCCCGCCCTCTCAGGTGAGTTGGAGTCAGTTGTAAGCTAGATACTAAGTTGGTATGAGAGGTGGTTGGCAGCCGTCCTCATTGTACACATACCTGTATTCCTATGCTTTCCTGTAATAAATTTCAGTAAATGGCAGCATCCTCATCAGTTGTCATTGCCAGGTTTGTGGACATAATATTTGGTGATGAGAGATTAAACCATGGAGGCGTGCTTAAGACCACTACAGCCTTTTCTTGAATCCTTAGAGGAACCAACAGTCCTGTGGCTGTGATGGCTGGATGCATTCGAAACCTACATTTCAGCGTTGGACCTGGGTAAACTTGAAAAAGAAAGGGAATGAGCACTTCTTGTCCACAACCTTGGCATAGAAGGCCAGACAATTTTCCACACGTTAGGACCGACTAAGTCATATGTGGATGCCGTCGAACTGCTTGCTAGCTACTTTGCTCCTCCTGACAACGTGATAGCATGACAAATTTGCTTTTGCCAGAGACGACGGTGCGGTCAATGTTAAACTGGGCTACGGTGAAGAAGTTTTTCCCCAACCACAGTATCAACAAGAACCCAATACCACTGTATGGATACGGTGGTCACAGATTGTGCAATGTCAGAACAATGGAACTGACTGTTTATTACATGTCCAAAATCGTGTATGACTTCTCATTCCAAGTGGCAGCACACGGTGACAACATTATGGGATGTGACCTTTTCTACTGATTCAATTTCACAGAGTCAGAGACAGCGCTGGGTTTGAATGGTCTGAATGCGGCAGCTGGAGCACAGCGGACCTCGACAATGACGATGTGGTGGGGGACAAGGTAATAAGAACAGCACCGACACCAAAGCATCCACCTTGCTTTCCCAGGAGGAGAGCTGCCTGGAGGGGGAACAGCTGGACTCGCCTTCGTCCCTTGCTCAGCCAGAACCAGAGCCATGGGAGAGGGAGCCCGAGCATGCAGAGAGCCCTGAAGCACAGCAGCAGCAACTGGGCACAAACACAACGCACGACACAGCACAGCAGAGCTCTTCAGACGGAAGAGAGGAGGAACAGGACTACTTCCATACCCTCGCTCAACAAGCTGCGGAGGTTATGACCGAGTTGATGGGTGAAGAGTCAGCTTCAACAAGCAACACAGGAGAGGCACCGGACACCTTTCGTACCCATGATGAACCTCAACTGACGACAAAGACAACGGGTGAAGGGTCTGCAATGAACACGGTGACAACGGAACCGCCGCAGCATGACGAAGGTCCCAAGCCAAACAAGTGCGCAGAGCTACCGGGAGCACAACAACACACAAAAACAAGTAAGTCGCCGCTCCAAGTCATGGACTGGGTTTGGGTTTGAGCCAGTGAGAGACCGGGACTGGGACTGACCGGGCCACAGCCATCGAAGCAACAGGCGCTGCTGCGGATCGTGGTGACACTGGGAACAGCATGCTTTCGGCTGACAGATGGTTCAGGTCGGCACGTAAACCAACTATGGTGTGTCCAGGTGGCTGCGCCACACTACGAGGCTTTGCAGGAGTCAGCTACCGCAGTGTGCCCCAGTGTCATGAAGATTGGCCCTGACCCCGGAGGTGCGACAGCTCCAGGGATGTGGCTGCCACGGGCCCACCACAAAGCCTCTCAGGCAGAACTGTTCTCCTCATGGAAGACTGTCCGTAAGAAAAAGACTGTTCAAGTAGGAGTGCGGCTGACACGGTGGCAGAATAACCCACCCAGCTACATTGGGTCCCGTGGCGGTCTACCTGCGGACCTTAGCCATTAAGCTTTGGTTTATGTTCTTAAAAAAACCCAAAAAACTAATGAGAGTGTTCTTGAATAAAACAAATGTGTGTGTTCTTTGAAAAAATGTGTTCTTTAAGTAATAACAATAAAGTGTTACTACAGTCAATACACATAGAAATATAAGTTCTTTAGAATAGAATAATAAGTCATTATATATACCTGAACAGTCGGGCTAACTGTATAATTTGTGCTAATATTGAATAAGAATGTTTAATGTGTTTAATAGCAAATGTTCAAGAAGTGTCTTCTTGATAATAATAATAAGCAACTGACTGGTGGGAATTTGGTTACTAAATTGGGGAGGGCACATCTGCTAAAGTTAATTATAGATTTTTCAATTTTTGAAAGGGGGGGGGTGGATGTGATGTAGTAATACTGAGTATTTTGGGAGTGGTGCGGCATCCTGCAGATGACATCACCATGTATATATATATATCAGGTGGCCCGCCGTCTCAGGTGAGCTGGAGTCAGTTGTAAGCTAGATATTCAGTTGGGATGATCGGTGGTTGGCAGCCGGCCTCATTGTGCACGCGCCTGTATTCCTACGCTGTCCTGGAATGAAGTTCAGTAAACGGCGGCGTCCTCGTCGGTCGTCATTGCCAGGTTTGCGGACATAACGCACCGTGAAAGTGTTGATGTTTTCATGTCTAACATTTTAATATTCTGTGATAGCCATCACTGTTTTAGTTCCAATACATTAGAAACATTTTGAATTCAACATGTTTTTATGTAATTGTATCAAAGTTTATGTAGCTTAAAGTTTGAAGTAATTGAAGTCCTCACTGCTCCAGTTCTGTACGTTTGTAACCATTTTATTAGAGTCTGATCAGTATTCTGACAGTTTTAGCTGTTGGTCTCTATGCATTTTATTCAGATCTTTTAATCAGTTTATTCACATGTTAAATATAGTTCTGAATACAAACTCATTAAATATTTAGTGGTGTATTACCTGTAAAGAACAGACATGTATTAGCAGTAAAACATTGTATTCTTTTAAAAACTGTTTAGAAAAAAAATCACATCAAATAAAAATTATTTAAAAAATAAAACTGTTAAGTCGTCCCTTGATCTCTCTTTATTTACAAATATATACATAAATAATTTACACATTTGCATTCTTCAGTGCAAGTATAATTCACACATTCAGGAGTTAAAATGTTACTTGTTTGCAGTTTGCAGTCATACCCCCCTTTACCCCTTTAGTCCTTATCCTGCCATAAAAAGCTGTAATGAGGGACTTCTGTCTTCCTGGTGGACAGTGAAACCTGAACGTGACTCCAACCTCCCTGTTTACAACATTAGACACTGGCAGAAAAGTCCAGTCATCATCAATAAGACTTTTTAAAAGGCTGAACGTAGATTCTGTCACATGCAGTCACATCAAAGTCAACAGTGGGCTGAGACCAGCAGATACTAGCTGCTAAACCAGCAGAGCATTCCTGGAACCAACTACTGACCCTCATGGTTGCAGATAAAATGTTCACAGAAAAAGTTGCATCCTCCATTTACTCTGGAGCTACGGAGGAACGCTGTTCAACCACATGGAGCACATCTGAGGATGACAGCTTTGGTAAATTGTTCAGTGAACTTGTAAAGTCCAGGACACTGTCTCCATTTTAGCAGAAGTGGAGGAACACAGCAAACACTGTACTAGAAGTACAGAATGTGAGTGTGAAAAAGGCCTACAACAAGAACCTCAGAAAATCCTCAAATAAACACCAAGCATGTCCAGAAGATGACTGATGAGGGACATCTAAATTTCTTCTACATGTCCACAGGACTGTCATGATTATCAAGGACGTCTGAGGAGTTATATTTTTGTCCAACCATGTTGGTGCTCTGGTTTTTCTCCCTGCTGCTGATCCCACATCTATCTATAAATGCAAAAAATGTCTGTCTGTGTGTTTACGTGTGTGTGTGTGTGTCTGTTCCACGCATGTCTCTTGAACTGTTTGTCAGACTGACCTCAGATGTTAAATGTAGTTTCCTGAGGCTACGAGGATGTGCATCTCCGAATATGGAGTCACTCAGTCCATCCATCTTCTACTGCTTTTCTGGAGGTCCGGGTTGCAGAGGCAGCAGTTCAAGCAGAGAAGCCCAGACTTCCCTCCCCCCCCGCCACCTGCTCCAGCTCTTCAGAGAGGATACCAAGGCGTTCCCAGACCAGCTGGGAGACATAGTCTTTCCAACGAGTCCTGAGTCTGCCCCGGGGTCTCCTCCCAGTGGGACGTGCCTGAAACACCTCAAGTGGGAAGCGTCCAGGAGGCATCCTGATCAGATGCCCAAACCACCTCAACTGACTCCTTTCAATGTGGAGGAGCAGCGGTTCTACTCTGAGCCTCTCCCGGATGACTGAGCTCCTCACCCTATCTCTGAGGGTGAGTCCAGCAATCCTATGGAGAAAGCTCATTTCAGCCACTTGTATCCACGATCTCGTTCTTTCGGTCATTACCCAAAGCTCGTGACCATAGGTGAGAGTAGGAACGTAGATTGACTGATAAATCGACAGCTTTGCCTTAGAGCTTAGCTCCCTCTTCACCACAACGGACCGGTACAACGTCTGCATCACTGCAGATGCTGCTCCGATCTGTCTGTCAGTCTTTCGCTCCATTCTCCCCTCACTCATGAACAAGTCCCCAAGACACTTAAACTCCTCCACTTGGGGCAGGAGCCTGTCCCCAACCCGGAGAGGACAATCCACCTTTTTCCGGCTGAGGACCATGGACTCGGACTTGGAGGTGCTGATTGGTACGTGGAGTCACTCAGTCAAAATATGTAATTTTTTTCAATAAAAGTTTAGCCACCACTCTGTGACCGCTCTCTGTGTCTTCATGTCCTGGCTTCAGGAAGTGTGGGCAGGGTTTCGGATTGACTCCGTGTTCATTGGATAATATGCTGCATCCCAACCTGTCAGTCACTACAGTGCTTCGCAAACAAAGATTTTATAAGTGCTTTGCTGCTGAGGTTACAAGGGTGTGATCCCCAAGTATGGAGCTGCTCAGTCAAAATATATACCACAAAGTTGCTGTGATTGATAATTCAGCATGGAGAACATGGGGGAGGGTTGGGGTGCGCACTGGCGGGCACCCGTGGTGCCGCAATGACATTACTGGCACACAGGTAAAGCAGCAGCCGAGACTGCTGTTAACTGGGCAACACTGGTGTCCGACGGGGCACTCCATGATGGTTTGCGGGGAGGCACACTCAGCCTGCCTGTTCTGTGGTAGATGACAGTCCCGACTGCTGCTCCACTGTGGAGTGGAATGACCAGATCAGCTGCATGTTACACGCGGACACATGCTTTGACTAAATGACAACAAGATGCAAAAATATCCAAATAACGAAATAAATCATTTTTATTTCAATATTTACAGACAAATGGGAAACACTGATGCAACAGTTGCAGCCAAATGATGACTCCTTCTCCTGTGTGTGTGTGTGTGTGTGTGTGTGTGATGAGATCGGTGCCGTACGTGGATGCCCTGAATTTCCTTCTGGGGATCAATAAAGTATACAAGATACAAATGAGAAAAAAAAAATCAGAATGTTGGGTGTTTTGTTCTTATAATATTGCTAAAATATAAAAGGATGCACTACAATGGGTCTCAAATGTTTGTAAATATGTCTTGTTCTAGTACTGCATGAGTTTATTGACGATAGACTATAAACTGCACATATAAGTTAAATTATAATGATGACTTAACAGCTCCTATTCCCCAAAGTGCAAGATGCAACATTTATGAATATAACTCATAAAAGATCTGACAAATAAGTGCTCTGACAAAAAATAAAAATAAACAAACGGTTCTTAAACAGTGGCTAATATTGCATGTCCCATTCATTTTCAATAATTCTGTAATTAATATTCACACAATCAAATAAATCTTAGTGTTCAGTCCCTTGTGTATGTGTCAAAGTGTGACATGTGACTGGTTCCATAGAGGCTCCACCTCTGTGTTCCACTTTCAAACACAGCCTACGGTTGGGCCTGGAAAGCCTGACTGGCCCACCTGTTCCAGACAGGAAGGCTTGGTTCTCTGGGCTCCAGTAGTCCATGAGTGAGGAGAGAAGTTAGAGGAGGTCTGCGTTGTTTTCAGGCTGGTCTGTGATGTCACAAAAACCAGGAAGTCCAATCCACTTTTTAAAG
Organism: Pholidichthys leucotaenia; assembly: GCA_020510985.1. Classification (NCBI taxonomy): domain Eukaryota; kingdom Metazoa; phylum Chordata; class Actinopteri; order Cichliformes; family Pholidichthyidae; genus Pholidichthys; species Pholidichthys leucotaenia. The sequence continues at coordinate 814,123 of CM035850.1, forward strand.
AATTTAACTAAACTTTGTTTATCTGTGAAGTGATTAATTAGTAATAAATAAGCTTGATTAACAATAATGATGTTTAATAGTCTAATCTCTGACAGTAAAACACTCACATCATCTGGGACTTTAAACTGTGGATTAATAAACCTGCTGCTTCTATCATTAAACTAACGACTGAAGAAGAACAAGTGGAATTTGTTCCTGTTTCCAGCTCTGCTCCTCCTGCTCCACTTTAAATCTCCAATATTCAGTGTTCATGAAGCTCAGTTCCCAGGACCACCCACAGAGGGCACTGTTGGTTTTGACAAGGAAGGCTCACGCTGCACCTCCTCTTTGCTGAATGGGAATTATAATAAAAACACTCAGCTTTAATGAGTTTAGTCCATCTGATGAGGAGTCTGCTCCTCCTGCTGCTCCATTTTCTTGATGTTTCCAGTTTCCTTTATTTCCTACTGAGTCTTATTGTGTCTTTTCTCTCTAATTTGTTTATTGTCCCTCTTGTTCATGTATGCTGAACACTGACTGTGTGACTGTGACCGTGTCAGTGTTCACTTGAACACTGACTGTGTAGCTGCTGCCGTGACCAGGTCTCCCCGGAAAACTGATCCTTACCCAGAAAACCTGCTTAGAAAAATCCCTTATTATGTCACGTGCTCAGAAGTCATCATGCAGAGCAGCTGATCATCAGGGTTTCTCCCTCATGCTGGAGTGAAGCTGCAGGAGCTGCTGTGACTCCACAGACCCCCAAACCTCCTCCTCCTCCGCTCCAGCTCGTCACCAGGATCTGCTCCGTGTGCAAGCGTGGAAAGTTGCATGTGTGAAACTGCGGATTTCTCCATAAAGCCAGAGCAGGAGGAGCAGAGGAGGAGAGGTTCTGCCCCTGCCTTGATAACACCGTCCACGGCTCCGCGTGGATTTTCCCTCCGTGACCGTGGGAAAATAAAACAGAAACCTTTAAATGTTTGATCCACCTGTTTCTTCCTCGCGCAGAAGTCACAGCGGAGATCTGGGGGACTGAGGAGGAGGAGGAGCTGTCTGTCCACAGGTCTGTCCCCGGGGTCTCTGACGTGGACTCCGTCTCTCTGAGCACATTCTGGTCTCAAACTTGCGTCTCCTCCTGCTGACGGAGCTTTTTCCCCTGTGGATTTCCACAAACACGCACGTCCACGGACAGATATGGTGCCACTGCAGCGTGTGTGTGTGAGCGCGTTCCTCCTGTGCACAGGTAAGACACCTGAAGACAATGACTGGGAGATAACGAGGAGGATTTCATGAATCCACTCATTAGCATATTCAATGACTCATTAGCATAGCCAATGAGGGTTTGCACATTTAACATGTTAATGAGGACGCTAATTAACTGTCAGCTGTTGGGATGATGAAGTTTTAACAGAAACACAGAGAGAGAGAGAGACTGGTTAAATTTAGTCACTTTAGCTTGGTTTAGGTTTGGTTTAGTTTAGTTTGGGTCAGTTAAAGTTAGGTCAGTGTCTGTTTGGTTTAGTTTGGGTCAGTTAGGGTCTGCCTCTCACCCAAAGATGCTGGGATAGGCTCCAGCCCCCCCACGACCCGAAAAGGATTAAGCAGAAGAAGATGAATGAATGAAATGAATGAATGAGTTAGGGTTATGTTAGTGTTGGTTTGATTTGGTTTAGTTTGGGTCAGTTAAGGTTATGTTAGTGTTCATGTGGTTTAGTTTAGTTTGGGTCAGTTAGGGTTAGGTTAGTGTTGGTTTGATTTGGTTTAGTTCAGGTTTGTGTTGGTTTAGTTTGTTTAATGTCCTGAAGTGTTTTTTTGGCTTAAGTATCTCAGAACCAATACTTGTTTCCCATTTGAACATCCACCACTTCATTAAAACCAGTTAACAGCAGGTCTTAACAAGTTTGTCTGGACCTCCATGAGACCCAGGACTTGGACTGTTGGATCCTGTCTAGCTGATGTTGTGCTCAAGTTTAGTGTAGAACCAGTGGAGTCCTGGTAAAATCTTCAGTCCTCTTCAGAGTTAATGGGGCTGCAGTTCCACTAAGGAGAGTGTTTCTCTGTTTCTACATCATCTTCTTTGTAGAACTTGTCACTGTGCATTCTTATAGCATTACGTTGAGAACAATGAGTGGTGTCATGTTTTTGCCTGCTAGCCCATGAACAAAGATGACATCCTTTCTACTCCTGGTGAACTTTTAAACTAACGACTGTGGGTGAAAAATAAACAGACTCACTACAAAACCTTCACTTGTTCACCTCAGATGTTTCACTGTTTAGTTCTGAAGACACAGGAGAACGTGGACCATCCAGGTGCCATCTTTTTTGACATAATAATAATTCAGTTCAATTAAACTTTATTTCTATAGTATCATTTCACAACAAAAGTCACCTCATAGCACTATCAACTGTAGGGAAACCCCCACAATTGCAGAAAGACCCCAGCAATCAGGTGATCCCCTGTGAGCAGCACTTGGCGACGGTGGAGAGGAAAAACTCCCTTTTAACAGGAAGAAACCTCCAGTAGAACCAGGCTCAGGGAGGTGCAGTCATCTGCTGCTACTAACTGAGGGGTGAGGGGATAGAGAAGAAGAAGAAAAGATCAGACATGTAGAGAGCAAACAGCATGATGGGGACTCAATCTATGGGAGAGAACAAACAGATGTTAATGACCAGCAAAAATATTTTATTGAGAATGAAGAAAGGAGTGAAACCCAGTGCATTGTTGGAGGTTCCCTGGCTGTCTAAACCTATTAGCAGCATAACTAAGAGAGGGCTCAGAGTCACATGATCCCACCCTATTTATAAGTATATCAAAAAGGAAGGATTTAACCCCATTCTTAAAAACAGAGATCAAGTCTGACTCCTGAATCCAGATTGGCAGCTGGTTCCACAGGAGAGGAGCTTGATAACTGAAGGCCTCCCATTGTTCTTTTGGAGATTCTAGGTATTACAAGTAATCCAGCATTTTGGGAGTGTAGTGCTCTGTTAGGATAACAGGGTAGTATCAGATCTTCAAAATTAAAAGGGACCTGATTATTTAGAGCTTTGTAAGTAAGAAGGATTTTACACTTAATTCTAAACTCTATGGGAAGCCAATGAAGGGAGGCCAGAACTGGAGAGATGATCTCTCTTTCTAATACCTGTTAAAACTCTTGCTGCAGCATTTTGGATCAGCTGAAGACTTTTTTAAAGATATTTTAGGACAGCCTGACAATAAAGGGTGACAGTAATCTAATATAGAGCTAACAAAAGCATGGCTTAGTTTCTTAGCATCACTCTGAGACAAGATGCTCCTAATCTTGGCAATATTACGCAAATGATAGAAGGCAGTCTTAGAAACAAGTTTAATTTTTGAATTTAAAAACAGATCTTGGTCAAAAATAACACCAAGGTTCCTCACAGAACTATTAAGCAAGAGTAACCGCATTCAAACTAAGAGTTTGATTTTGAAAGGTATTTCTAAGGTTTTTTGGACCAACTAGAATGACTTCAGTTTTATCTGAACTTAATAGCGGGAAATTACAAGTCATCCAAGCTTTGATTCCCTTAAGACAGGCCTCTAATTTGGCTAATTGATTACCATCATCTGTCTTCATTGGCAGCTATAATTGTGTGTCATCTGCTTAACAATGAAAATCTATACAGTGCTTTCTAATAATGTTGCCTAGCGGAAGCATATACAGTATAAACTAAAAAGAATAAGGCCTAGCACACATCCCTGTGGAACTCCAGGACTGAGCTTTGAGTTGAAAGAAAACTCATTATTGACATGAACAAACTGGAACCTATCAGATAAATAAGATCTAAACCACTGCAACGAAGTTCCATTAAGTTCAACATAGTGTTCTAATCTATCAAGTAAAATGTTATGATCGATAGTATCAAAAGCTGCACTAAGGTCTAAAAGGACAAGTACAGACACAGATGCGATAAGGAGGTCATTAGTGACCTTCACTAAAGCTGTTTCAGTACTATGATGGATTCTAAACCCAGACTGAAACTCTTCAAATAAACCATTTCCCTGCAAGTGGTCAAATAATTGCGTAGCAACAACTCTAAGATTTTTGAAATGAAAGGGAGATTAGAGATTGGTCTATAGTTAGCTAAAACTCCTGGATCGAGTGTTGGCTTTTTGAGTAAGGGTTTAATTACAGCAGTTTTAAAAGCCTGTGATACATGGCCTAAAGTTAATGAAGAATTGATTATTTGAAGAATAGAGCTACCAATAAATGGGAAGACTTCTTTAAAAAATCTGGTAGGAATAGGGTCTAAAAGACAAGTTGAAGGCTTGGATGAGGAAATTATTTTATCTAACTCTAAAAAGTCAATTGGAGTAAACTCATCCAAACAGATACTTCAAATAGGTTCATTTTGTCTTCTTTTAATTATTTATCTTTTGTTTATATAAAAGACAAAAAATAAAATAGAAAGATGTCTTTACCTTCTTTTTTTTTCTTTTTTCTTTACATGTTTCAACTGCACTGCAGCCTTCGTCAGAAGAGTCAGCTGATTGCTGCCAGGTGACATTTATCAGCTGATTTTCGTAGGCCAGTTAGGGGCCAGCTCAGCAGATCTGTCGGATCCACCAAGCTGGCTTGGTGGATCCGACAGCTGATAATTTATCCAGCATTTATCCAGCTGATAAATGTCACCTGGCAGCAATCAGCTGACTCTTTTGACGAAGGCTGCAGTGCAGTTGAAACATGTAAGGAAAAAAAAAAAGAAGGTAAAGACATCTTTCTATTTTATTTTTTGTCTTTTATATGAACAAAAGATAAATAATTAAAAGAAGACAAAATGAACCTATTTGACGTATTACGTGGAAGTTATGGACAAGATTGCATCAAAGACTTCCGCCGGCTGGAGAAATTGGAGAAAACACGGGCACGCTTCAGAAACCACCTGCGATTTAACCTCCGTTGCAGAGATGAGGATGTCACACCAGCAAGCCTCAATATAAGAAATCCAATCCCGACCCAAAACGCAGAAAAAATTATCAACAAAGCACGGAAAGACCTCATCAAAGAACGTATAAGAATAACGGCAAATAAAGTGGACAAAATCAACAACCAAATCAAGGAAGAAATGGACATGTTCAAGCAACGCTACCCGACCGACCAGGAAATGCAGGAACAGATAAAAGCACAATTAAAACACGCACATGAACAAGAATTCATTATAATGAAAAACCGCCAATTGAAAAAACTAAAAAAAACTCACAGAAAGGAAGAACAGACGAAGACAAACACACACGGAAATGAACGCTAAGTGGGTCAAAAACCTATCACAACACACGGACACGGAAAAAGCAGTGCTGAGCAGAGGACTGAACTTCGCCATCACACCAGCTAAAATACCTCATGAAGAATACATCCTCGCAACAGAACTGGCATGTGAAAAAATCCAGGACCAAGGAGAAAAGGCATCACTCCGGAACGCAGTCACAGGAATCCTCAAAACGGCCAAATTACCACAAAGCAACGTCACAAGAGAAGAAGAAAAAGCATTAAACTCACGCAAGACAGATAAAACAATCACAATCCTCCCATCAGATGAAGGTAGAACAACAGTAATTTTGGACACGGGAACATATGAAAAACAGATGGAAACCATGTTGGCAGACAGCAGCACATATGAAATCATTAAAACAAACCCGACAGAAGAAAAGAAAAAAATGCTAAAAGCCCTTCTCAAACCTCTATTAGAAAGCAAAAAAAATCACAAAGGACGCATATGATCACCTGATCCCCACAGCCAGCATCACCCCCCGGATCTATGGAACTCGGAAAATACATAAAAAGGATATCCCACTGCGGCCAATAATAGACAGTATCGGATCAGTCACGTACAACTTATCAAAAGCCCTGGTTGAAATCATCAAACCCCTCCTTGGACTATCAGAATACCACTGCAAAAATTCAAAAGAGCTGGCACAAGAACTCAAAGACATAAAAATAGAATCAGACGAGATCCTCATTTCACATGACGTCATCTCTTTATTCACAAAGACTCCTGTTGACATCACACTACATATAGTGCAAGAACGCCTCAACAATGACAGTACCCTAAAAAGACGCACCAACCTCACAGTTCATGACATATCCAAATTATTAGTTTGTTGCAAAATCCACTTATTTTCAATTCAGAGGAAAAATTTACAGACAAAAAGAAGGATTTGCAATGGGAGACCCACTATCAGCCATCATGAGCAGCTTTTTTTATGGAGGATCTGGAAAACAAAGCCATCAACACAGCACCTACACAATGCAAACCCACCCTTTGGAAGAGATGCGTGGATGACATTCTGGAGAAAATAAGGAAAGGACACACACAAGAACTCACTGACCATCTGAACAGTACAGACAGCACTGGGAACATAAAATTCACACACGAAGAGGAGGAAAATGGCACCATAGCCTTTCTGGACATGAAAATCCACCACAACAATGACGGCAGCATAAAAATCACAGTCTACAGGAAACCAACCCACACAGATCAATACCTACTATGGACATCGGAACACCCCACAGCACACAAGCTATCAGTCGTCAGGACGTTATATGAACAAGCCACCATCATCACGGACCAAGAAGACAGACAGGAGGAGGAAAACCACATAAAACATGCACTTATATGCTGCCAATATGAGAGAGATGAGATGAGATTCAACTTTATTGTCATTACACATGTATGAATACAAGGTATGGGCTATAAACAAAGGGAAACAGCAAGTCAAAAACAAAGAAAATAAACAGGATATAAGACATAGAACGAAAGCCGAAATCAAAAACAAGGACACCATAACTATACCATACATACGAGGGATCACAGAACCAATTCAAAGGATCATGAAAAAATACAAAATAAATACAGCAGTCAAACCACACAAAAAATTAAGACAGTTGTTAGTACACTCCAAGGACAGAATAGAACAAGACAAAAAATGCAATGTAATATATGAAATATCATGCAGATCATGCAACAAAACCTACATTGGAGAAACCGGAAGATCATTCACCACAAGGAAAAAAGAACACCAGAAGGAATGTGAGAAGGAAACACAAGGACGACTCACAAGATCACAAAAAGAAAAGGCAGAACAAGAAACATTAAAATCAGCAATATCAGATCACTGCAAAAGAAATAATCACATCATGGACTGGGACAACACAAAAATTATTGGATCGGAGAGCAACAGACACAAACGCTGGATCAAGGAGGCCATAGAGATCAGGAAGCGGGGAAAAGACACCATGAACCAAGATGAGGGGGGCCTTTATGCTTTCCCACACCTGGGACCACATTCTCCAGAGACCATCTGACGGCGGGAGGTGGGGCCGGCTCGGCGGATCCGACAGATCTGCTGAGCTGGCCCCGCCTACGAAAATCAGCTGATAAATGTCACCTGGCAGCAATCAGCTGACTCTTCTGACGAAGGCTGCAGTGCAGTTGAAACATGTAAAGAAAAAAAAGAAGATAAAGATATATTTCTATTTTATTTTTTGTCTTTTATATGAACAAAAGATAAATCATCCAAACAGATAATAATTGAAGGAGTTGTAGTAGTTACTGTATTTAAGTTAACGGTGGGAAGAATCTGACTGATTTTTGTCTCTGATAGATGAAATTTTATTATTGAAAAAGTTCATAAAGTCCTGACTAGTAAGCTCTAAGGGAATGCTAGGTTTGACAGCGTCCTGACTCTTTGTCAACCTGGCTACAGTGCTGAAAAGGAACCTGGGATTATTCTTGCTCTCTTCTATTAATGTGGAATAATAACTTGTTCTAGCTTTCCTAAGAGATTTTTTTTTTTTAATAAATTAAAGATGATTTCTCCAAGTTAAAAATAGATTTCATCTAATTTAGTGGAGCAACATTTTCTAATTGATAAGTCTTCTGTTTTAAGCCACAAGTTTCTGTGTTGAACCAAGCTTTCTTTTTTAAAGGGGCCACCATGTCTAGAGTCTGATGCAGAGAAGCTGTAACACTATCTACCATGCTATCAATTACAGAAGGACACAGCTGTCTATACCTTATTTCCGTTGTGTTGACACATGGCATAGAGGAAACAATCTGCATAAATTTGGTAACAGCATCATCTGAGAGGCATCGACTGTAGTAATATTTTTCGTTAGGAGCCAAATAGTCAGAAATTGTAAAATCAAAGGTTAACAGACAATGGTCTGACAGTACAGGGTTATGAGGAGACACTACAAGTTTTTCTATTTCTATGCCATTTGTCAGAACAAGGTCCAACATGTGGTGGAGATAATAGGTAGAATTTTCTACTTTCTGAGAAAACCCCATCGAGTCTAATATTGAATTAAATGCCATATTAAGGCAATCGCCAGCTACATCCACATGTATATTAAAGTCCCCTACTATAATTATTCTATCTGATTTCAGCACTAAATCCACTAAGAATTCTGCAAATTCGGCTAAAAACTCTGAGTAGGTTGATGGAGGACGATAAACTATGGCAAATAAAATTGGATTTAACCTAAAATTGCTAAAATGCCCAATACTGAGGACCAGGCCCTCAAAGGAATTATAACATGTTTTTTGCTTTACATCAACTAGTAATTTGGAATGGTAAATTGTTGCTACTCCTCCTCCATGACCAGAACTTCTGGGATTTTGACAGTTTAAATAACCAGAGGGAGTTGATTCATTTAAACCAACATAATCCTCTTGCCCTAACCAAGTCTCTGTAAGGGAAATTAAATCAATCTGATGATCAATTAACAGATCATGGACTAACAGAGACTTGGGAGTTAGAGACCTAATGTTTAACAAACCGCATTTAATTTTTAAATTATGAAGAGGAACAGAGGCCAAGTCATTAAATTTAGAGGCTTCATGTTTAATTTGAGTTTTACCAATGTTTTGTTTAATCACTTTGGGATGCTTATACATTATATTTTTATTCACTTTGGAGGCAGCAGACAACGATTCTCTGATGGGGAAGACAGGGGCTAAGTTGAGGGGTGGAGGATGAAGAGGAGCTGCAGAGAGGCGTGTAAGACTGCGACTCTGTTTCCTGGTTGCATCTCTGAGTTGTCAAGGTTTTGGAAATTTGGATAAAAATGATGCCAGATTGTTAGATAAATGAGATGCACCATCCAAAGTGGGATGGACGCTGCCTCGTCTAGTAAGACCAGGTTTTCCTCAAAATGAGTTCCAGTTGTCTCTGTAGCCCACATCGTTTGCAGGACACCACACAGACAGCCAGCGGTTGAAGGATGACAAGTGGCTGAACATGTCATCACTGGTCAGATTGAGGAGGGGCCCAGAGAATACTACAGAGGCAGACATCGTTTGGCAAAGTCTAACAACAACAACAACAACAATAATAATAATAATGCATCGGATTTATATAGCGCTTTTCATGGACACTCAAAGATGCTTTACAATGGATAGATTATTCATTCACTCTACAGACAGACATTGATAGTGATAAGCTACTCCTGCAGCCACAGCTGCTCTGGGGCAGAATGACAGAAACATGGCTGCCAGTCCACACCAACAGCCTCTGTGACCACTACCAAACATTTATATACATTCATACCCAGTGTCATGGACACTGGAGGCAAGGTGGGTAAAGTGTCTTGGCCCGGGACACAATGACAGGATATCTGGGGAGAGTGGGATTCAGTCCACCAACCCTCCAGTTATTGAATGACCTGCTCTACCTCCTGAGCCACTGCCACAAACTTTTTGACCGGACTGACCACCGGTTAGACCTGTTGACCAATGAGGTGCAGCCGTGCATTTGGCCAGTCGGAACTCTCATCTGTCAATCATTTGTTGTGGTTATGCACCATTCATGCTTCTACTTGGGTCACAGAGGAGTTATGATGTCATATTGAACACGTACCATTAGGTACGACTAAAACACTGTTGAAACAATATTTTCATGATTATTTTAACCCACACGTGACTCAGAAACTCATAGTTTTTATGGTTTACGTCCCAGTTCTTCTGTTGTGGGTTGACCTCGGGAACCTCTTCAAACATTAATTATAGCTTATTAACAGAACCGGTCTATGATAATTTCTCCTGTAATGTGTCACATCTGATCACGTACAACTGTGTATGATGGCATATGACCACGTATAACTACATACGACCACGTATGATCACATATGACTGTGTACAACCATGTATGACTACAGACGACCACGTATGATCATGTATGAATATGTACGACCATGTATGATCGCGTACGAATACGTACGACCACGTATGATCGCGTACGAATACGTACGACCACGTATGATCGCGTATGAATATGTACAACTACGTATGATCACATATGACTATGTATGACTATGGACAACCTCATATGATCACATATGAATACGTACGACTGCGTGCGATCACATATGACCATGTATGACCACATATGACTACAGACGACCACATATGATCACGTATGGCTGCACGGTGGCACAGTGGTTAGCACTGCGGCAGCACAGTTTACCCTTGGCCGGGGGATTGTGGGGATCGTGGGATTGTGGGTTCGATCCCAGCCCCCAACCAACAGTGATCTGTGTGGAGTTTGCATGTTCTCCCCGTGTTGTGTGGGTTTACTCCGGGATTTCTCCGGTTTCCTCCCACATGCCAAAAACATGCATGTTAGGTTAATTGGCTGTTCTAAATTGTCCCTAGATATTTGTTTCCTATAGGCCCTTAGAATAGAGGGTTAGTATTAATGAAAGCGCTTTGAGTGGTCTTTGTGACTAGAAAAAGCGCTATATAAGTGCAGGTTAGTTAGTTAGTTAGTTAGTATGAATACGTACGACCACATATGATCACATATGACCATGTATGACAACATATGCCTTTGGACAACCACATATGAATACGTACGACCGTGTATAATCACGTATGAATACATATGAATGTGAATGACCATGTATGACTATGGACGACCATGTATGATCACATATTCAATTCAATTCAACTTTATTTATATAGCACCATTTCACAACAACAGTCATCTCATAGCACTTTCAACTGTAGGGGGAACCCTCACAGTTGCAGAAAGACCCCAGCAATCAGGCGATCCCCTGTGAGCAGCACTTGGTGACGGTGGAGAGGAAAAACTCCCTTTTAACAGGAAGAAACCTCCAGCAGAACCAGGCTCAGGGAGGGGCAGTCATCTGCTGCGACTGGCTGGGGGGTGAGGGGATAGAGAAGATGAAAGGAACAGACATGTAGAGAGCAAACAGCACGATGGGGACCCAATCTATGGGAGAGAACAAACAAATGTTAATGACCAGCAAAAAAAATATTTCATAGAGAGTGAGGAAAGGAGTGAGGCCCAGTGCATTACTGGAGGTCCCCCGGCTGACTAAACCTATTAGCAGCATAACTAAGAGAGGGTTCAGAAACACATGATCCCTCCCTAATTGTAGGCTATATCAAAAAGGTAGGTTTTAGCCCTATTCTTAAAAACAGAGATCGAGTCTGACTCCTGAATCCAAATTGGCAGCTGGTTCCACAAGAGAGGAGCTTGATAACTGAAGGCTCTGCCTCCCATTGTACTTTTGGAGATTCTAGGTATTACAAGTAATCCTGCATTTTGGGAGCGTAGTGCTCTGTTAGGATAATACGGTAGTATCAGATCTTTTAAATAAAAAGGAGCCTGATTGTTTAGAGCTTTGTAAGTAAGAAGAAGGATTTTAAACTTAATTCTAAACTCTATGGGAAGCCAATGAAGGGAGGCCAGAACCGGAGAGATATGATCTCTCTTTCTAGTACCTGTTAAAACTCTTGCTGCAGCATTTTGGATCAGCTGAAGACTTTTTAAAGATGTTTTAGGACAGCCTGATAATAAAGAATTACAATAATCTAATCTCGAGCTAACAAAAGCGTGGATCAGCTTCTCAGCATCACTCTGAGACAAGATGCTCCTAATCTTGGCAATATTACGCAGATGATAGAAGGCAGTCTTAGAAACAAATTTAATATGTGAATTGAAGGACAGATCTTGATCAAAAATAATTCCAAGGTTCCTCACAGAGCTATTAAGAGAAAGAGTAACCGCATCCAAACTGAAAGTTTGATTTGGAAAGGAATTTCTAAGGTTTTTTGGACCAACAAGAATGACTTCAGTCTTATCTGAATTTAATAGCAGGAAATTACAAGTCATCCAAGCTTTGATTTCCTTAAGACAGGCTTCCAACTTGGCTAATTGATTACTGTCATCTGGCTTCATTGACAGGTATAATTGTGTATCATCTGCATAACAATGAAAACATATAACAACATATGACCGCATATGATCGCATATGAATATGTACAATCACGTATGACTACAGATGACCATGTATGATCACACGTGACTGTGTACGACCATGTATGACTACAGACGGCCCCGTATGATCACATATGACTACGGATGACCACATATGATTGCGTATAAATACTTACAACCCCATACAATCACATACAACAATGTATGACCACGTATGACCATGGACGACCATGTATGATCACACATTCAATTCAATTCAATTCAACTTTATTTATATAGCGCCATTTCACAACAACAGTCATCTCATAGCACTATCAACTGTAGGGGGGACCCCCACAGTTGCAGAAAGACCCCAGCAACATGAATACATATGACAGCGTATGATCACGCATGACCGTGTATGACTACATACGACTGTGAATAATCACATACGACCATGTATGACTACGTACGACCACATAGGGGGCAGCTGTGGCGCAGGTGTAGTGTGACCGTCTACTGAGTGGAGGGTCATGGGTTCGATTCCTGCTCTGTCTGCAGTCTGCATGTTGAAATGTCCTTGAGCAAGACACAACCCCCAGCAGCTCCTGGTGGCCAGGCTAGCGCCTGTGTGTGCATGGCAGCTCTGCCACCATCAGTGTGTGAATGTGTGGATAGCAGGAGCTTTAAAGCGCTTTGGTCATCCAGAGATGAGAAAAAGCGCTATATAAGTGAACGTCATTTACCATTTACCATATGATCACGCATGAATATGTACAACCACGTATGATCACATATGACCGTGTATGACTACATATAATTACGTACGACCACGTATGACTACTTACGACCACGTACGATCACATATGACCATGTATGATCACGTATGACTACTTACGACCATGTATGACTACGGACGACCACGTATAATCACGTATGAATACGTATGACCATGTACGATCACATATGACAATGTATGACCACATATGACTACAGACAACCACATATTTTCACGTAAGACTACGTACGAACACGTATGATCATGTATGAATACGTACAGCCACGTACGACCACATACAATCACATATGACATGTATGACTATAGACAACCATGTGTGTTCACGTATGAATACGTATGACCACGTATGATCACGTATGAATCTGTATGACTACGGACGACCACGTATGATCATGTATGAATATGTACAATCACACATGACTACAGATGACCATGTATAATTACATATGAATACATATGACCACCTATGATCACATATGACCAAGTATGACTACGGACAACCATGTATGTTCACATATTCAATTTTCAATTCAGCTTTATTTATATAGCGCCATATCACAACAAAAGTCATCTCATAGCACTACCAAATGCAGGGAAAACCCCACAATTGTGATATGAATATGTATGACCACATATGATCATGTATGAATACGTATGGCCATGTATGGCTACGGATGATCATGCATGAATACGTACGATCACGTATGACTACAGACGACCATGTATGATCACATATGACTGTGTATGACCACGTATGACTACGGACAACCATGTATGATCACATATGACTACGGACGACCACGTATGATCGCGTATACATAGGTACAACCACGTACAATCACATATGACCACGTATGACTACGGTCGACCATGTATGATCACATATGAATATGTATGACTGCGCATAATCGCTTATTACCATGTATGACCATGTATGACTGCGGATGACAACATATGATCAAGTATGAATATGCACGACCGCGTATGAATATGTATGACCATGTAGGATCACATACGACCATGCATGACTACGTATAATCATGTACTACCATGTATGACTACGGACGACCATGTATGATCACACATGAATACATACAACCGCATATGACCACGCATGACCATGTATAATCACATATGACCACGTACGACCACGTATGACTACTTATATTCATGTATGATAAATATCTGAGTTTTTGGTACTTTTAACAGATTGATGGACAGAAATTCTGATAACGAAGGTTGTTTAGCAGATTTATCACTTTTCTAAATTGACTCGATACAAAAGCAAAGAAAAAACAATGAAACTCCAGAAAAAATGAGCCTCAGTTACAGCTGTTGGGGTCCTGAACGGTCCTGGGTCTGGACCCTCAATACCAGTGATCTCCAGCCCAGACCATCTGCCCCCCCCCCCCCACCAATATCTCCAGCAGGTCTTTTCACTGATCCACAGTGGGTGGGAATAAATTCAGTGAAATCCCCCACTGAAGGCTGAAGGTAAAACTTTAGTGACTTTAAGATAAGGTCAGATAAGATAAGAAAAGATCAGATGAGATCAGATAAGCCTTTATTAGTCACACAACAGGGAAATTCCAGGATTGCAGCAGCAAAGAGATAGCAGTACTCAGAACAATAGCAATTAAGATAAGAAGATAAGAACTGGTTAGCCACTTAACTTTCATGAAGTGAAATGATAATTAATGAGGTCATTAAAAACACTGAGATGTTTATAAGATAAGATAAGATAAGATAAGCCTTTATTAGTCCCACAATGGGGAAATTCCAGGATTGCAACAGCACAGGGATAGCAACACTCAGAGCAATAATTTAGAAGATAAGAAAAATAAGAGCAGTGAATATACAGTACATATGTACACATAAATATATATACGCAGTGCAGAGCATTGTAGCTAGATGCAATAGACAGTATAACCGTCTACTTAGTTATCCTACATAGTATGAATATGTACCCATATATATTGTCACCCTCCGTAGCGACTGATATTGTCCTAGTTGTATACTGGAGGGGACCATTTGTGTAAGGGGACCATTGGTTCTTTATTAAAAAGAACCAATAAAATAATGGAATATTCATCATGGTGACAATGTAACAGTGAATTTCAGAGGGAGACAAACGATGATCAGAACTGAATCTGAAGCTCCAACTCATCTGTTATTAATAGACTCCTCATCAGTAATCAGATTACTCTTCAGTCAGCTGAGTGCATGTAGGAAGGGAGCGGGTCATTAAGGGTTAGCATTCACTCACACACTGACCAATCACTGCCTTCAGAGGTGATTAAGTTGATTCATTCCTACATGGAACAGGAATAATAATACTTAGTGGGGCAAAAAAGTATTTAGTCAGCCACCAATTGTACAAGTTCTCCCACTTAAAAGATGAGAGAGGTTTCCAATTTTCATCATAGGTATACCTCAACTATGAGAGACAAAATGAGAAAAAAAAATCCAGAAAATCACATTGAAGGATTTTTAAAGAATTTATTTGCAAATTATGGTGGAAATTAAGTATTTGGTCAATAACAAAAGTTCATCTCAATACTTTGTTATATACCCTTTGTTGGCAATGACAGAGGTCAAACGTTTTCTGTAAGTCTTCACAAGGTTTTCACACACTGTTGCTGGTATTTTGGCCCATTCCTCCATGCAGATCTCCTCTAGAGCAGTGATGTTTTGGGGCTGTCGCTGGGCAACACGGACTTTCAACTCCCTCCAAAGATTTTCGATGGGGTTGAGATCTGGAGACTGGCTAGGCCACTCCAGGACCTTGAAATGCTTCTTACGAAGCCACTCCTTTGTTGCCCAGGCAGTGTGTTTGGGATCATTGTCATGCTGAAAGACCCAGCCACGTTTCATCTTCAATGCTCTTGCTGATGGAAGGAGGTTTTCACTCAAAATCTCACGATACATGGCCCCATTCATTCTTTCCTTTACACGGATCAGTCGTCCTGGTCCCTTTGTAGAAAAACAGCCACAAAGCACGATGTTTCCACCCCCATGCTTCACAGTAGGTATGGTGTTCTTTCTCCTCCAAACACGACAAGTTGAGTTTTTACCAAAAAGTTCTATTTTGGTTTCATCTGACCATATGACATTCTCCCAATCCTCTTCTGGATCATCCAAATGCTCTCTAGCAAACTTCAGACGGGCCTGGACATGTACTGGCTTAAGCAGGGGGATATGTCTGGCACTGCAGGATTTGAGTCCCAGGCGGCATAGTGTGTTACTGATGGTAGCCTTTGTTGCTTTGGTCCCAGCTCTCTGCAGGTCATTCACTAGGTCCCCCGTGTGGTTCTGGGATTTTTGCTCACTGTTCTCATGATCATTTTGACCCCACGGGGTGAGCTCTTGCGTGGAGCCCCAGATGGAGGGAGATTATCAGTGGTCTTGTATGTCTTCCATTTTCTAATAATTGCTCCCACAGTTGATTTCTTCACACCAAGCTGCTTACCTATTGCAGATTCAGTCTTCCCAGCCTGGTGCAGGTCTACAATTTTGTTTCTGGTGTCCTTTGACAGCTCTTTGGTCTTGGCCATAGTGGAGTTTGGAGTCTGACTGTTTGAGGTTGTGGACAGGTGTCTTTTATACTGATAACAAGTTCAAACAGGTGCCATTAATACAGGTAACGAGTGGAGGACAGAGGAGCCTCTTAGAGAAGAAGTTACAGGTCTGTGAGAGCCAGAAATCTTGCTTGTTTGTAGCTGACCAAATACTTATTTCCACCATAAAAATAAATTCTTTAAAAATCAGACAATGTGATTTTCTGGATTTTTTTCTCTCATTTTGTCTCTTAGTTGAGGTATACCTATGATGAAAATTAGAGACCTCTCTCATCTTTTAAGTGGGAGAACTTGCACAATTGGTGGTTGACTAAATACTTTTTTGCCCCACTGTATCTACATAACAGAAACTAGTAACAGTTTAACGTGATATGGATCTTCCAGGACCTTCACACGTCTCTGTGATGACAGGTTTGTTGTTGATGGTTTCCACGTTCAGGAAGTCTTCAAACTTCATAACTGTACAAGAAAATAATGACAGTTCTTTATTTGATGCTCCCATTAAGAATCATCATCATGACTAAAATCCTGTGTTCAGTTCAGTGATTTCTGTCAGAACGTGGGTTAGGCCCTGGTCCTCACTTTATTTTCCTGTTAATTACCTCCGCCAGGCCGAAGGCCAGGAGGAGGTTATGTTTTTGCCAGCGTTTGTCTGTCTGTTTGTCTGTCTGTTTGTTTGTCTGTCTGTTGGTTAGCAAGATAACTCAAAAAGTTTTGGACGGATTTCGATGAAACTTTCAGGCCTTGTTGGAAATGGTACAAGGAAGAACTGATTAAATTTTGGGGATGATCCGGATCACCGTCTGGATACAGGAATTTTTTAAAGGATTCTTTAACATTGTGAGATACAGCCATTTTCAGCCTGTGTGCAGGGGCAATAGAGGGCGCTGGTCGTCGTGTCTGATGAACACAAACTCTGCCTTCTTCAAAGTTTTAGGCACAAAAGCACGCGGAACACTGTGGTGGGCAGGGCCCGCCAGAGTGCCTGTGTTTGCGGTACGCTGCAAAAGCTGAGACGGGCAGCTGTCTGGCGCTGGATTATTTGGCAGAAATTCCCCGGCCAGCCATAGGGGCTGCGCAAAAACCAGCTCTCTGCCGGGGAGGCTTCCAAATCCTCTTTTTTCCACGGAGCGCAAACCCAATAAAACCCACGGCAATCAATGAAACTTTCAGGCGTTGTCGGAAATGGTACAAGGAAGAACTGATTAAATTTTGGGGATGATCCGGATCACCATCTGGATACAGGAATTTTTTAAAGGATTCTTTAACATTGTGAGATACAGCCATTTTCAACATGTGTGCAGGCCCAATGGAGGGCGCTGCTCGTCGTGTCTGACGAACACAAACTCCGCCTTCTTCACTTCTTCAAAGTTTTAGGTACAAAAGCACGCGGAACACAGTGCTGGGCAGGGCTTGGCAGCGTGCCTGTGTGCCTGTGTTTGCGCTACGCTGCAAAAGCTCAGACGGGCAGCTGTCCGCCGCCGAATTATTTGGCAGAAATTCCCCGGCCAGCCATAGTAGCTGCGCAAAAAGAAGCTCTCTCCCGGGGAAGCTTCCACATCCTCTTTTGCCGCGGAGCGCAACACCAATAAAACCCACGGCAACCTGTCTACCCAATTTGCATCCGTCAGTGAAGCCCTGAGTGCTGCTTTCAGTGATCTATGAAAACGCTCGCATAACCCATTGGCCTGTGGGTTGTACGCGGTTGTGTCATGATTTCTTTTGTTTTTTCTTTTGAATTCTTGGATGGAACATGGGTGGGCAATATAAGCTGCGGATTCACCCATCACACATTTCGGATAACTTATGTTGAACTGTATAATCACAGGAGTTATTGTCTAATTTGACCTTGTTGGATTTTATTACCCCCTTTGTTATATTATTCACTTTCTTTTAACTTGTACTCTTAATCTATTTGAAATAAAGATTAATTCATTCATTCATTCAATTGCAACGCCCGCAGCCTGGGAGTTTGCAGATGCAGGAGATGGACACAACAGCAACACTTCAGTTTATTACCTCCGCCAAGGAGGTAATGCTTTTACTACTGAACCACTAATCCTATCATTGTGAATCCAATTGCTAGTCATATGTTTTCATGGTCAAGGAATCTGAAAACGTACACACAAACACTGTATGGGGGGAACTGTGGCGCTTGGCGGAGGTCTGCGCTCTCTGAGTGCTTTTCTAGTTATTTCTTGTTATCAGAACAGGGTTTCAACCCTCATCCTTGCCTTAAGTTCATTTTCTGGCTTTTTCTGTATTTATTTTTCATCATCATGGTCTTGGCTCTGTATTTAGTTCATCCCCGCTTTAAGTTTACTAGTGCATAACCTGTAGAACCAAATGTTTCTGTCTGGAACAGGGATCCCAGTCAGGCTTTCCAGGCCCAAATGTAGGCTGTGTTTGAAAGTGGAATACAGAGGTGTAGTCTCTATGTAGGCAATGACATGCTAGAGTTTGACAAATATGTATAAAAGGGAGTAAATGGCACTAAGATTTATTTGACTGTGTGAATATCAATTACAGAATACATAATTATTGAAAATGAATGGGACATCCAATATTAGTGACTGTTTCAGATCCTTGTTTATCTGTTTGTCAGATCATTTCTATTCATAATAGTGAATCTTCACTTTGGGGAATGGCAGTTGTTCACTCACCATTAGAATTATTTTAATTTCTATCACTGTTCAGTGATGAAGTTCAGTGGAATGCTGAAGTTCTTCTGTGTATTGTCAATAAACTCATGCAGTACTATAACAGGAAACCTTTACAAATATTTCAGACCCATTGTAGTGCATCAGTTTATGTTGTAGCAATATTTTGTTATTTAAAGTTTTTTTTAAAAAAAAAACTACAATCAACCAAATTAACTACAAAACACCACCATTATTATACACAGCAGAAGGACCAGTTTGACTGCAATCGTTGCATCAGTGCTTCCCATTTGTCAGTAAATACGTAACTAAAAATAATTTATTTTGTTATTTGGGCGTTTTTGTGTCCTGCATTTGGTCGTGAAGTCATTCCCGCCATTCCACTCCACAATCATGGTGGTATTAAGTTTTTAATTTTCAGATACTCGCACAGGAGGGGGGACTCGTGGTCCTTCAAAGTAGAGTGGTACCACACGGGTGAAGCAGCAGCAGGGACTCCTGTCTACCACTGACTGGGCAGGCTGGGTGTGCCTCCCCGTGATGGATCGTGGTCTGCCCAGTTGGGCCGCTGCTTCTCCCAGCATGTTCTGTGTTGATACACTGGTGTTCTTTGTCAGACCCGGTCCCCACTGACGCTCCGCCCAGTCTGCTCATGCACCTCATGTTCTCCACATATGGTGAATTATCCATTAGACCTACACAATCACAGCAACTTTATAGTATAATTTTTTAAACATTAAATCTTCAGTATTATCTTTTTCTAGTCAAAATTGTCATTTTTCACTTCCCTGTTTTGTTCAGGGAACACTGTGGTCACTGACAGGTTGTGATGAAATGTATTATCCAATTAGCACGTAGTCAATCTGCAGCCCTGCCCACACTTCTTGAAGCCAGGGCATGAAGAGACACAGAGCGGTGACAGAGCAGTGGCTGAACTTTTAGTGACAAAAATTACACATTTTGACCGAGCGACTCCATACTCAGGGATGAACTCCCCTGTAACCGCAAAGCACTTATAAAATTTGAGGTTAGTCTGATGAAAGGTTCAAGAGATATGTATGGAACAGACATACAGATGGACACAGAAATGCACACAGACAGAGCTAGGCTGCATTTATAGATAGATATTCTGGGTTTTTCTGGACTCCCTATTGTTTGTTATCATGGTCCTGGTTATGTTTGGATTATTTTTGCTTTAGTCCTGTTTGTCATCTTGATAGTCACATTCATGTTTTTTATTTTGGTCTAGGGTTTGAGTTTGATGCGTGTTTATTTTCGTCTGAGTTTTGCTTGGTTTTTGTGTTGTTGGTTTCCTGATTATTCATGGCTGTTTTGTATTTTGGTTAATTAGTGTCTGCCTGATGGATGCTGTGTCATCGTCATTACTTGGTGTTTCACACACGCTTTGGTCTCTCAGAGTCTTGTCATAATTTGGCGTGATTCCACGCTTCTGCGTACCCTGTCAGTGATTATCCTGTGTGTGATTGCTGTTCTGCTTGCCAAGCTATTATTGTTTATTTCCAGCCCTCGAGCTGTGTTTAATTTCTGTTTGTAATAAAATGTTAAGCGCTCACTTCGCAACTGAGTCCTGCTCTCTGCCCAGCCTGGGCAAAAACCATGACAGAATGAGACAGCCAGTCATGGACTCAGCGAGCAAGCCAGGCAGGAGGAGGAAGTGGAGCCCCAATAAGAAAGAGGTGGTGGCTGCGGTGGAGGATCTGGCTGCTGCTGCTCAAAGCAGCTCTTCCTCGGAGGAGGCTTGGGATTGCTGTGGGCAAGTAGTGAACTTGATGACAGCTAGACCGAGTTTGCACTCCCATCCCTGGCTTCAGAGACTGGCGCTCTCTCCGCTCCCTCGTCACCGGAGCCAGCTTTCCAGCCGCTTGTTCTCTCTCCGGCATTGCAGAGAGAGCTTCTCGGCTGCAAGCTGGCATTTGGGGCCCCTGGGTGTAAGGATGATTCGAGGAGATGCCACTTCTCTTGTTGCTCCATCCCTATACCTGCAGCTCCCAACCAGATGAACTCCGAAGCCATCCAGAGGGAGTTGTCTGGACCATCCGTGGCAGCAGACCGGGAACCCAGGCAAATTACCTTTTCATTTTTTAACACCAATAAATGATAGATCTTGCCTGGTTCCCAGTGGGAGGACTCGGTGGCGGCCGTCTGCCAGTGCTGAACTCTCATCACCCACCTCTGCCATTCTGTCTACTGCCACCTCCATCTATCCATCCTCACCTGCATCTCCCCCTTCTGTTTCTGTATTTTCTGAGTGTTTGCCAATACTGGGTGGAAACTGGATAGTCTGGGAGGAGATTGCTGTTCCAGAGGGCCCACTAGCAGCAGCTGCCTCCACACCAACACCACAGGACTCTGTGGTTTGCCGGATTGGGTTTTGCGGCGTTGGTGCCTCAGTGTCTGGTTGACGAGGAAGAACAGGAGGAGCACCGGCAGGCTGTGCTCGGCCAGACAGAGTTGTAATTGGACTACAAACTGTGGCTCCTTCCTGAGCATGTGTTGCTGCTGGGTTGGAACTAGCTGGCAATGGATGAACCAGCTCCAGTACCAGCTCCTTTTCACTCCCCAGTTCCAGTACCAGCTCCTCGGCACCTCCTAGTTCCAGTACCAGCTCCTTGGTGCCTCCCAGCTCCAGTACCTGCTCCATGGTGCCTGCCTCCCAGTTCTAGTGCTGGCTCCGCACCACCTTGTGGCTCCAGTACCAGCACCACATTGCTCCCTAGCTCCAGAACTCACCCCAGCAATAGAGTCACTGGGGTCTGCATTAGCAGTGAAGCAAGATCTAAGGCAAGTCCTATTCTTTGTATTTTTAACATCAGTTTTAGAGAGGTCTTGTCTAGTTCTTAGTGGGGGGACGCGCTTGCAGCTATCATCTTCTCCTGGGATCTCCCCACCAGGCTCCACTTCCTCTAGCCATAGTGACTCGATGTGTTTTTCTTCCTCCCTCTGCGAGGTGGCTATGTTGGTAATGGATTCCCAAGTGGCTGTGCTCGAGGTCCTCCAGCCCGAGTTGCCTGGGTTCATCATTGATCAGTGGTCATCTGGGTTCACCGCTGATCAGCCTCCTCCTGCCGTACCAGAGGTCAGTGGACCTCCTCCTGTCGTGCCAGGGGTCGGTGGACCCCCTCCTGTTGTGCCAGAGGTTGTTGAAGCTGTTGTGCCAGGTCTGGAAGCTGCCACTTAAGAGGGGGGTACTGTCAGGATGTGGCTTGGGCCCTGGTCCTTGCTGTCATGAATCGCTCCTTCAGGACAGAGAGGAAGACCCAAATGCTGAACTGCTAGTTGTGCAATTTAATAAACAAAACACAAAGTTCATACAGTGAGCAAAAACAAACTTACAACTGAGGAGTGCAGGAAAACGGTGAGATGAAAAAACACGAGAAAGCACATCGGAACAGGGAAGGGGTTCCGACGGCATACAGGATACAATGTTGACAACTATGAGGCACTGACAAGTGAGCAAACGGAAAGGCAGTCTTAAATAAGGCAGGCAATCAAACATGGCAAGTGCCATCACGTGTGGATCACATGAGTGGTCAGGAGATGGAAGTGGTTACAATCAGCTGTGAGTTATGAGGAGAGGAGACTGGGCTGACACCTTGACAGGGGCACCGCCCACAACCAGGGTAAAACCTGAAAGTTCTACTGACAGCTGCAAGAGACCTTTTTGTCGGAACAGGTCACTAATGAATCCCGTCTTATGATTGCCCCTCCCACCATTGATGTTTAAGGACCCTAATTTTATTTTCTGCATTAGGCGATAGATGTGAGGAGCACCGTGCTGTTGCCATGGAAATCATTCCATCTTTGCGCGTGTAACGGACTCGAACTAGTCAGCTACATTAAAATAACAAAATAAAATAAATCTTGGCCGATGCAGAGAAGTAGACGTCAGGCATGATCTCGATCAGTCAGTAGTCTGTTTATTTCTGAAACAGACTGGGGCAGACAATTTACACATGACACGGGAATGGGGACAAGTGCTGGCATTCCCCTTCCCAGGCTTCCAGCGTGTGAGGAACATAGCTTACAGCTACTTGGACTACGTAACTTTAGATCGTATAGTTACAGTATACCACAAGCAAAGAAAAAGTTTAGCACCAAATACATGACAGCATTACATGACAGAGTTACATGACTGATCGTTTTTTCTATTTTTTACAACAGTACATTTAACATTTTAACATACCTGAAACAGATTGGGGCAGACAATTTACACATGACACGGGAATGGGGACAAGTGCTGGCATTCCTACAGAACAATGGACTCGTTAGCGCCTACTTAACTAGCCATCAATCATCGGTATTTATGACGCTACTTTGAATATTTTACATCAGTATTGCAAACGAAAATGTAACAGAAAATCTTAAAATCAAAATTAGTACAATAACTTAAAGAAAACTACAGTAAATCAATCACATTAATCAATTTCGTTCCCTGAGGAATTACACACAACTTACCCCTTCCCAGGCTTCCAGCGTGTGAGGAAGTTCCCAGATGTGTCACACTAATTATCGCCCCATCAGAAACACTTGACATATTTACAACACGGACATTTTGGGAAGTTCATTACTGCAGGAACATATTTATTCTTAAGACTACTACATACTCCCCTCTGAACTTCACCAAAATACCACTACAAGTCAACCACCAAAAAACCACTGGATAAGTATATCCCACAGTATACTGCAACATGTACGTCACCCAATTCAAAGGGAAAGCAACTACGGAGGGCTGCGCAGACCCCCCCATAGTGTACTTGCTACAGGAGTGCCGTATACACTACCCATATCATACCAGACTAAATACCACCAGTTGACTTCACATGAATTGGAGAAAAGGAAATAAGGAGAAGAAAAAACAAAGAAAAAGAACAAATCTGTCATTCTTCAACTGGACAGAAGGCCTATGTGGTGTGTGTGTGTGTGTGTGTGTGTGTGTGTGTGTGTGTGTGTGTGTGTGTGTCTTCCCCTACGGCATCAGTGCCCTAGCCAAACTAAGAACTGAACTGTTTGAGCGTTGAGTATACTGCTGGGCCATGTTCTGAATCAGCCGATTCACTGGTTTAACTACCCTCCCTAACCTGGTTCTCACTGCGCCCACTGTACTACTAGGGGAACTCCCAATGCTGGAAGGCGGCATGGACACTTCACATCTTTGGTCACCACAAAAACTGGCAGATAGACAGGGCATTTCTGAAAGATCATTGGTCAACTGAACAGTCTCCGCTGTGTTCAACTGCACGGGCAGGTCAAAATCTTGTGTGCATGAAGCCTCTTGTAGCTGATTGGAGGCAGAGGCCCCTGCCACCCAACTGGCTGTCCAAGCAGTCCTGTCGATCTCTGATGCAGCAACATGTGAATCAAGATCATCACCTGACTCATACGACTCACTCAGGGTCACTTCATGAGCAGCACTGTCCATTTCAATTGGCAGAAAGTTGACCAAGAGAAGCAGATTGCGGTGAACAACCCTTTCTTGCCCATTGGTTGTGTTCCTGACACGGTAAGTATGGCACCTAGGGTCGGCAGAGACGACGACATACGGGGTGGACCCCCACTTGTCTGCTAATTTCCTGCGCCCCCGTTCACCCTTGTTTGCCAACAAGACTCGATCACCTTCCACAATGTCACGTCCTTTAGTTCTCCTATTGTACAAGTCTGCTTGACGTTCCTGGCTTGAAAGAGCGTTGGCCTGAGCAGCTGACAGAGCCTCCTTCAGATCTTGTCTCATCCTAGCAACATACTGGTCATAGTCCACAGTGTCACAGTTCTTTACAGCATTCTGAAACATGACATCCACCGGTAGACGTGGCACTCTGCCATACATTAAAAAGAATGGCGCGTAACCGGTGGATTCGTGTGCAGTGCAGTTGTAAGCAAACGCTAGAGTCTGTAGCATCTGCGGCCATTTCTGCTTTGCTCTAGGGGGAAGGGTTCTTATCATGCTCCCCAAAGTTCTATTGAACCGTTCAACGTTCCCATTCCCCATGGGGTGATAGGCAGTAGTTCGGGACTTTTTGACCCCAGCAACTTGCAACAATTCCCTGATCAGCTCACTTTCAAAATTGGCACCCTGGTCTGAGTGAATTCTGTCAGGGAACCCATACACACAAAAGTATTTGTCCCAGAGCTGGCGGGCAACTTGTTTTGCAGATTGGTCACGGCAGGGGTAGGCATGGGCCATTTTAGTAAAATGGTCAGTGACCACTAGCACATCCACACTTTTCCCACTGTTGTCCTCCGCGGACCAAAAATCAATGCACACAAGTTCTAATGGGCGTGGTCTTAATGCTTTCAAGGGGCGCTCTGGCTTCCGGTTCAGGAGTCTTACTGACCACACAACGCTTGCATGTTTTCACATATTCACGGACATCCCGTTCCATGTCAGTCCAGAAGAACCTCTGCCTTGCCAAGTATAAAGTTCTCTGCTGGCCCTGGTGGCCTGCGTCATCATGGATGCCTTGCAGCACTCGCTGAACCAATGAAGCTGGAACAACATACTGGTGTCTTTTCTTGCCAGTCAGTGGATCTTTGCTCACCCTGTACAGTAGCCCATCTAACATCTTGAGTTTGTCCCACTGCTTCAACATTCTCAAGACGTCATCTGTCTCGTGAGGCCTTTCTCTTCGCGACGGTCGTCTCCCGCGTGTCACAAAAGAGATGACTCTGGAGAGGCAGGCATCTTGCTGCTGCTGGCCTTGCAACTCCTGAATGGAAAACACAGGTAAGGGGTTCTGACCACAGGCAGCCAGCTGCTGCACGTCCTGGACAAGCCAACACGAGGCTCTCTCAGCTGATCCCATCTCCCACTCAGCATGACCCTCGAACACGGCCTTCACTTTTTCGCTGTCGAGTGAGGAACGCCCCAGCCTGGAGACTTGCGAGAGACAACTGACCTCCTGGTGGTTGGCACTCAGTCTAAAGACTTCCTGTATCATATTGTCCTTAATCAGCTGTGCTTCTTCCAGCAGCGCTCCGTATGGCTCAGACACAAGCCTCTTGCTGACACAGCCCTGAACGAAAGGCTGCCTGCTGAGGGCGTCCGCCACAATGTTTTTCTTGCCAGGAATATACTTGATACTGAAGTTGTACGGGGCTAACTTCGCAACCCATCTCTGTTCGCATGCGTCCAACTTCGGCTTAGTCAGTATATATGTCAATGGATTATTATCCGTCCAGACAATGAACTCATGCCCTTTTAACCAATGACTAAATTTGTCACAGACTGCCCACTTAAGGGCCAAGAACTCCAGATGCGCTGGGTACTTGGTCTGGGATTGCGTCAGAGACTTGCTTGCGAAAGCAATCGGACGGGCCTTGTTCTCCCCTTCCGGGACTTGAGAGATGACTGCCCCTAACCCATCTAATGACGCATCAGTGGACAGGATAAGGGGACGGCTGAAATCTGGATGAGCTAAGACGACTGACTCGAGTAGGGCCAACTTCAGTTGTTCAAAAGATTTCTGTTGGTCACTTGTCCAGTCACTTGGCTTGAGTTTCTTAAAGGCCACATGCCTTGTCTGGCCTTTACTCTTCTTTGGCGTTGCAGTGAGGGCAAAGAGAGGCTTAGCAATGCTAGAGCAATTCTGAATGAAGCGCTGATAATACATGACCATGCCCAAAAAGGACTTTATTTTTCTTGGGGATGGGGTCACGCCATCTTCATGCATTAGTGCTTGTTCAGTCATGGCAGCAATTGCTTGTACTTTCTCCGGATCAGTCGCTACTCCACTCTCGTCAACGACGTGGCCCAGAAACTTCACACTGCGCTGAAGAAAATGGCACTTTTTGGGCGCAAGCTTTAATCCGTGCGCACTCAGCCTGCTGAACACTACATCGAGCCGCCTCAGTGCCTCACCTTCGTTCGGCGCGAAAACCAAGAGGTCATCTAAATAACACAACAGAGTCAAAAAAATTCTGGTCGCCAAAGATGTTTGTCATGAGGCGCATAAAGCTGGCTGGCCCATTACATAGCCCCTGAGGCATGTGATTGAACTCATGCAGCCCCATGGGCGTGGTAAAGGCAGTCAGTTTCTTATCCTCTTCACACATGGGGATATTGTAATATCCTGATGTTAAGTCCATGGTGCTGAAGAACGCACTCCCCCCAAGAGCAGCCAGGCAATCCGCCTATGAGGCAATGGGTGGGCATCTTTGATAGTCCTGGAATTCAGCCATCTGTAATCCACACAAACCCTCAGATCACCGTTCTTCTTCCATACGAGTACCAGGGGTGACGCCCACTCACTGGAAGACTTACGGATGATTTCTTTTTCCTCCATCTCAGACAGCACCTGTCTCAGCTTTTGGTAATGACCAGGTGGGACACGTCGATACGGGAGTCTGAATGGCCGAGGATCAGTCAGGTGGATCCGATGAACAAAACCGGTGGCCTCACCGCAGTCCAACTTGTTCCTAGAAAATAGGCTCTCATATTTCCGTATCAAGTCGAACAACTGGCCTTTCCAATAATCTGTAACATCACATGAATCAATGTCGAGGTCACTCAATCCGAGTCGATTCAGAGCATCACTGAAATCAGGGGTAGAGGAGGATGAGTCAGCATCATGTAGGCTCTGGCTGTTCACCAGAAGGTCATTTGGGGGGGGTTTGGAAGTGGGTACATCCAGGTCTTCCAACGCAACACACGGGAACACATCAGCTAACTTAGTGTTTCGCTTCAATGTAATTTGTTTGTCACTTGGATTGATCACTTTAATAGGTACCCATCTGTCCCCTGACATTGTAGCGACAGCCCTCCCCACCATGATACCCTTCGTGTGTGTGTTGGAACTTGGAGCGTCAACGAGAATAGCGCTCCCTGCTGAAACAGGTGAGTTGGCTGGGAGCTACCCCACACAAGGTGTTCATGATGTGGCAGCAGTGTTACGGCTTGCGTCAGCTTGGCTGTACCTATCATGTCAGGAATCACATTCCCCCTCCATCTGTTAATTCCAGATAACATGTTAAGAAAATGTTCAACCCCTGGGTCCTGCCTCAAATCCTCCACCATCATCCCTGTCCCCAAGAAGCCTCGGATCACTGGACTTAATGACTACAGACCTGTAGCGCTCACCTCTGTAGTCATGAAGTCCTTTGAGCGCCTGGTCCTGTCCCACCTCAAGTCCATCACCACCCCTCTCCTGGACCCGCTGCAGTTTGCCTACCGAGCCAACAGGTCTGTAGACGACGCAGTCAACCTGGCCCTCCACTCCATCCTGCAGCACCTGGACTCCCCGGGAACCTACGCCAGGATCCTGTTTGTGGACTTCAGCTCCGCATTCAACACCATCCGCCCCGCTCTGCTCCGGGACAAGCTGTCCCTGCTCAACGTGCCTGACTCCCTCTGCAGGTGGATCATCGACTTCCTGACGGACCGGAGGCAGCATGTGCGGCTGGGAAAGACTGTCTCAGACTATACTAGCATCAGCACCGGATCACCCCAGGGCTGTGTACTTTCCCCCCTACTCTTCTCCCTTTACACCAACTCCTGCACCTCCAGCCACCAGTCTGTCAAGTTGATCAAGTTTGCGGATGCCACCACCCTCATCGGGCTCATCTCCAACGGCGACGAGTCCGCCTACAGGAGAGAGGTTGCCCAGCTGGCGTCCTGGTGCAGCAATAACAACCTGCAGCTGAACGCTCTGAAGACAGTGGAGATGATTGTAGACTTCAGGAAAGTCTCTACTCCTCTGCCCCCCCTCACCCTCTCAGGCTCTCCCATCACCACTGCTGATTCCTTCCGCTTCCTAGGCACTACCATCACCAGGGACCTCAAAAGAGATGAGATTTCGGTGTTGCTGTTGGACTCAAATCTGGACTACCTTTGTCTCTCAGAAAGCTGGCTACACAGTAACATAGACACTAATATGATCGATATTGTGGGCTACCAGTGTTTTAGAAAAGACAGGCAGGTAGGGAGGGGAGGAGGTG
Source organism: Pholidichthys leucotaenia (assembly GCA_020510985.1). Classification (NCBI taxonomy): domain Eukaryota; kingdom Metazoa; phylum Chordata; class Actinopteri; order Cichliformes; family Pholidichthyidae; genus Pholidichthys; species Pholidichthys leucotaenia. Next base: position 843,328 of record CM035850.1, read on the forward strand.
TTTTAATTTACATCAAAGAGAAATATAAATGTCAACTGGTTGATTTGAATACTTCACTTGAATGTTTAGCTGTTAATGTATGTCTCTCTCCGGTAATGAATTTCAACATTGCAGTAGTGTACAACCCACCGTCACACAACTCTTTCTTTTATAATGAATTAAGTGATCTGGTTAAACAACTTGAGAAGAACAGAGAAACAATAATTCATGGTGACTTTAATATCAACTGGTCTGATAAAAAAGACAAACAAAAACTGAAAAGCCTCATGACTAAATTTAATTACCAGCAAATCATCAAAGGACCCACCAGGATAACCAAACAATCCAGAACACTTATTGACATGGTATTTACTAATAAACCAGAACGAATAACCAGAACCTATAATCTTGTAACTGGTCTCTCAGATCATAACATGGTTCTTGCTGTCAGGAAACTTACTAAAAAGCGACTACAGTATTTTGGGGGAGTCGATATTGACAAATCAAATTTTATTATCCCCAAATCAAAAAATGAGGAGTTTGAACATTACTTAGAGAATCAAAATTGGGAGCAGCTCATGACAACATGTGAAGTAGATGATTGTTGTAATTTTATAACTGCAACAATCACAAAGTCTATAGAAAAATTTTCAAAGCAAATTAAAAGTAGACAACAGAAGATTAGCCTACCATGGTTAAATAATGAAATAAGAAAACTTATGAAGAGGCGAGACTATGCACTGAAAACATCACTAACCTCCAAACTACAAAATGATCACCTTGTGCACAAAAGTTTAAGAAATAAAGTGGTACATGAGCTGCGAAAATCAAAAATATCTTATTACAATAAACTGATAGATCATGCAAAGGGTAACAACAGTTCCCTATGGAGGCATTTAAATAACTTAACTAATAAAAAAAACGATCAGAAGGGGGTAAAGGAACTTAGAATCAATGGCAAGACCGTCAGTGACAAGGCTACTTTGGCAAATGAATTTAATTCACACTTTGTGGGCTCTGTGGAAGACTTAACAAAAATTTTTGTGCTGCCAAATGTGCTCAACAACACAAATTCCATATTTCCAACAGATACTTTTCACATCGATGAGGTAAATGAGAAGTTAATTGCTGGTATTGTTAAAACACTGTCAAACTCAAAAACTAATGATATCTACAATATGAGCACCTCCTTTCTCAAAATGCACAGCAAAATATTAATCAAACCACTGACTCATCTCATTAATCTCTCCATTAGGTCTAGTACATTTCCATCTGGCTGGAAAAAAGCTGTCGTCATACCAGTTCATAAATCAGGCAGTAAAGACGATATATGCAATTACCGCCCAATCTCTATCTTACCAGTCCTATCTAAGGTTCTTGAAAAAGTTGTAGCTACACAGCTGATAGACTACTTACAAGACAGTCATCTTCTTCATCCACATCAATTTGGTTTTAGACCAGGATACTCAACAGAAACAGCAAATTGTTGCCTTATTGAAAACGTCAAACAGTTCTTGGACAGGGGTAATGTGGTAGGAGCTGTTTTTCTAGATCTCAAAAAGGCTTTCGATACTGTAAACCACAGTTTGCTTTTATCCAAAATGGTATCTTTTAACTTCTCCCCAAATACATTAGAATGGTTTGCATCTTATCTCCAGAATAGAGAACAGTGTGTAAAAGTTCACCAGGATAAATCCTCATTTTTAAACAACCGCATGGGTATCCCACAAGGGTCCATTCTTGGTCCTTTACTTTTCAGCATTTTTATTAATGACTTGCCGTTACACTGCTCAGCTGCAACATGCCAACTTTATGCAGATGATGCAGTTATTTACACAGCTGCCAAGACTCCAGCACAGGCTGCAGATGTACTGTCTACAAGTATGGTTGATGTCCAAGAGTGGCTCCTCAAGAACCATCTATTGCTGAACCTTCAGAAAACAGTCTCAATGTGCTTTTCAATCAAAAAATATAACCTGCAATATTTTAAAGTTAATATACATGATCATGACATCAGTTTAGCTACAGAATTCAAATACCTTGGCATTGTACTAGATCCTCAACTCAAATTTAATCTTCATATAAAGAAAATTTCAAAAACAGTAAAAAAAAATCTGAACTGCTTTAAATTAATTAGATATTACATACCTTACGAAGCAGCTGCACTGTATATGCATTCTATGGTTTTTTCTCATATATCATACTGTTTGACAGTCTGGGCTCAAGCAGCTCCTTCCACAATAAGACATATAGGTTCATTATATAATCAAACCCTAAAAATCTTGGACAAAAAGCCCATTAGGTGGCATCACTGTAATGTTTTAAAAAAATACAACCTATTGAGTTTTGAGAGCTTCATTGACCTCTGTCTTCTGAAATTAACGTTCAAATGTTTCCATAAATCAGCACCCGAGCCACTTGCTGGTTTCGTCCAAAGACAGGACAGCAGCAGAGCCACCAGGAGTTCTGTTAACAATAACTGTAAAATATTCCACCGCAGAACCACATTTGGACAAACAGCTTTCTCTATAAAGGGCAGTCACATCTGGAACACAATGCCAAATGAAATTAAAATAATAACGGACTTTAAAACATTCACTAAAAATGTTAAAAACTGGCTGAAAAATAAACAAGAATGTACTCATGTATGAATTATTTGTCTGCAAAGTGAGAGTGAATGAAGGGAAGGAATAAATGTGTTTGTTTATAGTGAGTGACGGAGGGAGGGAGGCCTGAAATAGGCAAATGTGAGTTATGTTATATGTGTTAAATGTGAGTCAGGCTGTTATATTTGTGTATTTATAATATTTATAATATTTATGTTAAATGTGAGTCAGGCTGTTATATTTGTGTATTTATAATATTTATAATATTTATAATTGTGTATTTATAATTTTTCTGCATTGATGTATGTGGTTATTGTGTATATTTTTTATCTTGATTCTTTTTTCTAAAGCCCATCCAGGGACAAGAGTTGCAAATTAGCTAATAGCTATACACTCTATGTGCAACACATCAGATTGATTGTCTTTGATTAATTGTCTATGTTTATTGCACTGTCCCTGTCAAATAAACTAATCTACTACTACAAATGGGAGCTGACCATCAGCTCACTCATCAAAAAAGCCCAGCAGAGGATGTTCTTCCTGCGGCAGCTGAGGAAGCTCAAGCTACCCACCAAGATGTTAGTGCAGTTCTACACAGCCATCATCGAGTCCATCCTCACCACCTCCATAACCGTGTGGTACGCAGGAGCCACTGCCAGGGACAGACTAAGGCTGCAGCGCGTCGTGCGCACTGCTGAGAAGGTGATCGGCTGCAAGCTCCCATCTCTCCTGGATCTGTACATCTCCAGGACCCGGAGGCGTGCTGGCCGGATCATAGCCGATCCCTCACACCCTGGTCACGTACTGTTTGCCCCCCTCCCCTCTGGTAGAAGACTTCGGTCCATCCAGACTAAAACCTCCCGTCACATGAACAACTTCTTCCCCTCTGCCATCAGACTGCTGAATACTAAGTGACTTATTGACTCTCGTGCACCATGTACAGCAGCTCAACCAGACTCATGTCAATCATCACTGTTTTCTTCCTGCATTACCGACTGCACTATATAGTTCTCCACAGTATCTGCTGCTGGCTAATATATATTTTAACTGTTGACCAGTATCACTTAATCTTATCCTACACTTTATTACATGTATAGTTTATTTCTTATCTTATCATGTTTAATGTTGCAGCATTGTACCGAGACAAATTCCTAGTTCGTGTACTACATGAACAATGGCAATAAATCTGATTCTGATTCTGATTCTGGGTCATTCGTTGATTCAGGCTTCTCAATCACTTTCCAGTAACTGGAGTTTTGTTTGAGGTGATGAATCAAGTGCTTTATCACGTTGGAGCCCAGGATCATTTCGTCACACTGACCTGGCACGACCAGTGTGGGAACACTCACATCCTGTCCATACACAGTCATCTCCAGCTGATAAATGCACTTCGGCTTCACTTGAACCCCACCACACCCCACCAGTACCATGCCTGTGTCTGCAGTAATGCTCTCAGCACATAAGCCTACACTACGTAGTTTCTGTTCGGCCTCTTCATTCATTGTGCAGGCCATGGACCCACTGTCAATTAATGCATGCAACAAAACTTGGTTCTTCACTGAGACGTCAGTATAAAAGAGACTATCGGAATTTGCTAATTTGTGCACATTTTGATAAACAATCTTATTTCCAGCAGGAGCACACTTGCATTTTTCTTCATAAGTAGATTGCACATCATCTTCAAAACTGAGGGACTGACTAAATGCACCCACATCGTCCCCTCCCACATGTGGGTGGCCTAGTTTCCCTGAACAGGCGCAGTGGTATTGGGCATTGCTGTCCTGCGCTTGGAGCAGTCCTTTTTTTGATGTCCAGTTTCAAAGCAAGCAAAGCATCGCTTTTCTCTCATGCAGTGCGATCTTGTAGAGTGGGTGCTGTCGCCACAGACGCGGCAGGGAGTGACTCGAACCCACTGGGCTGGTTGTGCAACACCCGGTGCTGTGGCCTGGTTTGTCTTCTCCAGCACCCTCTCCAGCATACACAGGACACGCTCAAACGCACCCCCCTCCGCACTGGAGGACTCGCTGAATCTGGACGGGCTAGACGCACTAGGCTCACCAACACTCACTTCCTCCTTAACGTCTGGCATGGAGTAAGCGACAGCCGCAGTCACCTTAGATGGTTTAACTTCCGCTGGCTTCCTCTTGGACAGGAACTCCCTCTGATACTCATCGATCGCTTCCTGCACCTCTGTCAAAGACCACTTGCTCATAGGTTTACTCTTAAATACACTGGACAGCTCAGGATCATTGCAGTTCCTAATAAACATCATGGATATTTCAGCATTCATGTTCTCCAATTTCCTGCCTTGCTTTTTCAGGAGACGATCTGCCTGCTCTGCTGCTGTATTCAAGCGCACCCAATAATCCACTGGATTCTCACCCCCACTGGGCTGAGTGGCATAAAAATCAGCCAACGGTAAGCATGATGCAGGGGACTCACTGAAATACTTCCGCAGGATATCATAGATCATGTCTGGCTGGACTGCATGGTCTGGGGTTAAGCTACTCCTTATTCCCACTTTAACTATTTTCTTGGCCTTTCCCATCAGATGACTCAGGATCTCATCAACTTGATCCAAAGTGGGGAATTTCTTTTTGCGTAAATACATTTCCATCAGCTCTATCCATTCCTGTACTGAGCATTTATCAGACCCCTCCCCTCTGAACACAGCAGGCTCACGAACATCTGACTTGACTACCACATTGACATTGGTGAGATCAAGAGTGCCACTGATGTTACTAGATTGTTCATGCCTGTCTGGCGCCATTCGAGAGACTGGGTCACATGACTGTGTGACAGGCTGAGTAGAAGGTAACAGCCGACTGGCTATGGAATCTCCAAGTTGATTCCCTAATTCAGTAATTAGATCACGCAGCTCAGCTGAGGGGTCATTGCTACCAGGAGGAAACATGGGCGTGGAGGATGCGGGCCCTACCTCACATGCCTGTGCTGGTAAATCCCCCTCCCCATCACTGATATGTGGCTGTGGTGTCTGTACAACATAAGTAGCCCCCACTGGGTGTGTATGCATAGTACCACCCTCTCCCACCATGTCAGTGAAAGTTAACTGTTTAACTCCCCCACCCCTCAACAAAAAAAGACCCCTGCCTCTACCTGCCCCAGCTACAGGGGTGTGAGAATAAAGGCTATGAGACATATCACCATCCATTACTAAAAACTAGCTCAATTAAATGGTAATAAACACAAAAAAGAAATTTCAAAACAGGCTACTCTGATATAACACACATAAAATAAAATTCAAAGCCAGATAATACTGAATGAGCTTCTGTCAAAAACCTTAAGTAACCGAAGGATGCGTTGTGTTGATGAAGACTGGACTCTCCTTGCGAACCTCCACTCAGCAGGCAGCTGGACCCCGGAGATCAGCTGTGGCTGATCAGAAGAATCCTTGAAAGGTCACGGCACCAGTTTATGTAACGGACTCGAACTAGTCAGCTACATTAAAATAACAAAATAAAATAAATCTTGGCTGATGCAGAGAAGTAGACGTCAGGCAGGATCTCGATCAGTCAGTAGTCTGTTTATTTCTGAAACAGATTGGGGCAGACAATTTACACATGACACGGGAATGGGGACAAGTGCTGGCATTCCCCTTCCCAGGCTTCCAGCGTGTGAGAAACATAGCTTACAGCTACTTGGACTACATAACTTTAGATCGTATAGTTACAGTATACCACAAGCAAAGAAAAAGTTTAGCACCAAATACATGACAGCATTACATGACAGAGTTACATGACTGATCGTTTTTTCTATTTTTTACAACAGTACATTTAACATTTTAACATACCTGAAACAGATTGGGGCAGACAATTTACACATGACACGGGAATGGGGACAAGTGCTGGCATTCCTACAGAACAATGGACTCGTTAGCGCCTACTTAACTAGCCATCAATCATCGGTATTTATGATGCTACTTTGAATATTTTACATCAGTATTGCAAACGAAAATGTAACAGAAAATCTTACAATCAAAATTAGTACAATAACTTAAAGAAAACTACAGTAAATCAATCACATTAATCAATTTCGTTCCCTGAGGAATTACACACAACTTACCCCTTCCCAGGCTTCCAGCGTGTGAGGAAGTTCCCAGATGTGTCACACTAATTATCGCCCCGTCAGAAACACTTGACATATTTACAACACGGACATTTTGGGAAGTTCATTACTGCAGGAACATATTTATTCTTAAGACTACTACACGCGCTTGGCCTTTTGTCCCCCTGCTGATTTACGCAGGGCTGTGAGGTGCTTCTTCAGGCGCGTTTTCTTTCATCCAGGAGGTCAACACCAACCTGCTTCTTCAGTACATTAACAGACCGAATGAATTTGTCAGTGTCACTGAAGTAATCAGCGACGTTAACGGCCCTGTTATTATAGGTTTCATCCAGGAAAGCATTTATTTCTTCCAGTGAATACAAACCCGCATTGGTATTGCAAGTTGCCCCAATAGACTCATTGTTAACAGACACAGCATCAGAATCACACTCCATTACCTCGTCAGCACAACTCTGCTGACTGTTGGATTCAGCTGGCACATCAGCTGGGGCAGCTGTTCCATCTTCAGCCACGTGTTCCGGGGTGGCGCCTATATCCATCCAGCAGGGTCCGCATCCGTAAAGGAGGCGTTGTGCAGTTCGAAGCCTGAAGCAGGCGATCTTGGAGTGTATGTCCACCAGGCCCTGTCCCCCCTCGGCCACAGGTAGGTAGAGAACAGGCGCACGGACCCAGTGCCGACCAGACCAAAAGAAGCCCACGATGATCCTCTGAACCTCCTCCACGAGGCTCCTGGGCGGTGTCAAAGCAACAAGCCTATGCCAAAGAGCCGAGGCGACCGGATTATTGGCGACCAGAACCCTGCCCCTATATGACAGCTGTGGTAGCAACCATTTCCATTTTGAAAAGCGAGCACACACCTTGTCCTTAACACCCTCCCAGTTCTTTCGTTCAAATGCCTCCGAACCCAGAAAAACCCCCAACACTTTGAGACCGGCCGTCCCCCACTGAAGACCGCCGGGTAGGCGAGGGACGTCTTGACGCGACCACTGGCCCACCAATAGACCCTCACTCTTGGCCCAATTCACCCAGGCAGAAGATGCCCTTTCATAAACTGACAAAGTGTCCACCAGACGCTGCACATCCCCGTGGGAGGTGATGAAAACGGTGACGTCATCCGCATAAGCAGACAAGACGATCGGGCGGCAACAGCTTGATGACCCCAGCAGAGTGAGAGAGAGAGAGAGAGAGAGAGAGAGAGAGAGAGTTTTTAAAAATCCCTTTATTGTACAATTCAAAAATGTAAGATCACCAATATCATTCCACCAATTGTCTCACATTTCAAAAGTGCAAACATAACTCATCCCCCTCTCCCACAGAACACAAAATATTCCCTACAGTCCATCGATTGGTGAATACCTCCAAATTGTCCACCATGTTATAGTAAGAGTACTCCACCTGGGGTCTGACTTTTAACAAGGCCTTGAAAACAAACACAGGATCCACATTGCCAGTGTTAGTAGTCCAATTTTTCCTTGTCAGCCAGATGGCAAGTTTAGCAGTACCAGATAGGAAGTTCATCAAAGTGTGCAGAGAGAAAGAGAGAGAGAGAGAACCAGTAAAACACAAATATAATACGATAATTACAATGAAGACAAATAAAGACTGAAGGAAAAATACAAGTAACCCCAAAAATATAAATAACAAAACTACAATGAACGTAAACAGGAAAATAAGTCATACTTAAGAAACAATACAAGACGTGTGAAAACAAACCAAGGATAAAATAACAACTAGAACTCAGAAAATACAACAACTATACAAATATGGAAAACGGCAATGAGACTGAGCACTGCAGAGTCCCCTGTGCTCAGATTGTGACACTCGCTTAATTTTCCTGTTAATTATTTCTTGCTTTCAGGACAGGGTCTCAACCCACATCCTCGCTTTAAATTCATTTTCTTGGTTTTTCTATATTTATTTTTCATCATCAAGGTGTTGGCTCTGTATTTAGTTCATCACCACTTTAAGTTTATATTCTGGGTTTTTCTGTATTCACTGTTGCTTATCATGGTCCTGGTTGTGTTTGGCTTATTCTTGCTTTTGTCATGTGTGGAACTGGTGTTTTAGCTCCGCCCATGACTTGTGGCCCTAGCTTCTGATTTTGTTAATTGGTTCCAGCTGGCAGGTTGAGCCCTGAGCTTTGGCTCTCGCCAGTCTACGGCCCCACCCCTATCTCTACCAGACACACCAGTTATTATTTTCTCATTTGTTCCTGCACACACACACACACACACACACACACACACACACACACACACACACACACACACACACACACACACACACACACACACTCGCACACACATTTCCATTCTTATTCGCACATGTGCACACATTTTCACCATCACTCAATCATTCATCAGTTGCCCCCACACCTGCATCCATTTGCCACTCATTAGTCTATGAGGGTATTTATGCGTGACAGTGTGATTGCTCAGTGCGACGGCAACCAGTCAGTTTTATCCATGAGAATCTTTTCCAATCTACTGGGTTAGTTGTCTACAATTGATGTCCAGGTTCTGCTCCCTTTTGGCCCTTTCCCCTTGGACTTTTCGCAATGTTGTTTCCCAGAGCCCAGCTGTGCTCCGACACTCAGTGTAAGTCTTTCTCTTTTGGGGTTATGTTTTCCTTCCCTCTGCAGCTGATTTTTCCCTGAGATACGACGTATCTCTTCCTCTCGCCTACGGAGTCATTCCCCCGTACATCTATTGCCTAACCGTATGACTGTTTTTCATGGACACTTGTATGACTATATTTCTGTTCAATAAACCACACGCTGCACTTGTAATTGGGCTCTTGTTTACTCATTGGTTTGCTGCATGATTTATGCAGCAGACATGACAGTTTTCCATCATCACTTTGAGCCCAGCAGTGAAGTGTGTGTGTTTTTTTCCACCTGTTTGTGCCTTTTTCACTCACCTGTTCTGGGAAGCAATCATGGCTCCGGCAGGTGAGGTAGTTTGGAGTAGAGGATGGAGCCGTGTGGAGCTGAAGAGTGTGGCGGTGATGAAAGGCTTGACAGCCAACGCTTGGAACTGTTTTTCCCAAGAAGACGCATTGTTTTGCTGGGGTGGAGTCGTCAACCAGTTGGAGCTCCGACCCAGCGTGCATTTCCATCCCCGGGTGCTCGCTCTCAACCTGCCCCTGCTGCCGTCTCTATTTGTAGCCACCTTGTCAACAGCTCCAGCCGAACCAGCTTCTCCATGTCAGTCGCCTGGTCAATGGCGGCGACAACGTTGTCGTACCCAACGTTGTCGGCTGCACGGTGGCGCAGTGGTTTAGCACTGTGGCAGCACAGTTTTACCCTCGGCCGGGGGACCGCGGGGATCATGAGATCGTGGGGTCGATCCCAGCCCCCGACCAACAGTGAACTGTGTGGAGTTTGCATGTTCTCCCCGTGTTGCGCGGGTTTACTCCGGGATTTCTCCGGTTTCCTCCCGCACACCAAAAACATGTAGGTTTAGGGCGCTCGCGCACGCAGCGACCAGCAGCCGGTGGCTTGTCACCAGACTGCAAACCAAGTCTACCTACGGGTACAAATAAGTAACAAAAAAAAAAAAAAAAAAAAAAAAAAAAAAAGTACCCAGGGTCCCCGGATGGATCACTCAGCTGCCTTGGCAGCCATTTCCCTGGCACCGACTCTGGCCAATCCCGTAGTGCAGCCTTCCCCGGTGCCTCCTCTCACTGCCAGGGGACACTCGTTTTCCTCACCAGCGACTCCCGTTCCTGTAGCCATAGAGGTGGCTCTCCTACAGCCCTCCGGGAGAGTGAGATCCATCTTGGACACGGAGAGGGATGACAAAACGACTCCTGCAGCAGACAACATTGCCTGCCAGGATAACAGGCAAGTGCAGTTAACCTCTACTCAAACTAATCATGTTGTGTCTTGCTTGCATCCTGGTAGAGAGGCTCAGGGTGTGCAGTCCCCTGAGTGCTCTTCACCTGCTCCATCCATCTTCTACCGCTTTTCCAGAGGTCCGGGTCGTGGAGGCAGCAGTTCAAGCAGAGAAGCCCAGACTTCCCTCTCCCCAGCCACCTGCTCCAGCTCTTCAGAGAGGATACCAAGGCATTCCCAGACCAGCTGGGAGACATAGTCTTTCCACCGAGTCCTGGGTCTGCCCCGGGGTCTCCTCCCAGTGGGACGTGCCTGAAACACCTCAAGTGGGAGGCGTCCAGGAGGCATCCTAATCAGATGCCCATACCACCTCAACTGACTCCTTTCAATGTGGAGGAGCAGCGGTTCTACTCTGAGCCTCTCCCGGATGACTGAGCTCCTCACCCTGTCTCTGAGGGGGAGTCCAGCAATCCTACGGAGAAAGCTCATTTCAGCCGCTTGTATCCGTGATCTTGTTCTTTCAGTCATTACCCAAAGTTCGTGACCATAGGTGAGAGTAGGAACTTAGATTGACTGGTAAATCGACAGCTTTGCCTTAGAACTAAGCTCTCTCTTCACCACAACAGACCGGTACAACGTCCGCATCATTGCAGATGCTGCTCCAATCCATCTGTCAATCTCTCGCTCCATTTTCCCCTCACTCGTGAACAAGACCCCAAGATACTTAAACTCCTCCACTTGGGGCAGGAGCCTGTCCCCAACCCGGAGAAGACAATCCACCCTTTTCCGGCTGAGGACCATGCACTTGGACTTGGAGGTGCTGATTCTCATCCCAGCCGCTTCACACTCAGTGGCAAACTGTCCCAGCAAGAGCTGTAGATCATTGCTGGATGAAGCCAACAGGAACACATCAGCTGCAAACAACAGAGATGAAATCCTGTGGTCACCAAGCATGACACCCTCCGTTCCCTGGCTCCGCCTAGAAATCCTGTCCATAAAAATTATGAACAGGATCGTGACAAAGGGCAGCCCTGGCGGAGTCCAACTCTCACTGGGAATGACTCCGACCGAGTGTTGGCAATATGAACCAAACTCTCACAATGGTCATACAGAGACCGAATAGCTCGTAACAACAAGCCCAATACCCATTACTCCTGAAGCACCCCCCACAAAAAACCACGAGGGACGTGGTCAAATGCCTTCTCCAAGTCCACAAAACACATGTAAACTGGTTGGGCAAACTCCCACGAACCCTCAAGAATTCTCGAGAGGGTAAAGGGCTGGTCCGATGTGCCACAGCCAGGATGAAAAACACATTGCTCCTCCTGAATCTGAGGTTCGACCAACGGCCGGACTCTCCTCTCCAGTACCTTGGCATAGACCTTCCCAGGGATGCTGAGGAGTGTGATCCCTCTAAAGTTGGAGCACACCCTCTGGTCCCCTTTTTTGAAGAGAGGAACTACCACCCCGGTTTGCCATGCCAAAGGCACTGCCCCCGACCTCCACGCAATGTTGCAGAGGCGTATCAACCATGACAGCCCAACAACATCCAGGGCCTTGAGGTACTCAGGGCGAATCTCGTCCACCCCCGGGGCCTGGCCACCAAGGAGATTTTTAACCACCTTGGCGACCTCAGCCCCTGTGATAGGCGAGTCATCCCCCTCGTCCACAAACACTGCTTCCTCTGTGGAAGGCATATCAGTGGGATTGAGGAGATCCTTGAAGTATTCCTTCCACTGCCCGACGATATCCCCAGTTGAAGTCAACAGCGCCCCATCCGCACCATACACAGTGTGGACAGGGAGCTGCTTTCCCCTCCGGACAGTTTGCCAGAATCCCTTCGAGGCCGACTGAAAGTCTTGTTCCATGGCCTCACCGAACTCCTCCCATACCCAGGTTTTTTCTTCAGCAACGACCCGAGTTGCACTCCGCTTGGCCTGCCGGTACACCTCAGCTGCTTCAGGAGTCCCACAAGCCAACCAAGCTTGATAGGACTCCTTCTTCAGCTTAATGGCCCCCCTCACCACTGGTGTCCACCACTTGGTTCGGGGGTTGCCACCACGAGATGCACCGACCACCTTGCGGCTGCAGCTCTGGGTCGCCGCTTCAACAACAGAGGTGGAGAACATGGCCCATTCAGACTCCATGTCTCCGGACTCCCTCTTCACCTGCTGCAGTTTGTAAATTCCCTTCTGCCCTCTCCTTGTCTTCCCCTCCTGTCTATGAGAGTTTGCCTGCTACAATGAGGAGCGCAGACTGGTGAGGTTGGTGGATATTGATCGCTTAATGGACGAAGAAGGATCTGTGGATGCCTCTCCCTCTATTTTTACCTCCTCCAAGGTGTAGGGGGCAGAATTACCTTGTAATCTGTCCCCTCCGGAGCCGGTTTTGGAGGCTTCTCAGCAGCCTGTGAAGGAGCCCAGGGCCGTCACTTCATCAGAGAGGGGCATCGCCTCGCCAGCTGCAGCAGAGGACTCCATAAACCAGGAAGACAGGCAAGTTAAGATAAGCCTTTATTAGTCCCACAATGGGGAAATTCCAGGATTGCAACAACACAGGGATAGCAACACTCAGAGCAATAATTAAGAAGATACGAAAAATATAAATTCAATTCAATTCAATTCAATTCAACTTTATTTATATAGCACCATTTCACAACAACAGTCATCTCATAGCACTATCAACTGTAGGGAGGACCCCCACAGTTGCAGAAAGACCCCAGCAATCAGGCGATCCCCTGTGAGCAAGCACTTGGCGACGGTGGAGAGGAAAAACTCCCTTTTAACAGGAAGAAACCTCCAGCAGAACCAGGCTCAGGGACGGGCAGTCATCTGCTGCGACTGGCTGGGGGGTGAGGGGACAGAGAAGAAGAAAAGAACAGACATGTAGAGAGCAAACAGCACGATGGGGACTCAATCTATGGGAGAGAACAAACAAATGTTAATGACCAGCAAAAAAAAAAAATATTTCATTGAGAGTGAGGAAAGGAGTGAGGCCCAGTGCATTACTGGAGGTCCCCCGGCTGACTAAACCTATTAGCAGCATAACTAAGGGAGGGTTCAGAAACACATGATCCCTCCCTAATTGTAGGCTATATCAAAAAGGTAGGTTTTAGCCCTATTCTTAAAAACAGAGATCGAGTCTGACTCCCGAATCCAGATTGGCAGCTGATTCCACAGGAGAGGAGCTTGATAACTGAAGGCTCTGCCACCCATTGTACTTTTGGAGATTCTAGGTATTACAAGTAAACCTGCATTTTGGGAGCGTAGTGCTCTGCTAGGATGATATGGTAGTATCAGATCTTTTAAATAAAAAGGAGCCTGATTGTTTAGAGCTTTGTAAGTAAGAAGAAGGATTTTAAACTTAATTCTAAACTCTATGGGAAGCCAATGAAGGGAGGCCAGAACCGGAGAGATATGATCTCTCTTTCTAGTACCTGTTAAAACTCTTGCTGCAGCATTTTGGATCAGCTGAAGACTTTTTAAAGATGTTTTAGGACAGCCTGATAATAAAGAATTACAATAATCTAATCTCGAGCTAACAAAAGCGTGGATCAGCTTCTCAGCATCACTCTGAGACAAGATGCTCCTAATCTTGGCAATATTACGCAAATGATAGAAGGCAGTCTTAGAAACAAATTTAATATGTGAATTGAAGGACAAATCCTGATCAAAAATAACTCCAAGGTTCCTCACAGAGCTATTAAGAGAAAGAGTAACTGCATCCAAACTGAAAGTTTGATTTGGAAAGGAATTTCTAAGGTTTTTTGGACCAACAAGAATGATTTCAGTCTTATCTGAATTTAATAGCAGGAAATTACAAGTCATCCAAACTTTGATTTCCTTAAGACAGGCTTCTAACTTGGCTAATTGATTAGTATCATCTGGCTTCATTGACAGGTATAATTGTGTGTCATCTGCATAACAGTGAAAATGTATACAGTGCTTTCTAATAATGTTGCCTAACGGAAGCATATATAAACTAAAAAGAGTAGGGCCAAGCACAGATCCCTGTGGAACTCCATGAATAAGCTTTGAGCTGAGAGAAAACTCATCATTTACATGAACAAACTGGAACCTATCAGATAAATAAGATCTAAACCACTGCAACGAAGTTCCATTAAGTCCAACATAGTGTTCTAATCTATCAAGTAGAATATTATGATCAATAGTATCAAAAGCTGCACTAAGATCTAAAAGGACAAGTACAGAAACTAGTCCATTATCAGATGCAATGAGGAGGTCGTTAGTGACCTTCGCTAAGGCTGTTTCAGTGCTATGATGGATTCTAAACCCAGATTGAAACTCCTCAAATAAACCATTTCCCTGCAGGTGGTCAAATAATTGCGTAGCAACAACTCTTTCTAAGATTTTTGAAATGAAAGGGAGATTAGAGATTGGTCTATAGTTAGCTAAAGCTCCTGGATCTAGCGTTGGCTTTTTGAGTAAGGGTTTAATTACAGCCGTTTTAAAAGCCTGCGGTACATGGCCTAAAGTTAATGAAGAATTGATTATATGAAGAATAAAGCTACCAATAAGTGGGAAGACTTCTTTAAATAACCTGGTAGGAATAGGGTCTAAAAGACAAGTTGAAGGTTTGGATGAGGAAACTATTTTGTCTAACTCACAAAGGTCGATTGGAGTAAACTCATCAAGACAGACATCAATAGAAGGAGTTGTAGTAGTTACAGTATTTAAGTTAACTGTGGGAAGAATCTGATTGATTTTATCTCTGATGGATGAAATTTTATTATTGAAAAAGTTCATAAAGTCCTGACTAGTAAGCTCTAAGGGAATGCTAGGATTGACAGAGTCCTGACTCTTTGTCAACCTGGCTACAGTACTGAAAAGAAACCTGGGATTATTCTTGTTCTCTTCTATTAATGCAGAGTAATAACTCGTTCTAGCTTTTCTAAGAGATTTTTTATAAATTAAAAGATGATTTCTCCAAGCTAAATAGATTTCATCTAAATTAGTAGAGCGCCATTTTCTTTCTAATTGACGAGTCTTCTGTTTTAAGCTACGAGTTTCTGTGTTGAACCAAGGAGTTAAAAATCTCTGATTAGACTTTTTCTTTTTTAAGGGGGCCACCAAGTCTAGAGCCTGATGCAGAGAAGCTGAAACACTATCCACCATGTTATCAATTACAGAAGGAGCAAGCTGTCTATAGCTTATTTCCGTTGTGTTGACACATGGCATAGAGGAAACAATCTGCATAAATTTGGAAACAGCATCATCTGAGAGGCATCTACTGTGATAATATTTTTCTTTAGGAGCCAAATAGTCAGAAATAGTAAAATCAAAGGTTAACAGACAATGGTCTGACAGTACAGGGTTATGAGGAGACACTACAAGATTTTCTATTTCTATGCCATATGTCAGAACAAGGTCCAATGTATGGTGGAGGTAATGAGTAGAATTTCCTACTTTCTGAGAAAACCCAATCGAGTCTAATATTGAATTAAAAGCCACATTAAGGCAGTCACTATCTACATCCACATGTATATTAAAGTCCCCTACTATACTTATTCTATCAGATTTCAGCACTAAATCAGCTAAGAAATCAGCAAATTCGGATAAAAATTCTGAATAGGTTGATGGGGGACGATAAACTATGGCAAATAAAATTGGGTTTAACCTGGAATTGCTAAAGTGCCCAATACTGAGGACCAGGCCCTCAAAGGAATTATAACATGTTTTTTGCTTTACATTAACTAGTAATTTGGAATGGTAAATTGATGCTACTCCTCCTCCACGACCAGAACTTCTGGGATTTTGACAGTTTAAATAACCAGAGGGAGTTGATTTATTTAAACCAACATAATCCTCTTGCCCTAACCAAGTCTCTGTAAGGGAAATTAAATCAATCTGATGATCAATTAACAGATCATGGACTAACAGAGACTTGGGAGTTAGAGACCTAATATTTAATAAACCACATTTAATTTTTAAATTATGAGGAGGAACAGAGGCCAAATCATTGAATTTAGAGGCTTTATGTTTAATTTGAGTTTTACCAATATTTTGCTTTATCACTTTGGGATGCTTATACATTATATTTTTATTTACTTTGGAGGGAGCAGACAACGATTCTCTGATGGGGAAGTCAGGGGCTAAGTTGAGGGGTGGCGGATGAAGAGGAGCTGCAGAGAGGCGTGTAAGACTGCGACTCTGCTTCCTGGTCCCAACTCTGAGTAGTCAGGGTTTTGGAAATTTGGATAAAAAAGATGCCAGATTGTTAGATAAATGAGAAGCACCATCCAAAGTGGGATGAATGCTGTCTCGTCTCATAAGACCAGGTTTTCCCCAAAAAGAGCTCCAATTGTCAATGTAGCCCACGTCATTTTTAGGACACTACACAGACAGCCAGCGGTTCAAGGATGACGAGCGACTAAACATGTCATCACTTGTCAGATTGGGGAGGGGCCCAGAGAATACTACAGTGGCAGACATCATTTTTGCAAAGTCACACACCGATTCTATATTAAGTTTCGTGACTTCCGACTGCCGGAGACGGATGTCATTAATGCCGGCGTGAATAACAATTGTGGAATATTTACAGTTACTTTTAGCCAGCATTTTCAAATTTGACTCGATGTCGCCTGCTCTGGCCCCAGGAATGCATTTGACTATGGCCGATGGAGTCTCTAGGTTCACGTTTCTGACTACAGAGTCGCCAATGATCAGAGTTTTTTCCTCAGCGGGTGTGTCGCTGAGCGGGGAAAAACGATTAGAAACGTGAACAGGTTGGTGGTGAACCGGGGCTTTGCGACTAGGCTTCCTTCTCACCGTCACCCACCCAGTCTCCTCGCTGCAGAGGAGAGCCGGGGAACCGGTGACAGGGGGACCTAAGCTAGCTAGCTCCGCTGCAGCTAATGGCCGTCCGTCGAGATTAACTGGCGCAGACGGTGTTTCAATGCAGCGGAGCCGGGATTCCAAATCAGACAACCTCGCCTCGAGCACCTCAAAAAGACAACATTTATTACATTTACCGTTATCACTAAAAGAGGCAGAGGTGTAGCTAAACATCTGACAGAGAGAGCACACCAGAGGAGGAGAGGAAAGAGAGGTAGTAGCCATAGCTAGTGGCTCGAGAGCTGGAGAGCAAACCACACAGGCAGACAGCAAAACAGGAAGTGACGATACGTTACCACAAGGAAGTGACGATCAACGAGCAGTGGATATGCATACGTACACATAAATATATATACAAAGTGCGGAGCATTGTAGCAAGATGGAATAAACAGCATAACCGTCTACTTAGTTATCCTACATAGTATGAATATGCACCCATACATATTGTCACCCTCCGTAGCGACTGATATTGTCCTAGTTGTATACTGGAGGGGACCATTTGTGTAAGTCTGTTGCGTCTTTTTCATTCAATACTACTAGGTTGTCACATTTTTTTGCTATCTCTGCGAGCAGCCCTGCTTAGGTTATACAGTCTGACAGCCGTAGGTAGGAAGGACCTGCGAAACCTCTCGGTCGCGCACCTAGGATGATGTAGTCTACTGCTAAATGCGCTCTTCAGTGCGTTCAATATGTCCTGCATAGGGTGGGACTCGGACTCCAGCAGAGATGACAGTTTAGCCACCATCCTTCTCTCTCCTATCTCCTCCACTGGGTCAAGGCGTTGCCCCAGGACAAAGCTAGCTTTCTTGATTAGTTTGTTTAGTCTCTTCCTATCGGCTGCTGTAATGCCGTTGCCCCAGCAGATCACTCCAAAAGTGATGGCTGATGCCACCACCATGTCGTAGAATGTCTTCAGCAGCGCCCCTTGTACACCAAAAGACCTGAGCCTCCTCAGTAGGAACAGCCTGTGCTGTCCCTTCTTGTAGAGTGCGTCGGTATTGTGACCAGTCTAGTTTATTGTTCAGATGAACACCAAGGTACTTGTATGATGTCACCATCTCAATGTCTGTTCCCTGTATGTTTACTGTGCTGTGAGGGGTTGTCCTTGCCTGCGGCAGTCCACCACCAGCTCCTTAGTTTTCCTCGTGTTGATCTGGAGGCAGTTCCAATGGCACCAGTCCACAAAGTCCTGGATAAGTTCTCTGTACTCAGCTTCATCTCCGTTGGAGATGAGGCCGACGATCGCAGAGTCGTCAGAGAACTTCTGTAGATGGCAGTGTGTTGTGTTGTGTGAGAAGTCCGCAGTATAAAGGGTGAACAGGAAGGGAGCCAAAACCATTCCCTGGGGGCCCCCCGTGCTACCGATGATCATGTCAGACACACAATCTCGGGTTCTCACAAACTGTGGCCGGTTAGTAAGGTAGTCCAGGATCCATGATGACAGGTGCTGGTCCACCCCTGTGCACAGCAGCTTGTCCTTCAGGATCATCAGTTGAATGGTGTTGAAAGCACTGGAGAAGTCAAAGAACATGATTCTCACTGCATTCCCGGGCTTCTCCAGGTGGGACAGAGAACGGTGAAGGAGGAAGATCACTGCAACCTCCACCCCAATGCCATGCTGGTAGACGAACTGGAGTGGATCCATCACTGGTCCCACCAGGGGGCGGAGGTGAGCAAGGAGCAGTCTCTCCAGGGTCTTCATCATGTGAGACGTCAGGGCCACTGGTCTGTAGCTGTTCAGATCTTTGGGGTGGGAAATCTTTGGTACAGGTACCACACAAGATGTTTTCCACAACTGTGGTACCCTCCCCAGCTTCAGGCTCAGGTTGAAGATGTACTCCACAATCCCACACAGCTGGTCTGCACAGCTGTGTGGGATTAACTCCTTTTTTCCTCCTAACACTGAAAAAATTTTTGCCTTATTCCTGGAGGAGAATCTCAGGGGGAGCAGTCCCCAGAGATTTCTCCGCCTGCTGCAGCTATGAACTGCTCACAAGCCCTCTCCATGCTCTCTCCTGCCTTCCCTGAGGGTATACCAGCTCCGGAGCAGAACTGCCGGGACCAGGAGGAACCAGAGGTTGGTGAGCATTCGTTCCTCACCTCCATGATGAGCCAAACCCCACCCGCCACACCAGAGGAATCACCAGCGTGGGTTGTGACGGCTGGGACGCCGAAGACTGCAAGGACCATCATGCCTGTTGTGGAGGCTGCCGCAGCACAGCCACCATGGGATCAGAACCTCCAGGAGGCCGATCCTGTGACATCGCTTGGATCATCGGAGTCCTGGATGGCGGAGGAGCTCGAGCTAAGGCAAGTGCTGTCTTTTGTCTTCCATCTATCCACTTTAGAGCATTTTTGCCTAGCTCTAGGTGAGGAGCACCAGCTGCAGCCACAGGCTGCACCTGAGCCCTCCCCACCGGGCTCCACTGCTGCCGGTGACCCTGACCCCTCCTCTTCTTTGTTTGAGTCTTCTTCCAGAGTCACCAGGAGTCATGAAACGTTACCGGATCCAGACTCGCTCGTGGAGGTCACAGGTGCAATGCCGGCCCAGCCTGGACTCACTGCAGGAGCAATGAGGTTCCAGACAGAACCACCGCTGGTGAGACCTCGACCCAGGCTGGGTCCGCCGTAGGGATGTCTGAGCTCCAGTCCCAAGCTGGGACCACTGAGGGTGCACCCAACAGGCCTAGGGACACCAGGGTAGTTTCTTTCATAATAGAAGTAACCTGGATGTTCCTGTTGTTCTTCCTTGGTTGGGTTTTTGTTTCTCTCCCTCTGCCACCAGTCACTGCAGGGGTCCTCCTTCCCCTGTTGGGCCACCCACCTCCTAGCCTTTCGGTGGGTGGGCCACTGTCTTATTCACCTCTTCGGTACTGGTGGCTTAACTGTATGGGCTGGCCGCCCAATGAACTGGGTTTTTGTGTCAGGTGGCCCATTCGGCCTGGCAGACCATCTCACACCACTCTGAAGGTCGCCTGCTGGCCTGGGACATTGGCTGACTCCTGAACTGTGGGACTCTTAGGTCTCGAGGAGGGGGGTTACTTTGGGGTTGGGGTTTTGTGTCTTGGCTCCATTGTATTATTTTTTGGTATTATTTTTTTCTGTATGATTATTCCCTCCTACCTGTGTTCCCCAACCTCCCGCCCTGGTTAGTCATGTTTGCCTTCTGGGTGGGTGGGTGGTGGTGGTTGGGGTTTCTTCTGTATTTTGTGTTTTTTTTTTTTTTTTTTTTGTGATGGCACATGGGTGTTTGGTATCCAGCCCTTGAGATGTGGGCTCTGTCATGTGTGGAGCTGGTGTTTCAGCTCCGCCCATGACTTGTGGCCGTAGCTTCTGA
Source organism: Pholidichthys leucotaenia (assembly GCA_020510985.1). NCBI lineage: Eukaryota > Metazoa > Chordata > Actinopteri > Cichliformes > Pholidichthyidae > Pholidichthys > Pholidichthys leucotaenia. Next base: position 864,025 of record CM035850.1, read on the forward strand.
TTTTGTTAATTGGTTCCAGCTGGCAGGTTGAGCCCTGAGCTTTGGCTCTCGCCAGTCTACCGTCACACCCCTCTCTCTACCAGACACTCACCAGTTAATAGTTATTTTCTCATTTGTTCCTGCACACACACACACACACATGCTCGCACACACATTTCCATTCTTATTCGCACATGTGCACACACTTAGACCATCACTCAATCATTCATCAGTTGCCCCCGCACCTGCATCCATTTGCCACTCATTAGTCTAGGAGGGTATTTATGCGTGGCAGTGTGATTGTTCAGTGCGACGGCAACCAGTCAGTCTTGTCCACGAGAATCTTCTCCAGTCTACTGGGTTAGTTGTCTACAATTGATGTCCAGGCTCTGCAACCTTTTGGCCCTTTCCCTTTGGACTTTTCACAATGTTGTTTCCCAGAGCCCAGCTGCGCTCCGACACTCGGTGTAAGTCTTTCTCTTTTGGGGTTATGTTTTCCTTCCCTCTGCGGCTGATTTTTCCCTGAGGTATGACATAACCCTTCCTCTCGCCTACGGAGTCATTTCCCCGTACATCTGTTGCCTAACCGTATGGCAGTTTTTCATGGACACTTGTATGACTATATTTCTGTTCAATAAACCACACGCTGCACTTGCAATTGGGCTCCTGTTTACTCATTGATTTGCTGCATGATTTATGCAGCAGACATGACAGTTTTAGTCCTGTTTGTCACCTTAATAGTTGTATTAATGTTCTTTATTTTGGTCTTGGATTTGGTGTGTGTTTGGTTTGAGTTTGGTGTGTGTTTGTTTTCGCCTTAGTCTTGCTTGGATTTTATATTGTTGGTTTCCTGATTATTCGCGGCTGCTTTGTTTTGGTTAATTAGTGTCTGCCTGATTTAATGGACGCAGCCCCTCACCTGGTTGCTGCGTCATCATTATTTGGCATTTCACACACGCTTCGGTTTGTTGGAGTCTTGTCATAATTTGGCATGATTACACAATTCTGCCTGCCCTTTTGGAGATTATCATGCCTGTGACTGTTGTTCTGCTTGTTGTCAAGAGCTGAGCTTGGCCTTCCCCGGCTTGGCCTCGATTTCTCTGTGGGTTTTGGTTTTACTGGTTATTTGCATTTTTGTGTTTTCTGGTACTGATTTCCATATCCTTAGCCACTGCCTGACTGGCAGCTGTTAATCAGCATCAGTGACCTACTTTCTCTCACGCTGCTGACAGTCTGTTGGTCCAGCCACGCCCCCTCGCTCTCCCTCTGTATTCCATCAGCTGTTTCCAGCCCCAGTAATTATCCTTCCTGCGCCTCGCCCAGGTGTTCCCAATTTGCCACGCCAGCAGCGTTTGTTCATAAGCAGCTCTTTGTTAGACAAACTCCGCTGGACCATTATACACGTTAGATGGTTGTTTTCCTCCGCCTAACCGTCACGTCTCCAAAGGACTGTTTTTATGTGTGCTCGCTGGGAGACTGGGATTACTCGGACTGCCCCTACACTGTGAGTAAACTGTCTGTGTTTCTGTGCGTAGTTGTGCTGCTACGCTTTCTGTAGCGTTTCCCCCTGTGTAACACAACTACTACGCTTTGGTTGTCACTCAGTTGTATCCCTCCGTGTTTGTTGGGCGTTCTGGAGGACTCTCAGTTTAACCCGAGCTGTCTTGTCTCTTGTGTATTCATCCTTGTGTTAATAAATGTGTGTTTGGTGTTAACCCAGCGCGTAAATCCATTTGTCATTTTCTCCTCCTCCATGCGCTATTGAAAAGTGCACGGAGAGTTTATGACAGAATGGTCCAGCCGGTAAAAAGGATTTAGCGGGTTCACCCAAAGATCACTTTTTCCTTAGCGAACTGTCTTTTTCACCCACCTGTTGTTGGAGCGCATGATGCCCTGGTACTCGTTGACCTCGTCGTCGCAAGGGAGGAATAGCAGCTGGCATCCCCACGCTGGAAGAAGAGTGGGTAGCAGATTTTATCCAGGACTTTGTGGAGGAGTCTCTCACATCCCGTGGTCCCAAGAAGAAATGGGAGTGTTTGCTTGGGACTATGGGCATCCTAGAAGCGCATCCCAGCCTCTGGAGGTGCCCACAATATGCTGAGCTGCTCTCCACGGTCTGCGCGCTCAAGCACTTATTCCCTGGATTATCTGCAAGGACACTTCCCGCCAAGCCGAAGCAGGGTTGTTCCCCTCGTCGTTCATCCACTTCCTCTCCAGCTCAGCCCAAAGTGCCAGCCTCAGCCCGTGCATCTCCAGCTCCACCACGGCAGCGTCATCCCACGTCAAAGCGCCGGGAGAGGCCCTCTCCTCTGTCAGCTGCCATCATCCCTCCAGCAGCTGTGAGGCCCGCTGAGGTCATCCCGGAAACGCCCACCTCCGTTTCATTGGAAACGGCTCCTCCTCCACCCGTAGAAGAGGACCGAATCACCGTGGGCACAGAGAGGGATGACAGCCTGCCAGCTGCAGCAGTTAACATCAAAGGCCGGGATGACAGGCAAGTGTGTTTTCTTTCAACTCATCTTGACAATAATACACTTTGTCTGTCTCCTGGGAAAGGGGCCCAGTTACAGCAGTCCACTGGGCTCCCCCTACTGGCTGTAGCTAAAAACTCTTTTTCTACCCTGTCTGTGTCTCCTCCTTTAATTGCTGAGTGCCTGCCGGTCCAAGAACCGAGCCGCCAGATGGTGGAGGAACCGTGGTTTCGGATGATTCCTTCCTGGAGCCAGCACAGAGAGGTCCCTCTGCGGCCACGCTGGTGGATGAAGAGTGGTCGGCTGTGCTCGCCGCGCTCAACCACCGGGTTGAAGAGGAACGCTGTGAGAGGGAGGTCTGTGGACATGCTGCCCCGGCGATGAGAGTCTCACCTCCTACGCCTACCCAACTCCTGAATTCACCATCAGACGAGGAGTGGGCGAACCTGCTTGCTGCAGTCAACAGCCTGGTCAAAGAGGAGCATCAGAGTACCAGGATGGCTAACACCATCTTGCCAGCTAGGAGACACCGGGAGAATCCTTCATTGCCTTCGGCAGCCCCTCTGCCCTCCAGCTGCCGTGAAGTCTGCTGAGCTCACCCTGGTAACACCCACCTCCATCATCATGGAGACAGCTCCTCCACAAGCTTTCAAAGGTGCCCATGTCACCACTGACATGGAGAGGGATGACTGTCTGCTGCCTGCAGCTGGAAACAACAAGGACCAGGATGACAGATAAGTATTTTTTCATTGTAAGCCATCTAATGACTCTGAATCTTGCCTGTCTCCTGAGGGAGAGGCCCAGTTTCAGCAGTCCGCTGGGTCCTCTCCTCCAGCTACATATATTAATTCATTTCCCCCCTCTTCGTGTCTCCTCCAATTCTCCCTGAGGACCTGTCAGCCCAAGGTCAGGGCCATCAGACGGTGGAGGAGCCAGTGGCTTCGGAGGAGTCCTTCCCACAGCCAGTATGGAGAGTTCCCCCTGCAACCACGCCGGAGGAATCCTCGGGGTTGGAGCCGCTGCAGGAGGACAATGGGACTGCAATCACCATCGTGCCAGCTGCAGAGGTGTCTGCAGTGGATTGGAAGCCTGAGCTGGACCTCTTGGAGGCCAGGCCTGAGCATTCATCACCAGGATCGACGGCGTCCTGGACAGTGGCGGAGCTCAAGCTCAGGCAAGTACTCTCTCTGGTTTTTCTGATCACAGTGTTAGGGAGATCTTATCTGGCTCTAGGTGGGGAAAGTCAGCCACAGCACACAGCCGCATCTGAACTTCCTTTGCTGGGCTCTGCCGCTGCTGGGGACCCTAACAACCCTGTTTCTTCTCCCGCTCCTGAGCCATTTTCTAGGGTCACCGGAGAGGAACAACCATCTCCAGGGGTCCACATGGATCCGGTCTCAGCACCTGATGACATTGTTGGTTCAGCTCCTCTGAGGTTGTCGTGTGATCTCCTCCGCAGGCTGTGCCACCGTGGGTCCAGCAGGCTGGCTTTGGACCCTCGTGGGGGCTGTGCCTCAGGATTAGCCCGACATGGGTGCTGTGCTCCTGCCCAGACCCATCATGGACACCACGCTCCGGGTTGGGGTCCACCGTGGGTGCAACTGAGCCTCAGCCGGAGGTCACCGCGGGTGCTGCAGAGCCTCAGCCGGAGGTCACCGCGGGTGCTGCAGAGCCTCAGCTGGAGGTCACCGTGGGTGCAGCAAGGCTCCCGCTGGAGTCCACTGTGGGTGCAGCAAAGCTGGCCCGCTGCGGATCGCCATGAGGACGCCATGGTCCCCTTCTCCTCCTGGTCCTACGCCATGGGGGTTCCCTCCCTTCGGTCTGGTCACCCACCAGTGAGCTTCCTGGTAGGCAGACCGCCTCCTGCCTCACCCTGTAGGCCCTGGTGAATCAACAACGCTGGCCTACCGCCTGAGGAACTGAGTCTCTGGGCCAGATGGCCCGTGTTTTCCAGCAGGCCACCAGACTGGGTTCGCCGAACTGCCTGCTGGGCCTGGGACTCAGGGCGGCCTCCCGAGCCGCTACGGCTTTGGACTTGGGGGGGTTAATTGTGGACCCTGGGCGGGGTATTGTATTCCCTCCTTCCTGTTCCCCCTACCTCCCACCCGGGTTCATGTTGTTTGTTGTTGTTGCTCCTGTTGGCGGGGGGGGGGGGGGGTCGTCTTGATGCTACCTTGGGTGTCTGGGATTCCACCCCTTAAAGGGGGGCTCTGTCACAAGCAGAGCTGGCTTGGCCTTCCCTGGCTCAGTCTCGATCTCTCTGTGGGTTTTGGTTTTACTGGTTATTTGCATTTTTGTGTTTTCTGGTACTGATTTCCATATCCTTAGCCACTGCCTGACTGGCAGCTGTTAGTCAGCATCAGTGACCTACTTTCTCTCATGCTGCTGACAGTCTGTCGGTCCAGCCACGCCCCCTCGCTCTCCCTCTGTATTCCATCAGCTGTTTCCAGCTCCGGTAATTATTTCCCACACCTTGCCCAGGTGTTCTCAATTTGCCACACCAACAATGTTTGTTCATAAGCAGCTCTTTGCTAGACAAACACCGCTGGACCATTTTACGCGTTAGATGGTTGTTTTCTGCTGTCTAACGGTCATGTCCCCAAAGGACTGTTTTTGTGTGTGCTCGCTGGGAGACTGGGATTACTCGGACTGCCCCTACACTGTGAGTAAACTGTCTGTGTTTCTGTGCGTAGTTGTGCTGCTACGCTTTCTGTAGCGTTTCCCCCTGTGCGGCACAACTACTACGCTTTGGCTGTCGCCCAGTTGTATCCCTCCGTGTTTGTTGGGCGTCCTGGAGGACTCTGTTTAACCCGAGCTGTCTTGTCTCTTGTGTATTCATCCTTGTGTTAATAAATGTGTGTTTGGTGTTAACCCAGCGTGTAAATCCATTTGTCCTTTTCTCCTCCTCCGTGCGCTATTGGAAAGCACATGGAGAGTTTATGACACTTGCCAAGCCATTGTTTTTTTTTCCAGCCCTTTAAGCTGTATTTAATTTCTGTTTGTAATAAAATGTTAAATGCTTGCTTCGTGACTGAGTCCAGCTCTCTGCCCAGCCTGGACAAAAACCATGACAATTTCAGATGAAGTTTCTGACTAATGAGTGATGTTGAGATCAGGGCTGGTCCTGGTTGTTTTGGTGCCCTAGGCGGGATTAGGGTATGGCGCCCCCCCACCCCCTACCACCACCACGGACACACACACACACACACACACACACACACACACACACACGTCACTTTCGGGGCCTCACAATAAAGTTAAGAACTTTGACACAAAACAGTCACAACATGAAGCAATTGCATCTTAAACTGCAAAATGGCCTTAACAAGCATGTGCACACATCACAGATTACAATGGCACAATAACTCCTGCTGCTGCAGCTTTCACCTTACCCACAGAGACCCAGCAGCTGATCACAAGATTTTATCACTCCGCAACAAACATTCACTGAATCTGAGTCAACAAAGAAGACAAAAAAAACTTCACTTTATACAGCCACCACCACAATAAATTTGATCATACCTTTGCTGTTTTGTCATTATGCAGACAATCCAGAGGACTGTTGATATTATCAACTTGATACTTCCCTGTGGGCTCACTTCAGAAACGATGATGTAATGTCAGTCTGCATTTGTAGTCTTTCAGTTTACATATTTTACCTTATATATTTTAACAACAACTTGCACTGTTATTTATGTGGAAATGTGGAAACTTACACAATGGTCCCCTCCAGTATACAACTAGGAAAATACCGGTCGCTATGGAGGGTGACAATATGTATGGGTACATAATCATACCATGTAGGATAACTAAGTAGACGGTTGTGCTGTTTCATCCCATCTAGCTACAATGCTCCGCACTGTGTGTCTATATACGTATATATATATATATATATATATATATGTATGTACATATGTATACTTGCTGCTCTTGTTTTTTTCTCTTGCCTTCTGATTGTTGCTCTGAGTGTTGCTATCCCTGTGCTGTTGCAATCCTGGAATTTCCCCATTGTGGGACTAATAAAGGCTGATCTTATCTTAAATTACCTTTTAAATTGACAAACATATGTGTAACTCCTGGCAAAATTCAGTTGGGTTAAAAAAATTATTTTTCCTAAGTCCCATGTTTGTAAGTAGAGGGGGTGTGACTTTACTCATGGGGTGTGTCATTTCGTCGCTGTTTTTTATGCATTATTATTGAGCGTTTTGTTGTTTACTATCTCATGACATGGACTATAATAGTAATGTGCATTAGATTGCACGCTGCCATACCTCTTTGAAATGAGCTTCCCCCTGGCAGTGCATAGGGAGCGCACTGTCTACTGGTAATTTGATGGTGTGATGCAAAGGGTAAAAACAAAGACAAAACAGAAACTAGCAAAAACACTGACATACAGTGGAAAGTCTGATGGAATTGTCCGCAGATGATCATCAAAATGGGGCCCAAAGAATGGAAATTAATCAGAAGACCGTCTGTCAGTAGTCTGACAGATTATATTAATTTCAAAGCTGCAAAAGACAACTGTGTGTGTGCACACAAACACACACAAGAAGAGCAAAAACAAACAACCACTATAGTAAATTTTGTCCTACTGTTGCTATTTTGTCATTATAAATCATATTTGAGAGGCAACACACAGGACAGGACTGTAGTTGGAGCTGTCTGTAGCTGGAGACTGAATCCACAGGATCAGCCAGTTGGCGGTGGAATGACCGCTGGCAGAACTCCTGCTGGTTCTGCTGTTAAAACAGCATTTGTCACAGCAGTCATTTGGCAGGTGGAGGATAAGCAAAGCTGGACTCTTCTGTCTTTAGTCAGCCTGCATATTTATTTACTGTAATTTTACAGATCTCAACAAGATCCTCTCTGCAGCTTGTTTACATAAGAGGGGTAACAGGAGTGGTGTGGGTAGAACTGCCACGCCAAGCTGCACTGCTGAAGAAGTGATTCAAAGTTGGTCAGCCCTTGAAGGCCCCCTACTGGCCTGGGGCTGTAAGCATTTCTTTGCCAGCACAGCACCTCTGACTATTAGGAATTTTATTTGATTAATTAAAAAAAAAAATAATTGAGGGCTTGCAGCTGTGCCCCCTCCAGCAGGGGATGCCCTAGGCAATGGCCTATATGGTGTATGCCTTGGGTGGGCCCTGGTTAAGATGATTATATTTAGATTTTGTCACATCCTGAACTTTTACTTACTGCTGTGATGGAGTTAGATTGATAGATAGATAGATAGATGTACTTTATTGATCCCAAACTGGGAAATTACAGTGTAACAGCAGCATGACAGTTGACAGCCAAACAACAGAAACACACACGACAGACAAGGGGATTACCCATGGAAAGTAAAAAAGAAACTAACACGACTATAGAACCTATATACATCATAGCTTAATATATGATGATGACCCGTATAAACACATGAATCATCCCATTGCACAAAGAAGGACTATCAGGAGCAGAGTGAAATGGGAGGTACCAGTTAGTCTGTAAGGTGCAGTGTGGCAGCATAGCTATGACCAGAATACAGCATCATAGTGAGTTATTGTACAGTGAAATTGCATGTGGCAGGAAAGATTTCCTGTACCTGGCCGTTCGACAACGAAGCTGTAGTAGTCTACTGGAGAAAGTGCTTCGCTGCCTATCTAGTGTGTGGTGGAGGGGGTGATCAGGATTGTTCATGATGGATCACAGTTTATTTAGTGTTCTCCTCTCCATCACTGTCTCAAAGGTCTCTGGTCTGAGACCAATTACAGAGCCAGCCCTCAGGATCATTGAAATTGTTGGAATTCTGAGGGTCTTTAGCGCTGCAGGATTTGTTTTACTCTTCAGAGTCATTAAAGTTTCTTTAGAATGATTAGCGTCAGTAGACTCATTAAAGTTGTTGGGAGTCATTAGTCATCAGAGTTGTGGTGATCCTAAAACCAGCCCGGTCTCAGACGTGGGGTTTTGTCTTTTTCAGCCTGATGATCTGATATCAGTCTACAGTGACCCTGACCACTTTGAAGTGGCTCTGAAAGATGGGTCCAGCTCTGGGACAGCAGAGGCGCCCAGGATATTAGCAGAGTGATGGTGGGAGTTTGAAGCCTAAAGACGAAGAGCTGACTGAGGAGGAAATCCTGAGTGAATTATTGTTTTAAACGCAGTTTCTTCTCTTTGTTCTCTGCTATCCTGGAGTCATGAGTTTATGAAAAATTCACAACCTTCTGTTATTGGAGGAAAATTTGTGTTGAGATGAAGATGTGGAACTATTGGACTGTGGTTCAGAGGTCACATGACCCTGCAGCTGTGGTTCAGAGGTGGTCACATGACTGATCATGGCTCCATATGTTTCTACTATTGTTGAACACGCTAAAGTAGCATGTTCTTCTTCTCTGGTTGTTTGGCTGGTCATCAGAGCACCACCTTCTGGCTGATTGGTTCATAAAACCAGCAGCTGGTAAACAGCAGGAGAACTCAATGCCTGAACTAAAGAACAGTCATATCAGAATCAGAATCAGAATCAGAATCAGCTTTATTGGCCAAGTATGCACAACACATACAAGGAATTTGACTTTGGCTAAAAACTTGCTCTCGTTGTTCAGGTGAAGGATTTAAATAAGGATTCAATGACAACCACAGTATGTACAGTAAATTACAGTCTGTCCACGTTTCTATAAAAGGATGCAAATATATACAGGAATATATGCAGTTATTTACTCGGACTAACCACACTTTGCAGAAATATATGAAAAAATATACAATCACACAGTATTTCAATGTGGACTCAGATTCAGTGATATAATGTGAATGAAGTAAAAAGCAGTGTGAGAGTTATGTGCAATGTAATAATGGATGAAAAGTCATGAGTACAGCAACAGGTAGGACTAGGTGAATGTTAGGAGTTCATCAGAGTGATGGCTTGAGGAAAGAAACTGTTCCTGTGACGGGTGGTTTTGACCTTCAGTGATCTGTAACGACGACCAGAAGATAGAAGTTCAAACAGTTTGTGGCCGGGGTGTGATGGGTCAGCACAGATGTTTCCCGCCCGTTTCCTGGTTATGGACCGATATAAGTTCTCAATGGAGGGTAGGTCGGTACCAATGATCCTCTCCGCAGACTTAATGATCCGCTGCAGTCTGGTCTTGTCCTGTTTAGTGGCAGATCCAAACCAGACAGTGATGGAAAAGCAGAGGACAGATTGGATGATGGCGGTGTAGAAGACAACCAGCAGCTCCTGAGGCAAATCAAACTTCTTGAGCTGACGCAGAAAAAACAACCTCTGCTGGGCCTTTTTCCGGACAGTGTCAATATGGGAGGACCACTTCAGGTTCCGGGAGATTGTGGTACCCAGAAACTTGAAGGAGTCCACAGTGGACACTGTGCTGTTGAGGATGGTGAGTGGGGGGGGATGAAGGGGGGTGTCGCCTGAAATCCACAGTCATCTCCACCGTTTTGGCTGGGTTAAGTTCAAGATGGTTCTGGCTGCACCAGAGGATCAGCTGCTCCACCTCCCACCTGTATGCAGACTCATCATCATCCCGGATCAAACCGATGACTGTGGTGTCGTCCGCAAACTTCAGGAGCTTCACCGAAGGGCCCTCTGAGGTGCAGTCGTTGGAGTAGAGGGAGAAGAGCAGTGGGGAAAGGACACATCCTTGGGGGGCGCCAGTACTAATTTTTCGGGAGCTGGATGTAAATCTCCCTAGCTTCACCTGTTGCCACCTGTCAGTCAGAAAGCTGGAGATCCACTGGCAGGTGGAGGGGGGCACCTTGAGCTGGAGGAGTTTCTGATGAAGAATGCCTGGGATGATGGTGTTGAACGCTGAGCTGAAGTCGACAAACAGGATCCTGGCGTACGTCCCTGGGGAGTCGAGGTGTTGCAGGATGTAATGTAGTCCCATATTCACTGCATCATCCACTGACCTGTTTGACCGGTAGGCAAACTGCAGTGGGTCCATCAGGGGGCCTGTGATGACCTTCAGGTGGTTCAGCACCAATCTCTCCAAGGATTTCATGACCACAGAGGTCAGGGCAACAGGTCTGTAGTCGTTTAATCCTGTAATAGAGGGTTTCTTGGGAACTGGAATGATGATGGAGCGTTTGAAGCAGGAAGGCACTTCACGCAGCTCCAGGGATCTGTTAAAGATCTGGGTGAAGATGGGGCCAACTCGTTGGAGCAGACTCTCAGGCAGGACGGAGACACACCATCAGGTCCTGCAGCCTTCTTGATCTTTTGTCTCTGAAAGACCCGGTGCACCTCCTCTTCACAGATCATTAGTGCTGGTGGGAGGTCAGAGTGGAGGAGGGATGGAGTTCCTGGGGCTGCAGATAATCCTTTTGTGTGGGTGGGAGGTGAGAACTGTAGGTTCTTTTCAAACCTGCAGTAAAAGCTGTTTAGGTCATTAGCCAGCTGGAGGTTTTCCACAGGGTGGGGGGATGGTCTCCTGTAGTTGGTGATATTCCGTAGGCCTCTCCAGACAGAAGCAGAGTTGTTAGCTGAGAAGTTTTTTTGTAACTTCACACTGTAGCTCCTCTTAGCAAGCCTGGTCTCCTTCGTCAGCATGTTTCTGGCCCGCTTGTACAGAGTCCAGTCACCAGTCCTGTAGGCCTCCTCCTTGGTCTGACGTAGCTGCTTCAGTTTAGGAATGAACCAGGGTTTATTGTTGTTGTATATGCAGAAGGTCTTGGTCTGCACACACATGTCCTCGCAGAAACAGGTGTATGACGTCACAGTGTCAGTGAGTTCATTTAGGTTAATGGCTGCAGCTTCAAAAACACTCCAATCTGTGCAGTCAAAGCAGGCTTGTAACTTCAGCTTTGATTCCTCAGTCCATTTCTTCACAGTCCTTACAACAGGCTTGGAAGTTTTTAGTTTCTGTCTGTATGTTGGAATAAGATGGAGCAGGCAGTGGTCAGAAAAACCCAGAGCTGCACGGGGGACGGCATGATAGGCATTTCTTAAAACTGTGTAACAGTGGTCAAGTGTATTTGTGTCCCTGGTGGGACATTTAATATGCTGTCTGTATTTAGGAAGCTCATTTGTGAGATTAGCTCTATTGAAATCACCCAGAATGATAAGCAGAGAGTCTGGATGTTTTTCCTCCACCTCTGCTATCTGGTCAGCGAGGAGCTGCAGTGCCTCCGTTGTACAAGCAGCAGGCGAGATATAAATTCCGACCAGAATAAATGAGGAGAACTCTCGCGGTGAATAAAAGGGTTTACAGTTTATGAACAGTGACTCTAGGTTAGGGCTACAAAACTTCTTCAACACTGTGACATCAGTACACCAACCTTCGTTTATGTAGAAGCAGATTCCACCACCCTTAGTCTTTCCAGAAAATTCTCGGCTGCGATCAGCGCGAAACAGTTGAAATCCGTCCAGACGCACCGCGCTGTCCGGGATGTGTTCACTCAGCCAGGACTCCGTGAAACAAAGGGCGCCAGATCTGCTAAAATATAAACTTTAATTTGTTTAAATTTGATGATTCTTTAAACATTTGAGAATAAGACCCATCTTCTGTGAATGAAATAACATGGGGACTTTTATAGTCCCTGAAACTGTCAGCAGCAGGTCCTGTTTTTTACTAAAGGAATCTGGGTAAATGTAGAAGACAGGAACTCTGGTAAGGCCCAGTTCTGTAGCGTCTCCTCTTAATTGTCAAATGTCCTGTGGGGGTGGGACCCATCAGTTTCCAGAGGTCACATAATCATTGTAGCTCTCTGTTTTGTGAACGTTTTAACCATGATGGTTGGGGCAGCAGTGGCTCAGGAGGTAGAGAAGGTCATCTAATAACTAGATGGTTGGCAGTTCGAATCCCGATCTCCCTAAATATCCTGCCATTGTGTCCCTGGGCAAGACACTTCACCCACCTTGCCTCCAGTGTCCATAACACAGGGTATGAATGTGTATAAATGTTCGGTGGTGGCCGGAGAGGCCGTTGGCGCAGATTGGCAGCCACGTTTCCGTCAGCCTGCCCCAGGGCAGCTGTGGCTACAGAAGTAGCTTACCACTACCATTGTCTGTGTGGAGTGAATGAATAATGTATCTATTTGTAAAGCATCTTTGAGTGTCTATGATAAAGCGCTATATAAATCTGATGCATTATTATTATTATGATGCCAGGATCACAAATTCAAATATGGTTCTTCTCAATCATTTGGACTCTTCTGTAAACCTTTTTGCTAGATTTTGTTGACTTCTGTTTCATTTATGTCATCATGCAAAGATTCTATCCAATCAGCACTAGGATGGGAATTGATAAGATTTCATCAATATCAAAGACAATGTAGATTTTGCTTATTGATCTGATTCTTTATTGATTCTCTTATCAATTGTTGATCAGTTTTCCATGTGGGGAACAATTATCAGGCCTTCACAGGATTTCAGCATCAATGCAGGAGTTTTGTTATTTTTCTGACTTTAAACAATGCTTCTTCTCTAAAAAAAAAACCACATAATAAAATCAAATATAAAAGACAGCAACTCACCCTTGGCCGGGGGATCCTGGGTTCGATCCCAGCCCCCGACCAACAGTGATCTGTGTGGAGTTTGCATGTTCTCCCCGTGTCTGCGTGGGTTTACTCCGAGATTTCTCCAGTTTCCTCCCACATGCCAAAAACATGCAAGTTAGGTTAATTGGCATCAAACTGGGGATTCTAAATTGTCCTTAGGTGTGACTGTGAGAGTGAATGGTTGTCTGTCTCTCTGTGTTGCCCTGCAATGGACTGGCGATCTGTCCAGGGTGGACCCTACCTCTCGCCCAAAGATGCTGGGATAGGCTCCAGCCCCTCCGCGACCCGAAAAGGATTAAGCGGAAGAAGATGGATGGATGGATGGATGGATGTAAATACTGTATGTAAAAATGGGCATTTAAACCTTGTAACATTAGTTCTGTTTAAATGCTGAAAATCAATATAAATAAAAGCAGAATATATGAATACTGAAGTGATTAGAAGCAACAGCACAATTATGTTATTTTAGCAGTCACAAAAAAATACTTGCTGTACTTAGGTGTCATTTTTGCATGTTTTTTTTAATATATACAGAATATATTCACAGTGTATACACACCCACACATATATTAAATAACTGTATATTAACATGCTGGTAAAACCTAAAGTCATCAGCAGTGTTGGGCAAGTTACTAAAAAAAATACCAGTTACTTCTTTTCAAAAGTAACTGAGTTACTTTACCAAATACTTTAGATATATAATAGATAATGGATAGATAGATAGACAGATAGATAGATACAGTGGGGCAAAAAAGTATTTAGTCAGCCACCAATTGTGCAAGTTCTCCCACTTAAAAGATGAGAGAGGTCTCCAATTTTCATCATAGGTATACCTCAACTATGAGAGACAAAATGAGAAAAAAAAATCCAGAAAATCACATTGAAGGATTTTTTTTTTTTTTTTTAATTTAAGTTTTTGTAAAGGGTATACAGGTCGTTACAGCAATGCAGTGTTTACATTTTCCTCACATGTTCCCTTATTTTCTGATATCTGACAACATTGGAAGATTAATTCTTACAACACCCCTTTTTTTTTTTTTTTTAAAGTGAAAGAAAAAGTGAAATTAAAGAGAAAAAAAAACAAAAAACAAATAAAAAAAACAAACAAACCAGTAAAAAACAAACAAAAAGAAAAAGTAAGTAAATAAAGATAAAAGAGCATCTGAGTAGCGTTGGAACAAAGAGCGGAACCATTATTGAAATGGTATTTGTCAAAGATTAGATCTAATGGAAGACACATATGCGGTCCAGGGTTGCCAAAAGTTCATGAACCCATCCATGTCCTGTCTCAGTGCAAATGTCAACTTTTCCATCGAGTAAATGTCTTGGATCACGTTAGTCCAATCTTCAGGTGTAGGACAGTCCTTCAACATCCATTTTTTAGTTAGAGCTTTTTTGCTTGCCAATATTAAAACATTGAATAAGTATTTTTCTCCTCGTCTTTCCAGTGAGTCCGGTAGTAAACCCAAATACAAAGTTACAAAAGAAAAGGGAACTGTAATTTTGAATATTTTCCCCAATATTGTCTGTACCTTGGTCCAATATTGGTGGATAACTGGGCATGACCAAAACACATGAAAATGATTTGCAGTCTTTTCACCACACAAGCGCCAACAGTTCAATCCCTTATGGGTAAATTTGTTTTGTGCAGGTGTTCTGAAAAATCTTGCCAAGTTTTTCCATCCAAATTCTCTCCACTGCAGGGATGAGGTACTTTTCCATTGCTGTTTATTTAGCTTTTCCCATATTTCCAGTTGTAAAGTGAAATCCCCCTCTTTTTCCCATCTCTCTTTTATATAAGATGTGTTGTCTCCTTTTAAGTCTTGAAGACCTTGGTATATTTTAGAAATGTATCTGATCCCTGGGATCTCTTTATATGCCATTAAGAAGACCTTCAGAACACCTGACTGGGCCCTTTCCAAAACCTCCTTTTTAAGTATATTGTTTATGTGGTGTCTAAGCTGGAAGAACCTGTAAAGGTCTTGATTTATTAGGCCTTGTTTTTTCAAATCTTCAAAACTTCTTAAGATTTGCCCTTTAAAAAAATCGTAATATTTTATCAGCCCTTTCTCCTTCCACTTTTTAAATCTGGTGTCTGTTTTATTAGGAGTAAAGTCGTGATCATAGGCGATCCATTGCAGAAGTCGATAGGGCTCTTTAGTTTGATTCTCTCTGACTATCTTAAACCAAATTTTTAGCGGGGTCTCTATCCACGGGTTAGTGTTATTCAAAAGCTTAGGTAAGGCATTGTTCCCTATTATCGCCTGTAGGGGGATGTCACTTGTTATTTGGCATTCGATCTCCTTCCATTGTGCAGTGTAGACTGGGTTACATATCTCTACTAAAGTTTTAATTTGTGCGGCTTTAAAGTAGTCCCTGATATTTGGCAGCGCGAGCCCACCTTTGTCTTTGTTTAGCTGTAGGGTTCTATATCTGATTCTAGGTCTCTTGCCCTGCCATATGAATCTTGAGATCCTTCTGTCCAGCTCCTGCCATGTTTTTTGGGGAGGTTCTACCGGTATTGTTTGGAAAAGGTATAGAAGACGTGGAAGTATATTCATTTTGACTGCTTCAATTCTTTGTGCAGTACCCAAGAATGGTATCATATTCCATCTTGCTAGGTCAGATTTTATTTTTGTCACCAGTGGATCATAGTTTAGTGATATAATTTTGTTGAGTTGTTTCGGGATATTGACCCCCAGATATTTCATAGATTCCGACTCCCAGTTAGTTTTGAGTTTGCTTAGTGAATAATGATTTGGGTCATAGTTGAATGTTAAAACTTGGGTTTTATGCATATTTAATTTGTACCCCGATAAATCTCCATACTCTGAAAAAACTGAGGTTAGTTCTGGTAAAGAAGTGTCCGGCTGCCCTAGGTATATTAAAATGTCATCAGCAAAGAGTGCTATTTTATGTTCCTTCTGACCAAGTGTAATACCTTGAATTTTTTGGTTTTGTCTTATCCATTGGCTCAGAGGTTCTATGAAGATTGCAAAGAGCAGTGGAGACAGGGGGCAGCCCTGACGACATCCTCTTTCCAGTTCAAAAGATGATGATAAATTACCGTTAATCCTTATTTTAGCTGTTGGTTTTTTATATAATGCCTGTATAGTTCTAATGAAGTTGTTATGAAAATTGAAACTGGATAAGATTCTATATAGGAAAGACCAGTCAACCGAATCAAATGCTTTTTCAGCATCTAATCCCAATATGACTGCATTTAAGTTATATTTTTTTATATGATGAATTATGTGTAAAGTGCATCGAATGTTGTCTTGTGTCTGTCTTTGTCTTATAAAACCTGTTTGGTCTAAATGAATTAGGTCTGTCAGTATATTTTCTAACCTTTTGGCAAGGATAATGGTAAAAAGCTTATAGTCCTGATTTAGTACACTGATTGGTCTGTAGTTGGAGCACTCTATCCTTTTCAGGTTTAGGTATAACTGCAATGACCCCTTCTCTCCAGGAGGGGGGGATTTCCCCTGTGTGGAGGACATAATTAAATGTTTTCAGGAGGAGAGGAGATAGCTGCTGTTTAAAGGTTTTGTACCACTCTGCTGTATAGCCATCAGCTCCTGGGGATTTGTTAGCTTTAAGTTTCATAATTGCTTTTTCCAATTCTTTAGGATGTATTTCTGACAGTAGTGTTTTATTTTGTGACTCCGTAAGTTGGGGAAGGTTTAATGTGTTTAGGAATGCCTCGGATGCATTTTTATGTTTTTTGTGGGAGTATAAGTTCTTATAGTAATTCTCGAAGTTTTTAAGAATATCCTGAATTCTGAATTTTATTTCCTTTGATACTGGGTCTCTGATTTTGTAGATTGCTCTTTCTGTTTGATGTTTCCTCAATTTATAGGCTAGCAATTTTGCCGATTTACTGCCTGCTTCATAGTATTTTTGTTTCAGAAATGTAAGTTTCTTCTGGATTTCTATTGTGTAGATCTCATTTATTTGGTTTTTAATTTCCTTAATCTTGAGCAAGTCAGTAGAATGAGTGTTGCCTTTGTGTTCTTTTTCTAGGTTCCTAAGTTCTGACTCTAATGTGGATAGTTTTTCTTGTCTTAGTTTCTTTTGGGTTGCCAGTTTTGCAATAATCTTTCCTCTTATTACAGCTTTACATGCATCCCACAGTATTAAAGGGGATACTTCTCCATTATCGTTATCTTCCAAATATCTGAGGATATCTGATTCCAATTCATCTTTCAATGGTCCTTTCAGGACATTTGAATTTAACCTCCAAGAAAATGTATTATTTGTGTATTTTTGGATATTTAAGTCCATGTAGATCGGACTGTGGTCGGAGAGATCCATCAGTCCTATTTTACATGTTTTTACTCTTCCAATGTCTCTATTAAACATAAAAAAATAGTCAATCCTTGAGTAAGATGAATGTGGAGTTGAGTAAAATGTATAGTCTTTTACACTGGGGTTGAGTTCCCTCCACACGTCACAGATTCCCAATTCTTTTAGTAGCATCCGAGTCTTCCTGTTTTGGGTGTTATTTTGATGTGGGGAATTACCAGAAGCATCCCAGTATGGATTCAGTCTAAGATTGAAGTCCCCACCACATATCACTAAACCTTGAGCTTTAGTTATCATTAGGTCGAATACATTTTTATAAAATTTCCAGTTAGCCCCTGGGGGAGCATACACATTCAGCAGGGTGATATCTTCTCCCTCTAGCCGCCCAGTTACCAAACTGTATCTCCCTTCTTTATCTTTGTGTTCTGATTTTTTTTCAAATGGAATTTTGGTTGATATCAATGTCGCTACTCCCCTCCTCCTCCCTGATTTATATGAAGATGAAGAGATCATTTTAAACCCTTGTCTACTGAGTTTATTGTGTTCCACGTCTGTTAGGTGGGTTTCTTGTAAAAGTATTATTCCTGCTTTGTCTTTTTTCATTTTGCCTAGAATCTTGGATCTTTTAACTGGATTCAGGATTCCTTTTACATTATATGAAATTATTTTGGTTACACCCTGTTTCTCCATTGTGTTGTTTTGTTTAGTATAACTGTGTGGTGGCCCTCTTTTGTGCTACTCAGAAACTGAAAGAACATTAAAAACAAGAAAAACATTAAGAACATAGTGTAAAAAACTTTAAAACAAAAAGCTGTCATAAGAACTTCCTGAGCTGAGGTCTTTTTAAAGACCCTGTAAGAGCCTTGATGGAGTGAAGGCTCTGAGGGAAATTCCTCAAACTCTGTTACGTGTTGAGGGCCCTCTCTTACCACTGAAAGTAGTCCCATGCTTTTAACGTGAGTTTCAGAACCCAATCCAAACTTGTAATGATTTTTTTTTTTCCTTTTATGCCTAAACCCTGTGAAATTGTGTGCACCCTCCCACCCCCATCACATCAAACATTCACGCAAAAACAGTATTTGTTAGTATGAGGAGAACATGTGGATTATTGTCACATTTCTATTTTAACAAGTTTTTTTTTTTTTATTACAAAGACTTATTTGTTTCAAATAATATGATTGTTCCATGAAATGTTTTACCACATGCTGAATATGCATCTCCTTTAATGTTTGTTACCTTGTATGAGGGGGGTTGGATGTGCGGATTGATTCAAGAGAAAAGAAAAAAAAAAAAAAAAAAAAAGGTCGCTATTCCAACCTGAAAACGGATAGTTTATCCGCGACGCTCTGGTGCTGGGTTTCCCGCTGCTGGTCCGTGGATTTTGAGGGTCTTTGTGTTGTCCATGTTTGCGCTTTGATCTTCTCACTCGGGTCTGCTGCGGGTTTAAATACCGTTACCGGGAGCCCTCTTTTCGCCATGTCAGCTGTTGCTTCTTCCGCCGAATTATAGAGACACGTTTCATCGCCGTAGAAGACCCTTAACTTCGCAGGAAATGGTGTCTGAAAGTGCAATTTCTTCTCTCTTAACACCTTTTTTGCGTCATTGTATTCCCTGCGCTTTTTAAGGACCTCCGGGGCGTAATCGTGTTCCACGTAGACTTTTCTCTCCTGGTGCATAAATCCTTTTTTCTGCCAGGCCAGTCTTACAACCTCTTGTTTTATTTTGAAATTGGAAAATCTTACCAACACCGAACGTGGGGGCGCTTCCGCCGCCGGCCTAGCGGCTAATGAACGATGTGCCTTTTCTATCTTCAAGTCGGTGGTTTGTGGAATATCCAATTTCTCTCTTAGTAAGGATTCCACGCATTCTGCCATTGAGTTAAAACCATTTTCGGTTCCTTCTATCAGACCATGAATTCTTATGTTGTCTCTTCTTTGTTTTCCTTCTTGGTCGGTTAGCTTAGCCTCTATAGCTGCTTGTCTTTTGCGTAGGTCTAGCACAGAATCTTCGAGCACTTTTATTCGATCCTCTGTTTCCAAGATTCGGTTCTCGGCCTGGTCCACTCTGCTGTTTGTCCTTTTCAATTCTTCTCTGAATTCCCGAAATTCGGCCGTAACATCTCGGCGAAATCGTCGTAGCTCCTCAAATAGTGATTTCAGGCTAACCCTTTTGTTAGCTATCACCAGTTCCTCGTCTTCTGAACGGAGATCTTCCAGTTCAGATTCTCCGGCCGATACGTGTCCTGGCCTGGAGAATTTCAGTTTCTTCTGTTTTCCTTTAGACATGTTGATTTTGTCTTTTGATTTTCACTCCTCCAAAAATCCGTTAAGTTTGATTTTCAAGGTGTTATCCTGGATTGGGTCTGAGAGCTTCAGTGTTAAGCTGCAGTCGCCATGGCGTCCAGACCGGAAGTCACATTGAAGGATTTTTAATGAATTAATTGGTAAATTCCTCGGTAAAATAAGTATTTGGTCAAGAACAAGAGTTCATCTCAATACTTTGTTATATACCCTTTGTTGGCAATGACAGAGGTCAAACGTTTTCTGTAAGTCTTCACAAGGTTTTCACACACTGTTGCTGGTATTTTGGCCCATTCCTCCATGCAGATCTCCTCTAGAGCAGTGATGTTTTGGGGCTGACGCTGGGCAACACGGACTTTCAACTCCCTCCAAAGATTTTCTATGGGGTTGAGATGTGGAGACTGGCTAGGCCACTCCAGGACCTTGAAATGCTTCTTACGAAGCCACTCCTTCGTTGCCCGGGCAGTGTGTTTGGGATCACTGTCATGCTGAAAGACCCAGCCACGTTTCATCTTCAATGCCCTTGCTGATGGAAGGAGGTTTTCACTCATGATCTCACGATACATGGCCCCATTCATTCTTTCCTTTACACGGATCAGTCGTCCTGTCCCTTTGAAGAAAAACAGCCCCAAAGCATGATGTTTCCACCCCCATGCTTCACAGTAGGTATGGTGTTCTTTCTCCTCCAAACACGACAAGTTGAGTTTTTACAATAAAGTTCTATTTTGGTTTAATCTGACCATATGACATTCTCCCAATCCTCTTCTGGATCATCCAAATGCTCACTAGCAAACTTCGGACGGGCCTGGACATGTACTGGCTTAAGCAGGGGGACACGTCTGGCACTGCAGGATTTGAGTCCCTGGCAGCGTAGTGTCTTACTGATGGTAGCCTTTGTTACTTTGGTCCCACCTCTCTGCAGGTCATTCACTAGGCCCCCCAATGTGGTTCTGGGATTTTTGCTCACCGTTCTCATGATCATTTTGACCCCACGGGGTGAGCTCTTGCGTAGAGCCCCAGAACGAGGGAGATTATCAGTGGTCTTGTATGTCTTTCATTTTCTAATAATTGCTCCCACAGTTGATTTCTTCACACCAAGCTGTTTACCTATTGCAGATTCAGCCTTCCCAGCCTGGTGCAGGTCTACAATTTTGTTTCTGGTGTCCTTTGACAGCTCTTTGGTCTTGGCCATAGTGGAGATTGGAGTCTGACTGTTTGAGGTTGTGGACAGGTGTCTTTTATACTGATAACAAGTTCAAACAGGTGCCATTAATACAGGTAACGAGTGGAGGACAGAGGAGCCTCTTAGAGAAGAAGTTACAGGTCTGTGAGAGCCAGAAATCTTGCTTGTTTGTAGGTGACCAAATACTTATTTTACCGAGGAATTTACCAATTAATTCATTAAAAATCCTTCAATGTGATTTTCTGGATTTTATTTTCTCATTTTGTCTCTCATAGTTGAGGTATACAGTTAGGCCCAGAAATATTTGGACAGTGACACAGTCTTCATGATTTGGGTTCTGCATGCCACCACATTGGATTTGAAATGAAACAACTACAACGGAATTGAAGTGCAGACTTTAAGGTTTAATTCAAGGGGTTGAACAAAAATATATGATTAAACATGTAGGAATTGTAGATATTTTTATACAAACGCTCCTCATTTCAGGGGCTCAAAAGTAATTGGACAAATAAACATAACCCTAAGTAAAATGTTACTTTTCAATATTTTGTTGAGAATCCTTTGCAGGCAATGACTGCCTGAAGTCTGGAACCCATGGACATCACCAAACGCTGGGTTTCCTCCTTTGTGATGCTTTGCCAGGCCTTTACTGCAGCTGTCTTCGGTTGTTGCTTGTTTGTGGGTCTTTCTGCCTTAAGTTTTGTCTTGAGCAAGTGAAATGCATGCTCGATTGGGTTGAGATCTTGTGACTGACTCGGCCATTGCAGAATATTTCACTTCATTGCTTTAAAAAACTCCTGGGTTGCTTTTGCAGTATGTTTTGGATCATTGGTGAAGTGCCGTCCAATCAACTTTGCTGCATTTGGCTGAATCTGAGCAGAAAGTATACCCGTATACACTTCAGAATTCATCCGGCTGCTTCTGTCTTTTGTCACATCATCAATAAACACAAGTGACCCAGTGCCATTGGAAGCCATGCATGCCCATGCCATCACACTGCCTCCACCATGTTTTACTGAAGATGTAGTGCTTTGGATCATGAGCTGTTCCAATTCTTCTCCAAACTTTCATCTTCCCATCATTCTGGTACAGGTTGATCTTAGTCTCATCTGTCCAAAGAATGCTGTTCCAGAACTGGGCTGGCTTCTTCAGGTGTTTTTTGACAATTCAATTCTGGCCTTTCTATTTTTGAGGCTGATTCATGGTTTACACCTTGTGGTGAATCCTTTGTATTTACTCTCATGAAGTCTTCTCTTTATGGTAGACTTAGATACTGATACACCTACTTCCTGGAGAGTGTTCTTCACTTGAGTGGATGTTGTGAAGGGGTTGTTCTTCACCATGGAAAGGATTCTGTGATCATCCACCACTGTTGTCTTCCGTGGACGTCCAGGTCTTTTTGAGTTCCCAAGCTCACCAGTGCACTCTTTTTTTCTCAGAATGTACCAAACTGTTGATTTGGCCACTCCTAACATTTCTGCTATCTCTCTGATGGATTTCTTCTTTTTTTCAGCCTCAGGATGGTCTGTTTCACCTCCATTGAGAGCTCCTTTGACCGCATGTTGTGTGTTCACAGCAACAGCTTCCAAATGCAAACGCCACACCTGGAATCAACTCCAGACCTTTTAACTGCTTAACTGATGACAGGTTAACGAGGGAAGAGTCCATGCAGCCTTGTTATTTTTTTTTGCAGCCTTCTGAGTCAATTGTCCAATTACTTTTGGTCCCTTGAAAAAGAGGCGGCTACATATTAAAGAGCTGTAATTCCTAAACCCTTGCTCCAATTTGGATGTGAATACTCTCAAATTACAGCTGAGAGTCTGCACTTTAAGCCCATATTGATTATATAATTGTATCCTGAATATGTTTTTGTAAACAGCTAAAATAAACAAAACTTGTGTCTCTGTCCAAATATTTCTGGGCCTAACTGTACCTATGATGAAAATTGGAGACCTCTCTCATCTTTTAAGTGGGAGAACTTGCACAATTGGTGGCTGACTAAATACTTTTTTGCCCCACTGTACATACTTTATTTGGAACAAAAAAGTAAAACAAAAACAAAACAAATGACAAATGCAATAAAGTAACAGTATACAGTGTTCGAAAGGGAGAAGGAAGAAGTGAACACTTATTAATTCCATCTCCTCTTTTCCATAAATACACCCATGTGAAATATATACAAATTACCACATTTAAGACCCCAAGTAAACAATTAACTGTATTTTGTACATATCAACATTAACACCCATTCATCCTAACATACATTGATGTCCATACATCAAAACCAGCCTCAAACAACACAGATATACACAGTGCTGTCCCACCCACCATTCCATAATATCCCAGAGTGAGCATAGTGAATCGTACATATAAATACTACCCTTCTAACATATATCCTTTCAGCAAATAATGTTTAGACCTCTTTTTGAATTGATTTCTGTTTGTACATATTTTCAGTTCCGGCTCCAGACTGTTCCACAAATCCACCCCACAGACAGATTTGCACAGACTTTTCTTAGTTGTTCGTATCTTGGGTTTTGTAAAGTCTAAGTCTCCTCTCAAATTATGATCATTGTCTCTTTTTTTAAATATTTTTTGTATATTAGTTGGGAGTTGATTATTAATTGCCCTTTACATTACTTGTACTGTCTTAAATTTAACTAAATCGATGAACTTTATGACATGTGACTTTAAAAACAACAAATTGGTATGGTCTCTATATCCTACATTATTTATTATCCTTATAGCTCTTTTTTGTAATGTGCATATTGACTGTAGGTTGGTCTTGTAGGTGTTTCCCCAGACTTCTGCACAGTAGTTAAGATAAGGTAAAAACAGTGAATTGTACAATAAGACCAATGATTTATAGTCCAAGATGCGTCTTGTCTTCCCCAGTATGCCTATACATTTTGCCAACTTGGCCCGGATGTGACTGATGTGAGGTTTCCAGCAGATTTTATTGTCTAGCGTCACCCCCAGAAACTTATTTTCTTGTACTGTTTCTATTCTGGTATCATCTATCGTTACCATTATTTCATGATTTATTTTATAATTTCCAAACAACATAATCTTTGGGTTTTTTTTCAGATTTAGGGATAATTTATTTTTGTTGAACCACTGCATTAACTTTTTTCATTTCAGTTGTGACCACCTCTAAAACCTGCTGCAAATTCTCACCAGTGCAAAGGATATTTATGTCATCCGCAAACAAAATAAATTTCAGAATTTTTGATACTTGGCATATGTCATTTAAGATAAGATAAGATAAGATAAGCCTTTATTAGTCCCACAGTGGGACTATTTATATACAAAATAAAGAGTTTGGGTCCCAAAACTGACCCCTGGGTCACACCACAAGTGATGTCCATGAAGGGTGATTTGTGCTCACCAATTTGTACAAATTGTTGTCTGTTACTTAAATAACTTTCCACCCAACTCAGTCCTACCCCTCTTATCCCATACCTTTCTAGTTTCCTTAGTAGTATTCTGTGGTCAATGGTGTCAAAAGCTTTCTTTAAATCTATAAATACTCCTACAGCAAACTTTTTTTTATCTATACAACTAGTAATTTCTTCTATAAGTTCGATCAGTGCCAAAGATGTAGATTTATCTGCTCTAAAACCAAACTGGCTGTCTGTAAGGAGGTTGTGTTTTTCAATGAAATCATCCAGTCTCTTAGTGAATATTTTTTCAAGTATTTTGGAGAATTGTGAGAGTAAAGAGTCTGGCCTTTAATTTGTGAAGCGATGACTGTCTCCTGTTTTGTATAGAGGTATTACTTTTGCTATTTTCATTTTGTTTGGAAATTTACCAGTTTGAAATGACAGGTTACAGATGTGGGTGAGTGGCTTAACAACTCCTTCAATTACTTTTTTTCACTATTGTCATGTCAATTTCATTCCAGTCTGTTGATTTTTTTGTTCTTAAATTTACTCAGTCTCGATAATTTCCTTTTCAGTAACTGCACCCAAAAAGATTGTGTTTGGATTTCTATCTTCTATTTCATTTACAGAACCACTGTTGTTTGTTTCTGGTGTCACTATTGATTTTGCTAATTCAGGACCAACGTTTACAAAAAATTTATTGGAACCACTGACCATATCCTCCATATTATTTATCAAATTGCCATTTTCAATAAAATATTCTGGATAATTAGCATTCTTAGGTCGATTACTAATAATCCCATTGAGTACCTGCCATATTCCTCTTAAGTTATTTTTGTTATCCTCTAATATTAAGATAAGATAAGATAAGATCAGCCTTTATTAGTCCCACAATGGGGAAATTCCAGGATTGCAACAGCACAGGGATAGCAACACTCAGAGCAACAATCAGAAGGCAAGAAAAAACAAGAACATCTAGTAAACATATGTACATATTACTATAAATGTATATATATAGACACACAATGTGGAGCATTATGGTTGGTTGGTGAATGTGCAGCAGAAAGTCTAAGTTCTCTCTCCGCGGATGCGGCGGGCCAGCTGGAAGTCTTTGGGCATGATGGTGACCCTCTTGGCGAAGAAGAGACCCACCAGGTGGGCCTCGCTGGTCTCCTGCAGAGCCATGACGGCGAAGCTCAGGAAGCTCAGGACGGTCTTGAAGTCCTGAGCGATCTCCCTCACCAGGCGCTGGACGGGCAGCTTACGGATGAGCAGCTCCGTGGATTTCTGGTAGCGACGGATCTCTCTCAGAGCCACGGGCCTGTGACGGCGAGGCCTCTTCACTCTGCAGGTGGCCGGAGCGCCTCTCCGAGCAGCCCTGGTGGCTAGCTGTCTCCTGGGGGGCTTCTTCCTCCAGTAGATTTTACGGGCGGTCTGCTTGGTTCTTGCCATCGCTCTTTATTATTCTGTCTTATATTTCTTGCACGCCGCTTAAACTCCAGCCCAGCACCCGCATCGTTTTCGCTACAGTTCCCGGTATGTCAAGTTTCCCATTAGCACTGGGCGGCGGCCAAGTGCTAGCTAGCACCAGCTCCTCCCCGCTGTAACGTCTCTCGCTGCAAACAGAGGCTCCGTCCGCCGACCCGGGAAACCCCCGGGGCGATCCGTGCGTCCGTGATATATATACAGAGTGAAAGGTGTAGAAAGAAGAAGGAAGATAAAAAAAAAAAAAAAAAAAAAAAAAAGGCTGTTGCAACGGGCAGCCGACTCGTGTGGCGCCACCGGTCCGGCGGAACCGGAACCCTTATTCTGTTGTAATATGCTTTCTTACAGGTCCTCATTATATTAGTAAGCTTATTTTTATATCTTTTATATTTGATCTCAGCCTCCACCGTTCTGCACTTAATGAATTGTTTATATAATGTATTCTTCTTTTTACATCCATTTATTAACCCCTTGGTGACCCAAGGAATATTTTTCTTTTGTTGTCTGTCACTGTATTGTTTTATAGGACAGTTTTTATTGTACAATGATTGAAATATTTGTAAAAATTTATCGTATGCTTTATTTATATCATTTTCATCATAAACTATCTTCCAGTTTTGTATTAATAATTCCTTTGTCAGTAAATACATAGATTCTTCAGTTCTTATTCTTTTATATTTAATATTTTTGGTTTACTTTTTCTTCCTATAATCACATTGATAGACAACAAAAATCGGCAGGTGGTCACTGATATCATTCAATAAAAGCCCACTCCTGATATTATTTTCCATAATGTTTGTGAATATGTTATCTATTAGTGTGGCACTGTGTGACGTGATTCTGCTAGGTCCGGTAATTGTTGGATGTAAGCCCATACTGTACATTGTGTTGATAAATTCTTCTGTCAAACTATGTTGTTTTGAATTCGTCAGATCTATATTGAAATCCCCACAGATGAACATAACTTTGAGTTAGTTTTGCATACATTTTTTCCATCCAGTCCTTAAATAAGTCAATGTTTGATCCAGGTGTTCTATATCCACAGCTCACTACTATATTCTTCACATTGTCCAGACAGATTTCTATTGTAATACATTCAAATAAATCATCCGCAGTTACTGACAGATTTTCAACAACCTTGTATTTCAAGCTCTTGTCAACATAAATTGATATAATAGATAATAGATAGAAGGGAGATACCTCGGCGGTAATTGCCGCAGTCAGACTTGCTACCCTTATTCTTGAACAGGGAGACAACAGTGGCATCCCTGAAGACTTTGGGCAGTTGTTCTTCATCCCAGATGCTGGTGAGGAGGGAATGGAAGAGTTCAAGGGCCACAGGACCGGCTGATTTGAATATTTCCGCTGGGATTCCATCCATCGCTGGTGCTTTTCCTGAATTGGTCTGCCTAATCGCGTTCAAGACTTCATCCATTGTAGGGGGGAGGTCGAGGCAGTGGACAGTGGGGTTGTGTGGGATCAGATCAAGGGCGTGGGGGTCTACAGTGGAGAGCCTGTTGGGCAGGTAGCTGAAATGCGCTCTCCATCGCGCATTGATGCTGCTCTTCTCCTTCAGCAGAGTTGAACAGTCTGCTGACAGGAGTGGGGTAGTGCACGGCTTGGCAGGTTCATATACTTCCTTGATGACGCTGAAGAACATCTTGGATTTCTGCGTGTCGGCATATCTTTGCACCTCATCTGCCTTCTTCTCCCACCATTCATTCTGCATCTTTCGCAGCGCTGCTTGTGCCTGTCTCTGGAGGTGCTTGAAGCGATCATGCTTGGAAATGGAAGTGGGGTCATTCTGCCACTCAACAAAGGCCTTCTGCTTGTCATCCAGGAGTGTCTTGATGTTCTCGTTGTTCTCGTCGAACCAGTCCTAGTGCACTCGTTTGTTCCCACCTTTGTGTTGGACAGCCAGTCAGGGGTCCATGGGCAATCAGTCGGCCGTCCAGATCTTCTGCAAATTCACTACGTCGCTGAGGTTGTTCAAGTTTGGCGACATTGAACGCTGGTCTGATGACTTTCGGTGTCTTGCGGTGTGTTGGGGCAATATGCAGGGATAGGATGGATCTGACTAGACAGTGGTCTGTCCAACACTCTGCTCTGCGCATGACCTTGATGATCCTGATGTCACGGATGTCTCTCTCACGGCAAATGGCAAAGTCTATCAAATGCCACTGCTTGGATTTTGGGTGCATCCATGTTGTCTTATATTTGTCTGCTTGCTGGAACAGTGTGTTTGTGATAGCGAGGTGGTTTTCAGCACAAGCCGTTGGAATTCAGTTTTCCAGTGCCGTGTGGCCCCAGCACACCTTTCCAGTTACAGCAGTCTGTTCCAACGCTGGCATTGAAATCACCTAGCAGAATGAGTTTGTCATTGGGAGGAGTGTCCTTCATGAGGGTACTGAGCTCCTCATAAAAGGCTTCCTTCACTTCATCGCTGCTGGTGAGAGTTGGGGCGTAAGCGCTGATGAGGGTAATGTACCGGTTATGGTTGAGGGGGAAACGGAGTTTCATCAGCCGTTCATTAACTGACGTTGGTAGTTCAGGAAGTTGCTTGAGAACCGATGTCTTGATGGCCAATCCTACTCCATGGATCCTCTCTTCATCTTTGGCCTTGCCTTTCCAGAAGAAGGTATAGCCGCCTTTTAGTTCAGCCACAGATCCTTCTTCGGCTAGTCTGGTCTCACTGAGGGCCGCAATGTCAATGCGGTAGCGGGCCAGTTCTCTTGCAATGAGGGCTGTTCTTCTCTCAGGCCTCGAGGAGGCCTCTTGTGCGTACATTCCATGCACCAAGAATTAGTTTCTTTCTTCTTTGGTTTCGACTGCTTGGGGGGTAGAACTTCCAGCCGCGGTATGCTGGCCAGTTGGAAGGGACAAGCATTTGTTTGGAACACATTTTCTAGTCCCCTCCCTCATGTGAGGGTGAGCATTGCTGTCTTAAAGAGGCTGCTCAGTCGCCTGGGGAAACGCCAAACTCCACTGTTGTCCCGGAGTCAGAAGGAAAGCGACTATTGCCTCCAAGTCGCCTGCATGCAGGGTTCAAGCTACAACTGCCAGTGGTCACCTCCACCTGTTGCTTCACTCGTTTCCCATTGCCGCAGGACTGTTGTAGGGCTGTGAGGATTAACACACACAAGGAAAACCTGTGTGGGAAAGTTTTTTTAAAAGTGGGAAAGTCGATGCACGGGGGCAATCCCACTCTCTTGGCCTCAAAAGCCAGGATCTGGTGGTACGAAAAGAGCCGTCACAACCAGGGACTTCCTCGGCTGCAGTGGATGACCACGATGTCTATAGTGCCTTGCCATGCCCTTGCATTCCACAACGCCTGCTGTTGCCGCCTTCATGACCGTTAGGACAAAAGATGACCTCATCCGCTCAATCTGCCGACTACACTTTTCACATGCTTGGGTAGGCATACCCTGTTTAACTCACTGGAGGGGGGTGACCAGCTACCCTCACCTGGTTCAGTTCACCTGCCAAAGCGGTTTACTGGGTTGTGGCCGCTGCGCATGCTACAGCTTCGAGGAGCCACAGGTGAGAGTTGGGTGCCAGGTGGGAACCAATGTAGAATGAGCTGTCCTAAAAAGGACATGGCAAGCCCCCCCCTACAGAGGACTGTCCCTCCCTAGACACCCCGGACACCCCACAGAATAGCACAGAATATGTTTTATTGTCATTGTATAGTTTTACAGCACAACACAATTGTGGGTGGTCCACTAGGCTACTGCGCAATAAAGTAAGGGAGAAGAATTTGAATAAAACACGGTTACAAGAACACACAATTAACCATACGACTGAAATAAAAATAAAAGTAAAAATAACAAATAGCTCATAGGTATATACACAGGTACTGTACGGTAGTGACTTCAGGGGTGGAACTATGTACATAAGCGTGTGGAGTGCAGAACACATAATTAAGTAAAATGGCCTAAGGATTATGGAAAATGTGTACAGTAGTGGTTTCATGGCTGGGTCAATATACATGAAAGTAAGGAGTGCAATGACAGGTGAGTTATAGTGATAATTAAAAGGTCCTCAGTTCTGAGCATGTGAGCGTTCAGAGGAAGGGGGTGGGGCCTCTGTCTGTTTGCAGTTTGGATGGCCCAGGGGAAGAAACTGTTTGTCAGTCTGGAGGTGTGGGACCTGATCGATCTGAACTGTCGTCCAGAGGGAAGCAGGTCAAACAGGTGGTGGGCGGGATGTGAGGCGTCTCCTGTGATGGAGGATCTGGAGATGTCTTCCAGGGAGGACAGAGGGCTGCCGATATTTTTTTGGGCTTCATCTTTAGTGGTAATTTAGTAGAAGCTTCATCTTTTCCTCAGTAGTGAAGAGGCTCTTTGCAGCAGGTCACGTTGACTGACGGCTGCATTAGCTATGCAAGGTCAGTTTGAATTTATTTGCGCTACAAATGTCTATCCATATTAATAAAACGAATAATGCAAATAACACATCTGATCAAATGTCAGTAACTGTAACACATTACTTAATGTTTAAACAGTAATTTCGTTATGCAGCATGTTACTGCAAAAAGTAGTGGCATTACAGTAATGCGTTACAAAGTAATGTTACTTTGTAACGCATTACTCTCAACACTGGTCATTAGTTATTCTGGGAAAGAGTAGTTCAGTATTAATGCGTAACCTCCATCACTTGTACCACCTACTCAAACTCCGGCTGCTCTACTCCTGAATGGATTCAAGCCTCTAAATACAAACTTCATCACAGCTCCTTGAGCAGCTAGCATCAGTGGGTTATCCTGGCATGGAGCAGAGGACGAGCAGGTCAGAAAAAACTCAGAGCTACCTGTTGTTGTCATCGTCTATAAAGAATAAGATCATATTTAAATATCAGCTTTTTTTAGTTGGGTTTAATGAGTTAAACAATGGATTAAACCTAGCTTGCAAGGCTGCTAGCATCACACTGATATTCTACTGATGATAATAATAAGGTAATATTACTGTCATTAATGAAGGTACTGCTGTTTAGAAATCAGGTGCAAGCACACTTCGAACACATTGGAGTCTTTCATTTTTAGCCCACACTGCCACATCATGAGATGTTTCAACTTGTGCTGCAACTTGAGCAGCAAGAGTGAGGGTGGACATTTCGGATCTATACGCTTCCACCATTGTCTCGCGGTAGTAATGGCATCATGGCATTGCTTGGTAACGGCAGCATGTGATGTCATGACGCATGCTCTTAAAAAAAAAAGGAAGTGCGAACCCGCAGCATGGATAAGAGGAATTGATAACATCAGTGACGCACAATTCCAGGGGATTGAAATTTTTTTTTAACCGGTTCTTAACAGGAACTTATTCTCAGTTCCCATCCTTAATCATCACCCAGTCTCTTCCAAGCCCCGCCCAGCAGTTTTTCAGGGATCCACTGATGTACCGACCCAGAGGCGGGACACTTTGGCTGATATGAGTTCTGGAAGTTTTTCCATTGAACGAGGTTCCTTTAGTGAAGACCCATACCACAGGTCTGGTTCGGCTAAAATTGGTTCCTGTGGTGGAAACGGTGTTCTCACCACAGGAACTGATACTTGCTACAGTTTGTCTAACCTTCAGATGAACCTTTTAGCTCCTTGTCCAGTATAGGAGCTCAGTAACAGCGACCTTCATGTCATGTAAAGGAACCTGATTGGTTCAGAGGAAACATTAAAAGATCCACATGAGCATCGGCTCTTTAAACATCAGAGCTACTGGAACCAAACATGAGTTTGTAAAGTTGATGTGAAAAACAGCTGTTTTATTTTGTGAGGGACAGAAACTGCCAGGATATCTGAAAATCCCTAAAAAGATTTGTTCTACAGTTAAGAAACAAACCAAACCAAGGACACGAGTCACCGGAGAAGTCTACTTTTTTTTTAGTTCACTGACAGAAATCCATTTTCTTCAGCCTACTGACACCATGTCATGTTTAATTGGTGTTAGTCAGTGGAAACTCAGCCCTTAAAGGTCTCTAATTCCTCTGAGACCTCCTTCGCTGACAGTTCACCTGAAGAGGTTACAGTAATTAAGCAGAAACCTCCCGTTATGCGCTATAAATGTGGAGGTATCAAATGATGGAGGAGAGCTGTGGGACTGACTAAAGAGAACCAACAGAACCAGAACTGCTCTGGGGTGTCAGGAGTCTGATTAAATGATCCAAACACAGAAACTGAAGTAGACAAATGAAAATGGAATGGACCAGGGTTCCTGATGATTGTGATGAACCATCTGAGAGACTTCAGAGATCCTGAATAACCCTGACAGGTTTGGTCTGATGATTAATCAGATCTGAGATGTAATGTAGTGATGCTAAATATTCATGTTTCCCATCAGCTGATCAGTTTCTGAGGAATGTTGACATGGAGGACACCTCAGTTCTTCAGAGAGCTTCCATCAGTTCTTCCGTTGTAAACTCACTCATCTCAGGCTTTCATTTCTAAAGTCAGACTCTAGTTCTTCTTTAAACTCCTTCTCAGAGATGTCCAGTCCAGTTCTTCATGGATTCTCACATCTGGTCCAGGACTTTCTGTTCTTCTTCTTCTGCTTTGGATGTGTTTATTGTCTTGTTTGCATAATAAAAGTGATCATTCAAAGATTCCTAACGGCACCACCTTACTGAGCCCAGACACCAACATGAACCTAAACATGAGTGTATGTCAGAGGGTTACTGCTGACCTCTGGTCCTGGTGGCCATTACAGTCCTGACTGAGCAGAACCAACAGAGAAACATCCATCATTCATGTGCTAACAGCAGATTTGAACAGATTTAACAGTTCAGAGTGTTTGGTGATTTGCTGAAATATGCTAAAATGGTTTATGTTCTGTGAGGTTCTGAGCTGACTGTGTGTAAATGAAGCTGAACTCTGAAGGATTTTCTGATGAAGTTTCCTCTGCTGAATTCAGAGAAAATCCCCTGAAGAGAAACTGCCTTTGTTTCTGAGCTCTGATGTGATCAAACACTGGGAGAATCAGGGATGGATGACTGCAGCATGATGAAACATTTCACTGGTTCCCTCATTGTTCTCACAGCTCAGGTCGCACAGTAACACACACACACACACACACACACACACACACACACACACACACACACACACACACACACACACACCAACAACCCCCCCCCCCACACACACACACATACCATAGCACACATTAACAGATGTGTCTGAAATGTGTCTGGCACATCCTCAGAACACACAGAGAACAGAGCAGAACTGAGCCGCGTTCCTGTCTCTCTAGTTCTCATGCATGACTCTCTTCTAGTTTCTCACAGATTTGATGATCCTGTTGTTTCTGTTCTCTTAAGTTCACTCTCTCTGATTCTCATTTAATTCAATTCAACTTTATTTATATAGCACCATTTCACAACAACAGTCATCTCATAGCACTACCTGTAGGGGAAACCTCCACGATTGCAGAAAGACCCCAGCAATCAGGCAATCCCCTGTGAGCAGCTCTTGGTGACGTTGGAGAGGACAATCCCTTTTAGCAGGAAGAAACCTCCAGCAGAACCAGGCTCAGGGAAGGGCAGTCATCTGCTGCAACTAGCTGGGGGGTGAGGGGATAGAGAAGGGGAGGAAAAGAACAAACATGTAGACAGCAAACAGCACAACGGGGACTCAATCTATGGGAGAGAACAAACAGATGCTAATGACCAGCAAAAATATATCATTGAGAGTGAAGAGAGGAGTGAAGCCCAGTGCATCGTGAACATTGGTCGCCTCTCTCAGCACGTTTTTAAATCCAAAGCTTTGTTTATACCTGAGTTTGTTGGCTTTGGTCCTGAGGTGGTTCTGTTGGGTTGGACAGAGAAGAATATTTTCAGGATGGAACACAGTCCAAGTTTCACTGCTGTACATGAGTAGATGTCAACTTTGGCAGAAGTGATGAGGTCAAAAACTCGATTAGGTAGTTTTCTGATGATTTACTATTATTAATTTTCCCTTTTAATCAACACTCATCAGTCACAGGACTTCTAAGGGTGCTTCCACACCTGCAGGCTTTAGTTTGTTTCAATCAAACGCGAGTTCCTTTTCTGCGGTAGCACGCAACTCCAACAGTTACATCATCACCACATTTTCTTGGTAGATCCAAACTGTCGTCTAAATGTTTTACTTTCTTCTAATGAGGTTCCAAGTTTAATTTACATGATGACGACTTGGTTATTAGAAGATCAAATGAAGAATGGTGATGACGTAACTTCTTGAGCTCCACCTGTAGTTCCACCTGTAGCTGCATGCTTCACTCTGTGGTTTCTGCTGGTGGACGTTTGTGGTGTGTCGTGGTGGTGATGTTGACCTCCTCCTGTGTCTCTGTCTGGATTTGATCCTTCAACTGTAGATTCATCACCTTTAGGAATACTGAAGTGAGCTGATATTAACTGATGCTAGCTTGTGTGAGCTGATCTTAGCTGGTTTTAGTTCACACTTGCTGACGTTGGCTCACATTAGCTCACATTAGCTCACATTTGCCAGTGTTAGCTGATGGTAGTGTTGTTAGCTGATGTTAGTCGATGTTGGCCAATGTTAGCTAATGTTATCTAACGTTAGCTGATTTTAGCCTGTCTTAGTTCACTTTAGCTGACTTTAGCTAGCGTTAGCTGATGCTAGCTCGCGCTAGCTGATATTAGCTGTTGTTAGGTGACGTTAGCTGCTCTGAGCTGGTGTTTGTTCACTGTAGCTGACATTAGCCAACGTTAGCTGATGTTAGCTGACATTAACTCATGTTCACCCTTGTTAGCTGATATTAGCTGTTGATAGCCGGTGTTAGCTGACATTAGCTGGTTTTAGCTAAAGTCAACTTATGTTAGCTGACGTTCGCTGATGCTAGCTTAAGTTGGATGGTTTTAGCTGATGTTAGCTGAGGTTTCTGTCAAGTAAGGCATTGTCTTGCTTTCTACTGGATAACCATGAAAACCAGTACTACTTGTCTCATGGGTCGGGTCGTTGGCGACTCAACCAGCATCCCTGCCCTTCCGAGGGTGT
Organism: Pholidichthys leucotaenia; assembly: GCA_020510985.1. NCBI lineage: Eukaryota > Metazoa > Chordata > Actinopteri > Cichliformes > Pholidichthyidae > Pholidichthys > Pholidichthys leucotaenia. The sequence continues at coordinate 898,608 of CM035850.1, forward strand.
GGAGGGTGAAACGGGGCATCCTGACAGAACTAAAAACAATATCCGTCACAGGTCTATGGTGGACCACTCCCAGTTACACGGGGTGAGACTGGACATCCTGGCAGATAAACAACAAATCTGTTGCAAGGTCTGTGGTGGACTGTGCCAGTCGGTGCATCGTGACATGCACTACATAAAGAGCAGAGATAAACAAACCTATCATCTGGTCAGTCACTGCAACAGATACTGGAGTCAGTTCATCTTGGCCTGTACTTGCCACTGATAATACCTCTATCTGCTAAGAATGTGCTGCTAGTCCAGCAAAAGCTAGCGGTACTCAAATACTTTGCAAGCAGTTTCATGAAATGGTCAGTGAGAAAGCAACTCATACCAGCTCGGACGTCGCCTGGGTTAACAAGGTCTGCGCTGATCTGTTCACACTCCGACAGGCAGCGAAAAGTAAGCTAGAAGCAGGAAGAAAAAAGAAGAGGAAAACAGTAGTCTTGTGTGTAGCAAAATGGAATGTATGCACTCTGTTGGACAGATCAACATCACAGCACCCAGAAAGACAGACCGTGCTTGTGGCCTTAGAAGTGAACAGGTACAGTGTAGACATATCTGCACTTTGTGAAACAAGATTGTCTGGATATGACAGCTTGGAAGACCATGGGTACATCTTCTTTTGGAGTGGGAAATCATTTCAAGAAAGGAGAGAAGCAGGAGGAGGCGTTGCAGTTTGAAAGGAGATAACAGCAATGCTTGATGAGGAACCAGTGCCAATCAACAACAGGATAGTGACTGAGTCTCCCACTACAGCGGAAGATGTATGCCACACTCATCAGCGTGTATGCTCCAACAATGACCAACACAGAGGAGGCGAAGGAAGAGTTCTACAGTGATTTACGTGAGAAAAGGGTTAGAAAAAAGAAAACTCAGCAAAATTTAAAACAATGTGTCATGGGTTTAAGTTTCCCCTGAAGTTTGTTTCCTGAAATTGTGACTTAGATTAACTTAGTTTGAACAGCTACAGACCAGTGGCCCTGACGTCCCACATGATGAAGACCCTGGAGAGACTGCTCCTTGCTCACCTCCGCCCCCTGGTGGGACCAGCGATGGATCCACTCCAGTTCGCCTACCAGCATGGCATTGGGGTGGAGGATGCGGTGATCGTCCTCCTTCACCGTTCTCTGTCCCACCTGGAGAAGCCCGGGAATGCGGTGAGGATCATGTTCTTTGACTTCTCCAGTGCTTTCAACACCATCCAACCAATGATCCTGAAGGACAAGCTGCTGTGCGCAGGGGTGGACCAGCACCTGTCATCATGGATCCTGGACTACCTCACTAACCGGCCACAGTTTGTGAGAACCCGGGGTGGTGTGTCTGGCACACCACCCCGGTAGCACGATCATCGGTACGATCATCGGTAGCACGGGGGCCCCCCAGGGAACGGTTTTGGTTCCCTTCCTGTTCACCCTTTATACTGCGGACTTCTCACACAACACAACACACTGCCATCTACAGAAGTTCTCTGACGACTCTGCGATTGTTGGCCTCATCTCCAACGGAGATGAAGCTGAGTACAGAGGACTTATCCAGGACTTCGTGGACTGGTGCCATTGGAACTGCCTCCAGATCAGCGCGAGGAAAACTAAGGAGCTGGTGGTGGACTGCTGCAGGCAAGGACAACCCCTCACAGCACCAGTAAATATACAGGGAACAGACATCGAGATGGTGACATCCTATAAGTACCTGGGTGCTCATTTGAACAATAAACTAGACTGGTCACACAATACTGACGCACTCTACAAGAAGGGACAGCGCAGGCTGTTCCTACTGAGGAGACTCAGATCTTTTGGTGTACAAGGGGCGCTGCTGAAGACATTCTACGACACGGTGGTGGCATCAGCCATCACTTTTTGAGTGGTCTGCTGGGGCAGTGGCGTTACAGCAGCCGATAGGAAGAGACTGAACAAACTGATCAAGAAAGCTAGCTCTGTCCTGGGGCAACGCTTTGACCCAGTGGGGGAGATGGGAGAAAGAAGGATGGTGGCTAAACTGTCATCGCTGCTGGAGTCCGAGTCCCACCCTATGCAGGACATACTGAACACACTGAGGAGCTCATTTAGCAGCAGACTACATCATCCTAGGTGCACAACCGAGAGGTTTCGCAGGTCCTTCCTACCTACGGCTGTCAGACTGGATAACCTAAGCAGGGCTGCTTGCAGAGATAGCAAAAAAAAAAAAATGTGACAACCTAATAGTATTGAATGCAAAAGATGCAATAGACTTACACAATGGTCCCCTCCGGTATACAACTAGGAAAATACCAGTCGCTATGGAGGGTGACAATATGTATGGGTACATAATCATACCATGTAGGATAACTAAGTAGACGGTTATGCTCTTCATTCCATCTAGCAACAATGCTCCGCACTGTGTTTTTATATATTTATATATTTATATGCACATATGTATACTTGCTGCTCTTGTTTTTTTCTCTTGCCTTCTGATTGTTGCTCTGAGTGCTACTATCCCTGTGCTGTTGCAATCCTGGAATTTCCCCATTGTGGGACTAATAAAGGCTTATCTTATCTTATCTTAACCACTATAATTCATTAAGTGGGGCGGCACGGTGGCGGAGTGGTTAGCACTGCGGCAGCACAGCAACTCACCCTTGGCCTAGGGATCCTGGGTTCGATTCTAGCCCCCGACCAACAGTGATCTGTGTGGAGTTTGCATGTTCTCCCCGTGTCTGCGTGGGTTTACTCTGAGATTTCTCCGGTTTCCTCCCACATGCCAAAAACATGCAAGTTAGGTTAATTGGCATCAAAAACTGGGGATTCTAAATTGTCCTTAGGTCTGACTGTGAGAGTGAATGATTGTCTGTCTCTCTGTGTTGCCCTGCAATGGACTGGCGATCTGTCCAGGGTGTACCCTGCCTCTCGCCCAAAGATGCTGGGATGGGCTACAGCACCCCCGCGACCCGAAAGGGATTAAGCGGAAGAAGATGAATGAATGAATGAATGAATTCATTCATTAAGTGACTCCGTGAAACACTCATGGCTGCTCTGTTCATTCACAGACCAGAAAATTCACACTGTTATCCTGTTAAATCAAAGGGAATCTTTGTTCTTTTGTATGTCCTTTTGTTGTTAAAATTGTGTTAACAGGCCTGAGGAGTTGTTAGTTCCTGTCCAGCAGGTCATTTGGGGGTGGGGGGTGGGGGGATCAGTGCTGCTGATAAAGCCATGTTATGGGACCTTGGGGAAGTCAGGTTATTTAGCACCTCAGACAGAGACAGGGAATAAGCATGGGAGAACAATGCCCAGGAAGGACAGAGGGGGTTGAATGCAGTGTAGTGTAAATATCATGCTGTGTGATGTGAAGTGCCATGAAACTTGTGAAGTGTGACTTGTGATATAGAGAGGAGAGCTTGCTGTAACCAGTCAGTCCATTCTGTGCTTGTGAGATGTGAGTGTGTAATAAATCCTCTGTCATGAATCTGCCTCTCCATTTACACACTCCACACTGGTGACCCAAGACGTATTATGGAACACGAGGCAAGAACCCCGGAGCCAGCCCGGTCGGGAAGCCCCAGCGACGCAGCAGCCGTCTCACAGACAGCCCGGACTGGAACCCCCAGCAACGCGTGTGCAGTTTCAGTCAAGCTACCGGATTTCTGGCAGCACAACCCGCGCTCTTGGTTCCACCACTCTGAGGCCCAGTTCGCCCTCTGGGGAGTAACGGCAGACGACACCAAGTTCTACCATGTGGTAGCAGCACTGGACTCCCGCACAGCCCAGCAGGTAGCGAGCCTGCTCGATCAGCCACCAGCCCCCAACAAATGAGGCGCACAAGGTTGCGCTCACCCGGTTTTACACACTCTCGGAATGTGAGAGAGCGGAGAGGCTCCTGGCGCGGACCGAGTTAGGAGATGGGTCGGCCGTTGACCTGATGGAGAAGATGCTGGCGTTGATGGGCACGGATGACAGGCACTTTCTGTTTGCCCACCTTTTCCTCCGGAACCTTCCAACAGAGGCAAGAGCAGTTCTGGCCAATTCGCCGTTGCTGGCCGCGTGTGACTACCGTGCACTATCCCAGGAGGCAGACAGGATCATCCTCACCACCAGAACGAGCACAGTCAACGCGGCGGCGGCGGCGGAGCCCAGCGAGACGACCAGGGGAGGCGAGGAGCCACCGATGGTAGCAGCAGCGGGGGCCAAGGAGCACCAGAGAGACACGCTCTGCTTCTACCACTGCTGCTTCAGAGAGAACGCGCGCAGATGTGCGCCAAGTGCCAGTTCAAGCGCTCGGGAAATGCCAAGGCCGGCAGTCGGTAGCAGCTGCAACCGCCGGTGAAGAGAACAAGCTGCTCTACGTGACGGACTTGCGCTCGTTTAGACGCTTCCTCGTCGACACCGGAGCCCAGAAGAGCGTCATCCTGCCGTCCTACGCTGACCGGCTGGCAGGACCTAGCGGCCCCGGAATGGTGGCAGTAAACGGCTCAGAGATTAAGACGTTCGGTGAGAGAACACTGACCTTATCCCTACATGGCCGCTTGTATGAGTGGACTTTTATCATAGCAGCACTGTGTTGCCCGCTCCTGGGTGCTGATTTTCTGTGTGCGCATGGTTTACTTGTGGATGTTGCTAACAGGCGCCTGGTTAATGCACTGTCCTTTGAATCTCTCCCCTGTATAGCTCGAGGGACCTGGCCAACAGCACAAGCCAGCGTCATGGCTCCAGGCGGTAAGTTCCACGCACTGCTCACTCAGTTCCCAGCACTCACGGTCCCGACGTTTTCGGCGGCCATCGCTAAACACGGGGTGGAGCACTTTATCATCACCACCGGGCCACCCGTTTTTGCAAGACCTCGGCGCTTGGACACAGCTAAACTGGCCATAGTGCACGAGGAGTTCGCCAACCTGGAAAGGTTGGGCATCATCAGGCGTTCGAACAGCCCATGGGCATCCCCGCTACACATGGTCCCTAAGGCTGATGGATCGTGGCAACCGTGCGGTGATTTCCGCAGGTTGAACAACGCCACAGCACACGACCGCTACCCAATTCCCCACATACAGGATTCACCTTGCCGGAGCACGCATTTTTTCCAAAATAGACCTGGTCCGCGGTTACCACCAGGTCCCAGTGCGCACAGAGGATGTACCCAAAACAGCGGTAATAACTCCGTTCGGTTTATTCAAGTTCCTGCACATGCCATTCGGGTTAAAAGGCGCAGCACAGACGTTCAAGCACATGATGGATGCAGTGCTGTGTGATCTCCCGTTCATGTTTGTCTACCTGGACAATATCCTGGTAGCCAGTACGTCCGAAGACAAACACGAAACCCACCTCAGGACGGTTTTCCGGAGGTTGGAGGAGCACGGGTTAATAATCAACCCGGCAAAATGCCAGTTTGGCGTGACGGAGATTGATTTTTTTGGGGCACCGCGTCTCTCCGGAAGGAGCGATCCCGTGGCCCCACAAAATGCGTGCCGTGGCAGATTTTCCCCGGCCTCAGACGGTCAGGGTGCTGCAGGAATTTTTGGGGATGGTGAATTTTTATAACCGTTTCCTTCCCCGCGTGGCGCGGCTCATGCAACCATTGTACGCCACGCTCAAGAGACAGAAACGCGTGGATGGAGTCGAATGGACCCCGGAGTGAGAGCGAGCGTTCTCTGAGGTTAAAGCAGCCCTGGCAAACGCCGTACTGCTGGTGCATCCGGACCCGACGGCCCGCATAGTGCTCACCACTGACGCTTCAGACGTGGCCATAGGGGCTGTCGTGGAGCAGCGCATCATCGGGGCTTGGCAGCCGCTCGCCTTTTTCAGCAGAACTTTGCACGACAGCAAACGTAAATACAGCGCGTTCGACAGAGAGTTGCTGGCTCTCCACCTGGCCATATGCCACTTCCAGTTCTGGCTGGAAGGGCGCAGCTTCCCCGCATTCGTAGACCACAAGCAACTAACATTCGCGATGGCCAAGGTTTCAGAACCGTGGTCGGGCCAGCAGCAGAGACAGCTGGCCATGATCTCAGAGTTTACTACCGATATTCAGCATGTGTCGGGTAAACTGAATGTGGTGGCAGACTGCCTCTCGCCTTCCGTGGTGGCCCCGGTCTACGTGGGGATAGATTACGCAGCCATGGCCGCGGAGCAGATTAGCGATGCAGACGTGCGTGCGCTCCAGTCTGGACCAACAGGGTTAACGCTGGAGAGCAGGGTGCTGCAAGATGGCGGCCCCCCCCAATCTGCGATGTCTCCATGGGACGCCCGCATCTGGTGGTCCTGGTCGTGTGGCGCCGCCGCGTGTTTGAGCCGGTTCACACTCTGGCGCACCCAGGAGTGCGCGCATCAGTCAGAATGGTTGGAGAGAAGTTTGTGTGGCCGAGCCTACGCAAACAAGTAAAAGAGTGGGCTGCAGCCTGCGTGGTGTGCCAACGAGCCAAGGTACACAGGCACACGAAGGCTCCTTTGGAGCGTTTCCGGTACCGGCTAAAAGGTTCGACCATGTGCACGTGGACCTCGTGGGCCCCCTCCCGCCATCACAGGGGTGCACGCACTTCCTGACAGTGGTGGACCACACCACGCGCTGGCCAGAAGCAGTCCCGCTGGCGGCAACCACGTCCGCGGACGTAGCACGTGCTTTTTTTAACAGCATGGGTGGCGCGTTTTGGAGTCCCGTCGGACATTACGTCTGACAGGGGCCCTCAATTTGTTTCCGGCCTCTGGTCCGTGATGGCCCGCAGCCTGGGTGTTGCAATTCATCTCACAACCACCTACAACCCACAGGCCAATGGGTTATGTGAGCGTTTTCATAGATCACTGAAAGCAGCACTCAGGGCTTCACTGATGGATGCAAATTGGGTAGACAGGTTGCCGTGGGTTTTATTGGGGTTGCGCTCCACACCAAAAGAGGATTTGGAAGCTTCCCCGGCAGAGCTCGTTTTTGCACAGCCCCTACGGCTGCCCGGGGAATTTCTACCAGATAATCCCGTGCCGGGCAGCTGCCCGTCTCAGCTTTTGCAGCGTAGCGCAAACACAGGCACGCTGCCGGGCCCTGGCCACCACAGTTTTCCGTGTGCCTTCGTGCCTAAAACTTTGAAGAACGCGCAGTTTGTGTTCGTCAGACACGACGCCCACCGCCCTCCATTGCGCCCACCCTATGATGGACCGTTCAGAGTGTTGGAAACAGGGGATAAGCATTTTGTGCTAGACTTGGGGGGTAGACGGGAAAAAATTGGCATAGACGGACTCAAACCCGCCTTTGTAGTGGCGGATGAACAAGTGCTGTTGGCTAGGGCCCCTCGGCGTGGAAGACCCCCACGGAGAACTCCCCAGGGAAACGATTCACCAGAGCAGCCACACGGACAGAGCGAAGTCCCCCCCCCTCACCATGGCTCACCCGCAGTCAGACACACTCCCAGCAGCCCCCCACCAGCACAGCAGCGCCGCGGAGGTGGTAAACCCCAGTTACAGCAGATATGGGAGGAAACTGAAGCCAAAAGCGAGTGTGAACTGATGTTCTGTCTTAGATGCTGGGGGGAGGGGGGGGTGTTGGGACCTTGGGGAAGTCAGGTTATTTAGCACCTCAGACAGAGACAGGGAATAAGCATGGGAGAACAATGCCCAGGAAGGACAGAGGGGGTTGAATGCAGTGTAGTGTAAATATCGTGCTGTGTGAGGTGAAGTGCCTTGAAACTTGTGAAGTGTGACTTGTGATATAGAGAGGAGAGCTTGCTGTTACCAGTCAGTCCATTCTGTGCTTGTGAGATGTGAGTGTGTAATAAATCGTCTGTCATGAATCTGCCTCTCCATTTAAACACTCCACAACGTCACCCTTTAACCCTTTGGTTTCCATCTCAGCAGCAGCTCTGTTTGAATTGTCCTCAGAAGGGAACATGTAAATCCACAGAGGTGTGAAGTTTGGCCCTGCTGTTCCCACTGATGTCATGGGGGGGGTGATCTGTTGGGTGTCATGTGTTTACTCTTCCTGGGTTAACTGGATTATTTCTGCTGCTGGGGATCACCTATTCCTCTTCTTCTCATTTTCCCTGCTGATTAATGCAGATCTGCAGGATTTAACACCTCCAAACACAACCGCTTAGTTCCTCCTCACGGCTGTCTTTTAAAAAAAAATAAATAAAAAAATGGCCAACACAATTTATCACATCAAATTTATCAAATCCCTTTTCATGTAAATTAGAAACATTCTTTTGTAAATGTGAGGATTTTTCTCATAAATTTGCAGGATTTTCCTGCAGAGTTACAGCCATTTTACTCAGAAATGTGCAGCTTCTTACTTGAAAATTTACAGCTTTTTATTATTCATAATTTTGCAGCTTTTTCCTCATGAATATAGTCCTTTTCTTACTCTTGAATTTGCAGTTTAATAATAATAATAAAAAAAGCTTTTACTTGTAGCATTTTACTCAAATCTTAGATCTGCAGCATTTTTAGGTTGTAAATAGTTGGAAATTTACACCTTTTTTTTGTCTTTTTGCTAAAGCTGCAGCTTTTTACCCATAAAATTGCATATTTTTTTTTTTTTGGTCAGAAATTGGCAGCTTTTAACTAAGACTTACATCCCCCCCCTATTTTTTTTTTTTTTTTTGTCAGGTCAGGCATTGGCTTGCTTGCTACCGGATAACCATGAAAACCGGTACTACCTGTCTCATGGGTCGGGCCGTCGGCGACTCAACCGGCATCCCCACCCTTCCGAGGGCATGGATGGTGAAACAGGGCATCCTGGCAGAACTAAAAACAATATCTGTCACAGGTCTGTAGTGGACCACTCCAAGTTACACAGGGTGAGACTGGACATCCTGGCAGATAACCACATCTGTCACAAGGTCTGTGGTGGACTGTGCCAGTTGGTGCGTTGTGTCATGCACTACACAAAGAGCAGAGATAAACAAACCTATCATCTGGACAGTCACTGCAACAGATACTGGAGTCAGTTTGTCTTGGTTTGTCCTTGCCACTGATACTACCTTTATCTGCCAAGGATGTGCTGCTAGTCCAGCAAAAGCTAGCAGTACTCAAACACTTTGCAAGCAGTTTCATGAAATGGTCAATCAGAAAGCAACTCATACCGGCTCGGACGCCGCCTGGGATTACAAGGTCTGCGCTGATCTGGTCACACTCCGACAGGCAGCGAAAAGTAAGCTAGGAGCAGGAAGAGGAAAACAGCAACCTTGTGTGTAGCAGAATGGAATGTACACACTGTGTTGGACAGAACAACATCACAGTGCCCAGAAAGACAGACCGCGCTTGTGGCCCTGGAAATGAACAGGTACAATGTAGACATAGCTGCACTTAGTGAAACAAGATTGCCTGGATATGATAGCTTGGAAGACCATGGGTACATCTTCTTTTGGAGTGGGAGATCAACTCAAGAAAGGAGAGAAGCAGGAGGAGGCTTTGCAGTTAGAAAGGAGATAGCAGCAATGCTTGATGAGGAACCGGTGCCAATCAACAACAGGATAATGACTATGAGACTCCCACTACAGTGGAAGATGTGTGCCACACTCATCATATTCCCCAACAATGACCAACACAGAGGAGGTGAAGGAAGAGTTCTACAGTGATTTACGTGAGACTATCAGGCGTGTACCGACTGATGACAGGCTGATACTCGTTCGAGATTTTAATGACAGAGTTGGTTCGGACCCCGAGAAATGGAAATGAGTGCTAGGCAGTCATGGAGTAGGCAAGTGCAATGCTAATAGAGAACTTCTACTTGCACTATGTTCAGAGTACAACCTTGTGATAACCAACGCTCTATTTAAGCACAAGGACACACACAAGAAGACATGGATGCACCCAAGATCCAAGTACTGGCACTTATTAGACTACATCATAGTCAGGAAGAGAGACAGAAGCGATGTATTGGACACCAGAGCAATGAGAGGTGTGGACTGTGGCACTGATCATGTTATGCTGAGATCTAGATTAAGGATTTGCAGAAAAAAACAGCACTGCAGGATGGGTGCGAAGCCACCACGGAAGCTAAACACTAGTGCAATGAAAGGCCAAAAGAAGCAGGAAGAACTTACACAGGAAATGGATGAAAACTTGAAAGACTGGGACAGCAACAACTCAGAGAATGACATAGAAGAGAAATGGGCAACACTGAAGGATACGGTGTATCCGAATGCGAGTGATGTATTAGGCCACCCTGAGAGGAAACATCAAGACTGGTTTGATGAGCATGATGAACACCTGAAGAAACTACTAGAAGCGAATAATACAGCTAGACAAGAAAATCTACAGTGTAACACAAGGCCGAAGAAGAAGAAATAGTCAAAGGCTCAGAGTGAGCTACAGAAATACACCAGAGAGATGAAGTCCAACTGGTGGGATGAAAAAGCGGAGGAACTTCAAACTGCAGCAGACAGGAAGGACATGAAAACATTCTTCACAGGTTTGAGAGAAACCTACGGCCCTAAACCAAGAGGATTGATCCCACTAAAGGCTACGGATGGTGAAAAGGTTTTGCAGGAAAAAGACAAGATCCTGGTCTGATTTGCAGACCACTTTGACCAGCTACTAAACAACCCTGGAGAGCTTGCTGAAGAGGCTAAAGAATCTCTGGTGCAGTGACCAGTTGTATCAAGTCTGGAAGAACCATCAAATCTTGATGAACTAATGGCAGCTATCAGGACAACACAGGATGGTAAAGCTCCAGGAAGGGATGGAATTCCAGTAGAAGTGTGGAAATTTGGTGGTGCTCAGCTGACCAACTGCCTGCACAAGCTCATCCAAGAGATATGGGATGCCCAGAAAGTACCTCAAGACTGGAAGAATGCAAGTATTGTGCCTTTGTTCAAGAAAGGTGACAGGAAAGATTGTGGAAATTACTGAGGTATATCACTACTAGCCACTGTTGGTAAGGTTATCTCACGTGTACTACTGAACAGACTCAATGAACACACCTTGCAGAATGTACTACCGGAATCCCAGTGTGGCATTAGAAGTGGAAGACGCACAATGGACATGATTTTCTGCTTGAAACAGGTTCAAGAAAAGTATATCAAACAGAGCATGCTGCTTTATGTAGTCTTCACTGACTTCAGTAAAGCCTTCAATACTGTATTGCGACAAGGACTTTGGCAGGTACTTAAGAAATATCGCTGTACAAAAACGTTTGTCAACCTGATCGAGGCACTCCATACAGGTATGCAAGCAAACGTGGCAATGAGTGGTTCAGTATCTAAAGACTTTTCAGTAAGCAACGCGGTGAAACAAGGGTTTGTGCTGGCGCCTACACTCTTCTCGCTATATCTGGCAGCCATGCTTGAGGTGGCCTTCAAAGACACTTCAGAAGGAGTATACATTCAAACAAGGAAAGAAGCAGAGTTGTTCAGTGTAGCACACTTTAAAGCCAAGAGTAAGACATTGATAAAGGTAGTAAGAGAAATGCTCTTTGCCGACGACAGTGCACTAGTTGCACACAGTACGGAAGATATACAATCTTTAGTGGAGAAATTTGCAAGAGTAGCTAGCCAATTCAGCCTCAAGAAGACAGAGTGCCTTTATCAACCACCAAAATTCCAGTTATCAACATCACTACCAGAAGAGTTCAGCAATGGTGCAGAGCCACTAGTCAAGTGCAAGACTTTCAAGTATCTAGGGAGTACCGTTTCAGAGAATGCTGGGCTGGAGGATGAAATCTCTCAGAATGGGAAGAGTGAGCGCTGTGTTTGGAAACTTGAGGGAGAGACTGTGGACCAATTGGCATTTGTCTATCCGTGTGAAATGCAAAGTGTACAGAGGCACAGTACTGGCTACTCTATTGTATGGTGCTGAAACTTGGACTGTCTACAGGGTGCAGGTAAAGAAACTCCACATGTACATAATGAGACACCTTCGAGCCATAATGAATATCTCATGGAAAAACAAGATAACCAACATAGAAGTGTTGAAATGAGCTGGTCTACCATCAATGGAGGACATGCTAATACAGATGAACCTTAGATGGCTTGGACATGTTGAGAGGATGGATCACCAGCATCTCCCTCAGCAGTAACTCTACTCACAGTTATGCGAGGGCAAATGCAATCAGGGTAGACTAAGGCTCAGATTTAAAGACACTGTAAAAAGAAATTAGAAGTTGGATATAGACAGGAGTTCCTTGCAACAGAAGGCTAAGGATAGAGCTGTGTGGATGAATCTGATCAGACCTAAATGAAACAGTAATTGTTGCCCCTGACAGACAGCTATGATGATGATGAGGTTCATTTTGTCTAGTGAAAACACTGTAGTCACACTCAGGTGCACACCATAGCAACCGTACCAAGACCACCTGAAAGAGGTGGTCTCAGTTTAAATCAACTGGTGAACCCTGGTGGAGTCCTGCAGATAAGAAAGGGACTAAAACAGGACCAGTGGCAAACAGTAAATCATTTTCTGCCACTGTACATACCTGACGGATCTTGAAAAATATCGGTGGCTTAGCATGTCACGGCTCTGGAGGATTAATGAACATTAACATGTTATTTTCCATCTGTTGCTGTGCTTCATTTTCAAACTGTATGATTTGCTGAGAGTGGTATATGCACGTAATGTAATAAACGATAACCAGGGTGATGAAAACCCCTCCTAGATTACACTATGATTTCCATTATTTCCACATGGATCATCACCTTATCATGGTGGTGGTGGTGGTGGGGTTGCATGCTCTCGTGATCCCAGGAGCTACAGTGGGGCAAAAAAGTATTTAGTCAGCCACCAATTGCGCAAGTTCTCCCACTTAAAAGATGAGAGAGGTCTCCAATTTTCATAATAGGTATACCTCAACTATGAAAGACAAAATGAAAAAAAAAATCTAGAAAATTACACTGAAGGATTTTTAATGAATTAATTGGTAAATTCCTCAGTAAAATAAGTATTTGGTCACTTACAAACAAGCAAGATTTCTGGCTCTCACAGACCTGTAACAACTTCTTTAAGAGGCTCCTCTGTCCTCCACTTGTTACCTGTATTAATGCCACCTGTTTGAACTCGTTATCAGTATAAAAGACACCTGTCCACAACCTCAAACAGTCAGACTCCAAACTCCACTATGGCCAAGACCAAAGAGCTGTCAAAGGACACCAGAAACAAAACTGTAGACCTGCACCAGGCTGGGAAGACTGAATCTGCAATAGGTAAGCAGCTTGGTGTGAAGAAATCAACTGTGGAAGCAATTATTAGAAAATGGAAGACATACAAGACCACTGATAATCTCCCTCGATCTGTGGCTCCACGCAAGATCTCACCCCGTGGGGTCAAAATGATAACGAGAATGGTGAGCAAAAATCCCAGAACCACATGGGGGGACCTAGTGAATGACCTGCAGAGAGCTGGGACCAAAGTAACAAAGGCTACATCAGAAACACACTACGCCACCAGGGATTCAAATCCTGCAGTGCCAGACGTGTCCCCCTGCTTAAGCCAGTCCATGTCCAGGCCCGTCTGAAGTTTGCTAGAGAACATTTGGATGATCCAGAAGAGGATTGGGAGAATGTCATATGGTCAGATGAAACCAAAATAGAACTTTTTGGTAAAAACTCAACTTGTCGTGTTTGGAGGAGAAAGAACACCATACCTACTGTGAAGCATGGGGGTGAAAACGTCATGCTTTGGGGCTGTTTTTCTGCAAAGGGACCAGGACGACTGATCCGTGTAAAGGAAAGAATGAATGGGGCCATGTATCGTGAGGTTTTGAGTGAAAACCTCCTTCCACCAGCAAGGTTTTTGAAGATGAAACATGGCTGGGTCTTTCAGCATGACAATGATCCCAAACACACCACCCGGGTAACGAAGGAGTGGCTTCGTAAGAAGCATTTCAAGGTCCTGGAGTGGCCTAGCCAGTCTCCACATCTCAACCCCATAGAAAATCTTTGGAGGGAGTTGAAAGTCCGTGTTGCCCAGTGACAGCCCCAAAACATCACTGCTCTAGAGGAGATCTGCATTTTTTATTTATTTATTTATTTATTTTTTTTTTGTTACTTATTTGTACCCGTAAGTAGATTCGGTTTGCAGTCTGGTGACAAGCCACCGGCTGCCAGTTGCTGCGTGCGCGAGCGCCCTAAACCTACATGTTTTTAGTATGCGGGAGGAAACCGGAGAAATCCTGGAGAAGACCCACGCAACACGGGGAGAACATGCAAACTCCACACAGCTCACTGTTGGTCGGGGGCTGGGATCGAACCCACGATCTCATGATCCCCGCGATCCCCCGGCCGAGGGTAAACTGTGCTGCCACAGTGCTAAACCACTGCGCCACCGTGCAGTGGTTTAGCACTGCATGAAGGAATGGGCCAAAATACCAGCAGCAGTGTGTGAAAACCTTGTGAAAACTTACAGAAAACGTTTGATCTCTGTCATTGCCAACAAAGGGTATATAACAGTATTGAGAAGAACTTTAGTTATTGAGCAAATACTTATTTTACCGAGGAATTTACCAATTAATTCATTAAAAATCCTTCAATGTGATTTTCTGGATTTTTTTTTTCTCATTTTGTCTCTCATAGTTGAGGTATACCTATGATGAAAATTGGAGACCTCTCTCATCTTTTAAGTGTGAGAACTTGCACAATTGGTGGCTGACTAAATACTTTTTTACCCCACTGTATGTTGTCCAGGGCAATTTGTCTCTGGTAGGGTCACCCAAGATAAACTGGTCCTGGGTGAAAAGCCAGACTAAGAACAATCCAACAGACTCCCATGATGAATATAAGAGCAAGGATTCAGTGTACCCTGCCCGGTATGGGGTTACGGGGTTTCATCCTTGATCCAGGCCTGGGGGAGGGGCTTGATGGCTAGGGTCTTGTGGCTGGGTTTCTGCCCATGGGACCTGGATGGGCTCACCCCGAAGGAGTTACATGAGTCCTCCCTCCACTGGGCTCACCACCTGCAGGAGGGACCATGGGGGTCCCGTGCTATGCAGCATCCAAAGGCAGAGACCTTGGCGCTCTGATCTCAAGCTTCCTAAACTGGCTTTTGGGACCTGAAACATCACCTCTCTGGTGGAGAAGGAGCCTAAGCAGGTGCACAAGATCGAGAGACACTGGCTAGATATAGTTGGCCTCATCTCAACACACAGCTCTTGTTCTGGAGGCAGTCTCCTGGAGAGGGGCTGGAGCTTGGCCTACTCTGGAGTTGCCCCAAGTGAGAGGTAGCGAGCAGGGGTGGGTTTTCTTGTATTCCCTCCCCCCACCTTGCTGCCTCTATATTGGAGTTTTCCCCAGTGGACGAAAGGGTTGTTTCCCTGCACCTTTGGGTTGAGAAACAGGTTGTGACCATCATTTGTGCCTATGCAACAAATGATGGCTCAGAGTCTCCACGTTTTTTTGAGTCTCTGACTGTGGTGCTGGAGAGTGCTTCTCTTTGTTATGGCCCCATCTGGGCCAAGGCCAGAATTGCCTATATCATCCTGGGGTTTCAAAATCTGCGATTTGAACCCATGACACGATGATCTCAACACCTCCAACTCTGCCACTCAGCCAAAGAGGAATTCCTTACCTTCTCTCCGCTAGTAACAGAGGTGTATTCTATGGTGTCAGGACCTGCACCACTGAACAATTAGCTATAGAGGGGGGCGTCATATCTTGGAGAGTCCATTGTCCTACTGGGGGATTTCAATGCGCACATGGGCAACAACAGTAAAACTTGGAGGGATGTGACTGGAAGGAATAGCGTGTCCGATCTGAACCCGAGTGGTGTTCAGTTATTGGACTTCTGTGCCAACCACAGTTTATCCATAACGAACACCATGTTCAAGCATAAGGGTGTCCACATGTGCACCTGGCACCAAAACACCCTAGGTCACAGGTCGCTGATCGATTTTGTCATCCTGTCATCAAACCTGTGACCATATGTCTTGGATACTCAGGTAAAGAGAGGTGCAGAGCTGTCAACTGACCATCACCTGGCGGTGAGTTGGATCCGATGGCAGGGGAGGATACTATTCAGACCTGGTAGACCCAAACGCATAGAGAGGGTGTGCTGAGAATGTCTGGCTGAGGCCTCTGACCGGGAGGTCTTCAACTCCCGCCTCCGGAAGAACTTCGACCACATTCTGAGGGAGTCTGGAGACATGGAGTCTGAATGAGCCATGTTCTCCATCTCCATTGTTGAAGCGGCTGCCCAGAGCTGTGGCCTTAAGGTCGTTGGTGCATCTTGTGGTGGCAACCCCCGAAACAAGTTTTGGACACCAGTGGTGAGGGGAGCCATCAAGCTGAAGAAAAAGTCCTATCGATCTTGGTTGGCTTGTGGGACTCTCGAAGCAGCTGAGGTGTACTGGCAGGCCAAGCAGAGTGTAGCTCGGGTGGTTGCTGAAGCAAAATCGCATGTGTGAGAGAAGTTCGGTGAGGCCATGGAACAAGACTTTCAGTCGGCCTTGAAGAGATTCTGGCAAACTGCCCAGTGACTCAGGAGAGGGAAGCAACTCCTTTCCATACTGTGTATGGTGCGGATGGAGCGCTGCTGAGGGCTCTCCTCAATTTCACTGACATGCCTTCCATAGAGGAAACAGAACTTGAGGACAAGGAGGACAACTCGCCCATCACAGGGGCTGAGGTTGTCAAAATGGTTAAATAACGTCTTTGGTGGCCTGGCTGCGGGTGAAATGCATAAATGCATAATTGTCCTCCTACTTCCTGTACTTACCTTTCCTGTTCTTGCAGCAAAAAATCTGACCAATAAGAACAGAGAACATTCTGACGTAAGTCTCGCGGGATTTAACGTGACGGAATTTGGTCCTCTTCAATTTTTGCCTGTGTGAAAGGGAACCAAACCAAGGAGAAAATGATATAAAGTGACAAACTTATCAACTGATTGGGTCCAAAGTAAATGAATTTAGGCATGAAAGCAGCCTGAGATTCTCGAAGGTACAGAGAGTGTTTGGTTTGGTTTTTTCAGTCAGATAATTTAGGTTCTGGTCCGGTTGTGCTGATGTTGGTGTGATCAGTGATCATAGCCAGAAACAGTTGTTATAACAGACAGAAACACACACACAGGAACACACGTGAACCTCCACTTTGATCTGTATTCAGTCTCATTCATGATTCTGACACGCCGACTCTTCACACACACACACACACACACACACACACACACACACACACACACACACACACACACTCACACACACACACACTCTCTCTGACTGGATTGTGTAGCTTTCTGGGACTCACGCCGACTCATCTCTGTGGGCCAACAGTTTTGTGTTGTCCAAATGGGTGGAGACATTCCTCGGCAGGAAATCCGGAGATAATTAGCATAGCTAAGAAAAGTAAGAAATGAGGGAGAATGGGCCAATCACGGCTCAGGAGGGATGTTAGCGGTGTTTCACTGTGATGGACACAGGATCACAGTTATCTCACCACAGCAGCTTTGGTCCCTTAGGACCGAGGAAGACCGTCCACATCCTGCTGAGATGTTCTCGTTCTGCAGCACTGCTCAGAGGAGACCAACAGTCAGGTGTCACAGACTGGGTAATGGTCTCACTCTCTGAAAATGTTTTCAATGTTTTTGTTGCCTAGACGATGATGGTTTGACAGTTGTTATTTGTCCAGGTCAGACAGTGACATGATTGGCTGTTTTTCTATCCTGAAGGAGGCATGATTGATGAGGTGTGGAGACAGTCCCAGTGGACAGACAAGTCTGTCCTCATCTGTCTTCTGTTTGTGAGGATGATTGAAGAAGAGGAGGTGAACTCATCTCTGTGGGTTCCTCTACACCTCAGAATCTTATTTATCAATCAGAATCAAGAATCAAGAACTTTATTTGTCATTTGTACTCAAACATACAGTTTAAGCACATATAAATTAATTGTGCAAAGCCATAAGTCAAGTCAATAAATAATTAAAATTAGAATACTCCAATAAAAACCAATACTATCCTAATTTTAAAAGACACTCTATAAGTACCCAATAAATTACTATAAAATGAGGCCACTGTAAACTGCAGTGCTTTCCTATTTGGATAGTGCTATTGACTGTTACAGTCCTTTACCCAATATTCGCCATCAGTCTCACTGCGGCAGGGAAAAAAAAACTATTATAAAAACGTGCTTTATGGGTAATAATACTGTTTGCTCTACTTTTTCTCAGGGTATGAACTGTCTGTTTGTGCCTGAGAAGAGTATGGGCTGGATGGTGTTTATCTGTACTGATTTTATGTGCTTTTTTCCTGCAACGTTGTTTGTATATAGTGTCCATAGATGGCAGCTCAGTCCTAATGATCCTGCGTAATTTCACAGCGAACATATAAATTGGCAGCGAGCCCAAAATGCAGTGTAAGAAACGTGTGTATTTACAGTGGAAAAATGTACAAGAATGTCCAAATAACAGTCACTATTACAAGTGGATAAGACATAATCATCATCATAGCACTCTGTCTTGGGCGACAATGACTGTTTCATTTAGGTCTGATCAGATTCCTCCACACAGCTCTGTCCTTAGCCTTCCACTGGCAGGAACTCCTGTCTATATCCAACTTCTTCAAGTTTCTTTTTAAAGTGTCTTTAAATCTGAGCCTTGGTCTACCCTGATTGCGTTTGCCCTCGCATAACTGTGAGTAGAGTAACTGCAGAGGGAGACGCTGCTGGTCCATCCTCTCAACATGTCCGAGCCATCTCAGGTTCGTCTGTATTAGCATGTCCTCCATTGATGGTAGACCAGCTCATTTCAACACTTCTATGTTGGTTATCTTGTCTTTCCATGAGATGTTCATTATGGCTTGAAGGTGTCTCATCATGTACGCGTGGAGTTTCTTCACCTGCACTCTGTAGACTGTCCAAGTTTCAGCACCGTACAATAGAGTAGCCAGTACTGTGGCTCTGTACACTTTGCATTTCACACGGATAAGCGCATGTCGATTGTTCCACAGTCTCCCTCAAGTTTCCAAACACAGCAATTGCTCTTCCCATTCTGAGAGATAGTTCATCCTCCAGCCTAGCATTCTCTGAAACAGTACTCCCTAGATACTTGAAAGTCTTGCATTTGACTTGTGGCTCTGTACCAATGCTGATCTCTTCTGGTAGTGATGTTGATAATTGGAACTTTGGTGGTTGATGAAGACACTCTGTCTTCTTGATGTTGATTTTGAGGCTGAATTGGCTAGCTGCTCTTGCAAATTTCTCCACTAAAGATTGCATATCTTCCATACTGTGTGCAACTAGTGCACTGTTGTCGGCAAAGAGCATTTCTCTTACTACCTTTATCAATGTCTTACTCTTGGCATTAAACTGTGCCACATTGAACAAGTTTTCTTCTTTCCTTGTTTGAATGTATACTCCTTCTGAAGTGTCTTTGAAGTCCACCTCAAACATGGCTGCCAGATATAGCGAGAAGGGTGTAGGCGCCAGCACACACCCTTGTTTCACCCCATTGCTTACTGAAAAGTCTTTAGATACTGAACCACTCATTGCCATGTTTGCTTGCATACCTGTATGGAGTGCCTCGATCAGGCTGACAAACTTCTTTGTACAGCCATATTTCTAGAGTACCTGCCAAAGTCCTTGTCGTGAAACAGTATCGAAGGCTTTACTGAAGTCTATGAAGACTACATAAAGCGGCATGCTCTGTTCGGTACACTTTTCTTGAACCTGTTTCAAGCAGAAAATCATGTCCATTGTGTTTCTTCCATTACTAAAGCCGCACTGGGCTTCCGGTAGTACATTCTGCAAGATGTGTTCATTGAGTCTGTTCAGTAGTACACGTGAGAGAATCTTACGAACATTGGCTAGCAGTGATATACCTCGGTAATTTCCACAATCTTTCCTGTCACCTTTCTTGAACAAAAGCACAATACTTGCATCCTTCCAGTCTTGAGGTACTTTCTGGGCATCCCATATCTCTTGGATGAGCTTGTGCAGGCAGTTGGTCAGCAGTTGGTCAGCTGAACACCACTAAATTTCCACACTTCTGCTGGAATTCCATCCCTTCCTTGAGCTTTACCATCCTGTGTTGTCCTGATAGCTGCCATTAGTTCATAAAGATTTGATGGTTCTTCCAGACTTGATACAGCTGGTCGCTGCACTAGAGCTTCTTTAGCCTCTTCAGCAAGCTCTCCAGGGTTGTTTAGTAGCTGGTCAAAGTGGTCTGCAAATCAAACCAGGATCTTGTCTTTTTCCTGCAAAACTGTTTCACCATCCATAGCCTTTAGTTGGATCAATCCTCTTGGTTTAGGGCCGTAGGTTTCTCTCAAACCTGTGAAGAATGTTTTCATGTCCTTCCTGTCTGCTGCAGTTTGAAGTTCCTCCGCTTTTTCATCCCACCAGTTGGACTTCATCTCTCTGGTGTACTTCTGTAGCTCACTCTGAACCTTTGAGTATTTCTTCTTCTTCGACCTTGTGTTACACTGTAGATTTTCTTGTCTAGCTGTATTCTTCGCTTCTAGTAGTTTCTTCAGGTGTTCATCATGCTCATCAAACCAATCTTGATGTTTCCTCTCAGGGTGGCCTAATACATCACTCGCATTCGGATACATCATATCCTTCAGTGTTGCCCATTTCTCTTCTGTCATTCTCTGAGTTGTTGCTGTCCCAGTCTTTCAAGTTTTCATCCATTTCCTGTGTAAGTTCTTCCTGCTTCTTTTGGCCTTTCATTGCACTAGTGTTTAGCTTCCTTGGTGGCTTCGCACCCGTCCTGCAGTGCTGTTTTCATCTCCAGATCCTTAATCTAGATCTCAGCATAACATAATCAGAACAACAGTCCGCACCTCTCATTGCTCTGGTGTCCAATACATCCCTTATGTCTCTTTGCCTTAATATGATGTAGTCTAACAAGTGCGAGTGCTTGGATCTTGGGTGCATCCATGTCTTCTTGTGTATGTCCTTGTGCTTAAATAGAGTGTTGGTTATCACAAGGTTGTACTCTGAACATAGTGCAAGTAGAAATTCTCCATTAGCATTGCACTTGCCTACTCCATGACTGCCTAGCACTCCTTTCCATTTCTCGGTGTCCGAACTAACTCTGGCATTAAAATCTCCGAGTATCAGCCTGTCATCAGTCGGTACACGCCTGATAGTCTCACATAAATCACTGTAGAACTCTTCCTTCACCTCCTCTGTGTTGGTCATTGTTGGGGCATATACACTGATGAGTGTGGCATACATCTTCCGCTGTAGTGGGAGCCTCATAGTCATTATCCTGTCGTTGATTGGCACCGGTTCCTCATCAAGCACTGCAGCTATCTCCTTTCTAACTGCAAAGCCCACTCCTTCTTCTCTCCTTTCTTGAGTTGATCTCCCACTCCAAAAGAAGATGTACCCATGGTCTTCCAAGCTATCATATCCAGGCAATCTTGTTTCACTAAGAGCAGCTATGTCTACATTGTACCTGTTCATTTCCAGGGCAGCAAGCGCGGTCTGTCTTTTCTGTGCGCTGTGATGTTGTTCTGTCCAACACAGTGCGTACATTCCATTTTGCTACACACAAGGTTGCTGTTTTCCTCTACTTTTGTCTTCCTGCTCCTAGCTTATTTTTCGCTGCCTGTCGGAGTGTGACCAGATCAGCGCGGACCTTGTAAGCCCGGGCGGCATCCGAGCCGGTATGAGTTGCTTTCTGATTGACCATTTCATGAAACTGCTTGCAAAGTATTTGAGTACTGCTAGCTTTTGCTGGACTAGCAGCACATTCTTGGCAGATAAAGGTATCATCAGTGGCAAGGACAAGCCAAGACAAACTGACTCCAGTATCTGTTGCAGTGACTGTCCAGATGATAGGTTTGTTTATCTCTGCTCTTTGTGTAGTGCATGTCACAATGCACCAACTGGCACAGTTCACCACAGACTTTGTGACAGATGTGGTTATCTGCCAGGATGTCCAGTCTCACCCTGTGTAACTTGGAGTGGTCCACCACAGACCTGTGACAAATATTGTTTTTAGTTCTGCCAGGATGCCCTGTTTCACCCTCCACGCCCTCGGAAGGGAGGGGATGCCAGTTGAGTCGCCGATGGCCCGACCCATGAGACAGGTAGTACCGGTTTTCATGGTTATCCGGTAGCAAGCAAGCCAATGCCTGACCTGAAAAAAAAGGGGGGGGGGTGTAAGTCTTAGTTAAAAGCTGCCAATTTCTGACCAAAAAAGTGCAATTTTATGGGTAAAAAGCTGCAACTTTAGCAAAAAGACAAAAAAAAGTGTAAATTTCCAATACAACCTAAAAATGCTGCAGATATCAGATATCAGATTTGAGTAAAATGCTGCAAGTTTAAGCTTTTTTTTTAACTGCAAATTCAAGAGTAAGAAAAGTTCTAAATTCATGAGGAAAAAGCTGCAAAATTATGAATAATAAAAAGCTGCAAATTTTCAAGTAAGAAGCTGCACATTTCTGAGTAAAATGGCTGTAACTCTGCAGGAAAATCCTGCAAATTTATGAGAAAAATCCTCACATTTACAAAAGAATGTTTCTAATTTACATGAAAAGGATGTGATAAATTGGCGTGTGTTGGCCATTTTTTTTTAAGACAGCCGTGAGGAGGAACTAAGCGGTTGTGTTCGGAGGTGTTAAATTCTGCAAATCTGCATTAATCAGCAGGAAAAGGAGAAGAAGAGGAATAGGTGATCCCCAGCAGCAGAAATAATCCAGTTAACCCAGGAAGAGTAAACACATGACACCCAACAGATCACCCCCCCATGACATCAGTGGGAACAGCTGGGCCAGACTTCACACCTCTGTCGATTTACATGTTTCCTTCTGAGGACAATTCAAACAGAGCTGCTGCTGAGATGGAAACCAAAGGGTTAAAAGGTGACGTGGCTTTATCAGCAGCACTGATTCCCCCCCCCCCCCCCCCACAACTGACACCTGCTGGCCAGGAACTAACAACTCCTCAGACCTGTTAACACAATTTTAACAACAAAAGAACATGCAAAAGAACGAAGATTCCCTTTGATTTAACAGGATAACAGCATGAATTTTCTGGTCTGTGAATGAACAGAGCAGCCATGAGTGTTCCACGGAGTCACTTAATGAATTATAATGGTTAATCTAAGTCACAATTTCAGGAGACAAACTTCAGGGGAAACTTAAACCCATGACACATTGTTTTAAATTTTGCTGATTTTTTCTCTTTTTTTTTTTTTCCACTTCTCTTCCAGTCCTTATGGCCACTTTCTAATTGCTTTGAGTTTTTAAAACATAATTTTAAGAATAATGTTAACTGATTTAAAGTGCATGTTCTCCCCGTGTCTATGTGGGTTTACTCCGGGATTTCTCCGGTTTCCTCCCACATGCCAAAAACATGCAAGTTAGGTTAATTGGCATGAAACTGGGGATTCTAAATTGTCCTTATTATGAATGTGAGAGTGAATGGTTGTCTGTCTCTCTGTGTTGCCCTGCGATGGACTGGTGATCTGTCCAGGGTGGACCCTGCCTTTCGCCCAAAGATGCTGGGATAGGCTCCAGCCCCCCCGCGACCCAAAAGGATTAAGCAGAAGAAAATAGATAGATAGTTCTTAATTCAAACAAGCAGAGTATTTGCAACCAACTTAATTAAGACTTGAACAAAAACAATCAATCTGAATACAACTGGGAGCGTTTAAGAATAAAAATCTTTGGATTCCTTAATGACGTTCTGCCTGCAGGTCACGTGCACTCAAACATTCCAATTACCACTCATGGGACGGACCAGATTCCATACAAAAATGTTAAAGTTTTGCTTTTGCTTTGGCTTCGTCTTTAAGGGGTTGCTGTTCCAGTTAAAAGTCTCAAGTGTTGAAGAGTCCAGCTTTGTATAAAACGGCCAAGTCAGTGTACCACAAAAGGCTCAAAGTCGCTAAGATAATCCAGAGGTTAAACTGGCTGTTAATGTCATTTAAACCCTGCATGGTGTCGACAACGTGGAACTGGCATTTCACTTTGAAACGGATGGCAGCGAGTTATTGCAAACGAGCAAGTTTAAAACACACATAACATTAAAGTTAAGCGTATTGCAAGAAGGGAAATAGCTTAATATAAAACACAGCTGTCTTACCTTGGAATGTCCTTTACAAATGAAGATATTCAAATTGAAGTACGGAGGAAAAACGTAAAAACTGTCCAAAATATCCAGTAGATTCTCCAGAGGTGTTGCAATATATATGTATATATTGTGAAGGAATGAAAGGATGAGACATGAGAAGCCCAAATTGTGCACCAGGAGTGCACCAGAGGAAAAGTGGAAAAACACAGATCGTACTGCTGATGCAAAGGGCTGCAAACTAACAAAAAAGTTGCATGAAAAAAGGCACAAAATCACCAGAGGAAAAAAAAAAGACCCATTTAAGTACAGAAGGTCTGAAATCGTGTGAAAATGTTAGAAATGTTACAGAGTCAGAGCCGAGGGCTGAACTAGTATTTACACGGTAAAAACGCCGAAATCAGGAGCAATTATACACAAACTTGCTGCTCCTTTCTCCTCCGTTCTTGAAGCAAATACAAATAAAAACAATCCAAAAATCTCACAGTCACTACTAAAACTACTATTTACTATTCTGAACTATTATTTACAAAGTAAAAACGCCAAAATCAAATCAAAAATAGACAAACACACTCACGTGTTGAAGGTCCGTCCATCTCGGGATGTCTCTTGTTGATGTCTTTTGTTCTTATTAAAGACAAAAATAGAAAGGAGGCGTTTTTATCTTCTTTACATGTTTTGATTGTTCACTGCAGCCTTTGTCAGAAGTGTCAGCTGATTGCTGCCAGGTGTCATTAGGCACTTTTCCACGGGCCCCGGTCAGCCTCGGCCCGAGAACACGACTCGGGTCGGCGCGGCTCCATGGTCCCTCGATTGCTTTTCAACAGTACTGCAGCTGGGCCGCGGCTGGGTGGGATTTCTTAACAGCAAGGCGGCGCCTCACTCTCGTGACGTGAAGCGCGCGACCCAAACAAACATAACATGGCTGCTCTACAAGGCGACTCCTCGGTTTGTGGATTTTTTCACCGTAAATACCAAAAAGCACCGCCAGATAAGGGTACGGGCAGCGAGACTAAACACTCTGGAATAGTTCTGCAGCTTCTGGGAGAGCCGAAGACATGAGGATACAAACTAGGTAAGCTAATGGTTGCTAATGCTAGTTTGCTGTAAGTACGTCGTGCTACACTGTAATGTCTGCAAGTTAGGTACTAAAATATGTCTGCTGTGTGTGTGTGTTTCAGATGGCTCTGTTGTTGAGAAATTACCTCTTCAAACGGTCGTTCTGGCTCAGCAACGCCTCTCACTGTCATCAGCCTGGCACTAATGACTGCACAGCTTCACCAAGCTGAACAATTTCTGTAGAAACGTTCATTTCCTGTACAACAAATTACTCTGCTCTGTGTGAAAATCATGGAGAGACTGTACCTGCTTCTGCAGCAGTTTGAGGTGTGGTCATAGAAAAAATTGATCAGCTGACACAACTTGATCGCCAGTTTAATAACTATATTAGCCACAAAATATCTATTCAAAAAATAAACAGTACTGAGTTACGTATAAGATATATTTTATAGTTATGATGTATTATAGGCCAAAACAAACTTGATCTAGGATTAAAGGCAATTATGTAAAATAGTTAAAAATAGGTAATGTTAATGAAGGCCTGTCTTTCTCTGTTTTTTTTTTTCTGGGGGGGTTATTGCCTTCCCTCACTGATATCCTTGCTTTGTAATCCAGTATATGTATACATATATATTTTTTTCACCCTATTTATCCTTTTTGGAGACTGATGTGATACTTGGAAGATCAGTATGTGTAGTACCATCTTGTATAAAGTCAATAAAAACTTTAATTACAAAAAGGCAATTAAAATAATGCAGTCATAAGGTCACATGGAAAATAATTGATTTCTTCGATACATGTACTGTAGAAATGTATATTCTCTGCATCAACAATGTACTATACATGCATTCATGTAATATTGCACTGGGAATTGCACTGACAATAAACCTGTGAATTTTTGGCAGATGTCTCTTTTTTATATATCTGAAGGTTACCACCATGTGGCACAAATTAAACACTGAAAGATTGGCAAAGCTAAGAACAATCCAGCATTTTGAGAAATCACTTTTGGTTGGGTGTAAGTCTCATCAAAATTATGAGCCATATTGTATTATATAATATTATGAACCATAAAGCAGTTTGTGTTAAATGTTAAATCCCATTAAACCTAATCTGGGGGCTTCCAATCAGTTGTCATGGGGGGTCAAGACCCTGCAGGTTCTCTCTTCTACCCAGTCTCTTCAGCAGGTGTTCTCACTGATCAGTCAGTGGAAGAAGTTCAGTGGAGTCTGCTGTTGAAGACACAGGTTGGAGGTAAAGCCTGCAGGGTCTTTGCCCTCCATGGCACATGATTAGACACCCCCCCCCGCCCAAACCCATTATGATGAAGAGCAGATGCTAATATGACCCAGAATTCCTCCATATACATCCAACAATACAGTGTTCAGTTAATAAAATAATTGTGTTGGTTACTTTTTTCTTAAAAATGAGCCTTTATTTTCAAGGTCACAGATAAATCCTTTGTACAGTTGACTCTTTTCCCACCGCTGTCTTAACAGACAAAATGGAAAATCATGATGCAAACACTTAAGTCACTAAATTCTTTATTACAATCAGCAGCAAATTCCACATTATTCAGAATGTGCAAAATTCAAACTGTAAAAAAGAATAAAACTGGAATGGGTCACACACCGCTGCCACGCTCCCTCACTGAGAAGCAACCGGATCGGCCCCTGGTCCTGGTCCTGGTCCTGGTCCAGCAGATCTTCAGCCTGCGTCTCTGTAAATAGTGAGGCAAGGTCCAGTTGGGGTGACAGTTTCCCTCTTGCCTAGACAAAAGACAAATGGGTGGTGGTTAATTAAAGCAAGTTTAACACATATTTGGGAAATACACTTGTTGCTAAAAGCCAGTGGTGGAATGTGAATTAATGAATGAATCTTAATTTCGGGTTGATTAAAGGTAAAGATTAAAAAAAAATAGAATAATATAACAAAGGGGAAAAAAATTTAACAAGGTCAAATTAAATAATAACTCCTCTGATTCTACAGTTCAACATAGGTTATCTGAAATGGGTGATGGCTGAAGCCGCAGCTTATATTGCCCACCATATTCCATCCAAGTATTCAAAAGAAAAACAAAACAGGAGCGATTACAATTTGAATGTGACAATAAAGTACTTCGTTGTTGTATTTAACCACAGTTTTCATGTAGCTGCGCTTCGGTAGATTTTTCAGGGGCTGCGTTACATTAAAAATCATTTGTTTTTACTGTGGCTTCAGCAATCAGAATGAATTAATAACGTTAACCGATGCTGTGAATCACCGAGTATGGACTCACTCAGTCAAAATCTGAAGTTTTTATCCAAAAACACAAACCAGGACTTTAACCAGGATTAACATATTTCATCGTTTTGCTCTCACAAGCGAATATTTAGGAGAAAACATGCGCGATTCACCAGTTGGTACTTGCTAGCTAGCAAATTAAAAACGTTAGCTTTAAAACGTTAGCCAGCACAGAACAGCACTGTAATGGCTCAAAAAAAGTGAGCGTACCACCAATAGGATAAATAAGCAAGCAGATGCACATTATTACAAATCACTCACCATGATGGTTTTCGTCTACAGCTGGTCCATACTCCGGTTTCTGTGCAGCCATAGGTCCGGGTCACTCCTCACTGTGGATCTGCCACAAAGCAGAGAAAACTCCGCACCTCTTCATTGGACCACGGTGTAGAGTGCCGCAAAACCTACAACACTGTCTGTATTAATATCATATTTATTCCGTGACCGAGTTAGTCCTTGACAATATTGCAAATGGCCGTTATCAGAAGACGGGGAAGACCGTCGCTATTATCGTGACGTTACGACCTGACCAATCAGCGGCGACCAGTCTGTTGACGTCAC
The DNA here is from genome assembly GCA_020510985.1 of Pholidichthys leucotaenia. Taxonomy (NCBI): domain Eukaryota; kingdom Metazoa; phylum Chordata; class Actinopteri; order Cichliformes; family Pholidichthyidae; genus Pholidichthys; species Pholidichthys leucotaenia. The sequence goes on from CM035850.1 coordinate 926,442, forward strand.
ATCACAGCCCCGGGCCGGCCGTGATGGACCCTGCCCTGGATCAGGTACGAAAATAGCGCCTGCTAACCGGTGCTGGGGCTCATGGAAAATGCACAAACACCGGGGCCCTGGTGCGGTGTTGGGGAAAGCGGGCCCGTGGAAAAGTGCCTATTTTATCAGCTGACTTTCGTAGGCGGAGCCAGCCCAGCAGACCTGTCAGATCCACCAAGCCGCCCCCGCTTTCCGCCATCCAGTGGTCTCTGGAGAATGTGGTCCCAGGTGTGGGAAAGCATAAAGGCCCCCTCATACTGGTTCATGCTATCTTTTCCCTGCTTCCTGATTTCTATGGCCTCCTTGATCAAGCGTTTGTGTCTGTTGCTCTCCGATCCAATAATTTTTGTGTTGTCCCAGTCCATGATGTGATTATTTCTTTTGCAGTGATCTGATATTACTGATTTTAATGTTTCTTGTTCTGCTTTTTCTTTTTGTGATCTTGTGAGGCGTCCTTGTGTTTCCTTCTCACATTCCTTCTGGTGTTCTTTTTTTCTTGTGGTGAATAATCTTCCAGTTTCTCCAATGTAGGTTTTGTTGCATGATCTGCATGATATTTCATATATTACATTGCATTTTTTGTCTTGTTCTATTTTGTCCTTGGGGTGTATTAATAACTGTTTTAATTTTTTGTGTGGTTTTACTGCTGTGTTTATTTTGTATTTTTTCATGATCCTTTGAATTGGTTCCATGATCCCTCGGATGTATGGTATAGTTATGGTGTCCTTGTTTTTGATTTCGGCTTTTGTTCTGTGTCTTATTTCCTGTTTGTTTTCTTTGTTTTTGACTTGCTGTTTCCCTTTGTTTATGGCCCATACTGGATATTGGCAGCGTATAAGTGCATGTTTTATGTGGTTTTCCTCCTCCTGTCTGTCTTCTTGGTCTGTGATGATGGTGGCCCGTTCATATAACGTCCTGACAACTGATAGCTTGTGTGCTGTGGGGTGTTCTGATGTCCATAGTAGGTATTGATCTGTGTGGGTTGGTTTCCTGTAGACTGTGATTTTTTATGCTGCCGTCATCGTTGTGGTGGATTTTTATGTCCAGAAAGGCTATGGTGCCATTTTCTTCCTCTTTGTATATGAATTTTATATTCCCAGTGCTGTCTGTGCTGTTCAGATGGTCAGTGAGTTCTTGCGTGTGTCCTTTCCTTATTTTCTCCAGAATGTCGTCCACATATCTCTTCCAGAGGGTGGGTTTACATTGTGTAGGTGCTGTGTTGATGGCTTTGTTTTCCAGATCCTCCATGAAAAAGCTGCTCATAATGGCTGATAGTGGGTCTCCCATTGCAAATCCTTCTTTTTGTCTGTAGATTTTTCCTCTGAATTGAAAATAGGTGGATTTTGCAACAAATTGTAATAGTCCAGATATGTCTTCAGCTGTGAGATTGGTGCGTCTTTTTAGGGTTCTGTCATTTCTGAGGTGTTCTTGCATTATGTGTAGTATGACATCAACAGGGGTCTTTGTGAACAATGAAATGACATCATGTGAAATGAGGATCTCGTCTGATTCTATTTTCATATTTCTGAGTTCTTGTGCCAGCTCTTTTGAGTTTTTGCAGTGGTATTCTGATAGTCCAAGGAGGAGTTTGATGATTTCAACTAGGGCTTTTGATAAATTGTGTGTAACTGATCCGATACTGTCTATTATTGGCCACAGTGGGATATCCTTCTTATGTATTTTTGGAGTTTCATAGATCCGGGGGGTGATGCTGGCTGTGGGTATCAGGTGATCATATGCGTCCTTTGTGATTTTTTTGCTTTCTAATAGGGGTTTGAGAAGGGCTTTTAGCATTTTTTCTTTTCTTCTGTGGGGTTTGTTTTAATGATTTCATATGTGCTGCTGTCTGCCAACATGGTTTCCATCTGTTTTTCATGTTTCTGTGTCCATTACCACCGTCGTTCTGCCTTTATTTGATGGGAGGATTGTGATTGTTTTATCTTTCTTGAGTGAGTTTAATGCTTTTTCTTCTTCTCTTGTAACGTTGCTTTGTGGTAATTTGGCTGTTTTGAGGATTCCTGCGACTGTGTTCCAGAGTGATGCTTTTTCCCCTTGGTCCTGGATTTTTTCACATGCAAGTTCTGTTGCGAGGATGTATTCTTCATGGGGTATTCTGGCTGGTGTGATGGCGAAGTTCAGTCCTCTGCTCAGCACTGTTTTCTCCGTGTCCGTGAGTTTGCGTTTTGATAAGTTTTTGACCTACTTAGCGTTCATTTCCGTGTGTGTTTGTTTTCGCTCGTTCTTCCTTTCTGTGAGTTTTTTTTAGTTTTTTTTTTAAATGGCGGTTTTTCGTTATAATGAATTCCTGTTTGTGTGTGTGTTTTAATTGTGCTTCTATCTGCTCCTGCGTTTCCTGGCCGGTCGGGTAGTGTTTCTTGAAAATGTCCATTTCTTCCTTGATCTGGTTGTTGATTCTGTCCACTTTGTTTGCCATCTTTCTCATCCGTTCTTTGATCAGGTCTTTCCGTGCTTTATTGGTAATTTTCTCTGTGTGACGGCCTGAGTGCAGATTCCATCCATGCTTGAGTTGTCCAGTATTTTCCCCGTTTCATCCCATTTTGTGCCATGTTATTATGGCCTTCCAGGGCTTTTATTTTGACAGTGTCACGGCGGGACTTCCGGCTGTCAGAGCCGAGCTGCGCTGTGAAAGCTGATGTCATTTCATTGATTACATTCTCTTTTCCTGATTGGTCTTAATTCATTATTTAAGGGAGCAGCTGAGACTCATTCCTCGCGGCGACCTCACACTATGTTGGACTCTCACCACGTTGGACTGGAGTCCCTAACCCAGACTCCAGTCTCCTTTTTGATTCCTCACTCTCAGTAATTGTTATTCCTCCTCAGAGTTTATGACCCAGTGTCTTTAGCCTTAGCCTCAGTCTATGTCTGTGTTTTTGCCCCACATGGCTATTTATGTTGTCATCTTTATCTTTTAAGATAAGATAAGCCTTTATTAGTCCCACAATGGGGAAATTCCAGGATTGCAACAGCACAGGGATAGCAACACTCAGAGCAATAATTAAGAAGATACGAAAAATATAAATAAGAGCAGTGGATATACATACGTACACATAAATATATAAATATATATACAAAGTGCGGAGCATTGTAGCAAGATGGAATAAACAGCATAACCGTCTACTTAGTTATCCTACATAGTATGAATATGTACCCATACATATTGTCACCCTCCGTAGTGACTGGTATTGTCCCAGTTGTATACTGGAGGGGACCATTTGTGTAAGTCTGTTGTGTCTTTTTGCATTCAATACTACTAGGTCGTCATGTTTTTTTTTGCTATCTCTGCGAGCAGCCCTGCTTAGGTTGTACAGTCTGACAGCCGTAGGTAGGAAGGACCTGTGAAACCTCTCAGTCGCGCACCTAGGATGATGTAGTCTACTGCTAAATGAGCTCCTCAGTGCATTCAGTATGTCCTGCATAGGGTGGGACTCGGACTCCAGCAGAGATGACAGTTTAGCCACCGTCCTTCTCTCTCCTATCTCCTCCACTGGGTCAAGGCGTTTCCCAGGACAGAGCTAGCTTTCTTGCTTCTAGCTTTTTGTTAATTAAAACATGCAAACTCACCAGTTGGCCTATAGCGTCTCATTAATGGCCCGCGAGGGCCATCCATGACACTCTGCATTTTTGGTCGGGATTGGATTTTTTTTATGTTGAGGCTTGCTGGTGTGACATCCTCATCTCTGCAACGGAGATTAAATCTCAGGTGGTTTCTGTTGTGTGCCCGTGTTTTCTCCAATTTCTCCAGCCGGAGGAAGTCTTTGACACAGTTTTGTCCATAACGTCCATGTTGTAGCTCAAGTAGGTTCATTTTGTCTTCTTTTAATTATTTACCTTTTGTTCTTATTAAAGACAAAAATAAAAAGGAGATGTTTTTACCTTCTTTACATGTTTCGACTGTGCACTGCAGGCTTCGTCAGAACTTATCAAAAGCCCTGGTTAAAATCATCAAACCCCTCCTTGGACTATCAGAATACCACTGCAAAAACTCCAAAGAGCTGGCACAAGAACTCAAAAATATGAAAATAGAATCAGACGAGATCCTCATTTCACATGATGTCATTTATTATTATTATTATTATTATTATTATTATTATTATTATTATTATTTTGGTAACCCTGTGTAATTAGCCTTCATCAGAGGGTAAATAACACTGGGTTACAAAAATAATTTTTTTTGTAAGTTGTCTGTGTTTTTTCAACTGTTTTAAGACAATTTTTCACCGTTGAATCCGAAAATGACATCCGTTTCTCTCGATCAGGTGCTAAGTAAAAATCTGTACTTACTTAGTACTTAGTTAGCACTGTGCATTACCTTTATATAAAGGTAAGTACATGTATCTAGATATCCTGCCGTTGTGCCCCTGGTCAAGACACTTCACCCACCTTGCCTCCAGTGCCCATAACACTGGGTATGAATGTGTATAAATGTCCGGTGGTGGCCGGAGAGGCCGTTGGCGCGGATTGGTAGCCATGTTTCCATCAGCCTGCCCCAGGGCAGCTGTGGCTACAGTAGTAGCTTACCACTACCATTGTCTGTGTGGAGTGAATGAATAATGTATCTACTTGTAAAGTGTCTTTGAGTGTCTATGATAAAGCGCTATATAAATCTGATGCATTATTATTATTATTATTATGTAAATTGAATGTTACGTCATCATTGTTCAAAATTCAGATAATTTCCAGACATAAAAAAGAATTTTGCATCATATAAAGTGAAAATACCCGTACATGTAAACAAAAACGTATAAAACAACATGTGGCCATAATTCAAAAAGTTGACCTGATTGAGCAAAACCAATGTGATTTTTGGATTCAGCACATCAAAATTGTCCCAAATCAGCTAAAAAAAAAAACCTAGACAATAAATTTGGTGTTGACCAGTGTTATTCTGCACAGGCCTTCAGAACTCTGGGTGAAGCTCTGTCTGGACCTGCTGCCTTACGGGGATTCACCTGCTTCAGAGCACCCAAGACTTTTGTGTGTGTCACCATGAAAGCAGAGTCCATAGAATTGCAGGCGTGTTTTATAGGGGTGTCTGTATTAAGGCTTTCAAATCTGGCATTAAACCTGTTGAGGCTGTCTGGTCTCTGACCTCGGTGTCTGTGTTCGTCCTCTAGTTTGTGACAGACTGAATTCCCGGCCACATGTACATGTTGCTGTAGCAGTGATCTAGTATATTATTTCCTCTAGTGGGAAAAGTCACAAACTGATGCAGTTTTGGCATTTTTTTCCTTAGATTACAATGATTAAAATCTCCCAGGATAATAAAAGCACCGTCACAATACATGTTCTCATGTATCCTGACAATGGTTAAAGATGCGGACTGGTGAGCAGACCAGTTCAGTCCATGGACTGGCAGGATCAGATCTGGGTGGGACAGATAACATAGCAGTGTTTACTCCACCCTCCTTAACTCCACTGTGGTGTCCTTGAACAACCCCAACTGCTCCAGTGGAGCTGCCCAGTGGCCACAGGTCAGTCTGTGGTTGCACTGGGCAACTTCCTGGTGTGAATGTGTAACTGTGTGAGTGTGAACAGGGCGTCCATGAAAAAGAGAGGTTGCCTCTCAATGGATCTTCAAAGGTTAAATCCAAAATTTAAAAAAAATAATTAATTAATTAAACACTGTGTAAAATAGATCTGAGTGACTCCAGCTGAACAAGCAGTACTGAGACAGACCTGTGAGTACAGATGGGGTCATCACCACAGTCACCAACTCTGAGTTCAATAACCACTGTCACGAACATCCCCAATTCAGACGTTTTTGGAGCTCCCAGGTGAGCCACCTGTTCCTGGGCGAGGTGGTACACCACCTTCCAGGCTTACATGGTGACGCTGAACCTGGAAAGGATGGACATATTGAGGGCACGTGCATTGTTAGTGCATAACCTGGGAATGGAGGGACAGCAGATTTTGAGCACGCTCAGCGACGCGGATGACTTTGAGCTAATGGCGCATCACTTTTGTGCCCCGGACAACGTCATCGTTCAGAGGATTAAGTTTCAGCAGTGACGCCAACAGGTGGGTGAGTCCATTCAATGGTTTGTGGCAGACTTGAGGCTACTGGCTACCAACTGTTGGTTCGGACTGTTGGAAGAAGAAATGGTTCATCACCAGTTGGCAGAACATACCAACTGTGCTGCAATAAGGTCAAAGTTGCTCACTTTTCTGGGTGATTTGATGCTATCCAGGACCATCGAGTTAGCTCTCCAGCTGGAAGCAGCAGATAAGCTGAGGCGGGAGCTGAGTGAGCGTTTGTCACAACAAGAGTTGGGATCCCCCATGGCTACACAAGTTGTGGACCTGGACAGCGATGGGTGTGTTGAGGATGACAAGGGAGATGCCAACGCTGTGGTATTGAGGTCTGCCCCAGGGAAGCTCAAGTGTATTGGCTGCGGGTCCACAAAGCACCGCTAAAAGGCTAAAGATTGTCCGGCAAGAGGGAATCGCTGCGGCAGGTGTGGCCAATTAAATTATTAAGCGAGGGTGTGCCACATGATCAAGCAGGGGAGCCCAAAGAAGAAATCAACCCCTCCCACTCCGACGGTCATCCACACTGTGTCCCCGAACACCAATGGATACACATATTGCATGGTAGAGTTGGGTGGTGTGGAGGTGCCATTGCTAATTGACACGGGGCCATTTTGTGGCTATGGAGGAGGGCGGCTGGCTGTTATGTCCATAACTCGCAGTCGCAATGAGCAGGCTGGAGGTGCAGTCAAACATAACTTTATTAATGAACCAACAGAGCAGTGAGCGCGCCGTACCAGTCAAGGGGTTGATGGTGAAAGAGACCACATCCCTTCCGCCCTGGCCTTTTATACCCCAGATGACGCCACCACCGGAAAAGTGGGTCATCACCTCCCACTACACCCAGGGTCCCACAGCCGCCATCTTACTACACTACATTGGCCACGGTGGGGACACTTAGACTGACGGCCCAGTACAAATCGGTGGACATGTCTGATTTGGAGTTCACCATGACAGCCCATGGTGAAAACATCATGGGCTGTGACCTTTTTTGTAGTCTAGGCTTTGCCATTAAGAGCAGCGCTAGGGAAGAGTGGTCTGGCTGTGGACTGTGGGACCGACTGGTTCCAAGAGTGGAAGATGACACAGTGTGGGATGAAGAGTTGCCCGGCATCCCAGAAAGTGAGCAGGCCTTGTCTTGCTCAGGGTCACTGCAGGAGGGCCCCAGTGCCGGAGCCAAAGTTGCCCTGGACGAGGGTATTTGGTGGCACAACGGGACACCTGCAACAACAAGCGACACCAAGGATTTGGTCCCAGTTGTTCCCGGAGCTCGGCTAAAGTGGGCTGGTGAACACAGGGCCACAACGGCAAGGGCTGCAGCGGACTTACAAGAGGTCTGGGCAAGACCGATAGGCAAGGAGAGACCGCGTGCCAAGCAGAGACCCTGCAAGCTGAGCAGAGCCACTCTGGGAGTCACGGACTGGGTTTGGGCTCAGGAGGAGGCGAGATCATGGCGGGTACAGGCCAAGCAGCAGGTGCAGGAGCACCAGGGATGGCTACGTGTGACAGCCAGATGGAGTGATGCTTACCTCCAGCTGTCAGATTGCTCGTGGAGGCACCTGAATGAAGTGTGGCATGCCAGGGAGACGACTGTGGGATGTGGGTCTGGATGAACGGAGCATCCAGTGGTGAGGAAGAGGAGGTGCCCCAGGGCTGTGGCAACCAGTTGCGGTCCGGGTGGCAGGCCACCTCCAGTGGCGGACTGATGTAAAGGATGGTCCGGGGGGCCACAGAGGTGTTTTCTCCAGCCATGTGTATATAGTTTAATTGTGATGCATGTGTTATGAATGTTTTGTTGTTTCTATGTATGTAGTTTTTGGGATTAATTTGTGTATTTTATTTTAGTTCAGGAGATATGGCGGTATTTTTGTTTGTAGACGGACTTTTATTTAGTATAAGCGGCAGGATAATCCGCTTTGCCGTGTGGGGTGGGACAGCAGTCTACCCGTCCTCCCTAGTTTTAGTTGTTTTGGGTGTGAATGCGTCAGGTCAATTTTAGTACATTATGTTACGTTATGTTAGTGCACGATTCGGGTCCTAAATTGGGGTGGTTCTGAATTGTGTGTGTGTGTTTTGGACTTTTGTAAGGGGGAGGGAGAATGTTTTACAGTTATTTATATGGTTGCTGTTATATGGTTGTTCAGTGTTTTTATTTGTGAGGCACAGTGTGGTGGCTCTTGGTCCCAGTTCCACCACCACCCGTGCCTATATAAGGGCTGCAGGCAGGAGCGGCAGTCTGTTGGCCATTTCCTCTTCCTAGTGGTTGGGTGTGGTTTGGCAGCACTATATTATTAATAAACGTGTGTTCAGTTGAGCCCCTGACCTCGTCCTTCAACTCCAAACTGAGACATAACAGTGAGATCATGAGTTCCTGGACCAGAACAAAGATCCAGGTATTTTAGAACATCCTCCATGTGTCTGTCTAAGGAATCCCTGTTGTTGATGCTACAGAGGACTCCTCTTGTTTCTGATCATGTCCCAGTCCTCTGTGGACTGTCCTCCTGAAGTCATTCATTGACTGGGTCTCTTCTTGGGAGTCAGGGACTCTCTGGACAAAGGTGGGTGGTGGTGTCTGTAAGGTCTGGGTCTTCAGTTCTTTGGTCTTATAGTCTGTCTACAGTCTAGTGAGACCTGGATGATGATGACTGGACTCTTAAGATGATCCTGATCAGCCAATCATCAGCCAGTCATTTCTATCTATAGCAGACCATGTCATAATGATACCAATAAATATAGTTGGTTAAATATACCAACTCAATATTTTGTCCATATACGCAGCCATGCTCTTTCCAGTGATATAATGGATTCAAATTCCTTCTCCGGGAGAAATGAGATAAGAGTCAGGAGTTCATCTGAAGATCAGCTGGACCTTCTGAAGCCGTCTGTGGCTAATTTTTATATGAAAATAAACTCTCTCCACAGCCAACTATTGCAGCAGGAATAGCTTTAATTTCAGAGTTTCTCCTCTAACAGACACACCAAACAACCTTCAGCAGAAGAAAGAAAAAAGCGTCTCAGAGGAGAATTTTAATTTCAAAGCTGACAGATCTGAGGGAACTGTTCCACACCTGCAGGAGCTCCTCTCTATTCCCTCTTCAATTTTCAGCTACGCTGCCTCAGGAGACGCAAACATCCCTGAGAGCTCCAGCCAATCAGAAACCTCCATCAGAGCAGGGCCCCATCTTCATCCATGGACACGCTGAGCTGTCAGTCATTCTCAGAAATTTGATAAAACTTTATTAAGATCAGTGAGATGTTAAATTCCGAGGTTGTTTAGAGTCACTGTGGGCTGAGCTGATAGGAAGGACTCGTTTTCTGTAATCAACAACTAATGAGTTAATTGAGGGGAAATTAAATAGTGATGTCAATGTCTTTTAAAACATTGTTTCCCATCATGCTTTGTTCTTGATTTTGCACAATATTTTGGACACAGTGATGCTGATGCCTAAATCCTGGTCAGTTTCAGTCTCTTGGGCCTCAGTTTGGGCATAGTTTGAAGATTGAGTCCCTCTTTGAGCTGGGCATCCTGATATGGAGGACTTGTGATTGACAGTTTAAACTGTGTGTGGAATCCATCAGCATGTTTCCATGACACGGCCTTAGCCACATTATTGGTGTTAATCCATTTACACCCCGTCATCTGATTGGCTGTTGCTGTCCTCTGGTCATCATCTTTGTCTTCTGATTGGTCATCTGTCCTGCGGTCATCATCCCCATACTTCGTGTGATGACCTACTGGTTTCATGTGTTACAACCAGATTTTGGAGCTTTTCAGAATTGGATGATCAGATTAACCCAAATATCAGCAGATATTTGTGCTGCTTTAATCTGACTGATCCAATATATCATCTCTGGAGTCATCATCTCATCCCCGTGTCCTCATTTGTCCACAGAAGCAGGGTTATGGGTGTCCCCTGGTCCTCAGTAGTGAAGGTCCAGGTCAGACTGAAGATTCTGAGGTCCAGTCTCTGTCAGTTTCATTTTCTTCAGGTTCTCTCAAACACTCAGACTAATTTAAATAATGACGTGTGAAAATAGCTGAATGAGTCCTCCTGGTCTCTGATCTGTTCACTGAGTCGTTAAATTTACTGGACAAGGAAATACTCTCCTTAAAGGGATGAATTTTTCACAAAATACACTCCAAAAAGTGAAGTCTAAGAGAGCTGAAACATCTTAAATCAAAGCTCTATCAAAGATATTTCTTCTTTTTGTGCAGTTGTCTTCTCACTTCTGTTGCTTTAAAAAGTTTGTAGTTGTTTTCAGTAGTTTGAAAAGTAAGATTAGATAAATTGACATAAAACAAGATAAAATTATCTGGTAGTAGATAATTTTAGTTAGAAACATCAGTCCCTCTACCCCACTGTGGATCACCACCTTATCATGGTGGAGGAGGTTGGATGGGTTGGAGTGGCCTAATGATCCCAGGAGCTATGACCCCTGGTTGAGTCTCCAAGACTTAAGTGGTCCTGGGTGAAGGACCAGACCAAGAGCGGTCCAGTAGATCCCAATGAAAAAAGTTACATCAAGGAGCAGTGTACCCAAATGAGCCACATGGTAGCTTGAGTGGGTTCATTTTGTCTTCTATTTAATTTTATTTTTGCCTTTTGTTTTTCTTATTAAAGACAAGGATAAAAATGAGATGTTTTTACCTTTACATGTTTCAACTGTCCACTGGAGCCACATGGGTCTGGCCCCCAGTGGGCTCACCACCTGCAGGAGGTAACATGGGTCATGTGAACTGGGTGGTAGTCTGGGCTGCTCTGACCCCTGGATAAGAGGTAGAAGATGGATGGATGGATCAATCCCTGTAACCCCTGAAGACGTGCTGGACTGGCTGGGTCAGGTCTTTGTCAGGCCCATCAGAAGGTGAAGGCAGTCCCACCAACATGTTTAACTGGGTTTGTGGATCTTAAAAACTGAGAAACATGTGCCATTAACTGATAAAACACTGATCTGGTCATAAATGGAGGGTGGAGCTGATGATGTAATTCAGGGTTTTGTTTGGAGAGCAGGATAAAATGTGCTGACTCAGCTCACTGCAGTTTTTCTGGACGATGTCTTTGAGTCTCCTGTAGCTGCTAAAATGATCCCACACACATACAGATGTGATTCAGTGATGCTGATTAGATTATCGGTCAGACGTTTTCAGGCTCCGCCCCCTGACTGTGTCTATGGTTCAGGTTATGATGACCCAACATTTCTCTGCGGTTTCCTCTCAATTATTGAAGCAAAGAAGTGACTCCAATCCAAACTCAGGGGTCTGCTGTGGTGAACTCTGTGGTGGTGGGGTTCATGTGGGTCTGTGGCGGGAGCAGATCAAATCAGTTCCACTGAACACTGCTCCTGCAAGCTGATCATTACTGTTTTTATTTATACTTCTGCTGATTCTGAATTCCATCCTGATCGGGGGTTTAGATCTTGGTTATTATTCTGCAGCTGTTGCATCAGTGTGTTTAAGCAGACACTGACTGATTGTTTGAGGTCGGCAGAGAATCCTCTGAGCAGAGCGGAGCCATCAATCATGGATGATGAGCCTCTGTCTCTCCTGCTGTCAGACTTCCTGCTGCACCGCCCCCAACCACAGATTCATCACAAACGAGCGTTTATGTGAGCCGCTGTCAGAGTGCTGGCAGCTGATTATGATGTTTACCATTGGATATGTCAACAGCAATCAGGGACATCACTGACAACAGCAACATTAGCAACAACAGCAACATCAGCTACATCAACAACATCACTTACTGTACATCAAGAACACTGAGGAACATCACTGACAATCAGCAACAACCAGCAACGGCAACATCAGCAACATTAGCTACATCAACAACAACCAGCAACATCAGCATCATCAACATCACTTACATCAAGAACAGTCAGGGACATCACTGACAACAGCAACATTAGCAACAACAGCAACATCAGCTACAGCAACAACAACCAGTAACATCAGCATCATCAACTACATCAACATCACTTACATATGGCACTCACTTGTATAGAGCTTTTTTTCATCTCTTGATGACCAAAGTGCTTGACAGATCCTGCTATCCACCCATTCACACACTGATGGTGGCATGCTGCCTAACATGGCGCTTCCAGACCCACCAGGGGCAATTGGGGTGAAGTGTCTTGCCCAGGGACACAACGGCAGGATATCTGGGGAGAGCGGGATTCGAACCACCGACCATGTGGTTATTGAACGACCAGTCAAGGACATCACTGACAATCAGCAACAACCAGCAACAGCAACATCAGCAACACTACTAACAGCAACAGCACTAACATTAGCTACATCAACAGCAACCAGCAACGTCAGCGTCATCAACTACATCAACAGCAATCAGGGACATCACTGACAACAGCAACATCAGCAAGACAGTAAAATCAGCTACATCAACAACATCACTTACATTAACAACAGTCATGGACATCACTGACAACCATCAACATCAGCAATGACAGCAACATCAACAACAACAGCATCATTGGCTACATCAACAATCATGGACATCTTCTGACGAAGGCTGCAGTGCACAGTCGAAACATGTTAAGAAAGTAAAGACATCTCCTTTCTAATTTTGTCTTTATTAAGAACAAAAGGTAAATAAATGAGCAATCATGGACATCGCTGACAACATTAACATCAGCTACATCAACAAAATCACTTACATCAAGAACAGTTAGGGACACCACTGACAACCAGCAGCATCAACATCAGTCAGAACAGCAATGACGGCAACATCACCAACATCAACGACATCACTTACATCAACAACAGTCATGGACACCACTGACAATGAGCAACATAAAGCAATATCAGCTACATCAAGTCATAGACATCACTGACAGACAGCAAGACCAGCAACAACCAGCAACAGCAACATGAAACAAGCAAGCAAAATGTATTTATATAGCAGCTTTCACAGACAGAAATCCTAAAGTACTTCACACAAAAAGATATAAACATCAAAGTAAAAACATAAAAACGATACTAAAACAGAGAACTAAACTAACTGGCCTTCAGAGCACAGAGCGCAGTAATTGTGTGTTTTTAGATGGTTTTAATTCAGACACAGAGCTGGCTAATGCTCTTAATTGTTTTTATGGTCGTTTTGACTCCTTTGATTTTAGCACAGAAACCCAAGATTTGAAACAGAAACTCAAAGACAATCAGCACTTTAATATTGAGGTGCAGGATGTTAAAAGGGAGTTCTGTGCTGTAAAAGTGAACAAAAGTCAGGGCCCTGATAATATATGTGGGCGCTTGGTAAAGTCCTGTGCACCTGAACTGAGTCCTATATTTCATTACATTTTCAATAAGTCCTTACAGACACTTGCGCCTAAGATCTGGAAAGAAGCCGTGGTTGTTCCCGTTCCAAAATCCAGCTGTCCTAAAACGGTAAACGACTTTAGACCAGTTGCTTTGACTTCAATTTTAATGAAAATTTTTGAAAAATTGGTCAGATGTGAGGTCCTAAAGCAGACTGAACATGCATTGGATCCTCTGCAGTTTGCCTATAGGCCTCACAGAGGAGTGGAGGATGCCACTGTCACTCTGTTTAACATGCTTTTTGAACATCTGGATTTTAATGGGACACACGCCAGGCTTTTATTTGTGGACTTTTCCTCCGCCTTTAATACAATCCAACCTCATATTTTAGTTGAAAGGCTCCTGCAACAATTTGATTTGAGCAATAATCTGGTGGGTTGGATTCTGGATTTTTTAACCAACAGGACACAGAGAGTAAGGGTCAATGGTACATTGTCTGACCTAAAGTGCTCTTCTACTGGCTCTCCTCAGGGGTGTGTGTTGTCACCACTACTCTTCATCCTGTACACAAACATGTGTCGGAGCAGACATGACAACAGATACATTATAAAGTATGCTGATGATTCAGTTGTTGTCAGTCTCCTCCAGGATGGTGAGAGTGGCCACGGCCCAGTAGTTGATGATTTTGTGCACTGGTGTGAGGATTCCTACCTGCAGCTGAATACGACAAAAACTAAAGACATGATTATTGACTTTAGGAGGAAAACTCCCAGGCACGAAGTCACTGTACTAAAAGGCCAGACCACTGAATGTGTACAATCGTACAAATATCTTGAGACGATTACTGATAGTAATTTAAACTTTGAAGAGAACTGTGAAAGGGTGTGCAAAAAGGGTCAGCAACATTTGCATTGTTTAAGGAAACTTGCACGCTTCCAAATTGACCGAACCATAATGACAATGTTTTATCGGGCTTTTATTGAATCTGTTTTATCCTTTTCTTTAGTGTCATGGTTTGGTCAGATAAAACTGAAACAGAGGAAGTCCTTGGATCAGGTAGTTAGATGGTCCAGTCGTTTGCTTGGTGAGTCACAGCTGAGCCTGACATCCCTGTACACCAGACAGGTACAGAGGATGGCTGCCTCCATTTTAAATGATGACTCCCACCCTTTGCACTGCAACTTTCAGCTTCTTCCCTCAAGACGGAGGTTTGCTGTCCCAAAAAGTAAAACCCAGAGCTACAAAAACAGCTTTGTTCCTGCTGCTGTCAAAGAGTTGAACAAGATGTAACAATATATTGCACATAATTTAGGTACCTATTTATTAACTCCATTTTATATTTACTTATTTTTGTAGTATTTTTATTTGGGTTCTAAATCTTTTATTGGGTTTTAGACTTTTGAGTTTTTCACCTCTTTGACTAGTCTCTAACTTTTTAATATGACCCTTCTCTCTTATCTCTTTGTTTTTTTCTCTCATCTCTTTGTCCTTTGTCCTGACTGGTGGAGCCTTGAGTATTTTTATCATGTTTATAGTCAGCTTCATGTGTGCCTGTGTTTGTGTTCATGTTGAATGTAACTGTGGCTTGTAAATATGGATGTCACCAGAATGCAAAACAAATCTACCTACGGGTACAAATAAAGGAACCTGAACCTGAACCTGAACTAAAAACAAACATACATCCTGGGTCTAACTAAAAGCCTGTTTGAAAAGCAGAGTCTTTGACACAATTTAAACAATGTAAATAAAGTGGGAGTTCATTCCACAGTCTTGGTGCAGCAGATTGAAACTATCCATCACCTCTTGTGTTAACATGTGTGGAACCTTCAGGAGCATTAAATTTGATGTCCTTAGGTTTCATGCAGGTGTGTAAGGGATGATCACATCACAGATGTATGGGGGAGCTTGATTGTGTAAGGCTCTAAAAGTAAGACCTAAGATTTTAAAATTAACTTTAAAATGAACCGGCAACCACAGAGCTAATTATCGATTTCTGGAGATCTGGGGACAAGGATCACCCTCCTATCTTTATTAACGGTGACTGTGTGGAACAAGTTTTGTCCTTCAAGTTCTTGGAAACCCACATCTTGGACAATCTCTCATGGGCATCTAACACCAATACTCTGCTGAAGAAGGCCAAACAGTGGCTCTTTTTGAGATTGCTGAAAAAATCTGGCCTTTTTCAGCGTGTCCTGCTCTCCTACTACTGCTGCACTACAGAGCTCATCCTTACATACTGCATCTATGTGTGGTTCCACAGTTGCACTGCGGCTGAGCAAAAGGCACTTCAATGTATGGTGGGAAGAGCAGAGAGAATCATAGGATTGTGGCTCCCAGAACTGGAGGACATCTATCACACTGGCTGTCTTAGGAAAGTGAGGTCCATCTGTAAAGACTCCACACATCCATTTCATAAACATTTTGCACTGTTGCCTGCTGGTAAACGTTTTAGAACATTTTGGGCTTGTACAAGACTGACGGACGACTTCATTCCAAGTGCAATCTACATTTCAACTAGTCCTTAGGACCTTCTCGTTGTCGTATGCTGCAGTGCACAGGTTGTACTATGTAATGCTAGTTTATTTATTTTATTTTTTTTTTTACATCTTTTAGTGCTGTTATTCCTGTTTTTTTTAATTCTTTCTTTATTTTAATTATCATGGAGAGATGGATTCGAATTTCGTTATGCTTCATTGTATAATGACAATAAAGAGATTCTCTTCTAACCAGTGAAGAGAAGATAAAACTGGAGTAATGTGTGGTCTCTACTGGTGTGAGTTAAAAGCCTTGCAGCAGAGTTTTGAACAACCTGGAGACGGTAATGCTCTCTTTTATTTAATAAAGTAAAAAGACTGTTGCAATACTTCAAAGGTGTTGCAATAAAAGCATGACTAATGACTTCCAGGCAGCTTAGTGGAGCAGTGGTTAGCACTGTGGCAGCACAGCAAGAAGGTCACGGGTTTGATCCCACCCTTGACCATCGTGGGTTTGATCCCACCCCCTGACATTCGGTGACCCTTCTGTGTGGAGTTTGCATGTTCTCCCTGTGTCTGTGTGGGTTTACCCTGGGTACCCCGGTTTCCTCCCACAGGCCAAACACATGCAGGTTAGGTTAATTGGCATCAACTGGGGATTCTAGATTGTCCTTGGGTATGAATGTGAGAGTGAATGGTTGTCTGTCTCTCTGTGTTGGTCCTGTGATGGACTGGTGATCTGTCCAGGGTGGACCGTGCCTCTCACCCAAAGATGCTGGGATAGGCTCCAGCCCCCCCCCACAACCCGAAAAGGATTGAGTGTTAGAAGACAGATGAATGGATGAATAATCATTTCCATATCATTCTGAGACCACTGATTTTAGTTTGGAAACGTTTCTCAGGTCATCATCAGCAACAACAACATCAATGATAACCAGCAACAGGAATTGTTCAGAACTCCTTATACAAAGATATAGAGTGATGATAATCAAGTCAGTGGTGGTAAAGCGCCTGTAAGCTGGTTGCTAACTGCCAATGAAATCTAAAAGAAGAAGAAGAAGAAGAAGCAACTTCAGTGATAACCAGCAACAACAATAACATTAATAGTAACAGCAAAAACATCAATATCAATGTTATCCAGCAACACCACCACCAATGATAACCAGTAACAACAACATCAGTAATATTTATTTATAGTTTGTTCTTATTAACCCTTTAAGGTCCACACCAAGAAAAAAGCAATGGAAAAATTTTTTCTTTGCATTTTTTACTCACTTACGATAGCAATAACAACAATCAACTGTTTTTCCAAAATCAGACCCCACAGTTTTTTAGATATAGGCCTCTACCAAACGGTTGAGAGGTCTGTTCATAGTAAAAGTATTATATACCTTTAAATGCATACAAAAAACATTGAGAACAAGTCAAATAAATTGCTAATTTTCTTCAACAAATGAGTAGAATTTGCTCATGGGTTAGGGTTAGGGACTGCTCAAACATTAAGTGCCATCTAGAGGATTTTTTTAGCATAGCACAACTAAACCAAGTGGCAGAGATGGCTCATTCAGGTTGAGTTGAGGTTAATGCATAATTCAATGAGATATTGTGACTTAAAGTGTGGTCGACCAAACGGTTGCGCAGAACCTTAAAGGGTTAAAGGCAAAAATAGAATAGAAAGGAGATGTCTTTACTTTCTTAACATGTTTCGACTGTACACTGCAGCCTTCGTCAGATAGGCAAATTTTTGTATTCTATTTTTGTCTTTAATAAGAACAAAAGATAAATAATTAAAAGAAGACAAAATGAACCTGCTTGAGCGATAACATCAGTAATAACCAGAAACAACACAAACATCAATGTTAACAAGCAACAGCAAAACCAATGTTAACAATAACAGCATCAATAATAACCAGCAAATACATGAACATCAATGACAAACAGCAACAGCAACTTCAATGATAACCAGCAACAACATCAGCATCAATAACCAGCAAAATCAATATGAACGTTAACCAGCAGTGGCAGTTGCCACAGCCAAGATATATAGAGTGATGATATAGAGTGGGAGAGAAAGATATATATAGTGATGATATAGAGTGAAGTACGTAGCGGTAATGCACCTTTAAGCTGGTTGTCAACCGCCAATCAAATCTAAAAGAAGAAGAAGAAGCAACACCAACACCAATGACAACCAGCAACAGCAACACCAATGATGACCAGCAACATCAATGATAACCAGCAACAACATCAACATAAATAGTAACCAGCAACAACATCAACATCAACACCAATAATAACCAGCAACAGCAACTTCAATGATTACCAGCAACAACATCAACATCAATGATAACCAGCAACAACATCAATGATAACCAGCAAAAACATCAACATAAATAGCAACCAGCAACAACATCAACATCAACACCAATAATAACCAGCAACAGCAACTTCAATGATTACCAGCAACAACATCAACATCAATGATAACCAGCAACAACATCAATGATAACCAGCAAAAACATCAACATAAATAGTAACCAGCAACAACATCAACATCAACACCAATAATAACCAGCAACAGCAACTTCAATGATTACCAGCAACAACATCAACATCAATGATAACCAGCAACAACATCAATGATAACCAGCAAAAACATCAACATAAATGATAACCAGCAACAGCAACTTCAATGATAACCAGTTACAACATTAACAGCAATGATAACCAGCAACATTGGCATCAATGATAACAAACAACATCAACATAACTGATAACCAGCAAACAACATCAACATCAATGATAACCAGCAACAACATCAACATCAATGATTCCCAGCAACATCAATGAAAACCAGCAGCAACATCAACATAAATGATAACCAGCAACATCGACATCAGTGATAACCAGCAGCAACATCAATGATAACCAGTAACAACATCAACATCAGTAATAACCAGGGACAACATAAACATCAGTGATAACCAGCAACAACATCAACATCAATGATGACCAGCAACAGCAACCTCAGTGAAAACCAGCAACAACATCAACATCAATGATAGTCAGCAAGAACATTAACATCAATGATAACCAGCAAAAACAATGACATAAACGATAACCAGCAACATCAACATCAATAACTAGCAACATCATCAACATCAGTGATAACCAGCAATAATATCAATAATAACCAGTATCATCAACCAGAGTGATAACCAGCAATAACAACATCAATAATAACCAACAACAACATCAACATGAATCATAACCAGCAACAGCAACTTCATTGATAACCAGCAACAACATCAACATCAATAATAACCAGAAACAGCAACATCACTGATAATCAGTAACAACATCGACTTCAATGATAACCAGCAACAACATCAACTTCAGTGATAACTGTGATGTATGAGAGTGTGTGTGTCTCTGGGATGCCGTGCCCACCCACAGGGTGACGTCAGATGGGCACGGCCCACTCTGTATATAAACCCTTGTTACCTCCGCCAGGCCGAAGGCCAGGAGGAGGTTATGTTTTTGCCGGGGTTTGTCTGTCTGTCTTTCTGTCTGTCTGTTTGTTTGTCTGTCTGTTGGTTAGCAAGATAACTCAAAAAGTTTTGGACGGATTTCGAGGAAACTTTCAGGCGTTGTTGGAAATGGTACAAGGAAGAACTGATTAAATTTTGGGGATGATACAGATCACCGTCTTGATACAGGAATTTTTAAAAGGATTCTTTAACATTGTCACATACGGCCATTTTCAACATGTGTGCAGGGGCAATAGAGGGCGCTGGTCGTCGTGTCTGACGAACACAAACTCCGCCTTCTTCAAAGTTTTAGGCACAAAAGCACTCGGAAAACAGTGGTGGGCAGGGCCCGCCAGCGTGCCTGTGTTTGCGCCACGCTGCAAAAGCTGACACGGGCAGCTGTCCGCCGCCGGATTATTTGGCACAAATTCCGCGGCCAGCCATAGGGGCTGTGCAAAAACCAGCTCTCTGCCGGGGAAGCTTCAAATCCTCTTTTTTTCCGCGGAGCGCAAACCCAATAAAACCCACGGCAACCTGTCTACGCAATTTGCATCCGTCACTGAAGCCCTGAGTGCTGCTTTCAGTGATCTATGAAAACGCTCGCAGCCTGGGACTTTGCACATGAAGGAGATGGACACAACACCAACACTTCAGTTTATTACCTCCGCCAAGGAGGTAATGCTTTTACTACTGAACCACTAATCCTATCATTGTGAATCCAACTGCGAGTAATATGTTTTCATGGTCAAGGAATCTGAAAACGTACACACAAACACTGTATGGGGGGGGAACTGTGGCGCTTGGCGGAGGTCTGCGCTCTCCGAGTGCTTTTCTAGTTCTATAATAAAGTTAGTTAGTTGCTGCATGAAGACTCGCCTCCATCCGGATCATTTATCAGATAAAACATTTGGAGATGAGGAAAATTGGTGTTATTTTGAATAATGGATTACGTGTGCAAGGACTCTCACTCTCGTCAGGAGAAGATGCAAATTCTTGAGCCTTAGACAGCGGACGCGCGAGTCCATTGCGTCGTTTCTGGTGAGGCTTTGTAGCCGAGTTAAGAAGTGCAGGTTTGGGACTATGGAGGTTGACATGGTGAGGGAAGGGTTAGCCTATGGCACAAGCGACATTTGGCTGGAGCACACTTTGAAGAGACCTGAGGTGCTGGAGTCATTGGAGGAGGTTCTGGCTTTGGTGGAGTGGAGGGAGTCCGTGATCCAGTGTGAGCTAGCAGCTAAGACTAGCGTGGGGCTGACCACGTGCGATTTCCCGCCGAGAGTGGAGGTTCGTGAGCTAACTGGGCGGCAAGATGCCGTAATGGCACAGCGGAGCACTGAGACCATGGGTGCTGGGAGCAGCGGCCAGAAGCTGGGGTTGGAGGATGGGATGGGTGAAAATGATGTTGTGAGTCCCGGAGGCGAGCAGCGACAGCTGCTTGTAGAAGCGACGCGGCGGGCGAGTGAGGCCAGGCAGGCTGACTGTCCTGGGGAGGAGCAGCAGCCGCATGACACGATGACAGCGCAACAGAGCACCAACACCGAGAGCACTGAATGCAGCAGTGAGGAGCCCAGGTCGGTGAGCGGGCCCGACGAGGGTGATGGTGCATGTCCCGGAGAGGGGCAGCAGCTGCTTGACATGGTGACAGCACAGCAGAGCCCCAACACCGAGAGTGATGGATGCAGTGGTGAGGAGCCCAGGTCAGTGAGTGGGCCCGACGAGGGTGATGGTGCGTGTCCCGAGGAGGAGCAGCAGCCGCAACATCAATAATGACCAGAAACGGCAACATCAATGATAATCAGTAACAACAACATCAATGATAACCAGCAACAACATCAACATCAATGATAACCAGCAACAACATCAACTTCAGTGATAACTGTGATGCATGAGAGTGTGTGTGTCTGGGACGCCGTGCCCACCCACAGGGTGACGTCAGACGGGCACGGCCCACTCTGTATATAAACCCCTGTTCTATAATAAAGTTAGCTGCTGCATGAAGACTTGCCTCAGTCCTATCATTTATCAGATATAACAATAACCAGCAACAACATCAACATCAATGATAACCAGCAACAGCAACTTCAGTGACAACCAGCAACAACATCAACATCAAGGATAACCAGCAACAGCAACTTCAATGATAACCAGCAACAGCAACTTCAATGATAACCAGCAACAGCATCTACATCAATGATAACCAGCAACAACATCAACATCAAGGATAACCAGCAGCAACAATAGAGTGATGATATAGAATGAAGTACATAGCGGTAATACACCTGTAAGCTAGTTGCCAACTGCCAATCAGATCTAAAACAAGCAGAAGAACCAGCAACAACATCAACATCAGTGATAACCAGCAATAACAACATCAGTAATAACCTGCAACAACATCAACATGAATGATAACCAGCAACAGCAACTTCAATGATGACCAGCAACATCAACATCAATGATATCCAGAACCAGCAACACAAATGATAACCAGCAACAACATCGACATCAATGAGAACCAGCAACAACATTGACATAAATGATAACCAGCAGCAACATCAACATCAGTGATAACCAGCAACAACATCAACATCAATGATAATGAGCAACATCATCATCAGTGATAACGAGCGACAGCAACTTCAGTGATAACCAGCAACAACATCAACATCAATGACAACCAGCAACAACATCAGAGAAGACTACAGCTCCTGACCAGTTAGAGTGATGATATGCAGATATATAGAGTGAAGATTTATAGAGTGATGATATAGAAAGAAGTACGTGGCGGTAATGCACCTGCAAGCTGGTTGCAAACCGCCAGTCAAATCTAAAAGAAAAAGAAGAAGAAGAAGAGGAAGAAGCATCAACATCAATGATAACTAGCAACAACAAACTGTGTTTCGTTACCTTGTATTCATACATGTGTAATGACAATAAAGTTGAATCTAATCTAATCTAATGATTATGGCAGCTTCTACAGTTCTGACTTTTTGCTGCTCTTTTTTCCTCTTAATTTGAATTTTTGCCTTATATTTTTCAAAAACAAAACTTTTTAAATGTTAGTTTTGCTCTGAGTTTTCCCATTAAATTTGGGATATTTTTCCCAACATGTTGAGGGAAGTTTGTGCAGTTTGAGTTTAGTTTAAGAAGCTGTTTCATGTCCAGCAGTTGATAAAGTTCAGCAGTTTTTCTTTTTGATGTCAGATCAGTGTGGAGAATAAAGAGCAGAGCCTTATCTCCGTCTGCAAGTGAAGCTGCTTCAGCTGCTCGCATGCTGCTGTTAAAAACACCCAAAACCATAAAAACAGCAAAAATCATAAAAACTTGAAAGACTGAGCCTGACCCACAACACAGGAGCATGGTGAAGGGCAGACCATAGACCAGAGGCAGCTAACGAGGGGCTGTTAACGAGGGGCCATTAATGAGGGTTGGTTGATGTAGACCAGGGGTCTGCAACCTTTGCCAACGGAAGAACAATTTTGCCGGACACACAGAGCTACCAGAGGACTGACCCCCCACTGTAGCTTCCACTACTTACAATAGCTGTGTGGCCTAGGGTCATGAAATGGAGATGGGCGCAGCCTTATGCCATTGGCATGGGAATAACTTAACCTAACATCCATCCATCCATCCATCCATCCATCCATCCATCTTCTACCACTTTTCCGGAGGTCCGGGTCACAGAGGCAGCAGTTCAAGCAGAGCAGCCCAGACTTCCCTCTCCCCAGCCACTTGGTCCAGCCCATCAGAGAGGATACCAAGGCGTTCCCAGACCAACTGGGAGACTTAGTCTCTCCAGTGAGTCCTGGGTCTGTCCCAGGGTCTCCTCCCAATGGGACGTGCCCAAAACCCCTCAAGTGGGAGGGATCCAGGAGACATCCTGATCAGTTGCCCAAACCACCTGAACTGGCTCCTTTCATTGTGGAGGAGCAGCGGTTCTACCCTGAGCCTCTCCCTGATGACGGAGCTCCTCACCCTATCTCGAAGGGTGAATCTAGCAATCCTACGAAGAAAGTACATTTCAGCCACTTGTATCCGTGATCTCATTCTTTCGGTCATTACTCAAAGCTCGTGACCACAGGTGAGGGTAGGAATGTAGATTGACTGGTAAATCAACAACTTTGCCTTAGAGCTTAGCTCCCTCTTCACCACAACAAACAGGTACAACATCCGCATTACTGCAGATGCTGCTCCAATCCATCTGTCTCTCGCTCCATTCTCCCCTCACTCGTGAATAAGACCTCAAGATACTTAAACTTCTCCACTTGGGGCAGGAGCCTGTCCCCAACCCAGAGAGGACAATCCACCTTTTTCCAGCTGAGGACCATGGACTCGGACTTGGAGATGCTGATTCTCATCCCAGCCGCTTCACACTAAGTAGC
The DNA here is from genome assembly GCA_020510985.1 of Pholidichthys leucotaenia. Taxonomy (NCBI): domain Eukaryota; kingdom Metazoa; phylum Chordata; class Actinopteri; order Cichliformes; family Pholidichthyidae; genus Pholidichthys; species Pholidichthys leucotaenia. Next base: position 950,176 of record CM035850.1, read on the forward strand.
AAACCATCCCAGTGAGACCTTTAGGTCATTGCTGGATGAAGCTAACAGGACAACATCATTTGCAAACAACAAATGAGATCCTGTGTTCACCAAGCATGACACCCTCTGATCCTTGGCTGCACCTAAAAATCCTGTCTATAAAAACTATGAACAGGATCGGTGACCAAGGGCAGCCCTGGCAGAGTCCAACTCTCACTAGGACTAAGTCTGACCGAGTGTTGGCAAAATGAACCAAACTCTCACAGCGGTTGTATAGTGTCCTGATAGCTCGTAACAACAAGCCCAATTCCCCATACTCTTGAAACACCCCCCACAAAAAACCACGACGGATGCTTTTGAATGCCTTTTCCAAGTCCACAAAACACATGCAAACTGGTTGGGCAAACTCCCATTAACCCTCGAGGATTCCCGAGAGAGTAAAGAGTTGATTTGATGTGCCACAACCAGGATAAAAACTACATTGCTCTTCCTGAATCCAAGGTTCGACCAACAGCCAGAGTCTACTTTTCAGTACCTTGGCATAGACCTTCCCAGGGAGGCTGAGAAGTATGATCCCTCTAAAGTTGGAACACACTCTCTGGTCCCCTTTCTTGAAGAGAGGAACCACTCCTTGCTTTGGTATGAACCACTCCTTGGTAGGAACCACTCCACTTTTTCGAGGAACCACTCCTTCATCCTCTCTCTTCATTGTAAAAATTAAGCCAAATAAAAATAATTATAGCAAAGTGGAAAACACATTTTAAAAAATACCTTCTTCTACTGAGCTAAATGTTGGTTATAATTTTAAAAAATGTGTGGCATTGATAGACAGTCTGCACTTATGACTGACTGTCCAAAATCCCACAGATAACAAACTAACAGTTATCCTGAAAAGAAAAGGCTGAAAACATATTTAAAATAAAAGACTGACCTCTACATCACTGTCAGACAATCTTCTCTCTTTTTTATATTTACAGATTGTGAGGGAAAATTGTTAGCTGCCAGTCCGATTTTAAGCTGTCAGAATGTGGATTGAGCCCCATGTCCTCACCCTGACTTATAGTTTATATTTTTGTCTCCTGGACATGGCCTCCAGGTCATGTTCTTGCTTTGAGTTTAGTTTTTTCTTGGTTCTCTGTTTATTTTTTATCATGCTCTTGTCCTGTCTTTTAATTCTGATTATCATTATTAGTATTATTATTATTACCATGGTTCCCTCTTATAGATTATTTCTGTCTTCTTCTGTAGTTTTGGTTTGGGCTTTTATTTTGAAAGTGCTTTTTTGTTGGTTTCCATTTTTCACCTACCTTGGTTTGTGTCTGGTTCAGTTCTAATTGTTCATGGCTGTTTTCTGTTCTCCGATTATTGATTGTTCATGGGTGTCCTTGATTGTCCAAAAGCAGTTTATATAATGTAGACAATCAGCCTTCTCATACAAAGCTATAATTGAATGGAACAAGCTCCCCACTGCTTTGAAGACCAGAACAAATTACAGAGACTTTTCCACAGAGACTAAAAAAATGGATTTTAAGTAATCAAGCCTGCCAGCATTGACTCTCCCCCTTAAAATGGGATTTGAAATTGCACTCTTAAATTGTTTTTATGTTTGCCGTCTCTCTTATCCTTTTACCTTTTAAACTTACTCCCTGCTTGTTTCAGGGTCAGCAGTTTCTGAAATGCTTTCTATATGTGCTGTTTTTCTTTTAATATCTTCCTGTCTTCCTCAGGGACTACCGATGGAAATTAGTGAGAACTCTATAATCTGGTACAGAGCATCTTTACCCTGTGTTTAATGTTTTTTTTTCTGTATATGGTCCCTGACAAATAAACCAATAAACTAACTAACTAACTAACTAACTAACATATAGATGCCACACGCTGCCTTCTACGTGGCGTCCTCTTGTCTTCTGCCTAGTCGTGTCATGTCATGGCATGTCATGTCATTTAGTCTGCCTAGTTTAATCTAGTTTTGTTCTCACAGACTTTGTGTCTTTCAGCAGTTGTGCTGTTGTTTTATAGTAATAAATCTTCGCAAACTAGAGCTCTGGCATTTGGGTCCTGTGACCAACACTCCACCTTGACATTATGATGCCACCAGAGAGGACCCAGTGCCATCCATCCATCCATCTTCTACCGCTTAATCCTTTCGGGTCGCGGGGGGGCTGGAGCCTATCCCAGCATCTTTGGGCGAGAGGCAGGGTACACCCTGGACAGATCGCCAGTCCATCGCAGGGCCAACACAGAGAGACAGACAACCATTCACTCTCACATCCATACCTAAGGACAATTTAGAATCCCCAGTTTGATGCCAATTAACCTAACTTGCATGTTTTTGGCATGTGGGAGGAAACCGGAGTGCCCGGAGTAAACCCACGCAGACACGGGGAGAACATGCAAACTCCACACAGAAGGGTCACCGATGGTCTGGGGGTGGGATCGAACCCACGATGGTCAAGGGTGGAATCGATCCCATGACCTTCTTGCGGTGCTGCCACTGTGCTAACCACTGCGCCACCGTGCTGCCCGAGGACCCAGTGGACTCTAGTTTTTCTTTGTTGCTATGGCTGGGTGCGTTCCGCTGATGGAGAAGGAATTTGAGGCCATGACCAGATTACAGGAGTTGGTCACTGCAGCCCGAAGTTCCACCAACTCAGAAGAGGAGGGTTGGCTTTTGACAGCAGCAGCCCTGGAGCTGAGTGCACCCCGCAACTGGGGGTGTTCCCGTGGGTGCCGGACCTCCACTTTTGCGGTGCCCCATGGTCCGTCTCACCATCGAGGATGGCAGCGGACACGCGGAGAGTACATTGGCACCGCTCCTCCTGGTACTCCACCCAGCTGCCAGCTCCAACCCCCATAGCTGTCCGCCAGATGATCTCCGTAGCCACCCAGAGGGAGTTGTCTAGCATTTCAGCTGCAGCAGAGCGGGAAACAAAGCAAGTATCATTTTCTCATTCTTTAACATCCATTAATGAGAGGGCTTGCCTTGTTCCCCGTGGGGGGGCTCAGCAGCAGCTGGCTACTGCTGCTGAATTCTCACCACCAGTCTCTGCTGTACTGTATACTCTGCTGCTGCTCCCATACTCTGACCTGCCTCTCCTCTCTCCCAAGCTCCATGCCCGAGGACTTGGCCACCCGTGAGGATCTGTGAACAGTCATCAATAAGTTGGCTCAGTGCTTTAAGCTCAGTCACCAGAGGAAAGGGTGGCAGGACATGGCTTGGAGAAAGGCTCGTGGGATAGCAGCATCTAAGCCCCATTTGTGGGAGGACATCCCAGCCTTCCTTCAGGCCTACCTGCTCTCCAATGAGTTCTCCTCCATGCCAGAGGTGGATAAGCCATTTGCTTTCGGCTTACTAGAAACAGGGGTCTCCTCTCCAGTCACAGCTCTCAACCTCTCTCCCATGCTGTTGGTATCTTTTCCCGGAGCAGATGAGAGCCTCCATCAGCTGTTCCTGAGGTCGGTATGCCCCGTCACCTGTTCCTTAGCTCAGTGCGCCTCAGTCATCAGCTCTCAAGGTCAGTGCACTCCAACCACCAGCACCTGAACTCAACACACCCCAATCACTGTCTGCCCCAGCGGCTGAGGCTGCTGCTCCTGCAGCTGATCCTGAGGTTGTCACCCTGGCAGCAGTAGACCAGGAGCTAAGGCAAGTACTTTTTCCACTATTTTCTACAACTATTTTAGAAAAAGATTTGCCTTACTCCTGATGGGGGGACCCAAGTGCAAAGTCCACCAGCTCTTGGGTCCTCCCCACCAGTATCTGCTGCTAACGACTGTGGTGTCACCTCATTGACCGCCTGTTCTCCTCCCTCATCCAAGGTGGTCTGGTCAAGCATGGAGCCACAGGAGGACCATGCTCCACCTCAGTCACCCATCAAGTCAGAGGTTAGTGGACCCCTACCTGTCGAGTCAGAGGTCAGTAGACTTCCAACCATCATCCCAGAGCTTGAGTAGACCACTCCACCCATCACTGATCCAGAGGTCGAGCTGTCTGCTGCACCCATCATTGTTCTAGAGGTCGAGCAGTCTGCTCCACCCGTTGCTGTTCCAGAGGTCGAGCAGTCCGCTCCATCTGTCGTTGTTCTAGAGGTCGAGCAGGCTGCTCCACCCATTGCTGTTCCAGAGGTCGAGCAGTCCGCTCCACCTGTCATTCCAGAGGTTGAACAGTCTGCTCCACCCACTGCCATCCCAGAGGTCGAGGGGCCTCCACCTATCATCCCAGAGGCCAGGGGATCGCCATCCATTGTCCCAGAGGTCGGGGAAACTCCACCCATCATCCCAGAGGCCGGGGGCCCGCCACCATTTGTTCCAGGTGGTGGTACACCTCCACTGTTGGCGCCGGGGATCAACGGGCTGCACTTACCAGTCACAGAGCATAGAGCTCCTTTTTTTATTTGCCTTTTGTTCTTGTTAAAGACAAAGAGAGAAAGGAAATATTTTTACCTTCTTTTCTTTACATTTTTTGACTGTTCACTGCAGCCTTCATCAGAAGTGTGAGCTGATTGCTGCGAGGTGTCTTTTATCAGCTGACTTCCATAGGCGGGGCCAGCCCAGCAGAACTGTCCGATCCACCAAGCCGGCCCCGCTTTCTGCCATCCTATGGTCTCTGGAGAATGTAGTCCCAGGTGTGTAAAAGCGCAAATGCCCCCTCATCCCGATTCATGCTGTCTTTTCCCCACTTCCTGATCTCTGTGGCCTCCTTGATCCAGCGTTTGTGTCTGTTGCTCTCCAATCCAATAATTTTTGTGTTGTCCCAGTCCATGATGTGATTATTTCTTTTGCAGTGATCTGATATTACTGATTTTAATGTTTCTTGTTCTGCCTTTTCTTTTTGTGATCTTGTGAGTCATCCTTGTGTTTCCTTCTCACATTCCTTCTGGTGTTCATTTTTCCTTGTGAATGACCTTCTGGTTTCTCCAATGTAGGTTTTGATGCATGATTTGCATGATACTTCATATATTACATTGCATTTTTTGCCTTGCTCTATTTTGTCCTTGGGGTGTACTAATAACTGTCTTAATTTTTTGTGTGATTTTACTGTGGTTTTACTGCTGTGTTTACACATGGCAAAAACTCAAAAGAATTGGCACAAGAACTCAAAAATATGAAAATAGAATCAGACGAGGTCTTCATTTCACATGATGTCATTTCATTATTCACAAAGACCCCTGTTGATGTCACACTACACATAGTGCAAGAACACCTCAAGAATGAGAGAACCCTTAAAAGAGGCACAAATCTCACAGCTGGACTATTAGAATTTGTTGCAAAATCCACCTATTTTCAATACAGAGAAAAAAATCTACAGACAAAAAGAAGGATTTTCAATGGGAGACCCACTATCAGCTGTCAAACGCTGGATCAAGGAGGCCACAGAAATCAGGAAGCGGGGAAAAGATAGCATGAATTAGGATGAGGGGGCCTTTATGCTTTCCTGCACCTGGGACCACATTCTACAGAGACCATCGGACGCCAGAAAGTGGGGCCGACTTGGTGGATCTGACAGTTCTGCTGGGCTGGCCCCACCTAGAGGGGGGTACTCTAGGAAGTACTGTCAGGATGTGGATTGAGCCCCATGTCCTCACCCTGATTTATAGTTTATATTTTTGTCTCCTGGACATGGCCACTAGGTCATGTTCTCGCTTCGAGATTTTTTGTCTTGGTTCTGTTTGTTTTCATGTTTTTAATTGTGTTTATTTCCCTCTTGTGGGTTATTTCTGTCTTCTTCTATAGTTTTGGTTTGGGCTTTTATTTTGGAAGTGCTTTTAGTTTATTTAAGTTTTTCATCTAGCTTGGTTTGTGTGTGGTTCAATTCTAGTTCTTAACAGCTGTTTTCTGTTCTCCAATTATTGATTGTTCACGGGTGTCCTTGATTGTTTACATTATATATAGACACTGCCTTCTGTGTGGTATCCTCTTGTCTTCTGCCTAGTTGTGTCATGTCGTGTCATTTAGTCTGCCTAGTGTAATCTAGTTTTGTTCTCACGGACTTTGTGCTTTCCAGCCGTTGCGCTTTGTTATTTTACATTAATAAATCTTTGCAATCTAGAGCACTAGCATTTGGGTCCTGTAACCAACACTTCACCTTGACATAGGCAAGTATATCTGATTTATGGCATTTCATAATAAAAGCACATAACAGAAAAAACCATTCTGAAAACTGAATTCCTATAAAGGGCTTTTATGTTGACATAACTCAGGAAGTATTAAGCTGTGATGGTGAAAATAAATCCACACTAATTCAGACTTTGGTCATGTCTGTGAATCTAGCATTCATAGTGCAAATGACAAATTTTTAATTCAAGGATTGTTTCTCATTTTTAAAGAAAATTAAGGCGTTGATTTTAGATAATCACATTTTAGACTTTTTATGGACTCGTAGGCATCTGATTTTGGTTGTTTGTGTTCTTGTGGAGAAATTCTCTCCATAAAAGCCATACATGAACACAAATTAATCTGTCCACACAGAATTAAACTCTATTTTCCTCTGTAATTTTACTGTTTCTGGATCTGTTCATGTCTTACCGGGGATGGGAGGAGAAGGAGGAAGCTGCAGCTCTCTGTGCTCTCCACATGCACTGCGTGAGAGCTGCTGTCAGATGTGACACATGGTTGACTAATAAATAATTTAAAAACATATATTTTGCATTCATGAAAGTATGTGTTTGCATTGAGAAATGTCCAATAAACAATAATTTGAAAAATAAAATAATTAAAATGAACATTAATTTCCATGTGTTTTGAGATATAACTGCAGAAAACAAGTGGGCTGAAGAGCTGCATGCAGCTCCGGACCCATGGGTTGCTGACCCCTGGTGCAGACTGATGCCGCTCAGAACTGGAAGGAAAAACCTTTGTCCAATACATTTTTCCTGATATACATGTGTCGTTGATGTCCAAACTTCCAGCTAAACCTTGAAAATGATAATAAATGAATCCTTTAATGTACTGCTGTAGTCAAGACTGTCATGAACCCCTGTGCACCATTACATGGCGCACGAGGGAGAGAATGAAAACCCAATCGCAGGAGTAGACAGTGCTGTGTTTACTAAAGTTCACCAACGTAACAAATCCAACTTTCACCAAATACACTTCAGTCAACCACACAGTACATGGAGAGGTGTAATGACAGATCTGGCCACCAAGGTTACGGGGCGTCTGCCGAATGCTCAACAGCCTGGTGAATATAGAGCCTGTTGCTACAGGGCTGCGTTACGCACGATACGGGAAAGGCGAGCAGCCTAATGCTGCAGGCCTGCTAGCACAGGAAAAAAGGCTAAGAAACACTTACAGGTCTGGAGCTAATTCAGGGCGAGCTGTGTAGTCAGGAGGCAGAGGCAGAGAAGTGGACCAGCCGAAACACCAAGGTATGGATTGTCTTGGAATGTCAGGCTGGGTAGAGCGCTGGGAGTGAATAACCATACGCAGAGGGAAATGCTACCATGTTTGAAGGGGAACGTCCCGACAATCTCCTTCCTCAGCAGTGGCAAACAAATACTCCAAACGCTAACGAGGAAAGAGATTGCCGGTGTGAATGCATGAGCAGAACTGACTGGGAACAGGTATGTGAGAGCGCATGTGAATGAGAGTGAATGGAGTGTGTGTGTGTGTGTGTGTGAGCACCGGTGACAGACAGGAGGAGAGGGCATGCCAGAGCTGTCAGAGGGAAAACTAGGACAAATCATAACGAGTCAGAACCGGGTTTGGCCTCCAAACCCAGATTCACGACACAAGACCATATCAAGACCCTGCCAAGACCTGAATGAGACCAAGGGACCTATTTTGACAGTCATCAGCAGACTTTTGTGCCAGACTTTCCACTGTACACCAGTGTTTTTGTTAGTTTCTGAAAGCACAGTCTGTTTTTTATACTTTGCATGACGCCATCTAATTACCAGTAGACAGTGCACCCACTTAGCACTGGGAGGTGGAGAATCATTTCAGAGGTGTGGCAGCACACAATCTTACGTGCACCAGTATTATGGTGCATGTTACGACAATGCACTTTTGATCAGGAAAAAAGGCCTATTATAGAAGTGCATTGTTTAATGCTATTTCAGTGGCATCTTTTGAAATCCTGCAGCTCTGGAGCTCATGAGGAAACAGCATGTGCTGGGATTTTCTATTATTTTGATGGGGAGAGTTGTAACAGCCATCATATAATCGGCCGTCATTTTATTTACATGATGATACTTATGTACTTACTTACTACTCCTGCGGGGTGAGGACAGGGTGGCCATCACCATGCGTAGATCCAATCAGGTTCACCAGTGCGTGCAAACATTGCCATTTTTGGGCCATCTCCTCTATGTTGTCAACAGCAGCTCTGAGCCGTCAGAGGTCTCTCTCCACCACATCGAACCATCTGGTGCATAGCTTGCCCCAAGGTCTTTTCCACACTGAGGCCCTGGGGTTGAACATGAGGATGGCTTTTGTCGGGTGTCTTGTCTGGTGTGGTGGTTAGTGATACAGGAGCTCCACAGGGGACTGTACTTTCTCCTTTTCTCTTCACGTTATACACCACTGACTTTCAGTACAACACCGAGTCATGCCACCTGCAGAAATTCTCTGACGACTCAGCTGTTGTTGGGTGTATAAGAGGGGGAGAGGAGGGGGAGTACAGGGCACTGGTAGACAGATTTGTGGAGTGGACAGAGCAGAATCACCTGAGGCTGAACATCAGCAAGACCAGAGAGATGGTGATTGACTTCAAGAAGAAGAGGACGCCGTCCGTCTGTCCGCCCTCCCTCCCTCCATCCCTCCCTCATTTTAATTGTGGACTTACTGTTGCTGTTAAGTCAAAATAGGTTTGTGAAGAATACTATCTTGGAAAAAGAAACAACTTTTTGGATAAAGTGAACATGAATGAAAGCAGCAAGGTGGATGAGAAACAGTCTACAGCAGCTTTTCTTCTTCTGCTTCTTCTTCCTCTTCTTCTTGTGTTTTAACAGTGGTTGGCAACCAGCAAAATAGGTGCATTACCGCCAACTGCTGCTCCGGAGTACAGCAGCTCGATGAGTGTGGCCAGAGCAGCTTGCAGCCTGGGTGGAGTCAATCTACCTGAAGTTCGAAGGGGGGCGTACCAGTAGAGAAGAGGAAACAGAAGGAGTCACAAACAAGTTTTTAGAGACTCTTAAGTTTCTTAGCTGCAGCAGGACTTTAATGTACTTGACTAAGTAGACATCTACAACAACCAGAGAAGCAGCTGGTAAGACATTAGTTTAAATCTATGTTGGAACTGCTTCCTATCCACCGTATTCCTGAGGGCACTGCTGTAGAAACGATTATGGGGGCAACTTCCGGTTTTGGCTGAGGTCGTGTTAAATCAGCGAGCAAGAGTGGAGCAGTGGGCCATTTAAAATAGTGTTTTTAAAATTGTTTCAAATTCATTTTAATGTATAGTCCACATATCTGTTTTGCAGTCAAATGGCAGATAATTTCAGCACTTGTAGTTTCTGTATTTTTGAATGTTTTTGCGTAGTTCTGGTTCTTGTTGCTGTTGGTGGTCTGAGGCTCCTCACAAATAAGCACAGCTAAATCTGTGGCTTCAACAGCAATGAGTTGATGATGCGCTGAAAACTAAAAAGGACTGTTTGTGATGGTGGTACAGACACAGGACAGACACAACAGCAGCAGCTATGTTTTCACTTGTATGAATGTCACAGATCTGACGTTTATATATGTCACCAGATGCAAGGCTGCATGAAGTAAAATAATTAATAAAAAGCAGTAACAGTTTGCTTCCTAAGGCTTGCCGATTTAAGAAAGATATGAATAAATGAATGAATCTGTATTTCGGATAGACCAGATGTAAAGATCAAAAGAAAGGAACAGAACAACACAACAAAGGGAAAAAAAATCCAACAAGGTCAAACCAAACAATAACTCCTCGGATTATAGAGTTCAACACAAGCCATCTGAAATGGGTGATGGCTGAAGCCACAGCTTATATTGCCCACCCATGTTCCATCTAAGAATTCAAAAGGAAAATAAGAGTGATTACAAATCAGAACAAAGCCAAGACAAAACGTGACAAAAAATAAGCAACAGCACAACACAGACTGAATATGATAAGCCTTATGTGATTTTACATGTAATCTATGTTTGGAGTATTTCTTCCTTTAGTTTTTGTTTAAATTGTCCAAACGTTGTACATGATTTTAATTCAGGTCCAAAATCGTTCCATAATCTGACTCCTTGCACTGAAACACAGTGTTGCTTGGTGGTAGTTCTCACTGAAGGTTTTTGAAATCTACATGTTCCTCTGAAATGATATTGTTTCTCCCTTATTTGGAACAACTTTTGGATATTTGTGGGCAGTGATAGATTCTTCACTTTAAACATTATTACTGCAGTTTCAAAATAAGATAAGATAAGACAAGATAAGCCTTTATTAGTCCCACAATGGGGAAATTCCAGGATTGCAACAGCACAGGGATAGCAACACTCAGAGCAACAATCAAGAAGACAAGAAAAACAAGAGCAGCGAATATACATATGTACACATAAATATATAAATATATATACACACAGTGCAGAGCATTGTAGCTAGATGGACTAAACCGGAGTGGTGGCTCAGCTGGTAGAGCATCCGCCCCACACTCGGGAGGCAGGGGTTCAAATCCCGGCCGGGTCATGCCGAAGACCATATAAAAGTGGAACTTCCTGCCATCCAGCTTGGTGCTCAGCAATAATGGAATGGAGGAGGGAAATTTGTGGCGGCGCCTTGCATGGCAGCAACCCTCTGATTCTACACTTGGGGTGTGTGTGATTAACACTGTAGATAGGAAAAACACAATCTCGTTCTACTGTACATGATTGGTTGTACAGTTGAATGACAATAAAGGGTGATTTAATTTGATTTAATTTAATTTAAACAGCATAACCGTCTATTTAGTTACCTTACATGGTATGAAAATGTACCCATACATATTGTCACCCTCCGTAGCGACTGATATTGTCCTAGTTGTATACTGGAGGGGACCATTGTGTAAGTCTATTGCGTCTTTTGCATTCAATACTATTAGGTCGTCACGGTTTTTTTGCTATCTCTGCAAGCAGCCCTGCTTAGGTTATACAGTCTGACAGCCGTAGGTTGGAAGGACCTGCGAAACCTCTCGGTTGTGCACCTAGGATGATGTAGTCTGCTGCTAAATGAGCTCCTCAGTGTGTTCAGTATGTCCTGCATAGGGTGGGACTCGGACTCCAGCAGAGATGACAGTTTAGCCACCATCCTTCTCTCTCCTATCTCCTCCACTGGGTCAAGGCGCTGCCCCAGGACAGAGCTAGCTTTCTTGATCAGTTTGTTCAGTCTCTTCCTATCGGCTGCTGTAATGCCACTGCCCCAGCAGACCACTCCAAAAGTGATGGGTGATGCCACCACCGTGTTGTAGAATGTCTTCAGCAGCGCCCCTTGTACATCAAAAGACCTGAGTCTCCTCAGTAGGAACAGCCTGCGCTGTCCCTTCTTGTAGAGTGCATCGGTATTGTGTGACCAGTCTAGTTTATTGTTCAGATGAACACCCAGGTACCTATAGGATGTCACCATTTCAATGTCTGTTCCCTGTATGTTTACTGGTGCTGTGAGGGGTTGTCCTTGCCTACGGCAGTCCACCACCATGTCCTTAGTTTTCCTCGTGTTGATCTGGAGGCAGTTCCGATGGCACCAGTCCACGAAGTCCTGGATAAGTCCTCTGTACTCAGCTTCATCTCCGTTGGAGATGAGGCCAACGATCGCAGAGTCGTCAGAGAACTTCTGTAGATGGCAGTGTGTTGTGTTGTGCGAGAAGTCTGCAGTATAAAGGATGAACAGGAAGGGAGCCAAAACCGCTCCCTGGGGGGCCCCCATGCTACCGATGATCGTGTCGGACACACAATCCCGGGTTCTCACAAACTGTGGCCGGTTAGTGAGGTAGTCCAGGATCCATGATGACAGGTGCTGGTCCACCCCGGCGCACAGCAGCTTGTCCTTCAGGATCATTGGTTGGATGGTGTTGAAAGCACTGGAGAAGTCAAAGAACATGATCCTCACCGCATTCCCGGGCTTCTCCAGGTGGGACAGAGAACGGTGAAGGAGGAAGATCACTGCATCCTCCACCCCAACGCCATGCTGGTAGGCGAACTGGAGTGGATCCATCGCTTGTCCCACCAGGGGGCGAAGGTGAGCAAGGAGCAGTCTCTCCAGGGTCTTCATCATGTGAGATGTCAGGGCCACTGGTCTGTAGCTGTTCAGGTCTTTGGGGTGGGAAGTCTTTGGTACAGGTACCACACAAGATGTTTTCCACAACTGTGGTACCCTCCCCAGCTTCAGGCTCAGGTTGAAGATGTGCTCCACAATCCCTCACAGCTGTTCTGCGCAGGACTTGAGGAGCTTTGCGCTGATGCCGTCTGGTCCCGACGCCTTCCTCGCCTTGAGCTTCCTCAGCTCCGTCCTCACCTGGGTCTTAGTGAGGGTCATGTTGGGGGGGCTGTGTGCCGGGAGTGGGGGGGTGTTGGTGGAGTGGGGTGTGGGCAGCAGGACTTGATGTCTTTAGAGGCAGCAGTGGTTGTTGTGCAGTCAGGGGGGAGGGCGGTTGGTCAAACCTATTAAAAAACAGGTTCAGATTGTTTGCCCACTCCCTGCCCCCCGTGGCCTCGTGGGAGGTATTCTGGAGCCCAGAGATGGTTTTTAGGTTTCTCCAGACCCCGCCGATGTCGCTCTGTTGCAGCTTGTCCTCCATCTTCTTCCTGAAGCTGTCCTTGCCTTCTCTGATCTTCCTCCTCAGCTCCCTCTGTATGGACTTCAGCATCTCCCTGTTCCCCGACCTGAAGATCCTCTTCTTCTCTCTCAGAAGTGTTTTTATCTCAGGGTTGATCCAGGGTTTGTTGTTCGAGCAACACCGTATGGTCTTGGTGGGTACGGTGTTGTCCACACAGAAGCTGATGTAGTCCGTGATGGTGTGAGTGAGGCCATCGATGTTCTCACCATGTGGATCGCAGAGCTGCTCCCAGGCAGTGGTTTCAAAACAGTCCTTTAGAGCGTCCATTGCCTCCTCAGACCATAACTTCACTGTGCGCATGACCCGAGGTTGTCTGTGTACTAGGGGTTTGTACACCGGCAGGAGATGAACTGAGTTGTGATCCGATCTCCCGAGTGGGGGGAGTGGTGATGAGGTGTACGCCTCCTTAGTGTTTGCATAGAATAAGTCCAGTGTTTTATTGTCTCTAGTGTGGCATGTGACATACTGGGTGAATGTGGGTAGAATGGGGGACAGTGAAATATGATTAAAATCACCTGAGATGAGGAGAAGAGCATCTGGGTGTTCTGTCTGCAGCCTGCCAGTTACTGAGTGGATGACGTCACGCGCTGTCCCAGCATTCGCCGTCGGATTTGCATAAATAACAATGCAGATCACGTGTGAGTATTCCCTCGGAAGATATCTAGGCCGCATGCTAACAGCTTGCAACTCCATGTCTTTGTTGCAGTGTTGTTGTTTCACCATGATATGTCCCGGTCTGCACCAGTTGTTATTGACATACATTATCACTCCTCCGCCCCTTGCTTTCCCACTGTCTGGTGTTCGGTCTGCCCGTATTGCGTGGAAACCCTCCAGTTCAATGTTAGCATCTGTTGCTAGTTCTGTTAGCCACGTCTCTGTAAACAGCAACAGGCTACTCTCTCTGTACATGCTCTCGTAGCGGGAGATAGCTGCTAGCTCATCTGTTTTATTGAGTAGCGATCGAACATTCCCCATAATGACAGATGGGAGGGCGGGTCTGTACCTTATATTCCTCGCCCGCCGTCTTACTCCAGCTCGACATCCACGCCGTTTCCGTCTTATTTCTCCCGGTATGTCAAGTTTTTGTGTTAGCATCGTGGGCCGGTTAAGTGCTAACAGTTGGTCTCTATTATACTGCCTTCTGCCAGAAACAGTGGCTCCGTCCGCTGGCTCAGGAGACATTTGGGCGATCTACGTGTCTGTGATGGATAAAGGTGTCGCCGAATCAGAGAGATTAGCAAGAGAGCCAGATAGCAAATAGAAACAGGAAGAAATTGATCTGCTGTTGCAAAAAGGCAGCCTACTCGTGTGGCGCCGGAAGCAGTTTCAAAATCAACCCAATCTTTCAACTTGAGGGCTTTTAATTTAAGAAAAAGTGGGTTTGTTGGTTCCCTGTAAGCAGCTTGGTTTATTATTCTAATAGCTCTCTTCTGAAGCTTAAAGACTGGATATATGTTTGTTTTATATGTATTTCCCCATACTTCAGTACAATATGTCATGTATGGGAGTATTAATGAATGATGCAAAGTATATAGTGTGGGTTGATTCAGCAAATATTTCACTCTGTGTAGTATGGCGATTGATTTGGATATTTTACCTTTAATATAATTAATATGTGACTTCCAACACAGTTTATTATCAATTATTACTCCAAGGAATTTAATTTTGGACACCCTTTCAATCATTACACCATTTACATTGAGTTTAGATACTAAATTGTTGTGATGGTTGTTAAAAATTATAAATTTTGTCTTACTTAAATTGAACCTTAATTTGTTTGAATCAAACCAGTTTAAGCTTACCTAATTCCTTTCCGAGTGTATCCAAAAGTTGTTCCAAATTACTTCCACTGCATAATAAATTAGTGTCATCGGCAAACAATATTAAATCCATTTTTTCCGAAACTTTACATATATCATTTATATATGTACATATTGAATAACAATGGCCCCAAAACTGAACCCTGTGGGACTCCGCAAGTAACCTTCAGTAACTGCGAGTTTTTGCTACCAACACATACATACTGATATCTGTTCTTTAAGTAACTACATAACCAGGACAGTGCTACCCCCAATACCATAATTTTGTAGTTTCTTTAACAATAATTTATGATCCACTTTATCAAATGCATTTTTAAGATCCAGGAATACCCCAGCTGAGTATTCTTTATTTTCAACAGCAGTTGATATTTTTTCTATAAATTCCATTAGAGCAAATGCAGTTGTCCTCTTGTGTCTGAACCCATATTGCTGCTCACACAATAATTCTTCATTAAAAAGTTGTCAATTCTCTCACAGAATATTTTTTTGAGTATCTTGGAAAATTGTGGCAAAAGTGAAATAGGTCTATAGTTTGAAAATTCCCCTCTGTCACCCGTCGTGTATATCGGAATTACTTTGGCAATTTTCATTGCACTGGGAAATATACCTGTTTGGAGAGACAGGTTACAGATATACGTCAGTGGTTTCACTAAGCATTCAATAATAGTTTTGACTAAGAGCATGTCAATACCATCACAGTCCGTAGATGTTTTACTTTTAAACGATTTAACAATTTCAATGACCTCTCTCTCGTCTGTGTTCTTTATGAAAATGGAGTCTTTTATAGCAGTGTTTTTGCTTATTGTATCACCTGTGGGCACCGTAATGGGTATTTCTTGACCCAAATTAGGACCAATGTTAACAAAAAAGTTATTAAATTCATCTGCAGGTGAGACTGCATTCACACTCTGAGTCGTTTTTTTTTTTTTTTTTGAAAGATTGGTTGGGTAGCTTGTATTTCTGTTTTTATTTCCAAGAATATTGTTAAGTATTTTCCATGTATTTTTAGTGTTATCTCTGTTTTTCTACAGTTCTTTACTGTAATAGTCTCTTTTTCTACATCTCATTATATATATTAACTTATTTTTGTATGTTTTATACTGCTGCTTTGCTTCTTTTGCCCTTTTCTTTAGAAAACCTTTATATAATTAATTTTTCTTTTTACACACTTTTTGTAATCTGTTGGTTAACCATGGCTTGTCGACAAATTTCAGTTTAAGCTTTTTCTTTACTGATGGACAATATTTTTCACAAAGAGCGGTTACAATGTTCATGAATGTGTCGTAGGCTTACATCTGATACATAGACTTTTGTCCAGTCTTGCTTCAGCAGGTCTTCTTTAAAAGAACTGATTGCATTTTGTGATTTGTATCTGAAAGATTTTAAAGTTTTTTCTGTATTGGCCCCCGTGTGGCAATGGATAAGTGCAAAGACTGGCAGATAAGATAAGATAAGATAAGATAAGCCTTTATTAGTCCCACAACGGGGAAATTCCAGGATTACAACAGCACAGGGATAGCAACACTCAGAGCAACAATCAGAAGGCAAGAAAAAAACAAGCAAGCAAGAGCAGCTAATATACATATGTACGTATTACTATAAAATATATATATATACACACACACACAGACACACAGTGCAGAGCATTGTAGCTGGATGGAATAAATATATGAATATATGAACACACAGTGCAGAGCATTGTAGCTAGATGGAATAAATATGTAAATATATAAACACCCACAGTACGGAGCATTGCAGCTAGGTGGAATAAATATGCAAGTATATAAACACACACAGTGCGGAGCAATGTAGCTAGATGGAATAATATGTAGATATATAAATATATAAACACACCCAGTGCTGAGCATTGTAGCTAGATGGAATAAATATGTAAATATATAAACACACACAGTGCAGAGCATTGTTGCTAGATGGAATGAAACAGCATAACCGTCTACTTAGTTATCCTACATGGTATGATTATGTGCCCATACATATTCTCACCCTCCATAGCGACCGGTATGTTCCTAGTTGTATGCCGGAGGGGACCATTGTGTAAGTCTATTGCATCTTTTGCATTCAAAAAACTATTAGTTTGTTACGTCTTTTTGCTATCTCTGCGAGCAGCCCTGCTTAGGTTGTACAGTCTGACAGCCGTTGGTAGGAAGGACCTACGAAACCTCTCGGTTGTGCACCTGGGATGATGTAGTCTGCTGCTAAATGAGCTCCTCAGTGCATTCAGTATGTCCTGCATAGGGTGGAACTCGGACTCCAGCAGAGATGACAGTTTAGCCACCGTCCTTCTCTCTCCTATCTCCTCCATCGGATCAAGGCGCTGCCCCAGGACAGAGCTAGCTTTCTTAATCAGTTTGTTCAGTCTCTTCCTATCGGCTGCAGTAATGCCACTGCCCCAGCAGACCACTCCAAAAGTGATGGCTGATGCCACCACCGTGTCATAGAATGACTTCAGCAGCGCCCCTTGTACACCAAAAGACCTGAGTCTCCTCAGCAGGAACAGCCTGCGCTGTCCCTTCTTGTAGAGTGCATCAGTATTGTGTGACCAGTCTAGTTTATTGTTCAGATGAATACCCAGGTACTTATAGGATGTCACCATCTCGATGTCTGTTCCCTGTATATTTACTGGTACTGTGAGGGGCTGCCCATGCCTGCGGCAGTCCACCACCAGCTCCTTAGTTTTCCTCGCGTTGATCTGGAGGCAGTTCCGATGGCACCAGTCCACGAAGTCCTGGATAAGCCCTCTGTACTCAGCTTCATCTCCATTGGAGATGAGGCCAACGATCGCAGAGTCATCAGAGAACTTCTGTAGATGGCAGTGTGTTGTGTTGTGTGAGAAGTCCGCAGTATAAAGAGTGAACAGGAAGGGAGCCAGCACCGTTCCCTGGGGGGCCCCCGTGCTACTGATGATCGTGTCGGACACACAGTCCCGGGTTCTCACAAACTGAGGCCGGTTCGTGAGGTAGTCCAGGATCCATGATGACAGGTGCTGGTCCACCCCTGCGCGCAGCAGCTTGTCCTTCAGGATCATCGGTTGGATGGTGTTGAAAGCACTGGAGAAGTCAAAGAACATGATCCTCACCATATTCCCGGGCTTCCCCAGGTGGGACAGAGAACGGTGAAGGAGGAAGATCACCGCATCCTCCACCCCAATGCCATGCTGGTAGGAGAACTGGAGTGGATCCATCGCTGGTTCCACCAGGGGGCGGAGGTGAGCAAGGAGCAGTCTCTCCAGGGTCTTCATCAAGTGGGACGTCAAGGCCACCGGTCTGTAGCTGTTCAGGTCTTTGGGGTGGGAAGTTTTTGGTACAGGTACCACACAAGATGTTTTCCACAGCTGTGGTACCCTCCCCAGTTTCAGGCTCATGTTGAAGATATACGTCACAATCCCACACAGCTGGTCTGCACAGGACTTGAGGAGCTTTGCGCTGATGCCGTCCGGTCCCGGCGCCTTCCTCGCCTTGATCTTCCTCAGCTCCGTCCTCACCTGGGTCCTGGTCAGGGTCAGGATGGGGGGCTGTGTGTTGGGAGTGGGGGGGTGTTGGTGGAGTGGGGAGTGGGCAGCAGGACTTGATTTCTTTAGAGGCAGCAGTGGTTGTTGTGCAGTCAGGGGGGAGGGCGGTTGGTCAAATCTATTGAAAAACAGATTCAGGTTGTTCGCCCACTCCCTGCCCCCTGTGGCCTGGGGGGAGGTATTCTGGAGCCCCGAGATGGTTTTGAGGTTTCTCCAGACCCCGCTGATGTCGCTCTGTTGCAGCTTGTCCTCCATCTTCTTCCTGAAGCTGTCCTTGCCTTCTCTGATCTTTCTCCTCAGCTCCCTCTGTACGGACTTCAGCATCTCCCTGTTCCCTGACCTGAAGATCCTCTTCTTCTCTCTCAGAAGTGTTTTTATCTCAGGGTTGATCCAGGGTTTGTTGTTTGAGTGACGCCGTATGGTCTTGGTGGGAACGGATTTGTCCACACAGAAGCTGAGGTAGCCCATGAAGGTGTGAATGAGGCCATCGATGTCCTCACCATGTGGATCGCAGAGCTGCTTCCAGGCGGTGGCTTCAAAACAGCCCTTTAGGGTGTCCATTGTCTCCTCAGACCATAACTCCACAGTGTGCATGGCCGGAGGTTGTCTGTGCACTAGGGGTTTGTACACCGGCCGGAGATGAACCAAGTTGTGATCCGATCTCCCGAGTGGGGGGAGTTGTGATGAGGTGTACGCCTCCTTAGTGTTTGCGTAGAATAAATCCAGTGTTTTATTGTCTCTAGTGTGGCATGTGACATACTGGGTGAACGTGGGTAGAATGGGAGACAGTGAAACATGGTTGAAATCGCCTGAGATGAGGAGAAGAGCATCTGGGTGTTCTGTCTGCAGCCTGCTGGTTACTAAATGGATGACGTCACGTGCTGTCCCAGCGTTCGCCGTCGGATTTGCATAAACAACAATGCAGATCACGTGTGAGTGTTCTCTCGGGAGATATGTAGGCCTCATGCTAACAGCTAGCAACTCAATGTCTTTGCTGCAGTGTCGTTGTTTAACAGTGATATGTCCCGGTCTGCACCAGTTGTTGTTAACATACATTATCACTCCACCGCCCCTAGCCTTGCCACTGTCTGGTGTTCGGTCAGCTCGTATCATGTGAAAACCCTCCAGCTCAATGTTAGCATCTGCTGCTAGTTCAGTTAGCCACGTCTCAGTAAACAAAAGGAGAGAGCACTCCCGGTATGTGCTATCATAACGGGAGATAGCCGCTAGCTCATCTAACTTTCCCAGTATCGACCGTACATTTCCCATGACAACAGATGGAAGGGAGGGTCTGTACCTTATATTTTTTGTCCTCCGCCTTACTCCAGCCCGGCAGCCGCGGCGTTTTCGCCTCAGTTCACTCGGTATGTCGAGTTTTTCCAATGGGACCGGGTGGCGGTTGAATGCTAGCAGCTGTTCTCTGCTGTATCGTATCCTGCTATAGACAGTGGCTCCGTCCACCGGCTCAGGAGACATTTAGGACGATCTGTGTGTCCGTGATATAAGTGGGGTGAAAAAAAAAGACGGATCAAAAGAGAGAGGAAGGGAAAAAGACTCGGAATCGAGCCGCTGTTGCAAAAGGCAGCCGACTGGTGTGGCGCCGAGAGAAAAAAAAAAAAAAAAAAAAAAAAAATAAGATGGTCACTTATGTCATTTATCAATAATCCACTTTCTATTTTCTTATCAATAATATTAACAAACAGGTTGTCAATAAGTGTAGCAGTGTGAACTGTGATTCTACTGGGATGTGTTATTGTGGGATATAGACTCATGCTGTACATAAAATTCATGAACTCTGTAACATTTTGTTGATATGGATTTAGTAAATCAATATTGAAATCTCCACAAATTACTACCATTTTATTATTAGTTATATTATTGTACAGCTTGACTAACTTATCTCTGAATATCTCAACGCAAATTCCCGGCATTCTATATATACAACTTATAATTAGATTTTTCATTTTATCTTGATCAGTCTCAGCAGTAACACATTCCAGAATCCCTGGTAGTGCAAAAGACATTCTGTTTACAAGTTTACACCTATACAGTTCATCAATATACAGTGCAACACCACCACCCTTTGTTTTTTTAGATCTATTAATATAAAACATCTGATATCCCTCTATTGCCATCAAAGAAGCCTGCTCTTCATTGAGCCAAGTTTCAGAAACTGCGATAGCTGTAAATTTTCTATCTAGCTGTTTTAAATAGTTCTGAATCTGTGGAAAGTTTTTAAGACTTCTGCTGTTAAAGTGTATTATTGATAGTTTACCATCTAATTGCACTTGACTTTTGAATTGCTTTTCTGTGTAATATTCACAGTGATTATGAATATTGTTGAAGAAGTGGTTATCAGGATCAGTATCATTCTCCATGTCTTGTAGTTTATGTTCAGCATAGTGACATATTTTCAGTCTGAATTTCCTCACTCTGTCAAATGACTTCCTCCAACTGGAGGATATCAAATAGGTGTTTTTATTTTTGTTTTGTTTTTTGCATTTGTTGCACTGTATTGGAACGATATGGACTTGATATTAGCAGCTTTAGCATGTATTAATTTTTAAATTATCACAAAATATAGATCAATAAAATCTTGAACAATTGTCAGAAAAGGTCTGTACGTGTTAAGTTAAATAACAAGCATTCATGGCATGACAACAGCATGAACATTTTAATTGTGGGGTAAAACAGACAGCTGCAGCTGTCTGTTTTACCCCAACATTAAAACACCCAAGCATGGTGTTGTGGTTCTTTGTGGCTCTGACTAGATTCTGCTCTCAGGTAAATGTGATTATGTCCAGCATCTTTTAACAAAATGCAGTCAACTTTATTGCTGTGGAGACATTGATATATCTCAGAGCTTTTATTTGTTTACAGTGTTAGCATTTTAGCAGTGGAGCTAACTAACAGAGCTACTGTCTGTCAGGCCACTTTTTAAGGTCATCTTCTCATCCCTCCATAGTCGTGGGAAGTGGTATGATTTATTACTGTTTTTGACATGTAAAAGGGCGTGTTTCCACATTTTTGGTGCTGAAGTCATTGTTTTTTAACAAGGAAAAGTGTCCTGTTTCTGTGACAACCCCACATTCTATACTAATACCAGAAGTTGTGCACATAATTCATGCAAGGCATCATGGGGGCTAGGAATAAGGTGGATTGATGACATTGAGTCAGTAATGATCACCTTGAGTGATTGGCTGCAGCTGTTGAGTATTTAAGTAATTATGGTTGTGAAATTGACTGGGCTGACTTTCATGTGTGTTTTTGTTCTTTATACTGTTGGTTTATTTAGTCACTGGTGGAGATAATTTGACCAAGAGTGATTTTTAAAAGTAAAAACCTCACTGGTGGTAAAGTGTATTGATAATTAAATAAATATATTTTGGGAATATGCAGTATCTCACAAAAGTGAGTACACCCCTCACATTTTTGTAAATATTTTATTATATCTTTTCATGAGACAACACTGAAGATATGACACTTTGATACAATGTAGTCAGTGTACAGCTTGTATAACAGTGTAAATTTGCTGTCTCCCCCAAATAACTCAACACACAGTCATCAATGTCTAAACTGCTGGCAACAAAAGGGAGTACACCCCTAAGTGAAAAGGTTCAATTTGTGCTCAATTAGCCATTTTCCAGTTTAGAAAGCCAGTTTAGAAAGCTTGGGATCAGTCCGCCAAGGTCTCCGCCTTTGACCGCCACCTAATCCACATAGCACCGGACCCCCCATGATCCCTCCTGCAGGTGGTGAGCCCACTGGAGGGTGGACCCACGTAACTCCTTCGGGCTGAGCCCGGCCGGGTCCCATGGGTGGAAACCCGGCCACCAGACGCTAGCCTTCGAGCCCCTCCCCCAAGCCTGGCTCCAGGGTGAGGCCCCGGTAACCCCATACCAGGCGGGGTACACTGAATCCTTGATATAGAATTTATCATGACCTACAGCTCTTGTTGGGACGGTTTGCCGCTGAGTGTGAAGCGGCTGGGATGAAAATCAGCACCTCCAAGTCCGAGTCCATGGTCCTCAGCCGGAAAAAGGTGGATTGTCCTCTCTGGGTTGGGGACGGGGGGAATGGATGGATAGCCATTTTCCCTCCCCGGTGTCATGTGACTTGTTAGTGTTACAAGGTCTCAGGTGTGAATGGAGAGCAGGTGTGTTAAATTTGGTGTTATCGCTCTCACACTCATACTGGTCATTGGAAGTTCAACATGGCACCTCATGGCAAAGAACTCTCTGAAAATATGCAAAAAAAAAGAATTGTTGCTCTACATGAAGATGGCCTAGGCTATAAGAAGATTGTCAACACCCTGAAACTGAGCTGCAGCACGGTGGCCAAGACCATACAGTGGTTTAACAGGACAGGTTCCACTCAGAACAGGTCTTGCCATTGTCGACCAAAGAAGTTGAGTGCATGTGCTCAGCGTCATATCCAGAGGTTGTCTTTTGAAAATAGACATATGAGTGCTGCCAGCATTGCTGCAGAGGTTGAAGGGGTGGGGGGTCAGCCTGTCAGTGCTCAGACCATACGCCGCACACTGCATCAAATTGGTTTGCATGGCTGTCGTCCCAGAAGGAAGCCTCTTTTAAAGATGATGCACAAGAAAGCCCACAAACAGTTTGCTGAAGACAAGCAGTCTAAGGTCATGGATTACTGGAACCATGTCCTGTGGTCTGATGAGACCAAAATAAACTTATTTGGTTCAGATGGTGTCAGGTGTGTGTGGCGGCAACCAGGTGAGGAGTACAAAGACAAGTGTATCTTGCCTACAGTCAAGCATGGTGGTGGGAGTGTCATGGTTTGGGGCTGCATGAGTGCTGCCAGCACTGGGGAGCTACCGTTCATTGAGAGAACCATGAATGCCAACATGTACTGTGACATACTGAAGCAGAGCATGATCCCCTCCCTTCAGAAACTAGGCCACTGGGCAGTATTCCAACATAACGACCCCAAACTCACCTCCAAGACGACCACTGCCTTGCTAAAGAAACTGAGGGTAAAGGTGATGGACTGGCCAAGTACGTCTCCAGACCTAAACCCTATTGAGCATCTGTGGGGCATCCTCAAACAGAAGGTGGAGGAGTGCAAGGTCTCTAACATCCACCAGCTCCGTGATGTCATCATGGAGGAGTGGAAGAGGATTCCAGTGGCAACCTGTGAAGCTCTAGTGAACTCCATGCCCAAGAGAGTTAAGGCAGTGCTGGAAAATAATGGTGGCCACACAAAATATTGACACTTTGGGCACAATTTGAACATTTTCACTGAGGGGTGTACTTACTTTTGTTGCCAGCGGTTTAGACATTAATGGCTGTGTGTTGAGCTATTTTGAGGGGACAGCAAATTTACACTGTTATACAAGCTGAACACTGACTACTTTATATTGGATCAAAGTGTCATATCTTCAGTGTTGTCCCATGAAAAGATATAATAAAATATTTACAAAACTGTGAGGGGTGTACTCACTTTTGTGAGATACTGTAGCATTAGAAAAAATGGAAAATGGATAAAGGAAAAAAAACATATTTAGTAAAATAAGGTTGTGATGGGGTTTAGGGTGATAATTTATATGTTAAGTAATAAATTATGAAATTTTAACTTAATGTATTTAAAGGAATTAATGTTATTTATTGCTAACTATAATTATTTATTGTTAATTGAATTATTTGTTGGTATTTAAAGGGTTTATTTTGTATTTAAATATTGTAGTGTTTTAGAGTGTGCTTTTTGTGTGTTAAAGGTTTTTCACCACCCACCAGCCTCAAGGGTGAACGTCCATATTTCTGAAAAATTAAATAAAGGGGGAAAAAAGGACAAGATGTTTGGTCACTTATGTGGAATCCTGTGAAATCTCTGAGGAGACTGGTCGACCCCTTTCATGTGGGGAAGCACAGAAGAAAAAACTGGACATCTGGATTGTGTAGATTAGGCATTGGTGTATGATTTTGTTTTAGGGGAATGAATGAACGGGGAGCATGTCTGTGTTCTGGTGTGGATGCAGGGCACGGGGGGAGGCGTGCCAGTCTCAAGAGGGAGATGAACCCAACTGTCTGCTTAGGGCTGACATTTTTCTTTATTGGGATGAACTAACACAGAAACAACAAATCCTCACTCAAAATCTTAAAGCATGTCCTGATAAAGTCATCAAATGGGCCTGATTATGAATAATTATCAGCAGAATCAGTGCTAAGAGTCATTGTTCTGATCTCCATGTTTGCTGATCAACTTTGAGGCCACACTGGTTTATTATTTCTGTTCCCATGGTGATAACGAGGAGCCATATGTGGACCTCTGAATATTCAGCAGTTTGAGTAGACTAATAATAAGGAGTCCACATAAAGTTGGGGACTGTGAACATGACCAAAGCAGGCAGAAAATCCAAATAAATGATTCTCTGCTTTGATGCAGCTGGGTTTCTGATGAGGGAAATTCTGGTTTTATTTTGTTTCTCTGATAATTTGGGTGAGGAGTCCTAATCTATTCTGGGCTGTGAGGAGCTTTATTGTTGGGTCGAGTTTGTGTTCATGTGAAGAGGAGGGGGGAGGAGGAGGTGAAGGAGGGGGGAGGTGCATCATTAAAATGCCTTGAGCAGGTTCTATTGAATGGAAATGAGCCCACTATAGAACAGTGAGAACCAGTAATGATTAATGGGAGTTAGAGGGTGTGCTGAATGTGTGTGTGTGTGTTATACATACACACTAATACTGGTTATATAGAAACACTAATACACACCAGTTATACAGAGCATCCAGAAAGTCGCTTCACTTTGTCCATATTTTATTATGTTACAGCCTTATTCCAAAATGGATTAAATTCGTTTTTCCTCAGAATTCTACCCCATAATGACAATGTGAAAAAGATTTTTTTTTTTTTATTTAGCAAATTTCTTAAAAATAAAAAACTAAGAAATCACATGTACATCAGTATTCACAGCCTTTACCATGAAGCTCAAATTGAGCTCAGGTTGATCCTGTTTCCACTGATCATCCTTGAGATGTTTCTACAGCTTAACAGGAGTCCACCTGTGGTAAATTCAGTTGATTGGACGTGGTTTGGAAAGACACACACCTGTCTATATAAGGTCCCACAGCTGACAGTGCATGTCAGAGCACAAAGCATGAAGTCAAAGGAATTGTCTGTAGACCTCCAAGACAGGATTGTCTCGAGGCACAAATCTGGGGAAGGGTACAGAAACATTTCTGCTGCTTTGAAGGTCCCAGTGAACACAGTGGCCTCCATCATCTGTAAATGGAAGAAGTTCAGAACCACCAGGACTCTTCCTAGAGCTGGCTGGCCGTCTAAACTGAGTGATTGGGGGAGAAGGGGCTTAGTCAGGGAGGTGACCAAGAACCCGATGGTCACTCTGTCAGAGCTCCAGCGTTCCTCTGTAGAGAGAGGAGAACCTTCCAGAAGGACAATAATCTCTGCAGCAATCCACTAATCAGGCCTGTATGATTGAGTGGCCAGATAGAAGACACTCCTTAGTTAAAGGCACATGGCAGCCCACCTGGAGTTTGTCAAAAAGCACCTGAAGGACTCTCAGACCATGAGAAACAAAATTCTCTGGTCTGATGAGACAAAGATTGAACTATTTGTTGTGAATGACAGGTGTCATGTTTGGAGGAAACAAGGCACTGCTCACCAGGCCACTACCATCCCTACAGTGAAGCATGGTGGCAGCATCATCATGCTGTGGGGATGTTTTTCAGCAGCAGGAACTAGGAGACTAGTCAGGATAGAGGGAAAGATGAAAGCAGCAATGTACAGAGACATTCTGGATGAAAACCTGCTCCAGAGAGCTCTTGACCTCAGACTGGGGCAACGGTTCATCTTTCAGCAGGACAACGACCCTAAGCACACAGCCAAGATATCAAAGAAGTGGCTTCAGGACAACTCTGTGAATGTCCTTGAGTGGCCCAGCCAGAGCCCAGATTTGAATCCAATTGAACATCCCTGGAGAGATCTGAAAATGTCTGTGCACCGACACTTCCCATCCAACCTGATGGAGCCTGAGAGGTGCTGCAAAGAGGAATGGGCCAAACTGCCCACAGATAGATGTGCCAAGCTCATGGCATCATATTCAGAAAGACTTGAGGCTGTAATTGCTGCCAAAGGTGCATCAACAAAGTATTGAGCAAAGGCTGTGAATACTGATGTACATGTGATTTTTGAGTTTTTTATTTTCAATAAATTTACAAAAATCTCAAAAAAACTTTTTTCACGTTGTCATTATGGGGTATTGTGTGTGGAATTTTTAGGAAAAATGAATTTTATTCCATTTTGGAATAAGACTAACATAACAAAATGTGGAAAAAGTGAACCACTGTCAAGACTTTCTGGATGCTCTGTACGTGCACACTAATACACACCAGCTATACGTGCACAAGTTTCAAGTTTATTTCAGAAATTATTTAGAACACATATACAATTTACATTCTCATGCAATAATAAAATCTTTGTGAAATGGGACTCCCTAGAAGCTATCCATTGCTTATAAACAGGGGCCCAGTCATCAGATGAAAACAGCAATTTAAAAAGCAAGTCCTATCATTCCCTAATTCTATCATAAAAACCCGAAGAACAACCTAAGATTTCCTCATGAAAGATACAATAATATCATAAAACATCGTCATTGTCGTTGTCGGCCTCCGTCGGTCTATGATGACCATGGAAGAGAATCCTAAACGTCTACTCTGCTGGAACAGCACCGCCTGTGGCTGAACAGGCCGATGTGCACCGGTGTTCTACCTTCCAGCGTTGGGCGTTGGTAGGATTCAAGCCTGGGCAGGAAGATATGGAGGACAAGATGTTACCCATGCAGCATGTCCCCCCTCTCCACGTCACTGATGAATCCAAAGGAACAGCAGGGCTGCTATAGTTTGGCACCAGCGCCGTCGCAGGAGCTGCCAGAACGATGTTGAGCATAACAGAGAACTGCCTTAGGGGCTCTGACTCCGGATTTTTCCTCAGGGTTGACTCCCGAAGCCTTTCCCGTGACCGGGTGTGCCGCAAGGCAGCGGAGGTTTGAAATCAGGGTTTACCTTCCCCTAGATGGGCTACCTTCCCAGGTTGACGAGCCACCATCTACCCGAAGCATCTGGTTTTAAGGCGCCAGAGATCTGCCCTCGCCCCTTCTCCTATTAGTAAAAGCAGTTCCGCCGGGCTTAGAGACTAAACCACACGGGCAGGCTAGGAGTTGGACTTAGCTGTCAGAGGCTTTTCGAGACGCACGCCGTAAGGAGCATTTTATGAGCACTGGGAGCTTAACCCCAGTACCGCTCCTGGCTATGACAACCTTGGAACGTGCACAAGTTTCAAGTTTATTTCAGAAATTATCAGACATTTGTATATAAAATAAAACCCAAGAACTCAAAGCAAACATACAAGTGCAAAGCAATCATGATTTTTGTCCTCAGCCAAAAAGGGTATAAATTAAACATAATTAGATAGTAGCTGTTGTTTCAACTTCTTTTTAAAAACAGACAGTAATGTGGAAACTTTTGTAGTACAGTCAGTCTCATTCCAAATCTGTGGACCTTTGCAGGTTACATTAAAACTTGTACATTTAAGTTTGCGTTTCTTGTCCCTTAGGATTTGTTTTCCCCTTGTGTAGTGTCCATAGGTGGGAAAATAAATTGGATCAAGTTCCCAGAGTCGGTCATTGAGTCTAAATACTGCATTACACATCACACAAGCATTGTGAAAAGTGTCGCACTCAGCGAGCTTCAGAAGTTGGTAACCATCAAAAAGAGGATCAGAAGGGGCATTTACCTCACTCCATGAAATAAATCGTATAACTTTCTTCTGTAGAATCTGTAATTTTACAAGATAACTAGGATATGTATTACACCATATAATATTACAATAATTTAAGTGAGGCTCAAATAGTGACCAGTACAGAGTTAGAAGAGCTTCTAGAGAGAGGGCACACTAATACACACTAGTTATACGTGCACACGTATATAACACATCATCTACTGAGGAGGTACAGCAATGTCACCAAGTCACATAACCTTCTGTTTATGCCTCCATTTTGGTAGGCAACCTGTAAATGTGCCTGTAGTGCTACCAATGGATTTGTGCTAGCTTAGCGTGGCAGACTTCTTTCAGGTCTTACCATGGTCACTTCATGTGTAGTGGTCCGTTGCAATAATAGACAACATAAAACCACAGGGAAGTAATTTTTTCTCTTTCTTTTGGATGCATTTATGAGAGCCAAGTGGGTAACAGCAGTCAGATGGGACGGAGGGCAGCCTTCCAGCACAAGTCAAATCTGCAGTGATCATTTCATCAAGGGTTTTGGACAGATGGGCCTAGGCTATGGATGATGACCCAGGGATAGTGATGTTTGGTCTCAGACTTACATTAGGACAATAACAATCATTACTGAGGGTAGCAACAACACTGTTGATTCAAACGGGAAATATTCTGTCTGGGTACATATTTATATCCTGCAGGGTAATTTAACAAACCCTAATGCTGTTTGTTCCATCTACAGTAGCTGCGATGCTCCTGCACTGCGAACATATGTATATTCATCTACTGCTTTGGCTAACCAGTTCTTATCTTATTATCTTATTAACTATTGCTCTGAGTGCTGCTATCCCTTTGCTGCTGCAATCCTGAAATTTCCCCATTGTGGGATGAATAAAGGCTCATCTCATCTCATCTCATCTCATCTCATCATGCAGGGAGACCCACTGTCTCCCAACTACATCCCCCCACTGTTTAAACATATAGATTCACCTCAAAAAAGAAAAGCCAGAATGGCCCTGAGTATTTTTCACTGAAACAAAACAGAGGAGGAGATTAGGCCAGTTATTTTATTGTTTTGGAACTTAGGTAGGGGTTACTTGTTTAGGTTGAGGAGGGATAGACCCTTCCCCTTTGAGACCAGGTTAACTTTATATGTATGTGCCTCCGTTTTAAATAAATTATCAACTAAAAGTTGGCAGAAATGTTTTCAACCGCTCTTTGTCTCACACTGGCTTAGGCTGCTTTTGTCTGTTCATTAAATTTATGATATTTTTCGACTGAATAGTTGAAACAATGGAGTTCCCTTGCTAGAAACTGGGGCCGACATGCTGTTTTTTTTGGCAGCATCTGACCAGTGGCCATGAAAGCTAGTGGAGGCATAATCACATAATTATAATTAATAAAAATATCTACAACTGAGGATGAAGAAGTTGTCATTTTTTTCCACTTGTAAGCAACAAAAAGTAACATTTCTAATAGTAAGACAATGTACCCCCCCCCCCCCCCACACACACACACAAACTTGGTATTGCCCACTCGGTCCATGCACCTTCTCTGGTCAACACTCGGAGTCACACTCGGAGGTGAGGACGCTCATCTACATCTAGAATGCATTCAGCTGACAAGTGAGACAGAAAGAAAAGAGCTCCAACAACAAACCATTTTAAATTGGTGGCTGTTAAATAAAAGGAGTAACTCCTCTCCAAAAGGAGGAAAATACCAAACTACTGCAGTAAAATCCTAGAGGTAGAGCATCCGCCCCACAACCGGGAGGTCAGGGTTCATTTTATTTGGGTTTTAAATCTTTTTTTGGGTTTTAGACTTTTATTGTGTTTTTAATCTCTTTGACTTAGTTTTTAACTTTTTTAATCTGACCCTTCTCTCTTCTCTCTTTGTTTTTTCTCTCATCTCTTTGTACTGTGATTGATGGAGCCTTGAGTACTTTCATCGTGTTTATAGTCAGCTTCATGTGTGCCTGTGTTTGTGTCTATGTTGAATGTAATTGTGGTTTGTAAATATGGATGTCACCTGACTGCAAAACAAATCTACCTACGGGTACGAATAAAGGAACCTGAACCTGAACCTGAACCTGGGTCATCCCAAAGACCATATAAAAATGGAATTTCCTGCCGTCCAACTTGGTGCTCAGCAAAAATGGAACAGAGGAGGGAAATGTGGGCAACAGTGGCTCAGGAGGTAGAGCAGGTGGTCATATAACCAGAGGGTTGGTGGTTCAAATCCCGCTCTCCTCAGGCATCCTTCCGTTGTGTCCCTGTGGAAGACACTTTACCCACCTTGCCTCCAGTGTCCATAACACTGGGTATGAATGTGTATAAATTTTCGGTAGCCGTCGGAGAGGCTGTTGGCACGGATTGGCAGCCACGCTTCTGTCAGTCTACCCCAAGACAGCTGTGGCTACAGAGGTAGCTTACCATTATCAATGTTTGTTTGTGGACTTAATGAATAATGGACTCACTATAAGCACTTTGAAATGTCACTTGACATGTAAAGCGCCATATAAATCTAATCCATTATTATTATTGATTTAGCAGGGCAATTGTTGTCTGAAGTTAGCTGGTTGCTAGTCTGCTAATGTGAGTGAAAGCTATGGAGTACACTGTGGGGGACCTAGTTAATGCAATTCTCCACTCAGACTGAATAGCACAGGAGGAGACGCTTAAAAGGTGTTAAATGGATATTTTTTTTGATTTGATTTTTTTGATTTTGTATTCTTTATTGACCCCCAGAGGGGAAATTGAGGGCATCCACCTGGATGGATGAAGCAGCCACAGTACGGTGCTATCCCTTTACCATTCACACACACATTCACACCTAGGACAACTTTTAGAGTCTCCAATTAACCTAACCTGTATATTTTTGGCCTGTGGGAGGAAACCGGAGAACTCCTGGAGTAAACCCACGCAGACATGGGGAGAACATGCAAACTCCACACAGATCACTGTTGGTCAGGGGCTGGGATCGAACCAGGGATCCCATGGCCAAGGATGAGTTGCTGTGCCGCCGCAGTGCTAACCACTGCACCACCGCACCGCCCGATATGCAAGACAGCTTGTGGTTTTCTCCATAAGGATGCATGATAATATGCGTTCTCCTCTGGGTTGCATAATAATGCGCTGACAGGCTGGGTGACTAAGGAAATTGTCATTGTAAGTCTATGTATTGTAATGTGAACCCCCAGGTCGCAAGGCGAGTTTGTATGGTATAAAAGAGAGATGCCAGCGACCTGGGTTATTCTTCTTGTTGAGTGATGTTAGAGAGAGAGACTAACAAAGTCTGCTCTGCTCACTGCCTCGCCTGCTCATTCCTCTCTCTACACTGGTGACCCTTGATGCATAATGGAACTCAACGCAAACACCCCAGACACGACCCGGTCTGCAGGCGCCAGCACAGCATGTGCTGTTTTGGTCAAGCTCCTAGACTTTTGGCTACATGACCCGAAGTCTTGGTTCCTCCACACCAAGGCCCAGTTCACGCTCTGTGGAGTGACGGCAGATGACACCAAATACTACTACATGGTTGCAGCACTAGACGCACGCACAACACAGCAGGTGGCGAGCCTGCCCCAACAGCCCCCAGCCCACGACAAATATGACACTCTCAAGACCACACTGACCCGGCGCTACACACTCTTGGACTGCGAGAGAGTGGAAAGGCTCCTGATGCGCTCCGAGTTGGGAGACGGGTCGGCAGTCGAATTAATGGAGAAGATGTTGCCATTAATGGGCACAGATGATGGGCATTTCCTCTTTGCCCACCTTTTCCTCCGGAACCTCCCGACCGCGGCCAGAGCGGTCCTTGCCAATTCGCCGCTGCTGGCCACATGCAACTACCGGACGCTGGCACAAGAGGCAGATCGGATTATCCTGGCGACCAGAACCTTCGCTGTGAACACAGAGGCGTCGGAACGCAGCAGCGTCGGAATGCAGCAGTGTCGGAACCCAGCGAGACAGCCAGCGGGGGCGAGGAGCCAGCGACGGTGGCCACAGCGGAGGCTAAGAAGCACCGGAGGGACACGCTCTGCTTCTATCACCGCCACTATGGAGAAGATGCATGCCGATGTGTGCCAACATGCCAGTTCAAGCGCTCAGGAAACACCAGGGCCAGCAGTCGGTAGCAGCTGCGACTGCCGGTGACACAAACAAGCTGCTCTATGTGATGGACTCACGCTCGGGGAGACAGTTCCTCGTGGACTCCGGCTCCCAAAAGAGCCTCATCCTGCCATCCTACGCAGACCGGCTGGCGGGAAGTAGCGGCCCCGAGCTGGCTGCCGCATACAGCTCAGACATTAAAACCTTTGGTGAGAGGACACTGACTACATCCTTGCACAGCCGTACATACCAATGGACATTCATCATAGCGGCATGTAACTTCCCCATTTTGGGCACTGATTTTTTGTGTGCACATGGACTGTTAGTTGATGTGGCTAACAGACGCCTGATTAACACAATGTCTTTTGAATCTCTGCTCTGTACAGCTAGAGGAGCTGGGTCCACAACGCTAGCCAGCGTCACAGCTCCAGGGGGTAAGTTCCACAGACTACTCACCAAGTTCCCAGCACTCACGGTTCCAACGTTTTCGGCGGCCGTCACTAAACATGGGGTGGGGCACTTCATTACCACCATGGGGCCGCCCGTTTTTGCATGACCTCGGTGCCTGGATGCAGCTAAACTGGCCAGTGTGCGTGAGGAGTTCGCCACCTTGGAAAGGTTGGGCATCATCAGATGCTCACACAGCCCATGGGCATCCCCACTACATATGGTGCCTAAAGCCGAGGAATCGTGGTGACCATGCGGAGATTTCCGCAGATTAAACAATGCTACAGTGCACGATCACTACCCAATCCCCCATATTCAGGATTTTTCCGTCCACCTCACTGGGGCACGCATTTTTTCCAAGGTGGACCTGGTCTGCGGTTACCGCCAGGTCCCAGTGTGCCCGGAAGACATACTCAAAACGGCAGTAATAACCCCGTTTGGTCTTTTTGAGTTCCTACACATGCCTTTCAGGTTAAAAGGCGTGGCGCAGACATTCCAACACATGATGGATGTGGTGCTGCACGATCTGCCGCTTGTGTTCGTCTACCTGGATGACATCCTGGTGGCCAGCGCGTCCGTTTTTTCCCCCGCGCAGCCCAGCTCATGCAGCCGTTGTACGCCGCGCTTAAGAAACGGAAACTGGCAGACAGAGTTGACTGGACTCCTGAGCGAGAGCAGGCGTTTTCTGAGGCCAAAACAGCTCTAGCGAACGCCGCACTACTGGTGCACCCGGACCCGGCCGCTCAGATAGCGCTCACTACCGACGCATCGGACGTGGCCATAGGGGCCATCATGGAGCAACGCGTCACCAGTTCTTGGCAGCCGCTCACCTTTTTTTAGCAGGTCTGTGTACGACAATGAGCGTAAATACAGCGCGTTCGACAGGGAGTTACTGGGTCTCTACCTGGCCATACGCCACTTCCAGTTCTGGCTGGAAAGGCGCAGCTTCACTTTGTTTGTGGACCACAAGCCACTAACGTATGCTATGGCCAAGGTTTCGGAACCATGGTCGGCCCGGCAGCAGAGACAGCTGGCTGTGATCTCGGAGTTTACAACTGACATTCAGCATGTGGCCGGTAAACTCAACATGGTGGCAAACTGCCTCTCGCGCGCGTTAGTGGCCCCAGTCTATGTAGGGATAGATTATACGGCAATGGCCACTGAGCAGATCGGTGATGCGGACATTTGCACGCTCCAGTCTGGACCAACAGGGTTAAGGCTGGAGAGCAGAGTACTGCAAGATGCCCCCCAAAATCTATGACGTCTCCACAGGTCACCTGCGCCCGGTGGTCCCACGGACTTGGCACCACCGCGTTTTCGAGTCGGTTCACTCCCTGGTGCACCCAGGAGTACGCGTGTCAGTCAAAATGGTGGGAGCAAAGTTCGTCTGGCCGAGCCTGTGCAAACAAGTGAAAGAGTGAGCTGCAGCCTGCGTAGTGTGCCAATGAGCCAAGGTACACAGGCACACAAAGGCCCCCCTGGAGCTGTTCCATGACCCGGCTAAGAGGTTCGACCACGTTCATGTGAACCTCATGGGCCCCCTCCCGCCATCACAGGGGTTCATGCACCTCCTGACAGTGGTGGACCGCACCACGCACTGGCCTGAGGCAGTGCCGCATCCGCAAAAGTTGCACGCACTTTTTTGACAACATGGGTGGCACGCTTCGGCGCCACTTCGGATATCACGTCCGACCAGGGCCCGCAGTTCATTTTCGACCTCTGGTCCATGATGGCCCGAAGCCTGGGCACCACAATTCATCGCACGACTTCGTACAACCCCCAGGCCAATGGGTTATGCGAGCGTTTCCATAGGTTGCTTAAAGCAGTGCTCAGGGCTTTCCTTACGGATGCAAATTGGGTGGACCGGTTGCCATGGGTTCTATTAGGGTTGGGTTCAGCACCGAAGGAGGATTTGGCTGCCTCCCCAGCAGAGCTTGTTTTTTCCAAGCCACTGCGGCTCCCCGGAGAATTTTTGCCTGACAACCACACGCCGAACACCGATCCATCCCCGCCTTTACTACATAGCGCAGAGGCAGGGACGGTACTCAGCCTAGCCCACCACTGTTTTCCCCGCGCGTTCGTGCCAAGGACCTTGAAGGATGTGTCGTTCGTGTTTGTCAGGCACAATGCCCACCGGACCCCATTGCGCCCACCCTACGATGGCCCGTTCAGAGTGTTGGAACCTGGGGGTAAACATTTTGTGTTAGACTTGGGGGGATGCAGAGAAACAATCTGTATAGACAGGCTTAAGGCCGTCTTCGTATTAGCAGACGAGCAGGTGGTGTTGGCCCGAGCTCCTCAGCGCGGACAACCCCCACTGAGAACTCCTCAGGTAAATGACTCATCAGCTCAGTCACAATGGCACGGTGAAGATGTGCCCCCCCCCAAATGTCCCCCCACAGACGGATGTGCCTCCAGAAGCGCCCCACCGGCACAGCAACGCCTCAGAGCCGGCGACCCCCTGCTACAGCCGCTATGGACGTAGGCTCAAGCCCACAGGACATGAGGGTTAAGGCCCAGTCTGAGTTTTCAGCGGTGTGGGGGACCTAGTTAATGCAATTCTCCACTCAGACTGAATAGCACAGGAGGAGACACTTAAAAGCTGTTAAATGGATATGCAAGACAGGCTGTGGTTTTCTCCATAAGAATGCATGATAATATGTGTTCTCCTCCAGGTTGCATAATAATGCTCCGACAGGCTGGGTGACAAAGGGAATTGTCATTGTAAGTCTATGTATTGTAATGTGAACCCCCCAGGTCGCGAGGCATGTTTGTATGGTATAAAAGAGAGATGCCAGCAACCTGGGTTAATTCTTCTTGTTGACTGATGTTAGAGAGCGAGAGTAACAACTCTGCTCTGCTCACTGCCTCACCTGCTCATTCCTCTCTCTACAACACCGCAGAATAACTGCTGCCTAATGGGGTTTAGCTGATCTGAGAAATGATTAGCTTTTCTCATGCAGACTTGGTTTTTACATTGTATTTATCATTCATGAAATGCGATCAGAATGGATTTGTTCATCAACTGTTAGAGTGAAATTTATTCATCAAAATGTTAGAAGCGCTCAACATTTATCAAGTACAAACAAAATCTCTATATCACTGGTCCTTAAATATAAATGCCTTTAAATATTGCTTGTCATCCGCACAAAATTGAAGTTAACCTTAAACTGTTCTGTATTTTTAAAATGTCATGATTTTGATAATTATAAAATTCAATTAAAAGTCAGTTCTACCACTTTTGATTACTAAGTCACTCTGAAGGCTATTCTTAAATATCCACATTAAAAGAAATTGATTATTTTCCCTGCAGGTCATTTTCAGATCTTCTATCCTCTGTTAAAATACCACAACAGCACAACAGAGGATCCAAATGAATGTATAAGAAATAAACACCAAATAGATGAATGAAAGAATAGATGCATTTCATTGGCCTAAACTTTTTAAAATATCTCATTAATGAAAATACAGCACTCTAAATTTTATCCACATGCATAATGTGTTAAAATGAGTTCAAAAGCACTGCAATACAGCATGATTGATTTATTTGGAATTTGATTATTGAGCTTAAAATCCCATTTCTAGTTTTCTGTTCCCATTTTATTTAATCAGGAGACAGCATTACACAAATTAGGCAGCGATCAAGCACTGCAATATTGATGGCTTATTATCATCAGCGTATAATGATTTAGCTCCTCGTATAACAAAATTTATTGCCTTAACACCATACTTTTAGAGTTCATTGGTGTTGAAGACGCCATTTCCAATAAAGGGAGCGCTAAAAATATAAATAAATTGATAACTAAAAAGTTGCAATGCTTTTTTTTTCTTGCAGCATTTGTCATCTCTTCCAGCCTGTTGCTTTTCCCGTATAGACACTTCAGTACTGAATATATATGTGTGTGTGTGTGTATATATATATATATATATATATATATATATATATATACAGTGGGGTAAAAAAAGTATTTAGTCAGCCACCAATTGTGCAAGTTCTCCCACTTAAAAGATGAGAGAGGTCTCCAATTTTCATCATAGGTGTACCTCAACTATGAGAGACAAAATAAGAAAAAAAAATCCAGAAAATCACATTGACGGATTTTTAATGAATTAATTGGTAAATTCCTCAGTAAAATAAGTATTTGGTCAATAACAAAAGTTCATCTCAGTACTTCGTTATATACCCTTTGTTGGCAATGACAGAGGTCAAACGTTTTCTGTAAGTCTTCACAAGGTTTTCACACACTGTTGCTGGTATTTTGGCCCATTCCTCCATGCAGATCTCCTCTAGAGCAGTGATGTTTTGGGGCTGTTGCTGGGCAACACAGACTTTCAACTCCCTCCAAAGATTTTCTATGGGGTTGAGATTTGGAGACTGGCTAGGCCACTCCAGGACCTTGAAATGCTTCTTACGAAGCCACTCCTTCGTTGCCCGGGCGATGTGTTTGGGATCATTGTCATGCTGAAAGACCCAGCCACGTTTCATCTTCAATGCCCTTGCTGGTGGAAGGAGGTTTTCACTCAAAATCTCACGATACATGGCCCCATTCGTTATTTCCTTTACACGGATCAGTCGTCCTGGTCCCTTTGCAGAAAAACAGCCCCAAAGTATGATGTTTCCACTCCCATGCTTCACAGTAGGTATGGTGTTCTTTCTCCTCCAAACACGACAAGTTGAGTTTTTACCAAAAAGTTCTATTTTGGTTTCATCTGACCATATGACATTCTCCCAATCCTCTTCTGGATCATCCAAATGCTCTCTGAGCACTGATGAGAGAGGTTTCCAATTTTCATCATAGGTATACCTCAACTATGAGAGACAAAATGAGAAAAAAAAATCCAGAAAATCACATTGAAGGATTTTTAGTGAATTAATTGGTAAATTCCTTGGTAAAATAAGTATTTGGTCACGTACAAACAAGCAAGATTTCTGGCTCTCACAGACCTGTAACTTCTTCTTTAAGAGGCTCCTCTGTCCTCTACTCGTTACCTGTATTAATGGCACCTGTTTGAACTCGTTATCAGTATAAAAGACACCTGTCCACAACCTCAAACAGTCTCCTCAACAGACTCCAAACTCCACTATGGCCAAGACCAAAGAGCTGTCAAAGGACACCAGAAACAAAATTGTAGACCTGCACCAGGCTGGGAAGACTGAATCTGCAATAGGTAAGCAGCTTGGTGTGAAGAAATCAACTGTGAGAGCAATTATTAGAAAATGGAAGACATACAAGACCACTGATAATCTCCCTCGGTCTGGGGCTCCACGCAAGATCTCACCCCGTGGGGTCAAAATGATCACGAGAATGGTGAGCAAAAATCCCAGAACCACATGGGGGGACCTAGTGAATGACTTGCAGAGAGCTGAGACCAAAGTAACAAAAGCTACATCAGTAACACACTGGACTCAAATCCTGCAGTGCCAGATGTGTCCCCCTGCTTAAGCCAGTACACGTCCAGGCCCGTTTGAAGTTTGCTAGAGAGCATTTGGATGATCCAGAAGAAGATTGGGAGAATGTCATATGGTCAGATGAAACCAAAATAGAACTTTTTGGTAAAAACTCAACTTGTCATGTTTGGAGGAGAAAGAACACCATACCTACTGTGAAGCATGGGGGTGGAAACATCATGCTTTGGGGCTGTTTTTCTTCAAAGGGACAGGACGACTGATCTGTGTAAAGGAAAGAATGAATGGGGCCTTGTATCGTGAGATTTTGAGTGAAAACCTCCTTCTATCAGCAAGGGCACTGAAGATGAAACGTGGCTGGGTCTTTCAGCATGACAATGATCCCAAACACACCGCCCGGGCAACGAAGGAGTGGCTTCGTAAGAAGCATTTCAAGGTCCTGGAGTGGCCTAGCCACTCTCCAGATCTCAACCCCATAGAAAATCTTTGGAGGGAGTTGAAAGTCTGTGTTGCCCAGCGACAGCCCCAAAACATCACTGCTCTAGAGGAGATCTGCATGGAGGAATGGGCCAAAATACCAGCAACAGTGTGTGAAAACCTTGTGAAAACTTACAGAAAACGTTTGACCTCTGTCATTGCCCACAAAGGGTATATAACAAAGTACTGAGATGAACTTTTGTTATTGACCAAATACTTATTTTACTGAGGAATTTACCAATTAATTCATTAAAAATCCGTCAATGTGATTTTCTGGATTTTTTTTTTTCTTATTTTGTCTCTCATAGTTGAGGTATACCTATGATGAAAATTGGAGACCTCTCTCATCTTTTAAGTGGGAGAACTTGCACGATTGGTGGCTGACTAAATACTTTTTTTCCCCACTGTACAGTATGTCATTAAGCTCTCAATGGTGCATCTATAAAAGGACACCAGCAGTCTCTGGGTGATGTTGTTCCTCCTGAGGACCCTCAGGAAGTGCAGTCTTTGCTGGGCCTTTTTCAGCAGCTCAGTGGTATTCGCACTCCAGGTCAGGCCCTCCTCAATTTGGACTCCCAGGAAGCAGAAGTCCGACACCCTCTCTACGCAATCAACACTGATGATTAATGGTGGAATGTCAGTTTTCTTCCTCCTATACAGTAGTCTATTGTGAGCTCATTGGTCTTTAAGATGGTAAGGAGAAGGAGCATATTATTTTTTCTGCACCATGCCATCAGATGCTCCACCTCATCCCTGTAGGTGGATTCGTCCCCCTCAGAGATGAGCTGCACACCGTGGTGTCATCAGCAAACTTCATGATGGTGTTGCTGTGGTGTGCAGGGGTCATCATCATAGCAGTCTGTCGTGGGTGACAATGACTGCTTCATTTAGGTCTGATCAGATTCCTCCACACAGCTTTGTCCTTAGCCTTCCGCTGCCAGAAACTCCTGTCTATATCCAACTTCTTCAAGTTTCTTTTTACAGTGTCTTTAAATCTCAGCCTTGGTCTACCCTGATTGCATTTGCCCTCGCATAACTGTGAGTAGAGTAACTGCCGAGGGAGACGCTGGTGGTCCATCCTCTCAACATGTCCGAGCCATCTCAGGTTTGTCTGTATTAGCATGCCCTCCATTGATGGTAGACCAGCTCGTTTCAATACTTCTGTGTTGGTTATCTTGTCTTTCCATGAGATGTTCATTATGGCTCGAAGGTGTCTCATCATGTACATGTGGAGTTTCTTCACCTGCACTCTGTAGACCAAGTTTCAGCACCGTACAATAGAGTTGCCAGTACTGTCGCTCTGTACACTTTGCATTTCACACGGATAGACACATGTTGATTGTTCCACAGTCTCTCTCTCAAGTTTCCAAACGCAGCAATCGCTCTTCTCATTCTGAAAGATAGTTCATCCTCCAGCCCAGCATTCTCTGAAACAGTACTCCCTAGGTACTTGAAAGTCTTGCACTTGACTAATGGCTCTGTACCAATGCTGATCTCTTCTGGTAGTGATGTTGATAAATGGAACTTTGGTGGTTGGTAAAGGCACTCTGTCTTCTTGATGTTGATTTTGAGGCTGAATTGGCTAGCTGCTCTTGCAAATTTCTCCCTAAAGATTGCATATCTTCCACACCGTGTGCAACTAGAGCACTGTCGTTGGCAAAGAGCATTTCTCTTACTACCTTTATCGATGTCTTACTCGCACGCTCGTGCGCTTTGCGCGATATTGTGCTTTATCATAGCGTGATTAATACATATGTCAGCTTTATCAAGTGTTGTGGGATGTGTCTGGTGCGTGTGTTTGGATGGGGCAGCTCGGTGCGTGGACGTG
The DNA here is from genome assembly GCA_020510985.1 of Pholidichthys leucotaenia. Lineage (NCBI taxonomy): Eukaryota > Metazoa > Chordata > Actinopteri > Cichliformes > Pholidichthyidae > Pholidichthys > Pholidichthys leucotaenia. The sequence continues at coordinate 990,286 of CM035850.1, forward strand.
AGTGAGTGATGGCGTTTGCGCAGCCGAGGCGCCCCCCCCCCCCCGCTGTGTGTGGCGAACAGTGTGTGATTTGGTGCAGATAAGTAGAAAGAGCGAGTTGACCGGAGCAGGTAGAATTTGTTGCTGACAACAGTGCGGTATATAAAAAAAGCCCCAACGCTTCAGCAAAATGGCCTGTGCTTCTGTGTACCACAAGAGTGGGGTTTACTCGGGACTTAAACCGCGGAGGAAGATACATCTCCCATGTATCCCAAAACCACGGTTAGGAGACGAAAGGCAGGAATGGTCAACACAAGCATGCGATCACAGACATGTCTCATGCGCGCGCTTTGAGCGATATTGTGCTATTATCACAGCGTGATTAATACATATGTCAGTTTTATCAGGCATGTGCTACAGCGCGTGATCACAGACTCAGAGTGACGGAAATGTGGCTGCCAATCCGCGCCAACAGCCTCTCCGGCCACCACCGAGCATTTAAACATTTTTACACATTCATACCCAGTGTTATGGGCACTGGAGGCAATGCGGGTGAAGTGTCTTGCCCAGGGACACAACGGCAGGATATCTGGGGAGAGCGTGATGCGAACCGCCAACCATCGGGTTATTAGACGACCTACTGAGCCGCTGCCGCCCCACTTTTTCCTCAAATTTCCCTCTTTAGGAAAGCTATGGAGGCTTACCCCACTCTCTTTATTTCCCTTTGATTGGAAATTACATCCAAAAGCCGCACAATGTGGCATTTTCACTGACAAATGGCAGTAGTTAGAAGCTTCTTGGCTTGTATAAGACAGAAAAAACGGCTGCAACCATTCTACATCACTACCCAGAATGCATTGCGACGTAAACAAAAAATAATAAGTAATAAGTAATAAGTTTTTAAAAATATATAAAACTGGGAATTATTTTCAAAAAAATTATATATATATATATATTTTTTTTTTGTTTTTTGTTACTTATTTGTACCCGTAGGTAGATTTGGTTTGCAGTCTGGTGACAAGCCACCAGCTGCCGGTCGCTGCGTGCGCGAGCGCCCTAAACCTACATGTTTTTGGTACGCAGGAGGAAACCGGAGAAATCCCGGAGTAAACCCACGCAACACGGGGAGAACATGCAAACTCCACACAGATCACTGTTGGTCGGGGGCTGGGATTATTATTATAGTTATTATTATTATTATAGTTATGTTACTAACATAAAAATAAAGCATATAGAGCTAACATGCCAATATAATCAGAGTTCCTTTTAAAAACAGAGATCGAGTCTGACTCCCGAATCCAGATTGGCAGCTGGTTCCACAAGAGAGGAGCTTGATAACTGAAGGCTCTGCCTCCCATTGTACTTTTGGAGATTCTAGGTATTACAAGTAATCCTGCATTTTGGGAGCGTAGTGCTCTGTTAGGATAATACGGTAGTATCAGATCTTTTATATAAAAAGGAGTCTGATTGTTTAGAGTTTTGCAAGTAAGAAGAAGGATTTTAAACTTAATTCTAAACTCTATGGGAAGCCAATGAAGGGAGGCCAGAACCGGAGAGATATGATCTCTCTTTCTAGTACCTGTTAAAACTCTTGCTGCAGCATTTTGGATCAGCTGAAGACTTTTTAAAGATGTTTTAGGACAGCCTGATAATAAAGAATTACAATAATCTAATCTCGAGCTAACAAAAGCGTGGATCAGTTTCTCAGCATCACTCTGAGACAAGATGCTCCTAATCTTGGCAATATTACGCAAATGATAGAAAGCAGTCTTAGAAACAAATTTAATATGTGAATCGAAGGACAGATCTTGATCAAAAATAATTCCAAGGTTCCTCACAGAGCTATTAAGAGAAAGAGTAACCACATCCAAACTGAAAGTTTGATTTGGAAAGGAATTTCTAAGGTTTTTTTGGACCAATAAGAATGACTTCAGTCTTATCTGAATTTAATAGCAGGAAATTACAAGTCATCCAAGCTTTGATTTCCTTAAGACAGGCTTCTAACTTGGCTAATTGATTACTATCATCTGGCTTCATTGACAGGTATAATTGTGTGTCATCTGCATAACAATGAAAATGTATACAGTGCTTTCTAATAATGTTGCCTAACGGAAGTATATATAAACTAAAAAGAGTAGGGCCTAGCACAGATCCCTGTGGAACTCCATGACTAAGCTTTGAGTTGAAAGAAAACTCATTATTTACATGAACAAACTGGAACCTATCAGATAAATAAGATCTAAACCACTGCAACAAAGTTCCATTAAGTCCAACATAGGTTGTGCTGTTTCATCCCATCTAGCAACAATGCTCTGCACTGTGTGTGTTTGTACATTTACATATTTATTCCATCTAGCTACAATGCTCCACACTGTGTGTTTATATATCTACATATTATTCCATCTAGCTACATTGCTCCGCACTGTGTTTATATATTTACATATTTTTTCCGCCTAGCTGCAATGCTCCGTACTGTGTGTTTATATATCTACATATTATTCCATCTAGCTACATTGCTCCGCACTGTGTGTTTATATATTTACATATTTATTCCATCTAGCTGCAATGCTCCGTACTGTGTGTTTATATACTCATATATTTATCCCATCCAGCTACAATGCTCTACACTGTGTGTCTGTGTGTATATATATATATTTATAGTAATATGTACATATGTATATTAGCTGCTCTTGCTTGCTTGCTTTTTTTTTTTTTTTTTTTTTCTTGCCTTCTGATTGTTGCTCTGAGTGTTGCTATCCCTGTGCTGTTGCAATCCTGGAATTTCCCCGTTGTGGGACTAATAAAGGCTTATCTTATCTTATCATAGTGTTATAATCTATCAAGTAAAATATTATGATCGATAGTATCAAAAGCTGCACTAAGGTCTAAAAGGACAAGTACAGAAACCAGTCCATTATCAGATGCGATGAGGAGGTCGTTAGTGACCTTCGCTAAGGCTGTTTCAGTACTATGATGGATTCTAAACCCAGATTGAAACTCTTCAAGTAAACCATTTCCCTGCAGGTGGTCAAATAATTGCGTAGCAACAACTCTTTCTAAGATTTTTGAAATGAAAGGGAGATTAGAGATTGGTCTATAGTTAGCTAAAGCTCCTGGATCTAGCGTTGGCTTTTTGAGTAAGGGTTTAATTACAGCCGTTTCAAAAGCCTGCGGTACATGGCCTAAAGTTAATGAAGAATTGATTATATGAAGAATAAAGCTACCAATAAGTGGGAAGACTTCTTTAAATAACCTGGTAGGAATAGGGTCTAAAAGACAAGTTGAAGGTTTGGATGAGGAAACTATTTTGTCTAACTCACAAAGGTCGATTGGAGTAAACTCATCAAGACAGACATCAATAGAAGGAGTTGTAGTAGTTACAGTATTTAAGTTTACTGTGGGAAGAATCTGATTGATTTTATCTCTGATGGATGAAATTTTATTATTGAAAAAGTTCATAAAGTCCTGACTAGTAAGCTCTAAGGGGATGCTAGGATTGACAGAGTCCTGACTCTTTGTCAACCTGGCTACAGTACTGAAAAGAAACCTGGGATTATTCTTGTTCTCTTCTATTAATGCAGAGTAATAACTCGTTCTAGCTTTTCTAAGAGATTTTTTATAAATTAAAAGATGATTTCTCCAAGCTAAAAAGATTTAATCTAAATTAGTGGAGCACCATTTTCTTTCTAATTGACCAGTCTTCTGTTTTAAGCTACGAGTTTCTGTGTTGAACCAAGGAGTTAGAAATCTCTGATTAGACTTTTTCTAACTTGCAAGTTAGAGTCTGATGCAGAGAAGCTGTAACACTATCCACCATGTTATCAATTACAGAAGGAGCAAGCTGTCTATAGCTTATTTCCATTGTGTTGACACATGGCATAGAGGAAACAATCTGCATAAATTTGGTAACAGCATCATCTGAGAGGCATCTACTGTAATAATAATTTTCTTTAGGAGCCAAATAGTCAGAAATAGTAAAATCAAAGGTTAACAGACAATGGTCTGACAGTACAGGGTTATGAGGAGACACTACAAGATTTTCTATTTCTATGCCATATGTCAGAACAAGGTCCAATGTATGGTGGAGGTAATGAGTAGAATTTCCTACTTTCTGAGAAAACCCAATCGAGTCTAATATTGAATTAAAAGCCACATTAAGGCAGTCACTATCTACATCCACATGTATATTAAAGTCCCCTACTATAATTATTCTATCAGATTTCAGCACTAAATCAGCTAAGAAATCAGCAAATTCGGATAAAAATTCTGAGTAGGTTGATGGGGGACGATAAACTATGGCAAATAAAATTGGGTTTAACCTAAAATTGCTAAAGTGCCCAACACTGAGGACCAAGCCCTCAAAGGAATTATAACATGTTTTTTGCTTTACATTAACTAGTAATTTGGAATGGTAAATTGTTGCTACTCCTCCTCCACGACCAGAACTTCTGGGATTTTGACAGTTTAAATAACCAGAGGGAGTTGATTCATTTAAACCAACATAATCCTCTTGCCCTAACCAAGTCTCTGTAAGGGAAATTAAATCAATCTGATGATCAATTAACAGATCATGGACTAACAGACACTTGGGAGTTAGAGACCTAATATTTAATTAACCACATTTAATTTTAAATTATGAGGAGGAACAGAGGTCAAATCATTCAATTTAGAGGCTTTATGTTTAATTTGAGTTTTACCAATATTTTGCTTAATCACTTTGGGATGCTTATATATTATATTTTTATTTACTTTGGAGGGAGCAGACAATGATTCTCTGATGGGGAAGACAGGGGCTAAGCTGAGGGGTGGCGGATGAAGAGGAGCTGCAGAGAGGCGTGTAAGACTGCGACTCTGCTTCCTGGTCCCAACTCTGAGTAGTCAGGGTTTTGGAAATTTGGATAAAAAAGATACCAGATTGTTAGATAAATGAGAAGCACCATCCAAAGTGGGATGAATGCTGTCTCGTTTCATAAGACCAGGTTTTCCCCAAAAAGAGCTCCAATTGTCAATGTAGCCCACATCATTTTTAGGACACCACACAGACAACCAGCGGTTCAAGGATGACGAGCGGCTAAACATGTCATCACTGGTCAGATTGGGGAGGGGCCCAGAGAATACTATAGTGGCAGACATCGTTTTTGCAAAGTCACACACCGATTCTACATTAAGTTTCGTGACTTCCGACTGCCGGAGATGGATGTCATTAATGCCAGCGTGAATAACAATTGTGGAGTATTTACCGTTACTTTTAGCCAGCATTTTCAAATTTGACTTGATGTCGCCTGCTCTGGCCCCAGAAATGCATTGGACTATGGCCGCTGGAGTCTCTAGGTTCACGTTTCTGACTACAGAGTCGCCAATGATCAGAGTTTTTTCCTCAGTGGGTGTGTCGCTGAGCGGGGAAAAACGATTAGAAACAGGAACAGGTTGGTGGTGTACCGGGGCTTTGCGACTAGGCACCCAGTCTCCTCGCTGCTGAGGAGAGCCGGAGGACCACTAACAGGGGGGCCTAAGCTAGCTAGCTCCGCTGCAGCTAAGGGGCGTCCGTCAAGAGTAACTGGCGCAGACGGTGTTTCAATGCAGTGGAGCCTGGATTCCAAATCAGACAACCTCGCCTCGAGCGCCTCAAAAAGACAACATTTATTACATTTACCGTTATCACTAAAAGAGGCAGAGGTGTAGCTAAACATCTGACAGAGAGAGCACACCAGAGGAGGAGAGGAAGGAGAGCTAGTAGCCATCGCTAGTGGCTAACCCAAAGCTCAGGAGAGTGAGGAGAGCAAACCACACAGACAGACAGCAAAACAGGAAGTGACGATACGTTACCACAAGGAAGTGACGATCAATCACCAGTGTTCGATACACTTTTCTTGAACCTGTTTCAAGCAGAAAATCATGTCCATTGTGCTTCTTCCACTTCTAAAGCCACACTGGGTTTCCGGTAGTACATTCTGCGAGATGTGTTCATTGAGTCTGTTCAGTAGTACACATGAGAGAATCTTACCAACAGCGGGTAGAAGTGATATACCTCGGTAATTTCCACAATCTTTCCTGTCACCTTTTTTGAACAAAGGCACAATACTTGCATCCTTCCAGTCTTGGGGTACTTTCTGGGCATCCCATATCTCTTGGATGAGCTTGTGCAGGCAGTTGGTCAGTTGAGCACCACCAAATTTCCACACTTCTGCTGGAATTCCATCCCTTCCTGGAGCTTTACCATCCTGTGTTGTCCTGATAGCTGCCATTAGTTCATCAAAATTTGGTGGTTCATCCAGACTTGATACAGCTGGTCGCTGCACTAGAGCTTCTTTAGCCTCTTCAGTGAGATCTCCAGGGTTGTTTAGTAGTTGGTCAAAGTGGTCTGCAAATCTCCAGTATCTTGTCTTTCTCCTGCAAAACCGTTTCACAATCCATAGCCTTTAGTGGGACCAATCCTCATGGTTTTGGGCCATAGATTTTTCTCAAACCTGTGAAGAATGTTTTCATGTCCTTCCTGTCTGCTTCAATTTGAAGTTCCTCCACTTTTTCATCCCACCAGTTGGACTTCATCTCTCCAGTGTACTTCTGTAGCTCACTCTGAGCCTTTGAGTATTTCTTCTTCTTCGACCTTGTGTTACACTGTAGGTTTTCCTGCCTAGCTGTATTCCTCACTTCTAGTAGTTTCTTCAGGTGTTCATCATGCTCATCAAACCAATCTTGATGTTTCCTCTCAGGGTGGCCTAATACATCACTCACAGTCTGGTACACTGTATCCTTCAGTGTTGCCCATTTCTCTTCTATGTCACTCTCTGAGTTGTTGTTGTCCCAGTCTTTCAAGTTTTCATCCATTTCCTGTGTAAGTTCTTCCTGCTTCTTTTGGCCTTTCAGTGCACTGGTGTTTAGTTTCCGTGGTGGCTTCGCACCCGTCCTGCAGTGCTGTTTTTGTCTGCAAATCCTTAATCTAGATCTCAGCATAACATGATCAGTGACACAGTCCGCGCTTCTCATTGCTTTGGTGTCCAATACATCCCTTGTATCTCTCTGCCTGACTATGATGTAGTCTAATAAGTGCCAGTGCTTGGATCTTGGGTGTATCCATGTCTTATTGTGTGTGTCCTTATGCTTAAATAGAGTGTTGGTTATCACAAGGTTGTACTCTGAACATAGTGCAAATAGAAGTTCTCCATTAGCATTGCACTTGCCTACTCCATGACTGCCTAGCACTCCTTTGTATTTCTCAGTGTCCAAACCAACTCTGACATTAAAATCTCTAACGAGTATCAGCCTGTCATCAGTCGGTACACGCCTGATAGTCTCACGTAAATCACTGTAGAACTCTTCCTTCACCTCCTCTGTGTTGGTCATTGTTGGGGCATATACACTGATGAGTGTGGCATACATCTTCCGCTGTAGCGGGAGTCTCATAGTCATTATCCTGTTGTTGATTGGCACCGGTTCCTCATCAAGCATTGCTGCTATCTCCTTTCTAACTGCAAAGCCCACTCCTGCTCCTCTCCTTTCTTGAGTTGATCTCCCACTCCAAAAGAAGATGTTCCCATGGTCTTCCAAGCTGTCATATCCAGGCAATCTTGTTTCACTAAGTGCAGCTATGTCTACATTGTACCTGTTCATTTCCAGGGCCACAAGCGCAGTCTGTCTTTCTGGACGCTGTGATGTTGTTCTGTCCAACACAGTGCGTACATTCCATTCTGTTACACGCAAGGCTGCTGTTTTCCTCTTCTTTTGTCTTCCTGCTCCTAGCTTACTTTTCGCTGCCTGTTGGAGTGCGAACAGATCAGCGTGGACCTTGTAAGCCTGGGCGATATCCGAGCCAGTATGAGTTGCTTTTTGATTGACTATTTCATGAAACTGCTTGCAAAGTATTTGAGTACTGCTAGCTTTTGCTGGACTAGCAGCACATTCTTGGCAGATAAAGGTATTATCAGTGGCAAGGACAAGCCAAGACAATCTGACTCCAGTACCTGTTGCAGTGACTGACCAGATGATATATTTGTTTATCTCTGCTCTTTGTGTAGTGCATGTCACGATGCACCGACTGGCACAGTCCACCACAGACCTTGCGACAGATGTGTTTTTCTGCCAGGATGTCCAGTCTCACCCCGTGTAACTGGGAGTGGTCCACCACAGACCTGTGGCAGATATTGTTTTTAGTTCTGTCAGGATGCCCTGCTTCACCCTCCACACCCTCGGAAGGGCAGGGATGCCGGTTGAGTTGACGACGGCCCGACCCATGAGACAGATAGTACCAGTTTTCATGGTTATCCGGTAGCAAGCAAGACTGTACAGTATCAAGACTGTACAGGGGTACAGTCATATTTATAGAGGGTATAGAGCAAGGGGCTCAGTACACAGCCCTTGGGGGAGCCGATGCTGAGGCTTAGGGATGTCGATGTGTGATGGCCCACTCTAACCCTCTGGCTGCGACCTGTCAGGAAACTGTTGATCCATGTGCAGATGGAGTATGGAAGTCCCAGGTCCCCCAGTTTGGCCATCAGTTTGTGTTGGAGGATGGTATTGAATGCAGAACTGTAGTCCACAACGAGCATCCGCATATAGCTCCCCTGCTGCTCCAGATGGGACAATGCAGCATGGAGGGCTATAGCTACAGCATCCTCCATGGATCACTTCACTCTATAAGAAAACTGGTAAAGGTCACAGCTTCAGACCAGACATGAAGTAATGTGTCCCTGAACCAGCTTTTCAAAGCATTTCATCACTGCTGGAATGAGTGCAATTGGCCGGTAGTCACTAAGGCTAGAAATGTGGGGATTCTTGGGCAGGGGGACTATGGTGGAAGATTTCAGGCAGGGTGATACAAAGGACTGAGCCAGGGACTGATTGAAAATCCTGGTGAGAACTCCAGCCAGCTGGTCAGCACAGTCCCTCAATAGGCATCCAGGAACGCTATTGGGTCCAGCAGCTTTCCTCAGATTGACGACCTGCAGCGTATGCCTCACCTCATGCTCCACTACTTTGAAGTTTTAGCTGCTGTGAGCCTTAGGATTTAATGTGGCTGTCTCTGAGGGTTTCACCTCAAAGCGGGAAAAGAAGTGATGTAACTCCTCTGCCAATGAGGCCTCACCCTTAGCAGCTCCGAGATTGGTCTTATAGTTGGTTAGATGCTGAACTTTCTGTCACACCTGCCTTCTTTTGTTACTGCCCAGGTGATCCTCCATCATCCTCCTGTCATCTGATTTGTCCTGTCTTCAGGTTGGCACGTGCCGTGAAGTAGAGAACCCTATTGCCAGACCTGAAAGCAATGTTCCTCTCCTTTAACAGCTGCTGGACCTCCCAGGTTATCCAGTGCTTCTTACTGGGTTAGACCTGGATGCGTTTGTCCACTGTGACAGTGTCCGTGCTGTTCTGACTGTAGCATAGTACACAGTCTGCAAACACCTCCAAGTTCTGATATTCAAAGACATCCCAACTGGTTCTATCAAAACAGTCCTGCAGCTGCTGAGAGGCACCCTTAGGCCAAGTTGTGACAGTCTTTGTTATGGCAGGTGCAGTTTTCCTGATGGGAGTATAAGCAGGAATCAAGAGCAGGAACAAATGGCCAGACTAGCCAAGTGTGGTAGTGGTCTGACCCTGTAGGCTAGCTTGACGTTTGAGTAGACCTTGTCCAGAATATTATCTCCTCTGGTAGCACACTTTACATGCTGATGGAATTTATGGAGTGCTACCTTTAAGTCTGCATGATTAAAGTCCCCTGTTATGATGTGCACAGCATCAGGATCTGTGCTCTGCTGATTGCTAATGCTATCATACAAAGGTCCTATGGCCGAGTTAGTATTAGCATCTGGTACAATGTAAACAACATTTATCATGACAGCAGTAAACTCTCTTGGGAGATTAAAAAGGCCTGCATAGTCACATACTCCAGGTCTGGGGAGCAGTGACTGGCTACAGTCATTGTATTAGTACACCAGCTGTTATTAACGTACACACAGAACCCCCTCCTCTGTTCTTACCGGATCCACTGTCCTGTCATGACGCTGTACGGTGTAACCTACTAAATCAATAGCAGAATATGTTGGGATAGGTTCCAGCCCCCCTGCGACCCGAGAAGGATTAAGCTGAAGAAGATGGATGGATGGATGAAGAAAGCCAAGTCTCTGTGATCAGCACAATACAACTGTCCTTCATGGCCTTGTTTGCTATGATCTGTAGCCTCAATTCATCCATCTTGTTAGCGAGGGATCTGACATTCACGAGGAACAGGTTTGGGAGTGGTGGTTTGATTAGCTGCCTCCATAGCCTAGTTACTGCACTGGCCCTACAACCTCACTTTTGCCTCGTTTGTCTGCGCTGCCTTCGCCTCCTCCCCACCAGGATAATGATCCATGGAGAGCCAGGAGTCCTCACTACATATACCGGGATCTTGTGTGTAAAGATAAACTCGTCTGTCACACATGATCTTAAGAAGATCATGCCTGCTGTAGATGAAGTTCGCCTGACAGAAAGCACAAAAATAAGAAATAATAAATACATTAACAGCCATACAAGGCTACGACCGGTAGAACACTGAGCCCCTGAAACTGTATGTACCGCCATCACATTCTTACACCAGTGTCACGAGCACTGGAGGCAGCGTGGATGAAGTGTCTTGCCCAAGGGCATGACAGAATGGCTGGGAGGGAGCAGGATTTGAACTGACAACCCTCTGATTACATTGGTTAACACCAAATTTATTGTCTAAGTTTGTTTTGTTTTTTTTTTAGCTGATTTAGAACAGTTTTGATGTGCTGAATCCAAAAATCACATTGGTTTTGCTCAGTCAGGTCAACTTTTTGAGCTATGGCCACACGTTGTTTTTTACATTTTTGTTTACATGTACGGGTGCTTTTGCTTTATATGAAGCAAAATTCTTTTTTATTTCTTGAAATTTCTCGAACTCTGAAGAGATTGCATGCGCCAATTTATGACATGATGTCATAAATTGTCTTGATGGCTGATTACTGTTGGACTCTGAAGAGAGACGTCCTTGCCGCTGCGCATTCTACAGGTTCTAATAAATGGAAGTTGAAGCTCTGAATTTTGAACAATGATGACGTAACATTCAGTTTACATGTACTTACCTTTATCAATGTCTACTATTCAATTTACAGTAATCGATGTTTGTAACATTTAATCAATAAATTGTGTTAGAAAACTTTTTTTTCTTTTAAAATTCTATTTCGGATGAGAAATATTAACAAAAATCAGCCGATAATGTCACAAAAATGGAATAGATTTAGTCAGAAGATCAGGTTTTTTAAAAATCAACTTAGCATACAAACCTGAGCTGATTGAGAGAAACGAATGTCATTTTCGGATTCAGCGGTACAAAATTGTGTTAAATCAGCTGAAAAAGTACAGACAACTTACAAAAAAGTCATTTTTGTAGCCCTGTGTTATTGGACAGTGTCCTTTCTCTCCTGAGCCACTGCCGCCCAACGTTGCCACTACTTCTGCCATAGTTTGGGCTTGAGCTTTGGCTCCAGTCCTCACATTATGTTCAGTTATTGTTTTTCTGTTATTCATTTGCATTTATTGCCCTCTGTGTTCCCCTGTTTGTATACTGTGCCATTCCCCGTCTGGTCCTGGGTCTGTGTGCATTTCTGTTTACCTGTTGTTCCAGTTCTCCATGTTCTCTGTATCCCTAGTCACGGCCCTTTTCTATTCCTCTCTTGTGCCCTGCATGTCTGTTGGCGTGTCTTCTGTGTGTTCTCTGCCAGCGGCTGTGTGCCCGTCCTGTGGTCCTCACCTTTGTTCATGACTGCTCTCTCTGTTTACGAGAGTTTGTACTTGTGTTCTGTCTGCTGCCATTGTGGTGTTTCTGTCATGTGACCTCCGCGTTCTCCCTGTATGAACATTCCAAGTAAGTTTAGTTTTGCCTGCATTCTTTTCTGCCGCTGTGCAGTTGCTGATTTGTTCTGAGTTCTCAGTGATTTTTGTTCGTTAAAAAATATGATGCGTTGGAGTTCAGTCCGCATCACGGGTCCTCATTCTCCCTACGGTCTGATCCATGACAATTTCATGATTAACTACCAACTTTTAATTCATTTTTAAAATGCATGAGGCTGGCACAGCTGAATGGCACCTGCCACCATCCTGGTCACCGCTGTAAGCCCCTGCTCCACCCACATCACACACACACACACACACACACACACACACACAAATCTCCAGCCTGCAGGAACATTTGACAGAAAAATCTGTTTTCACATCTTAAATGTGTTTTTGTATTTTCTCTGCAGTCACTTTATATTTATGAGCTGAAGGTTTTAGTTGTGATTTTGGGTCACTTCACAAACACTGTGTGTGTGTGTGTGTGATCATAAATCAACCCCTCACTGTGTCGTGTTCACCATCATCTCACCATCATTTCTCTATAATTACTCATCATCAGGGCATCAGTGAAAATGAAGCTGGATTTAATGAAAACAAAGGAGACCATTAGATCTTTGGCCGTCGTTCTGTGATCTGAATGTTAAAGACTTTATCATGGTTAAGTTAATTATTTAGAACAATCACAAACTTCATTATTAATTATTAATCTGCTCCTCACATTCAAGCAAAATTTGACCTTTAATCGTTTAGGGAAACTAAATCTTACAGTGAGTATGTGAACATGCTTTAACCAGGTTTGTCTTTCATGATGAGAATTTGGCTGATTTAATAAAGGGTTAACTGTTTATATATAGATAAAGTCTGTTAATCAGAAAATATTCTTCATAATTAAATCATTAATGACTTTACTCAGTGTGACCTCTTCATTAATAATTATTGACTAAACATGTTGACTGGTGTAAACACAGTAAATAAATATAATAACTGTGTTTAGCGATTTCTCAGTGACATGACACCTGTATTCTGATTCTTATAATAAATGGTTTATATGCAAAATCCTCATGAAATACAGTCCTGCTCCATGACTGTAATTTTATAATTGTGTTTTAATTGTTGATCAGTGACTAACTGACAGTCCTCACAGTGACTGACACCTGTCACAGAATAAAAGTGTATCAAGTCTGACCTTCAGGCTGTTTTTGTGTGGTCGGCCAACGTGTTTGTGAATCAGAGGCCAGATCCTTGGTAACTCATTCATCATTCACATCAATGAGGTGGTTTATTTTCAACCATAACTTTATTTTTAGCAACAAACGCCTCAGCACCCACACAGACGACAATCAAATGGCTTCACATTTCTGTGGTTGCTGTTCGCTAATCCAGCAAAATAGTTGCCAAATAAAAGACGACAACCTGAAACTACAGAAAACCACCACACACGTAAAAAAATCTATCACACCGTTAGTAAAACATGTGTGACAACAGTGGATTTTTAAAATAAAAGAAGACAAAATGAAACTCCATCAGTCTGACGGGTTCTTATGAAAATGTGTTGGTAAAGAAAAAACTGGTTAAAATGGTGAAAAGTCAACTGTCTGGATTTGGACGGATAAAAACTCGTCTTTTTTCAGGTCAGTGTTTGTTGTAACATTTATGATGTATTTATTTATGGATCCATTTTTGGGTTAAGTCTGGCCTGTATTAGGTTTTCTGTGACTATTTTTGGGATAAATAAAGACTTAAACCCAACTTAACATGACGTTAATTACCATAGTTATGCTGACAACACACAACTGAATAAGATAAGATAAGCCTTTGTATGTCACTGTGTCTCCTGATGACATGGAACCAATTAACACCTTTATAACTGTGTTTTAGACATTAAATCATGATGACAGCAAACTTTCTTCAGCTCAACCAGGACAAACCTGAAGTTTTACTCACTGGCCCTGAAGCTCAGAGAGAGAAAATTTTAACCAAAATTACATGGTCTAACAATACATCCTTTTCCTTTTCCTTGACCCCTATATCACTTGATACAGCGATGTCAATGATAAAGCACTGGTCCTCCTTTCTGTTAACCTGTGCTAGATCCGGTCTACGAGCTCATATTTCCTTGTCTATCTGTATGCTGAAATCCCAGAAGAGTTTCTCTTCTTTACTTTGAACTACTCCTTTTGGCTTGTGGTCATACCACTTGTCAGCAGCGTCTAGCCCATGTACTTAGGCAAGCTTCCAATCGATAATCCATGCAACACTGTCATGTCGTTGTTTGTATTCATCTTGCGCAAGTTTACTGCATTCACATACAAGATAGTTTGTTGTTTCATCCTTTACACCACACATCCTGCATAGGGGGGACAGGTTCTGTTTCTGGAGCTTAGCCTTCATTGAGCTGGTACTTAACGCCTGATCTTGTGCAGCAGTAAAAAGTCCTTCGTTTCTTTCTTGAGATTCCCCTTCACCATCCAATTCCATGATGTCCTGCCTCTTACACCCTCTGTTTAAGATGAGATAAGATAAGATAAGCCTTTATTAGTCCCAAAATGGGGAAATTCCAGGATTGCAACAGCACAGGGATAACAACACTCAGAGCAACAATCAGAAGGCAAGAAAAAACAAGTGTAGCGAGTATACATATGTACATATAAACATAAATACATAGACACATGATGCGGAGCATTGTAGCTAGATGGACTAAATATATGAACATATAAATTTGATGTAAGAATTGGCCGTGTATAGGCTTACTTTTCCACCCTTATAGTTGCTTCTACTTATTCCGTTTTTTAACAGTCTTTGGGTCTTCAACCTCCCCTTTAAGTGGCAATCCTTCCTTCTTGACTTCAATGAGTAGCTTTTGCACGCTTGCCTGAATGTAATATGCAAGTCCAATTTCCTCATTATGAACACAGTCTTCAGTGCTGATAAGGCCACAGCCTCCACAACTTCTTGGAATATATAATCGGTCCACGTCCACTTGACGAGTGAGCATTCCATAAATAGTTACAGTGGGGAAAAAAGTATTTAGTCAGCCACCAATTGTGCAAATTCTCCCACTTAAAAGATGAGAGAGGTCTCCAATTTTCATCATAGGTATACCTCAACTATGAGAGACAAAATGAGAAAAAAAAATCAGAAAATCACACTGAAGGATTTTTAATGAATTAATTGGTAAATTCCTCAGTAAAATAAGTATTTGGTCACCTACAAACAAGCAAGATTTCTGGCTCTCACAGACCTGTAACTTCTTCTTTAAGAGGCTCCTCTGTCCTCCACTCGTTACCTGTATTAATGGCACCTGTTTGAACTCGTTATCAGTATAAAAGACACCTGTCCACAACCTCAAACAGTCAGACTCCAAACTCCACTATGGCCAAGACCAAAGAGCTGTCAAAGGACACCAGAAACAAAATTGTAGACCTGCACCAGGCTGGGAAGACTGAATCTGCAATAGGTAAGCAGCTTGGTGTGAAGAAATCAACTGTGGGAGCAATTATTAGAAAATGGAAGACATACAAGACCACTGATAATCTCCCTTGATCTGGGGCTCCACGCAAGATCTCACCCCGTGGGGTCAAAATTATCACGAGAATGGTGAGCAAAAATCCCAGAACCACATGGGGGGACCTAGTGAATGACCTGAAGAGAGCTGGGACCAAAGTAACAAAGGCTACATCAGAAACACACTACACCACCAGGGACTCAAATCCTGCAGTGCCAGATGTGTCCCCCTGCTTAAGCCAGTACATGTCCAGGCCCGTCTGAAGTTTGCTAGAGAGCATTTGGATGATCCAGAAGAGGATTGGGAGAATGTCATATGGTCAGATGAAACCAAAATAGAACTTTCTGGTAAAAACTCAACTTGTCGTGTTTGGAGGAGAAAGAACACCATACCTACTGTGAAGCATGGGAGTGGAAACATCATACTTTGGGGCTGTTTTTCTGCAAAGGGACCAGGACGACTGATCCATGTAAAGGAAAGAATGAATGGGGCCATGTATCGTGAGATTTTGAGTGAAAACCTCCTTCCACCAGCAAGGGCATTGAAGATGAAACGTGGCTGGGTCTTTCAGCATGACAATGATCCCAAACACACCACCCGGGCAATGAAGGAGTGGCTTCGTAAGAAGCATTTCAAGGTCCTGGAGTGGCCTAGCCAGTCTCCAGATCTCAACCCCATAGAAAATCTTTGGAGGGAGTTGAAAGTCTGTGTTGCCCAGCGACAGCCCCAAAACATCACTGCTCTAGAGGAGATCTGCATGGAGGAATGGGCCAAAATACCAGCAACAGTGTGTGAAAACCTTGTGAAGACTTACAGAAAACGTTTGACCTCTGTCATTGCCAACAAAGGGTATATAACAAGTATTGAGATGAACTTTTGTTATTGACCAAATACTTATTTTACCGAGGAATTTACCAATTAATTCATTAAAAATCCTTCAATGAGATTTTCTGGATTTTTTTTTTTCTCATTTTGTCTCTCATAGTTGAGGTATACCTATGATGAAAATTGGAGACCTCTCTCATCTTTTTGGTGGAAGAACTTGCACAATTGGTGGCTGACTAAATACTTTTTGCCCCACTGTACATAGTTTCAGTTCCGGCTCCAGACTGTTCCACAAATCCACCCCACAGACAGATATCCACAGACTTTTCTTAGTTGTTCGTACCTTAGGTTTTGTAAAGTTTTAGTCTCCTCTCAAATTATGATCATTGTCTCTTTTTTTAAAATATTTTTTGTATATTAGCTGGGAGTTGATTATTAATTGCCCTGTACATTACTTGTGCTGTCTTATATTTAACCAAATCAATGAACTTTATGGTACGTGACTTTAAAAACAACAAGTTGGTATAGTCTCTATATCCTACATTATTTATTATCCTTATAGCTTTTTTTGTAATGTGCATATTGGCTGTAGGTTGGTCCTGTAGGTGTTTCCCCAGACCTCCACACAGTAGTTAAGATATGGTAGAAACAGTGAATTGTACAGTAAGAACAATGATTTATAGTCTAAGATGTGTCTTGTCTTCCCCAGTATCTCTATACATTTTGCCAACTTGGCCCGAATGTGACTGATGTGGGGTTTCCCGCAGATTCTATTGTCTAGTATCACCCCCAGGAACTTATTTTCCTGTACTATTTCAATTCTGGTATCATCTATCACCATGTAGGATAACTAAATAGACGGTTATGCTGTTTCATCCCACCTAGCAACAATGCTCTGCACTGGGTGTGTTTATATTTATATATCTATATATTTATTCCATCTAGCTACAATGCTCCGCACTGTGTTTTTATATATCTACATATTATTCCATCTAGCTACATTGCTCCGCACTGTGTGTGTTTATATACTTGCATATTTATTCCACCTAGCTGCAATGCTCCGTACTGTGGGTGTTTATATATTTACATATTTATTCCATCTAGCTACAATGCTCTGCACTGTGTGTTCATATATTCATATATTTATCCCATCCAGCTACAATGCTCTGCACTGTGTGTCTGTGTGTGTGTGTGTATATATATATTTTATAGTAATATGTACATATGTATATTAGCTGCTCTTGCTTGCTTGTTTTTTTTTTTTTTTTGTTTTGTTTTTTCTTGCCTTCTGATTGTTGCTCTGAGTGTTGCTATCCCTGTGCTGTTGCAATCCTGGAATTTCCCCGTTGTGGGACTAATAAAGGCTTATCTTATCTTATCTGTCATTACCATTATTTCATGATTTATTTTACAATTTCCAAACAACATAATCTTTTCTTTTTTTCAGATTTAAAGATAATTTATTTTTGCTGAACCACTGCATTAACCTTTTCATTTCTGTTGTGACCACCTCTAAAACCTGCTGCAAATTCTAACCAGTGCAAAGGATATTTGTGTCATCTGCAAACAAAATAAATTTCAGAATTTATTCTGAAATTTATTTATTTATTTTTTTTGAGAGTGCTGAATGTGTAATATTGTTGTAGCCGTGTCGAAGAAGAATTTCTGTCACTGAGTGGGACAGACAATAAAGTTATCTATCTATCTATCTATCTATCTATCTATCTATCTATCTATCTATCTATCTATCTATCTATCTATCTATCTATCTATCTATCTATCTATCTATCTATTTTTGATAGTTGGCATATGTCATTTCTATATAAGATAAAGGGTTTAGGTGCGGTGGATGATAAAAAATAAGCAGCGATGCTGTGGTTTTAAGCAGAGTTTTATTAATCATACCGCCGTGCATGCGCGCCGGGAGCGAGGCCAAGCGGCTCTCAGAGAAGAAGGACACAAAGTCTGTGTCCTGCAGCAGCAGTTGCAGAATCAGAATGAGAGGAGTTTGCGTTACAGAGTTGCAGCATATATACCCAACTACAACAATACATCAAAGAGCATTCCCCAGCAGTTGGTATGATCAAAGGGACTGCAGAACAGGCATGAGATATTTGCATTTGTAAGACCTACATAACAATAGGCAGATTTGCTAGCCTCTGCTCCAGGTGCAGGACAAAAAGGTTACAAGGCACATCTACATATTGATCTGCCTCTAGGTCACAGTAAGGACAGGACGCATGAACACTATACATGAATGGCACATTACATCACAATACATGAATGGCACATTGCATCACAATACATGAATGACACATTACATCTCAGTAGTGCAGCAGGAAAAACCAAGAGAAGAGAGCTGAGTGTCCTTAATCTGTTGTGGGGGTTAACCGAACCGCCCACATCAGGTCCCAAAACTGACCCCTGGGGCACACCACAAGTGATGTCCACGAAGGGTGATTTTTGCTCACCTATTTGTACAAATTGTTGTCTGTTGCTTAAATAACTTTCCACCCAACTCAGTCCTACCCCTCTTATCCCATACCTTTCCAGTTTCCTTAGTAGTATTCTGTGGTCAATGGTGTCAAAAGCTTTCTTTAAATCTATAAATACTCCTACAGCAAACTTTTTTTTTAATCTATACAACTACTAATTTCTTCTATAAGTTTGATCAGTGCCAAAGATGTAGATTTATCTGCTCTAAAACCATACTGGCTGTCTGTAAGGAGGTTGTGTTTTTCAATGAAATCATCCAGTCTCTTAGTGAAGATTTTTTCAAGTATTTTGGAGAATTGTGAGAGTAAAGAGACTGGCCTGTAATTTATGAAACAACGACTGTCTCCTGTTTTGTATAGAGGTATTACTTTTGCTATTTTCATTTTGTTTGGAAACGTACCAGTTTGAAATGACAGGTTACAGATGTGGGTGAATGGTTTAACAATTCCTTCAATTACTTTCTTCACTATTGTCATGTCAATTTCGTTCCAGTCCGTTGATTTTTTGTTCTTACATTTACTCACAGTCTCGATAATTTCCTTTTCAGTAACTGCACCCAAAAAGATTGTGTTTGGATTTCTATCTTCTATTTCATTTACAGAACCACTGTTGTTTGTTTCTGGTGTCACTATTGATTTTGCTAATTCAGGACCAACGTTTACAAAAAATGTATTGAAACCACTGACCACATCCTCCATATTATTTATCAAATTGCCATTTTCAATAAAATATTCTGGATAATTAGCATTCTTTGATCGGTTACTAATAATCCCATTTAGTACTTGCCATATTCCTCTTAAGTTATTCTTATTATCCTCTAATATTCTGTTGTAATATTCTTTCTTACAAGTCCTCATTATATTAGTTAGCTTGTTTTTATATCTTTTATATTTGATCTCAGCCTCCACCGTTCTGCACTTAATGAATTGTTTATATAATGTATTCTTCTTTATACATGCATTTAATAGTAGTAGTAGTGATAGTTTTATTCACCTTTTCATCCTGTCCTAACTCCAGTGTTTCCTCATGGGGGGCCCTCCCACAGGGGGTTGCCTGGTTCTGGCTGTGGCGCACTGGCCTGTGACTGCCCTGGCCCACCCAATGACTGGTGCTGGGTGGTGGCACAGGTGGTGTCCCTGTAGTTGCGAATTTGGAGCTTCCCTCATGTTGATGGCTCCCTAAGATGGTGCTTCTACACCTGGATCCTCGGTGGTCGACCATGTCTCACATTGATGAGTGTGTGTGTGTGTGTGTGTGTGTGTGTGTGTGTGTGTGTGTGTGTGTGTGTGTGTCTGTCCGGGGTTGGGTGAGCAAAGGTGTGGGGGGTGTAATTGTGTTATATTTTTAATTTGTAGAGCACTTTGTGCTATAACTGTCATGATTAAGTAAGCTGACAGCTCAAGTGCACGATACAACAGCACAGGAGAACAATGACATGAGGAGGAACGTTTGAGAGTTTATTGAATTTCAAAATAAACACACAGCTATAGAAACAGTCACTCACCAGAGGAATCAACCTGCGGAGAGAAGACGAGAGCTGTGAGAGGAGGAACGGAGTAAGGAGAAATGGACGAGCCAAATTGCCACTTACTTGAGTTCCAAGGGAGAACCGGCAGGGCCCCAGCAGGAAATAGATGAACCAGTAGGGTGAGGGGGATGAGCTGGTGGTGCCCGACTGGGTGGAGGTTGGAAGCTGAGGAATGGTGGAGATGTGGCAGGAGAGCACGTGCAGTCCTGGAGACACACCTGCACGGTGGCAGCAACCTGAGGAGGAAAGAGAAACAAAGTTAGACGACGTGTCTAAGTTTATCAACGATACTTGCTTGTCCTTAATGGGGCAGTATACCCAGACGAGCCAGCGTTGAGTGCGCGGAGAGAGCCTCCTTAAGTGTGCTGGCTGATGAGCGGGAGCAGGTGCGTCTTCTGCCTCAGGTGCAGTGATGAATTAGTGAAGGTGAGATGGGACGGGAGGGGTGCACTGTCGCTGCCCATGACAGGGCCCCACCTTCTAGACGCGCCTTTTGGTAGTACAGAGAGTTTCTCCGGGTGAGCTTGGTGGAAGGCCCGGAGTATTTCTTTGTCCAAGACCCGTGCAGAAGGGACCCAGGAGCATTCCTCTGGATTGTAGCCCTCCCAATCAACCAGGTACTGCCAGCCCCGGCCACGACGGTGAACATCCAAGATCCGGCCGACCATATAGGTGGGGTGATCGTTGATGATCTGGGGAGGAGGAGGTGGCTTGGGGGGGGCAGAGAGGAGTGACTGAGAGGGGCTTGATGTGTGAAACGTGAAAGGTTGGGTTCACCCACGGGGTCGGCGGCAATTTAAGCTGAACCGACGCGTTGATGATCACCCGAGAGAGGACATAGGGGCCCAGAAAACAGGGGGAAGGCTTCTTAGACTTCTTCTTGAGTGGGATCTGGCTCGCCGCTAGCCAGACCTGCTGACCCATGATGTACTTGGGGGCGGACACTCGCTTCCTGTCAGCTGCAGCCCGAATGCGTTCAGTGGAGCGGGCGAGGGCAGCCTGGGTGGCTCTCCAGACACACCGGCAGTGATGGGCATGGACCCCCACGGATGGAACTGCGACCTCCCTCTTGGCCATGGGAAGGAGTGGCGGCATGTACCCCAGGGATGCCTCAAACGGGGTGAGTCCAGTGGTGGTGGAGATGGATGAGTTCAATGAGTTTTCCGCCCAGGTCAGGTGTGAGTTCCAGGAATAAGAGTTGTCGGCTGCTATGCACTGCAGGGTGGCCTCCAAGGACTGGTTGGTGCGCTCCACCTACCCGTTGCTCTGAGGATGGTTACCCGACGAGAGACTCACAGTCGTGCCAAGAGTCTGGCAGAAGGCCATCCAGACTTGGGATGTAAATTGCGGACCTCGGTCAGACACAATATCCATGGGGATGCCATGGATTCTGATTACATGATCGGTGGGGAGGACCGTCATCTCCAAGGCTGAGGGGAGCTTCGGGACAGCAACCAGATGCATAGCCTTAGAGAAGTGATCCACTATGGTAAGGATTACCGTATTGCCATGGGAGGGGAGAAGTCCGGTAACGAAGTCCACAGCAATGTGGGACAATGGACGGCCAGGGGTGGGGAGGGGATGGAGGAGAACCGATGGGGGAGAGGAGTTTAACTTTTCCCGGATGCAGGCCTGACAGGCCTTGACGTATTCCTGTACGTCCCACTGCAGCGTGGGCCACCAGAACACTCGCCGGACGAGGTCCACAGTCTGAGTGATCCCGGGATGGCACGCGAAGCGACTGGTGTGGCCCCACTGGATGACATCGCTACAGATGGCAGCCGGGATGCACAGACGGTTCCAGGGGCACCCTACTGGCACAGGGTCTTGGGACTTTGCCTGGCGGACCTTCAGCTCGATATCCCAAATAAGGGCTCCAAGGATGCAAGAAGACAGTATGATGGTTTGGGGGGAGGGGGGGGGGGCTACCTCTTTGGAATCAAACTGGTGCCATAGCGCGTCCGGTTTGGTGTTCCGAGTGCATGATGGAAAAGATAAACCTCTGAAAAAACAGGGCCCAACAAGCCTGCCTGGTGTTAAATCGGCGGGCTGATCGCAAATACTCAAGGTTTTTGTGATCGGTCCACACGACGATGGGGTGAATAGCCCACACTAACCAATGCCTCCATTCCCCCAGTGCCAACTTAATGGCTAGCAGCTCTCTGTCCCCTATGTCGTAATTCCTCTCGGCTGGCGTAAGCCAGCGAGAGAAATACGTGCATGGGCAGAGCTTCTGATCGGAGCTTCTGATCGGAGCTTCTGCTTGTTCAGCTGCCTTGGTCCAGCGAAAGGGGACCTTAATGGAGGTCAGCTGAGTCAAGGGCAGTGCCACCCCACTGTAGTTCCTGATGAACCGGCGATAAAAGTTCGCAAACCCGAGGAAGCGTTGAAGCTCCCTACGGGGGTGGGGAGTTGGCCAAGCGAGCACTGCCCTCACCTTGGCCGGGTCGGCAATCAGTTTTCCTTCAGCCACTATGAAACCCAAGAAGGTGATCGTGCTTGTGGAGAACTCACACTTCTTGGCCTTGATGTAGAGCTGGTTCTCCAAGAGCTGTTGTAGGATGGCTCTGACATGGGCTTTCTGTTTCACCGGCAAGCGGGAGAAAGTCAAAATATCATCTAAGTAGACAAAGAGGAATTGATAGAGCATATTGCGGAGGACGTCACTGATTAGCCACTGGAAGACGGCAGGGGCATTGGTGAGCCCAAATGGCATCACCAAATACTCAAACTGCCCCTGGTGGGTTTTAAACGCTGTCTTCCAGTCGTTCCCTTCGCAAATGCAGATCAAATGGTACGCATTCCCTAAATCTAACTTGGTGAAAACCTGTGAATGCTGAAGGAGCTCAAACGTGGAATCAGTCAAAGGCAGAGGGTATTTGTTTTTGGTGGTAATTGCATTGAGTTCCCGGTAGTCGATGCACAGGCGCAACGAGCCATCCTTCTTTCCGACGAAGAAGAGCCCGGCTCCTAGCGGAGCCGAAGATGAACAAATCAAGCCGGCGTTCAGCGACTCTTTGATGTACTTCTCCATTGCCTCGCTCTCCAGACCAGAAATGCTATATAGTCGACTGGACGGTGGCTTCGCCCCCGGGATGAGGTCTATAGCGCAATCGTAAGAGCAATGAGGCGGTAGCGACAATGCTCTCGATTTGCTAAAGACCTCCCCCAAATTGTGGTATGCCCAGGGAACGAGGCTGAGATCCGGCAGCTCGACCGGAGGGAGGGAGACAGACAGAGATGTGGAACACTCCGCTGAATGCATACAATTAGCCATACAAAATGGACTCCAGGAGGAGATAGCATTTTGTCCCCAGTTAATAATCGGATTATGCCTCCGGAGCCAAGGATAGCCAAGAACCATCAGGGAAGATGAAATTGGGAGAACCAGGAACAAGAGTTCCTCCCGATGGTTCCCGGAAAGGAAGATGGAGATCGGCACCGTGCTCTCGGTGACAACCGTGGCCTCCCGGTCAGAAATTGTGGTGATTCTCTGATTGTGGGGAGATTTACGTGTGGGAATACCCTCCTGCCGAACGTACTGGACAGAGACAAAGTTACTGTCAGACCCCAAATCAAACAACGCCTTTGTCCTCCTCTCGACCCCCGGCAACTGCACAAGGGCTGAAATTGAAAAATTACCGGGGGGAGTAGATTTGGTCCCGCCCGCCAGACCCCCCATGGTTACTGATGGGTTGCGTCTTTTGGCTGCTGGCAGCATTCGTCCCGACTGTGGTTCATCGAACTGCAGTACGCGCACACTCCGGCCCTTCACCTTTGCTGGCGCTTGTCATTGGTCAAGTGCCGAGAGAGCTCCATCAACTCGGGCGCGGACCTGGCACCGCCAGTGTTAGTAACCACGGCGGGCACGTGCTCGGCGAGCGGGCAAGAGGAAGACTCGCTCTCCTTCGCGCGTTCACGGTACCGGTTGTCTAACCCTACCGCCTGATCTATAAGACTGTTGAGAGTCTCGGGGACAGGGTGAACCGCCAGATTGTCACGGAGATGAGTGTTTAACCAATGGAGGAACGCTCTGCGTAAAGCAACCTCGTTCCACCCCGAGTCAGCCGCTTATCCATCTCATCTGTGGAGGAACTCAGTTCCTGGTTTCACTCCTCCTGCCAAACCATCTTGGACTCTGTGACTCCACTGAAAACCATGCAGCCTTGATCCAAACTTGAGCTGTGGTTCAATGACAGAACTGGTGCAGTGAGACAGGAGTGTCTCAGAGCTGAACGCAGATGGAAGAAGGACAAACTGCAGGTGTCACTGCAGATTTTAAAAGACTGCTGGCATCAGTATCAAAATACTGTCAAGCAGGAAAAAAGCAAATATTTTGCTAACATTGTTTTATGTCATTGTCATAATCAACGTGTTTTATTTAACTCTATTGACTCTGTTCTCAACACCCCACAGACTGACTGTTTGGAGCCTCCTCTGAGTTATGCAAGGATTTTATGAACTTTTTTATTGATAAGGTGGCCACCACCAGGGCTCTCATCTCACCTCCTGCCTCTGATCCCTCTGTCTCTGTCCCTTGTTCTGCTGTTTTTGATCAGTTTGAACCTGTCACTCTGTCGTTTTTAGAGGACGTGGTTGGCCACATTAAGCCCTCAGGGTCTCCCTGTGATGCTGTCCCTCCTAGACTTTTTAAAGAGGTGCTTCCCAGTATAGGCCAGTCAGTTCTCACCATCTTGAACTGCAGCCTGTCATCTGGTGTGGTTCCTGCAAATTTTAAACATGCAGTAGTACAGCCCTTGATTAAGAAACCTGGTCTTGATCATACCATGTTGGCAAATTTTAGGCCTATTTTCAAGCTGCCGTATCTCTCAAAAATTTTAGAGAAAATTGTCTATATGCAGCTGAAATGTTTTAATTTCTGAGATTTTTCAATCTGGTTTCAAAGCTCTTCAGAATCAGAATCAACTTTATTGGCCAAGTATGCACAACACATACAAGGAATTTGACTTTGGCTAAAAACTTGCTCTCGTTGTTCAGGTGGAGGATTTAAATAAGATTTAAATAAGGATTCAATGACAACAGAGTATGTACAGTAAATTACAGTCTGTCCACGTTTCTATAAAAGGATGCAAATATATACAGGAATATATGCAGCTTATTTACTCAGACTATCCACACTTTGCAGAAATATATGAAAAAATATACAGTCACAGTATTTCAATGTGAACTCAGATTCAGTGATATAATGTGAATGAAGTAAAAAGCAGTGTGAGAGTTATGTGCAATGTAAGAATGGATGAAAAGTCATGAGTACAGCAACAGGTAGGACTAGGTGAATGTTAGGAGTTCATCAGAGTGATGGCTTGAGGAAAGAAACTGTTCCTGTGACGGGTGGTTTTGACCTTCAGTGATCTGTAACGACGACCAGAAGATAGAAGTTCAAACAGTTTGTGGCCGGGGTGTGACGGGTCAGCACAGATGTTTCCCGCCTGTTTCCTGGTTATGGACCGATATAAGTTCTCAATGGAGGGTAGGTCGGTACCAATGATCCTCTCCGCAGACTTAATGATCCGCTGCAGTCTGGTCTTGTCCTGTTTAGTGGCAGATCCAAACCAGACAGTGATGGAAAAGCAGAGGACAGATTGGATGATGGCGGTGTAGAAGACAACCAGCAGCTCCTGAGGCAAATCAAACTTCTTGAGCTGACGCAGAAAAAACAACCTCTGCTTGGCCTTTTTCCGGACAGTGTCTATATGGGAGGACCACTTCAGGTTCCGGGAGATTGTGGTACCTAGAAATTTGAAGGAGTCCATGGTGGACACTGTGCTGATGAGGATGGTGAGTGGGGGGAATGAAGGAGGGTGTCGCCTGAAATCCACAGTCATCTCCACCGTTTTGGCTGGGTTAAGTTCAAGATGGTTCTGGCCGCACCAGAGGATCAGCTGCTCCACCTCCCGCCTGTATGCAGACTCATCACCATCCCGGATCAAACCGATGACTGTGGTGTCGTCCGCAAACTTCAGGAGCTTCACCGAAGGGTCCTCTGAGGTGCAGTCGCTGGAGTAGAGGGAGAAGAGCAGTGGGGAAAGGACACATCCTTGGGGGGCGCCAGTACTAATTTTTCGGGAGCTGGATGTAAATCTCCCTAGCTTCACCTGTTGCCACCTGTCAGTCAGAAAGCTGGAGATCCACTGGCAGGTGGAGGGGGGCACCTTGAGCTGGAGGAGTTTCTGATGAAGAATGCCTGGGATGATGGTGTTGAACGCTGAGCTGAAGTCGACAAACAGGATCCTGGCGTACGTCCCTGGGGAGTCGAGGTGTTGCAGGATGTAGTGTAGTCCTATATTCACTGCATCATCCACTGACCTGTTTGACCGGTAGGCAAACTGCAGTGGGTCCATCAGGGGGCCTGTGACGACCTTCAGGTGGTTCAGCACCAATCTCTCCAAGGATTTCATGACCACAGAGGTCAAGGCAACAGGTCTGTAGTTGTTTAATCCTGTAACAGAGGGTTTCTTGGGAACTGGAATGATGATGGAGCGTTTGAAGCAGGAAGGCACTTCACACAGCTCCAGTGATCTATTAAAGATCCGGGTGAAGATGGGGGCCAACTCGTTGGAGCAGACTCTCAGGCAGGACGGAGACACACCATCAGGTCTTGCAGCCTTCTTGATCTTTTGTCTCTGAAAGACCCGGCGCACCTCCTCTTCACAGATCGTTAGTGCTGGTGGGAGGTCAGAGTGGAGGAGGGATGGAGTTCCTGGGGCTACAGATAATCCTTTTGTGTGGGTGGGAGGTGAGAACTGTAGGTTCTTTTCAAACCTACAGTAAAAGCTGTTTAGGTCGTTAGCCAGCTGGAGGTTTTCCACAGGGTGGGGGGATGGTCTCCTGTAGTTGGTGATATTCTGCAGGCCTCTCCAGACAGAAGCAGAGTTGTTGGCTGAGAAGTTTTGTTGTAACTTCTCACTGTAGCTCCTCTTAGCAAGCCTGGTCTCCTTCGTCAGCATGTTCCTGACCTGCTTGTACAGAGTCCAGTCACCAGTCCTGTAGGCCTCCTCCTTGGTCTGACGTAGCTGCTTCAGTTTAGGAGTGAACCAGGGTTTATTGTTGTTGTATGTGCAGAAGGTCTTGGTCTGCACACACATGTCCTTACAAAAACTGATGTATGATGTCACAGTGTCAGTGAGTTCATTTAGGTTAATGGCTGCATCTTCAAAAACACTCTAGTCTGTGCAGTCAAAGCAGGCTTGTAACTCCAGCTTTGATTCCTCAGTCCATTTCTTCACAGTCCTTACAACAGACTTGGAAGTTTTTAGTTTCTGTCTGTATGTTGGAATAAGATGGAGCAGACAGTGGTCAGAAAAACCCAGAGCTGCACAGAGACAGGTTCAGGTTCAGGTTCAGGTTACTTTATTTGTACCCGTAGGTAAATTTGTTTTGCAGTCTGGTGACATCCATATTTACAAGCCACTAATTACATTCAACAAAGACACAAACACAGGCACACATGAAGCTGACTATAAACATGATAAAAATACTCAAGGCTCCATCAATCAGGGTATAAAAAGACAAAGAGATGAGAGAAAAACCAGAGGTAAGAGAGAAGGGTCAAATTAAAGGTTAAAAACTAGTCAAAGAGGTTAAAAAACTCAAAGGTCTAAAACCCAATAAAATATTTAAAATATTTAGAACCCAAGTGACATCCTACAAAAATAAGTAAATATAAAATGAAGTTAATAAATAGGTACCTAAATTATGTACAATATATTTTTTACAGCTTGTTCAACTCTTTGACAGCAGCAGGGACAAAGCTGTTTTTGTAGCGCTGGGTTCTACTTTTTGGGACAGCAAACCTCCGTCTTGAGGGAAGAAGCTGAAAGTTGCAGTGCAAAGGGTGGGAGTCATCATTTAAAATGGAGGTAGCCATGCTCTGTACTTGTCTGGTGTACAGGGATGTCAGGCTCAGCTGTGACTCACCAAGCAAACGACTGGACCATCTAACTACCTGATCCAAGGATTTCCTCTGTTTCAGTTTTATCTGACCAAACCATGACACTAAAGAAAAGGATAAAACAGATTTAATAAAAGCCCAATAAAACATTGTCATTATGGTTCGGTCAACTTGGAAGCGTGCAAGTTTTCTCAAGCAATGCAAATGTTGCTGACCCTTTTTGCACACCCTTTCACAGTCCACTTCAAAGTTTAAATTACTATCAATAATCGTCCCAAGATATTTGTACGATTGTACACATTCGGTGGTCTGGCCTTTTAGTACGGTGACTTTGTGCCTGGGATTTTTCCTCCTAAAGTCAATAATCATGTCTTTAGTTTTTGTTGTATTCAGCTGCAGGTAGGAATCCTCACACCAGTGAACAAAATCATCAACTACTGGGCCGTGGCCACTCTCACCATCCTGGAGGAGACTGACAATAACTGAGTCATCAGCATACTTTATAATGTGTCTGTTGTCATGTCTGCTCCGACACATGTTTGTGTACAGGATGAAGAGTAGTGGTGACAACACACACCCCTGAGGAGAGCCAGTAGAACAGCACTTTAGGTCAGACAATGTACCATTGACCCTTACTCTCTGTGTCCTGTTGGTTAAGAAATCCAGAATCCAACCCACCAGATTATTGCTCAAATCAAATTGTTGCAGGAGCCTTTCAACTAAGATATGAGGTTGGATTGTATTAAAAGCGGAGGAAAAGTCCACAAATAAAAGCCTGGCATGTGTCCCATTAAAATCCAGATGTTTAACAGCCTTGTTAAGAGTTTTTAACAATATTCTCTTGGCTTGTGATTCAGGTGAATCTGCTGTTCTTTTGCTGCTTGATTTAACTGCTGCCTTTGACACAGTGGACCATCATGTTTTAATTTCCCATTTGCAGCACCTAGTGGGCATTTGCGGCACTGCTCTCAACTGGTTTAGATCCTATCTGTCAGACAGGACTTTTAAAGTTAGCATGTCTGGATTTAAATCCTCTTCTGCTCCTCTGCCTTACGGGTGTTATGGTGCGGCCGTCACGGACCGCTAATGAGACGCTGCAGGCAGCCGTTGAGTTTGTACATTTATTAAATAAAGACAGAATGACAAAATAATGAGCCTCGTGGGGCAAAATACAAATAAAGACAAGACACTTACATATAATCAGTGAGGACGGAACCTGAACGCTGGGAAGAACTGGCTTCGGGGTTAGGGAAACCAGACTGGAAGGCAGATGAGGTTGCAGCCCCGAGCAAACAGAGCTGCTCCCTTAAATAGGGCATGACAGATTAATCAGATCATCAGCTGATTGGAATCCAGCCGTCCAGCAGAGCTCCGCTCCTGACAGCCGAAAGCACCGCCGAGACGCTGTCATAATAAAAGCCCGGAGGCCAAAGAGGTGCGCCGGAGGAGAGAACGGGGAACTACTGCACAACCCGAGTGCAGACAGAGTCAGCACACGGACCATGACAACGGGGTCCCACAGGGGTCAATTGTAGGGCCCATGCTTTTTTCTCTGTACATACTTCCACTGGGTTCCATTTTTAAAAAGCATGGTATCTCTTTCCACCTGTATGCTGATGACTGTCAGATTTATGTCCCTCTAAAACAAAAAGCTGCCTCATCAGTAAACTCACTCCTGGCATAAATTGAAGACATAAAGTCTTGGATGGCCCTAAACTTTCTAAATTTTAATGATAAGACCGAAGTGATGGTGTTTGGACCTAGTCACCCCTGTGAGTCCCCTCCTGTATACTTTGGCCTCCTTATTCCTTATATTAAATCCACAGCTAGGAACCTTGGTTTTATCATGGACAGTGATTTTAAATTAGACACGCAGATTTGTTCTGTGGTAAAATCCAGCTTCTTTCATCTAAGGCGTTTACCAAAAGTAAAACCCATTCTCTCTAGACCACAGCTGGAAACAGTAATCCATGCTTTTATTTCATCTCAGCTGGATTACTGTAATGCACTTTACGCCGGTGTCAGCCAGTCATCTCTTTCCCGTCTGCAGCTGGTTCAAAACGCCGCTGCTCGTCTTTTAACAGGTACACGTGGAAGAGATCACATCACACCCATCTTAGCTTCACTCCACTGGCTGCCCGTGTATTTTAGAGTTCATTTTAAAATTCTTTTATTTGTTTTTAAATCCTTGAATGGTCTTGCTCCACCTTACTTCTCTGAGCTTCTGCATCCCTACGCTCCCACCCGGTCCCTTAGGTCAGCTGAACAGCTGCTTTTGGAGGTACCAAAGGCGAGGCGCAAGCTCAGAGGGGACAGAGCCTTTTTGATCATGGCCCCCAGGTTATGGAATGATTTACCCCTGGACATTAGTCAAGCACCTTCACTGTCCATTTTTAAAACACGTCTTAAAACATACTTTTACTCCCTGGCCTTCGACCCAGTATGAGACATTGATTTTATTGAATGAAATGGATTTTTATTTATTTTACTTTTTATTTTATTTATGAATTTTTTTTTTTTTTTTTTACTGTGGTTCTTGTGTTAGCACCCTTTGTGTTAGTGCCCTGCTTTTATGTTCTCTTGCTGTACAGCACTTTGTGCAGCAAGTGTTGCTTTTAAAGTGCTTTATAAATAAAGTTGATTGATTGATTGATTTTCAACTTATTTTCTCATAAATTTGCTATTTTATTGTAAATTTGTGACTTTCAAGATTCAGCGATTCAAAGATTTTATTTGTCAATACTACTGTATGAACAGGACATGCAGGAGAACTGAAATGGTGTTTTATGGATTTGGAAAGCGGCTTAAATGTGCTATTGTCACCACTTTTCAACAAGAACCGGGCCAGTGGGAGCCCAAGAATTGGAACCTGCGTGATTCGACTGGTTTGGCATGATCACTGGATTTTTCTGTTTGGCCCTGGAGTTCCTGGTGTATCAAAATTATATTCGGGTGAGCTAATCAAAATGCCGACCCCGGCGTAGCTCTCCCAACAATTTCCAGTTGGGGCAAACACGAACAGCGGCATATGGATTAATGTGAATTTACCATCTGGCATGCATTGGAGAGAGAATGGACTCTCTTGGACATGTTTACCTGTGTTTCGGTAGGTGGACAACATCTGGAGCTGCTGAGTGCTTTCCAGAGAGAGAATGACATTAAAGTTTAAGCCTGTATGGAAATTATAATGCGCAAAATCGCAAGAGATGAAAATTCTTTGCTCTGAGTGATCTGTGCCCATTCGACCTTGAATTCGGCACCCTGTCTGTTTACATTCCTCCTCGATGAAGATAAGCGGAAGGAACGGCTCTGCTAACCCAAACAATCGACACAATTGTTGTTGTTTCAACAGATGGACGCTCAAGGACAGTGCACCATGTGACAACTTACCATCTGCAAGCAAGAGAGAGACACTGGACTGCTTTAGATCACATGACTATAACATCCATCCACTGCCAGGAGGCGCCCTCTGCTGTTCATTAGCAATTGACACACCTACACTACTGCATTCAACATTACACCACTGATACAATTACTGATATATATATTTACAATACACTGACTCTCTCAACTTGCTTTGTCATTGTGTGATCTCTATTGTCTGCTAATTGTGCATTAGCACGGTGGCGCAGTGGTTTAGCACTGTGGCAGCACAGTTTTACCCTCGGCCGGGGGATCGCGGGGATCATGAGATCGTGGGTTCAATCCCAGCCCCGGACCAACAGTGAGCTGTGTGGAGTTTGCATGTTCTCCCCGTGTTGCGTGGGTTTACTCCGGGATTTCTCCGGTTTCCTCCCGCTTACCAAAAAACATGTAGGTTTAGGGCGCTCGCGCACACAGCGACCAGCAGCCAGTGGCTTGTCACCAGACTGCAAACCAAGTCTACCTACGGGTACAAATAAGTAACAAAAATAAATAAAAATTAGAGAGTTTTTTTCTTGTAATCACAATTTTGGTCATAAAAGGACCTTTATTTTGATTAACAATGCTTTTTTCTCTCTGCCTATTGTGTTTTCCTATCTACCCATCCATCCCCTCCCCCTCTTTACCCCCTACTGTTATGACAGGTGCCTCATGGCTGCCGCATCATTGGATGCGCCTTCGTGTGCGCCCAATGTCAAGTCAAATTCCTCATATGTTTACTTGTTTACTTGTAAATGTGCTTGGCAATAAAGTTCTTTCTGATTCTGATTTTGATTCTCTCTCTCTTCAGTGGTGTGCACAATATAAAAAAGAAAAAAGAAGAGGATTAAGGCTGGAAAAACAACAGCAGTCTATGTACAGTAATGCTACCATAATTCTACTTGTTTCCTCCTAATTTGATACATTTTTCTTTTAATTTTGAAACTTTCTCATAAATTTGCCACTTTTTACTTTGTAAATCTGCTATTTTCATGTAAACTTGAGTTTTTCCCATAAATTTGCAACATCTTTCTTGTAAATTTGAAACTTTCTCAAAAATTTTTAACCTTTTTTAGTCATAAACTTATGGCTTTTTCTCATGAATTTGGAACTTTTTTCTCATAAATTTTCAATTTATTTGCTCATACGTTTGCTACTTTTTTGTTAATTTGCAACTTTTTCTAATTTTTTCTTCATAAATTTGTGATTTTTTTCTTGTAAATTTGCTACATTTGTTATGTAAATTTATTTCAATTAATTTTACATTTTTTTCTTGTAAATATGCAGCTTTATTGTCATGAATTGCCCATGAGACAGCCCAGGTTTAACCTATCGAGGGGCCCACATGGACATGCTGGCTGGGAAGGGATCAGTGTTGGAGTAACGCGTGACTGTATCGCCACTGCTTTTGCAGTAACGTGCTGTGTAACAAAATTACTGTTTAAAAATTCAGTAATGCGTTACAGTTACTGAAATTTGATCAGACGTGTTACTGGTTTTATTAATATGGATAGATATTTTTAGGCAAATAAATGAGTATCCACCTTATTCCTGAGGATGCTGCTGTAGAAACAATTGCGGAGCAACCTCCAGTTTCGGGCTGTAGTAAAATCAGTCAGCAAGTGTGGAGTCAGGAGTATTTAAAATTGCTTTTTAAAAGTTTTTCCAATTTGTTTTAATGTATAGTCCACATACATGTTTTGCAGTCAAATGCAGATAATTTCAGCACTTGTAGTTTTTGTATTTTTGATTGTTTTTGTGTTGTTCTTGTCCTTGCTGCTGCTGTTCATGGTTGTGCCATAGACCAGAGGTTCTGATCTAGTCTCACCCTGGGACCCACATTTTCCCATGGTCATTAACTCATGACCCACTTATATAGAATTCAAAGCATGCAAATTTATTTTCCAAAGATGGCCTTTGAAAACATGTACATCATTTTTTTAAACATTAATGTGCATATTTATATACAGTGCATCCAGAAAGACTTCACAGCTTCACTTCTTCCACATTTTGTTATGTTACAGCCTTATTCCAAAATGGATTAAATTCATTTTTCCTCAAAATTCTACACACAATACCCCATAATGACAGCATGATTTTTTTTTTTTTTTAAATTTAGCAAATTTATTAAAAACACAAAATTACAAAGTCATCAACACAGCACTCATACAATGTAAACCCACCCTCTGGAAGAGATATGTGGATGACATATTGGAGAAAATAAGGAAAGGACACACACAAGAACTCACTGACCATCTGAACAGCACGGACAGCACTGGGAATATAAAATTCACACAAGAAGAGGAAGAAAATGGTACCATAGCCTTTCTGGACATGAAAATCCACCACAACGATGACAGCAGTATAAAAATCACAGTCTACAGGAAACCAACCCACACGGATCAATACCTACTATGGACATCAGAACACCCCACAGCACACAAACTATCGGTTGTCAGAACATTATACGAATGGGCCACCATCATCACAGACCAAGAAGGCAGACAGGAGGAGGAAAATCACATAAAACATGCACTCATGCACGCTGCCAATATCCAACATAGAAAACAAACAGGAAACAAGACACAGAACAAAAGCCGAAATCAAAGACAAGAACACCATAACTATACCATATATCCGAGGGATAACAGAACCAATTCAAAGGATCATGAAAAAATACAAAATTAACACAACAGTAAAACCACACAAAAAATTAAGACAATGATTAGTATACCCCAAGGACAAAATAAAGGAAGGTAAAAAAAAATGCAACATAATATATGAATTTATCATGCAGATCATGCAACAAAACCTACATTGGAGAAACTGGAACATCATTCACCTCAAGGAAAAAAGAACACCAGAAGGAATGTGAGAAGGAAACACAAGGACAACTCACAAGATCACGAAAAGAAAAGACAGAACAAGAAACATTAAAATCAGCAATATCAGATCACTGCGAAAGAAATAATCACATCATGGACTGGGACAACGCAAAAATTATTGGATCGGAGAGCAACAGACACAAACGCTGCATCAAGGAGGCCATAGAAATCAGGAAGCGGGGAAAAGATAGCATGAACCAGGATGAGGGGGCCTTTATGCTTTCCCACACCTGGGACTACATTCTCCAGAGACCATCAGACGGCGGAAATCAGGGCCGGCTCGGTGGATCTGACAGGTCTGCTGGGCTGGCCCTGCCTACGAAAGTCAGCTGATAAAATGACATCTCGCAGCAATCAGCTGACACTTCTGACAAAGGCTGCAGTGAACAGTCGAAACATGTAAAGAAGGCAAAAACACCTCCTTTCTATTTCTTTCTTTAATAAGAACAAAAGGTAAATTATTAGACAAAGATAACACAAGTAAACACAAATTGCAGTTTTTAAATGGAGGTTTTTGTGATTAAGAGAAAAAAAATCCAAACCTACACGGCCCTGTGTGAAAAACTGAACCGCCTTTTTAAGGTCATGCCACAGCATCACGATTGGATTCAGGTCAGGACTTTGACTAGGCCCCTCCAAAGTCTTCATTTTGTTTTTCTTAAGCCGTTCAGAGATGGACTTGCTGGTGTCTTTTGGATCATTGTCCTGCTGCAGATCCCAAGTGCGCTTCAGCTTGAGGTCATGAACAGATTGCCGGACATTCCCCTTCAGGATGTTTTGGTAGACAGCAGGATTCATGGTTCCATTTACCACAGCAAGTCTTCCAGGTCCTGAAGCAGCAAAACAGCCCCAGACCATCACACTACCACCACCATATTTTACTGTTGGTATGATGTTCCTTTTCTGAAATGCTGTGTTACCTTTACGCCAGATGTAATGGGACACAGACCTTCCAAAAAGTTCATCTTTTGTCTTGTCGGTCCATATTTTATAGTATTCATAGTATTTTCATAGTATTTTCCCAAAAGTCTTGGGGATCCTCAAGATGTTTTCTTGCAAACTGAGACAAGCCTTTATGTTCTTTTTGCCCAGCAGTGGTTTATGTTTTGGAACTCTGCCATGCAGGCCACTTTTGCTCAGTCTCTTTCTTATGGTGCAGTCATGAACACTGACTTTAACTGAGGCAAGTGAGGTCTGCAGTTCTTTGGATGTTGTTGTGGGGTCTTTTGTGACCTCTTGGATGAGTCGTTGCTGCGCTCTTGGGGTAATTTTGGTCCGCCGGCCACTCCTGGGAAGTTTCACCACTGTTCCATGTTTTCGCCATTTGTGAATAATGGGTCTCAGCAACTCACCCTTGGCGGGCAGATCCTGGGTTTGATCCCAGCCCCCGACCAACAGTGATCTGTGTGGAGTTTGCATGTTCTCCCCGTGTCTGCGTGGGTTTACTCCTTGATTTCTCCGGTTTCCTCCCACATGCCAAAAACATGCAAGTTAGGTTAATTGGCATCAAACTGGGGATTCTAAATTGTCCTTAGGTGTGACTGTGAGAGTGAATGGTTGTCTGTCTCTCTGTGTTGGCCCTGCGATGGACTGGCGATCTGTCCAGGGTGGACCCTGCCTCTCACCCAAAGATGCTGGGATAGGCTCCAGCCCCCTTGCAACCCGAAAAAGGATTAAGCGGAAGAAGAAGATGGATGGATGGATGGCTCTCACTGTGGTTCGCTGGAGTCCCAAAGCTTTAGAAATGGCTAGAGAATTTAACTCCGCTTTCCAAAGATGTGATAAACCACAGTTAATTTATGTGTTAACTTTTTTTTTTTTCTTTACTTATTTTGTACCCGTAGGTAGATTTGTTTTGCAGTCTGGTGACAAGCCACCAGCTGCCGGTCGCTGCGTGCGCAAGTGCCCCTTAACTCCCTAACCTGCATGTTTTTGACATGTGGGAGGAAACCAGAGAAATCCCGGCGTAAACCCATGCAGACACGGGGAGAACATGCAAACTCCACACAGATCACTGTTGGCCGGAGGCAGGGATCGAACCCACGATCTCACGGTCCCCGCGATCCCCTGGCCGAGGGTAAACTGTGCTGCCACAGTGCTAACCACTGCGCCACCGTGCAGCCCGTGTTAAGGGGGGGGGGGGCGCAATCACTTTTTCACACAGGGCCATGTAGGTTTGAATTTTTTTTACCCTTAATAATAAACACCTTCAATTAAAAACTGCATTTTGTGTTTACTTGTGTTATCTTTGTCTAATATTTACATTTGTTTGATGATCTGATACATTTACATGTGACAAATGTACAAAAAAATTAGAAATCATAAGGCGCAAACACTTTTTCACACCACTGTATATCATGACCTAATTTTTAAAACTGTCTCCATCAAAATAATGACTAAAGAGAAATTCCAGACGATAATTAACAAAAATGCCAAGGAGAAAAGGAAATATGACGAGGCTTAGTGTGGTGGTCTGGGCAGGTCCACACTTTGTGTTTCAGTTGTGACCCATTTATCATGTTTGGTGTGTATCCCCTCTGTGTTTGTACAGACTCGCCCGTCCTGTACCGCCTGATGTCCTTGATGGTGCTCACCTGTTCTGTTTCGTCCTGATTGTTCCGCTCTCTAATTACGTGCATTTTCAGTCTGTGTTTTTATGTTGTCCTTACGTTATCCTCACCTTCATTATCACCATGCTGTTTGGAATTATTATTGTTTGTTCACTCCATGCTGTCTGGCTCATTTATTGCATTTTATTTCTGCCCTCATGCGGCGTTTATTTTGTGTTGCAACAAATCATGGTTTACCAGATTTGCCTGGCGGTTGGGTTCTCCTCTCCTTCTTTGCCCTGGAGCAGGGGTGTCAAACTCATTCCATGGAGGGCCAAGACCCAGCAGGTTTTACTTCCACCCAGTTTCTTCAGCAGGTGTTTTCACTGATCAGCAACCAGTAGGAAGAAATTCAGAGAAATCACCTGTTGAAGACACTGGGTGGAGGTAAAACCTGCAGGGTCTTGGCCCTCCATGGAATGAGTTTGACACCTGTGCCCTGGAGGGACAAGTGCTTCTCTGACGCTTAGCTTGCTCTTGGATTCATTGTGGGTGTGGAGGGGCAGAGAAATGGCTTTGTGTAGGTGGGCTTGTTAATAGTCTGGCTCCCCAAAATGGGGAATAAAAAAAATCATTTTAAGAGCCATTGGTATAAAAAAAAAAAAAAAAATCAGCAGATTACAACGATGAGTCTCTGAACTTTTACTGCTGACATAGGATTGAAACTGCCAGTGCTTCAGTTGTGCTGTTTAGACAGAAACCTCAAAGATTTGGATCTTTTTCTGCACAATAAGAAGAAAAGCCTCCGATCTTCATAAGGTTTCACCTGCTAAACAAGAATAAATGCTACAGCTCCTCAGTAGTATTTATTCTTGTTTAAAAGCAGCCTACTTTGTACATTTACTGCAATTTACAGCCTATTTTTTTAATTCAGCTTTATTTATAATGCGCCACATCACAACAAAAGCCGTCTCGTGGCGCCACAGTATTTGCAGCGCGTCGTGCGCACTGCTGAGAAGGTGATCGGCTGCAAGCTCCCATCTCTCCAGGATCTGTACATCTCCAGGACCCGGAGGCGTGCAGGCCGGATCCTGGCCGATCCCTCACACCCTGGTCACGTACTGTTTGCCACCCTCCCCTCAGGTAGAAGACTTCGGTCCATTCAGACTAAAACCTCCCATCACATGAACAGCTTTTTCCCCTCTGCCATCAGACTGCTGAACACTAAGTGACTTATTGACTCTCGTGCACTATGTACAGCAGCTCAACCAGACTCATGTCATTCACCACTGATTTTCTGTTGCATTATCGACTGCACATCATCTGCTACTTGCTAATTTATTTAAAACTGCTGTGACTAGTATTACTCATTATTATTATTATTATTATTATTATTATTATTATTATTATTCTACACTTATTGCATGGTTTTAGTCTTTAATTTTTTTTTTTAGTTTATCTCTTTATCTTATCATGTTTTAATGTTGCAGCATTGCACCGAGACAAATTCCTAGTTTGTGTACTACATGAACAATGGCAATAAATCTGATTCTGATTCTAATTCTGATTCTGATTCTGTGCGGTCTAAGAAGGCAACATACCCTCTTCCAGTGCACTGTCCCCTCTGTGTGGCTGGCTCCCTCACTCTTGCTCTCTTGCTTGACCACTTGCACAGCAGCACATAAGATTGAATTAGAGGTCCCTCTGCTTGTGAACTCTATAATTGTATTTAAGAAAGCGAGATATAAATAAATAATTGATTTTTGGAAATGGACTGGTGGGCCGCAGTGGATGGGGGGGGGGGCAGTTGCCCATGCCTGGTGTAGATCATGCACCGGAAATTAAAAAGAATAGTTGGTGTGATCTGTGGTACAGACACAAGAGAACCAGGTACGTTTTGTCTGAATGTCTCAGGTCTGACGTTTATGTGTCACATATGTCAACAGATGCAAGGCTGCATGAAATAAAATAATAAATAGAAATAGTAACCGTTTGCTAAGGCTAGCGAGTTAAGAAAGATATCAAATATTTTTTTGCATCCATTGCACTGCATTGGAACAATATGGACTTGATATTAACAGCTTTAGCATGCATTAATTTTTAAATGATCACAATATGTAGATCAACAAAATTTTGAACATTGTCAAAAAAAGGTCTGTACATGTTGTTAAATAACAAGCGTTCATGGCATGGCAGCAGCATGGAAGTATGGCGTTATGTTCACAAACCTGGCAGAGAAGATGGGCAAGGATGTTGTGTTGGAACTGGAACTTTATGACATGATTGGTTGACAGTGCAGTACACACACTAGCATTCAGCTCTCTACAATGTCACAATGCCGAGCCACCAGAGCGAGAGAGCCTGGAATGGCCGACTCTCCCATATGTATGCCGGTGTGATGATGTCACCAGCTGGCTGTGTCATCACGCCGCACATTGTAATGAATTCCATCATCACACACGGTGTTGTGGTTCTTTGTTGCTCTGACTAAATTCTACGTCTGCTCAATGGTAAATTTGATCATGTCCAACAGCTTTTAACAAAATGCAACCGACTTTATTGTGGTGGGGACATTGATATATCTCAGAGCTTTTATTTGTTTACAGCGTTAGCATCTTAGCAGGAGAGCTAACTAATGGAGCTACTACTGGCTACCAGGGCACTTTTTTTTCTTCCCCTTGTCCTGTCAGGCAGCTAGGTAAGCAGAACAGAGATCTATTACCCTTATTGTGCCAAAACAGATTTACTTTGCCAAAAGGAGCTTAATACAGTACCTAACAGTGTATTGTACATTGTTGTAAACTCCCCCTGTAATAACTTTTAATACTTTATTTTAATTATTTTACCCATGGAGGACCTGACAGGATGGGGAATAGGAAAAGGAAGTGTGTGGAGGGGGAAAGAAAAGGGAGGGGACCAGACAAAAAGAAAACCAACCAACAACTAAAACAAACAGAAGACAAACTGCTTCTTCCACCGAAGATGCCTCAACACGAGTCTGGTTTCCACACCTGTTAAAGGAGAGACACTTGTGCGTGTGCGTCTGTGTGCGTATATATGAGAGTGTGTGCAGTGTGTGCATGTGAGTGGTTTGTCAGGAAACATATGAAGAGGGGGGCCGGTCGCAGCAGCCCTCCCCGCTGGAACCCTAAGCAGGCAAGGCAACGCCGCCAACCCCCACAAGGCACAAATGCCTGAGGTCAGCAAACCCCAGGAAGACCAGGCATCCACCCCCGGAGGGACGATTGAGGGAGGCCAGGCTGCCAGGCACCCCCCTCCCCCCAGTGGGGCCAATGCCAGTCCCTGGGCACCAGGTACCAGGAGACCAGCGCCCCCACCCCCCCCGGGCCAAAGACTGGCCCGCGTCCCACAGCTCGAGCCCCCCAGGCACCCCCACAGCGTCCGCCCCTTCCCCCAGCGACACCGCTGCACACCCTGGGGAACCCATGCCCAAAGAAGTCCCCCCTGCCCAGGGGGGCCCACATAGCTGAGAGGCACTACCTCCCTCAATCCAGCATCTCCCGACTCACAGACACACCCATCCCCACAACTTCACACCCTCATGTTCTCATATGCACCCACATGCACCCCCTCACTCTCACTCACCCACTCTCACACTCCCGGACCCACCCTTTCTTTCTCACTCCTGTACCCATTTAATGTCACTCCCACTCACCCTCTCACACCCACGTGCACACTCTCACTCATACTCCGACCTGCTTACATCCATTCATGTTCTCCCCCTCACACTCACCCACCCTCATTCTAAGTCAAAGTGCCTTTATTGTCAGTCCATTGCTAAAAAAACCAGTGCAACGAAACTGAGATGCTGCTCCCTAAAACAAACTATCACACTCACAGTTCACTCGTGCATTTAACATTCTCATAATTACAACAATAAATAACGCTTAAAACAACTAGAAAAGCACTCATAGAATGCATACCTCCGCCAAGGCTCCTTCCATTTCTCATGGATCACCTCCAAAATGTAATGGGTTCCTCTCTAGGCCAAGAACCACCTCTGGTGAAAATCTCATCCAAATCCATCCAGTAGTTTTTGTGTAATCCTGCTACACAAATACAAACAAAGCCCTTGGTGGAGGTATGCACTCTCAGATCATCACCAAAATCTAATCATTTGTTCCCCGTTCCATTACACACCTTTCCTGAAAATTTCATCAAAATCCATTCATAACTTTTTGAGTTATGTTGGTAACAGACAAACAAACCCCGGTAAAAACATGACCTCCTTGGCGGAGGTAATAATACCTAAAAAGTTGAATACGATATGTACATAGCAATAATAAAAACATACTGAGCAATGAATAAATAAGACCAGCTTATACACACAGGGTTATTGCCACAAAATAACCTAAAATAACATCAGCAGTCTGTACGTGTTACATAAATCCGTTCAAAATACGTACTGCTGCTGGGAAAAAAACTATGATTAAAGCTGGTAGTCCGGGTTTTATGGGATCTGTACCGCTTTCCTGAGGGGAGCAAGTGAAAGAAGTCATGGCCTGGGTGAGTGCAGTCTTTAATGATGGCAGTAGCTCTGTTGAGGTACCGAGACCTGGAAATCTCTTCCAGAGAAGGGAGAGAGCAGCCAGTGATTTTTTGCGCAGTCTCCATCACTCTCTGGAAGGCTTTGCGGTCTGCGGCTGAACAGCCCTCATACCAAACCGTGATGCCATATGACAGAATGCTGTCAATAGCAGAGTAATAAAATTCACCCTTATTTCTTAGGGTGACTGCGATGCAGATGCAGTGAGCCTGAACACACACCAGCGCCCGGCAGCGACCAGGGATACCGCTGGGGCAGGCCAGCGGCCGCCACCCCACCAACTCACACAAGGGTGGCCGCGGCCACCGAAGCAGACCCCCATCCTCAGCGTCCACCCGAGCGACTGATCAGCAGATCACCGCAGGCGTCCCGAGATGCCACCCAACATGCAAAGTGCCACATAAAACCGTCCCACCATCACCACAGCCATTCATCACTCCCTCTCTCTTGTATCTATACATTCAGCAGCACCCAGGGATTTTGACAACATAATGGGCCCCAGGCTCCCCACCGGGGCCCCAGGCCCCCAGCAGGAGGATGGCAACAGGGGTGGGGGAAGACACCCACCCCCCCACCCCCTTGCACAAAACATGGTAGGTGTATGTCAGTTGTATGATGTGATTGTGTGTAAATGTGTGAACTACCATAGTGCAGTTAAAATTGGGGGGATGGGGGTTGGAGCACCACCAGCCACTGCGATAGGCAGTGGGGCCCCCATCCTCCCAAGCCCTGAGTGTCTAAAATGCAATTAAAATTGAGGTGAGGGCAGCCCCACCTTGCAGCAGAGGTATCCCCTTCACCGACACAGTGCGGCACCCCCCCCCCCCCACCCCAAAGCCCTAAATGTATCCAAGAAGATGTATATTTCACCAAGAATTGGGGGGGGGGGATAAGACTGGGACGGAGGCAGTCCAAAAGCGAGCCCCCACCCCCCCCAGAAGCCAGCTAACAAACTGGTTCATGAGGACACCCACTGCCTCCAAATCCAAACCTAGGGCGAGGGCTGCCAGGTCGAGCAGCCCAGGACCCCCCAGCATTGTGCCCTGGTGCTCCCAGCACCACAAATATGATGGAGCAGCCACACCCATTCCCACTCATCTTGCACACACAAACATGCACAACAACAATAGTCACAATTGTGAACAATGGGCCGCATCCACACCGCGCCCCACACAGCAAGTGACACCCCCGAGCACCCACCAGAAGCCTACTGACCACCCACCCCAGATACACACCGACAGCAGCAGGCCGCCCCGCAGCCACAGCCACCCGGAGCAGCCCGACGGCCACCAACCCGTGCCAACGGCCCCCCCAACCACCCCCGAGCACCCACACACACCCACCACTAATGACACCAGGGGCAATGCGACAAAGCACCCCGCCCCACGACACAACAGCAGGACGGCTGAGACAAGCAGGCCCCGAATTGCCAACCCCCATGCCACTAGATGGACCGCCAGTGCCAGGCCACTTTTTAAGGTCATCCTCCCATCCCGCCATCGTCGTGGGAATGATCACATCACTCTTTTTGAGGTGCCGTGTTCCTGCATTTTTCCCGCATAGTGTAATCTATTAATGAAATTATCTTTCTATGGGTGCAAGATGATTTAAGTGTGCATTTAAGAGTAACGTGAAAGTTACTTTTCCAATTAACTGGTCACACCGCACTTCATAATAAAACCCCACACAACATCCTCCTCCCCCTTTACAAAATAGAAAAACATGCCTAATTAAAACCCACATGAATTTAGAAAGATAAACCCACAAAAACACACTAAAACAGTAAACATTAAATCATAATGAACCTTAAAAACAGCATAAAGTAAACCTAGGGCCTGGGGGTAGACTGCCACACAAGCCTGCATGGCAAAGTGGGTTATTCTGCTACCTTTTTTTTAAATAGTCCCGCCATGCTCCTACCTAAAAAGTCCCCTGTCACTCCTTTACCATCTCCCATGGAAAGGGTGGGTAGGGCGGGGAAAACAGTTCAGTCTGAGGGGTTTGAGGCTGCTCCATGGTGACCTCTTCCCTGGAGCTGTTGGACCCCCGGGGTCAGTCTTCATGACGCTGGGGCCTGGGTCCCATACTGCAGTAGCTGACTTCCGCGGAGCCTCGCCGTCTGGAGCTGCCACCCGGTCATGTCATAGTCTGTAAGCGTACTGAACCGAATTGTCCGTCAGCCGAAAGCATGTTGTTGTCAGCCACACCACGATCCTCAGCAGCGCCAATTGCTTTGCTGGCTGCGGCTCGGTCAGTCACCGTCCTGGTCTCTCACCATCCTGGTCTCTCACCGGTGTAAACCCAAACCCAGTCCATGACGTGGAGCGGTGCCTTACTTGTTTTCATGTGCTGTTGTTGCACTCCCGGTGGCTCTGCACACTTGTTTGGCTCGGGACCTCCGCCGTCCTGCGGCAGTTCCGTTGTCACCATGTTCGCTGCAGACCCTCCACCCCTCGTCTCCGTCTTCTGCCAAAACTCAGCATGAGCACTGAAGGTGTCCGGTGCCTCCCTGGCATCACTCGCTAAAACAGACCATCCACCCACCAAATCGGTCGCTCCTACTACAGCCGGCTGAGCACGGGCACCAAAGCCATCTGCTTCCTCCCCTGAGCTGGTCTCCTCCCGAGAGGATGAAGTGTGCGCTTTGGTGTTGGTCGTTAAAATGGACGCTTCATCCTTCTGCAACCTCCAAAACTTGCTGAGCAAGGATACAGAAGCAGTCCGGCTCTTCCCCTCCGCCGTCTGAAGTGTTCTGCTGTGCTGTGTCATGCGTTGTCTCTGCACCCTGCTGCTGCTGCTATGCTGCGGGGCTCTCAACACACCCTCCCATGGCTCCTTCTCTTACTCCGGGGAAAACGGGGCAGAGTCTGATCACTGGTCTCCCTCCGTTCCATCTTTAATCTCCTCACCGTGCTCACCCACAGTGCTGCAGTCACTCTCTGTGCTCTCCATGCCAGCTAGTGTGTAGCTTGTAGCATGTAGCTTCTGTGTTTGATGCCAATTTAGCCCTGTGGCTAATTTCTCCTTTGCTACTAGCTGGGACATTAGCTTGCCCGAGCTAGCTAGCATCATGCCTTTTGGGGCCATTAGCATCTCAACCCACAGCTGCGTGATATGTGTGTGTTCGGCAAAATAGCTAACAAGAAGCTCGACAGCATCTGTGTATGAGTCTGTCTCCCCTAACATGTGGAAAATTCTCTGACCTTCTATGCTGAGTTTGCAAACCAGAAGTGCTCGTTTTCTTATGCCATCGAGTTGACCCTGGCCCAACGCTGCAATGTACGTCTTGAACACGACCATCCAACGAGGCCACATGACTACTGGCTCCCCTGGGTACTCAAGAAATGGCTGTAGTGGCGTCCTGCATGCCTCCATGAGTTAATCCTCAGTTGCCAAATGTT
The DNA here is from genome assembly GCA_020510985.1 of Pholidichthys leucotaenia. Classification (NCBI taxonomy): domain Eukaryota; kingdom Metazoa; phylum Chordata; class Actinopteri; order Cichliformes; family Pholidichthyidae; genus Pholidichthys; species Pholidichthys leucotaenia. The sequence goes on from CM035850.1 coordinate 1,035,167, forward strand.
ATGTCCACAAAACCTGGTATTGAGGAGATGGACGAGGAGGTTGCACTTGAACTCAGCTTTATTAATAACTATGTACAATAAGCCTTATGCGGTACATGGTGGAGCCGTCCAGGCAAGAGGAAGCCCTTATGGCTGATGCCCTGTAATATAGGACGGTGTGGTAGTGCAATCAGAAGGTGGCGTCATCACACCGCACTTCATAATAAAATAGCACACAACAGTAGTTTCTCCAGTGAGTCCTGGGTCTGCCCTGGGGTCTCCTCCCAGTGGGACGTACCCGAAATGCCTCAAGTGGGAGGCATCCAGGAGGCAATGTCATCAGATGCCCAAACCACCTCAACTGGCTCCTTTCATTGTTGAGGAGCAGTGGTTCTACTCTGAGCCTCTCCTGGATGACTGAGCTCCTCACTCTATCTCTAAGGGTGAGTCCAGCAATCCTACAAAGAAAGCTAATTTCAGCCGCTTGTATCAGCGATCTCATTCTTTCAGTCATTAGCCAAAGCTGATCAACGTAGATTGACCGGTAAATTGACAGCTTTGCCTAAGAGCTTAGCTCCCTCTTTACCACAATGGACCGGTACAATGTCCGCATCACTGCAGATGCTGCTCTGATCCATCTGATCCATCTGTCAATCTCTCGCTCCATTCTCCCCTCACTTGTGAATAAGACCCCAAGATACTAAGACTCCTCCACTTGGGACAGGAACTTGTCCCCAAACCGGAGAGGACAATCCACCTTTTTCCAACTGAGGACCATAGACTCGGACTTGGAGCTGCTGATTGTCATCCCAGTCGCTTCACACTCAGCAGCAAACAATCCCAGTAAGACCTTTAGGTCATTGCTGGATGAAGCAAACAGGACAACACCATCTGCAAACAACAGAGAGATCCTGTGGTCATGGAGCATGACACCTTCCGTTCCCTGGCTGTGCCTAGAAATCCTGTCCATAAAAATTATGAACAGGATCCTTGACAAAGGGCAGCCCTGGCGTGGAGTCCAACTCTCACTGGGAATGAGTCCGACCGAGTGTTGGCAATACAAACCAAACTCTCAAAATGGTCGTATAGAGACTGGATAGCTCATAACAATAAGCCCGATACCCCATACTCCTGAAGCACTCCCCACAAAAAAACACGAAGGACACGGTTGAATACCTTCTCCAAGTCCACAAAACACATGTAAACTGGTTGGGCAAACTCCCATGAACCCTCAAGGATTCTCAAGAAGGTAGAGTTGGTTTGATGTGCCACGGCCAGGACGAAAACCACATTGTTTCTCCTGAATCCAAGGTTTTACCAACAGCCAGACTCTCCTCTCCAGTACCTTGGTATAGACCTTCCCAGTCTGTTCGGTGGCTCAGGAGGGGGAAGCAGCTCCCATTCCACACTGTGTATGGTGTGGATGGGGCACTGCTGACTTCGACTGGGGATATCGTCGGGTGGTGGAAGAAATACTTCGAGGATCTCCTCAATCCCACTGACATGCCATCCACAGAGGAAGCAGTGCTTGTGGACAAGAGGGATGGCTCACCCATCACAGGGGCTGAGGTTGCCAAGGTGGTTAAAAAGCTCCTTGGTGGCCGGGCCCTGGGGGTGCAAGAGATTCACCTTGAGTACCTCAAGGCCCTGAATGTTGTAGGGCTGTCATGGTTGACACGTCTACATGACATTGCGTGGAGGATGGGGACAGTGCCTTTGTCATAGCAAACCAGGGTGGTGGTTCCTCTTTTCAAGAAAGGGGACTGGAGGGTGTGCTCCAACTTTAGAGGGATTACACTCCTCAGCCACCCTGGGAAGGTCTAAACTAATCAGCTAATCCTAAAGAATTAAAAAAAATCTTATTTTAAAAATAAACCGTTGGTCAAACCTCAGATTCAGGATGAACAATGGGGTTTCCATCCTGGCAGTGGCACACTGGAACGAGCTCTTTACCCTCTCAAGAATCCAGTCAAACACCCAGTCAAACTTGTTTCCAGTGAGAGTTGGACTCCGCCAGGGCTGCCCTTTGTCACCGATCATTTTTATAATTTTTATGGACAGTCAAGGAATGGAGGGTGTCCTGTTTGGTGACCACAGGATTTCATCTCTGCTGTTTACTGATGATGTTGGCTTCATCGAGCAATGACCTACAGGTCTTGCCCTTGACGGTTTGCTATTGAGTGTGAATCAGCTGGGATGAGAATCAACAGCTCCAAGTCTGAGTCCATTGTCCTCAGCCAGACAAAGGTAGATTGTCCTCTCCGGGTTGGGGACAAACTCCTGCCCCAAGTGGAGGAGTTCAAGTATCTTGGGGTTTTATTCACGAGTGAGGGGTGAATGGAGCGAGAGATTAATAGACGGATCGGTGCAACCTCTGCAGTGATGCAGACTTTGTACCCATGTGTTGTGGTGAAGAGAGAGCTGAGCTCAAAGGCAAAGCTGTTGATTTACCGGTCAATCTAAGTTCCTGCCCTCACCTATGGTCACGAGCTTTGGGTAATGACCGAAAGAATGAGATCGTGGATACAGGTGGTTGAAATGAGCTTTCTTTGTTGGATTGCTGGACTCACCCTTAGAGATAGGGTGAGGAGCTCAGTCATCCAGGACAGGCTCAGAGTAGAACCGCTGCTCCTCCACAATGAAAGGAGCCAGTTGAGGTGGTTTGGCATCTGATGACATTGCCTCCTGGATGCCTCCCACTTGAGGTGTTTCGGGAATGTCCCACTGGGAGGAGACCCCAAGGCAGACCCAGGACTTGCTGGAGAGACTGTGTCTCCCAGCTGGTCTGGGAATGCCTTGGTATCCTCTCTGAAGAGCTGGAGCTGGTGGCCGGGGAGAGGGAAGTCTTGGCTTCCCTGCTTGAGCTGCTGCCTCTGTGACCCGGACCTCCAGAAAAGTGGTAGAAAATGGATGGATGGATGGATGGATGGACATTTTAAAAATCATTCACATCATTCAAGACATTGTGTCAGTGAAAGTCTGATAGTGTTTGGGTTCAGGTTTTAGCTCTAAATATATGATTGTTTTTAATTACTGAGATGATTCAGAGAAAACACAGAAGTGGAAAATTTAATGGTCTGTTATTAAAGTCTTTATGCATACCACAGAAAACATGAAAACATTAAGCTCATGAGGATAAATATTATTTTTTAATATTAACAATTTATTTTTGGTTCCATGATCTTCTTGTCAGGGTGTTGTAGGAGCAGGACCCACTCGCAGGACTCAAGTTTAACAGTTTTATTTTAAGCAGGCTACCAAAACGCAGCTCGAGAGTCACAACAAAAGATAACTAAGGTGGCAGGCAGGCAAAACTGAACATGAAATAATAATCCAGCAGGTGCAAAAAGAAGCAGGCAGAAGCGTGTGTTAGACACCAAATGGCAACTAAGGAAACCAGAAAGAACACAGCCAGTGATGCACATAAATAAATGGGGAAAGTAATCAAGACAATACGGCACAGGTGGGGAGAGCAATCACGAGAAACGGCTGACACATGAGGAAACGGAGATGAGAGGATGGACGGGGCTACACACACAATCACAGAGGATACACAGAACATGAAGAGAGGATCAGAGGGAGACATAACTCAGGCAGAGCTGATGACAGAGACCCGGGCAACCATGACAATGAACATACAGAGCACGAGACAAGACAGGGACATTTCCCAGATATAAATAAGGAATTCAATGACCATATAAATGAGAGTAAGATAATACTAATAACACTAATAATAATAACAATAATAACAAGAAGGACCTAAACACAGAAAATACAGAAATTAACTCAAGGTGAGGACGTGGGGCCAACCATCTTCTGACACTTCTGGTGTGGGACGACTAAACATGCGAAAATTTGTCAGAAGTGTCGGTGTTTTAGGTGAAATGTTTCAGCTTCCCGACAGAATTTTCTCATTATTAACCATAAAGAGTTTGATCCAAATGACATTCAGTTCTTTTAGTTTTAACTTCAATGGGTCCATTAGTGTCAGTTTAATGATTCAGTGTTTTCAGACTTCTGCTAATGAGCAGCTCAACATGATAGAATAGAAATGTCTTTTTATTGGTTTCAGGAGGGATTAGTTTGTGTTTTCGTGAGATTAAAGTTGGTTTTCTCTACCTGAAGGCTTTGACAGCAGAATGTTTTTATCTACAAATTAACAGTTTGACATCGATTCAGTGTGCTCTTTAATGCAACCCTTATATTTCAGTTAACAGTCGAGGAACACGGAGAAGTAAATGAGTCTATAACGTATTTAAAGACACTGGCATCTTCTTCAGAGTGACATCAGTGGGTCAGACCCTCAAACAAAGAGGAGCCGTGAAGGTTTGAGGTCAGAAATGGAGTTCAGGCTGGGAAACAAAAATCCTCTCCTCAGGTTTTGGGTTTAGACTCTGTATCGACGTGCTTGCTCATGGGCACGCCCACCACAGATTGATTTCTAACTCCGCTGCGTTTCTCCTCGTTATATTTCAATCATGCAAATGAGCATGTTTGGGTAGTTAGAGGCCTGCTGGAGTGTGTAATTGAAAATGCAAAAGATTGTTTGGCATCAAAATGTGGAAGAACGTGCCGGCTGGCTACTAATCAGAGGAAAACATGGAAGCTGCCTCATGCTCCACAGCTGAGGTGGTTTGTCTTAATTAACAGAATCTCTTCATTTCTATCACTGATCTTCATCATGGCTGTTAATGACATCAGCCTGCTGTTCTCAAGTATCGACCGCTGTGATTGGACAATGTCACTGCTGTCAGACAGGGCTAGTCTTCCTCTGATCTTCTTCATGCTGTTTTCACCATCGTCTTCATCACTCTCACTACTGTGGAGTCACAGTCAACCTGATGGTGATGATGATGATGAAGGTGGTTCCTTTTCCTCAGCTGCTGTGTCCTGATTGGTTGGGAGCATATTAAGTGGTTTATTAATGAGCTTTAATAAAGTCATGTTCCGTCTGGTTGTCTTCAGCTTAAAGCACTCGCAGCAATTAAGAATCTGCCACTAATTAGTCCATTACAGAGGCACTGAAGATGAATAATGGGGAATTTAATTTAAATTCAGTTTTAGCCTCGTCCATTAGTTAAATTCACTCAAGTCGTTCTGCTAAAACAAAGTGGTCCCAGAGGCCGATTTGTTGTCCCAGAGCGTCGATACAGAACTGAACTGTAGCAGGGACTGTACGTCCGAGATGACTGCGGGAGCCTGGGACAGCTACGGTTACAACTAAATACTGTATTACTATAGCAATGTTAGAGTACTACAGTAACAGTAATGTTAGATTAGTGCAGTAACAGTAGTAATAGGTTACTACAGTAACAGTAATATTAGATTACTACAGTGACAGTAGAAATAGAGGGGATACATTGGAACAGAATTCTTTGCAGTTATAGGACAGTTACCATAGCAACTGTGGTGATCCGAGGGCGGAGCAGATCTGCGCTCGAGTCACTCTGTATTTTCCCTTTTCTTTGTATTTCTAGTCCTGGTTAGTATTATTTGTAATATTATTTCCTGGTGCTTTTACTGTGACAGCTCTGCGGCCAGACTTCCGGCTGTCAAACCAGCTTGCGGGCTGCCACAGCTGATTGCAATTCTGTGATTACGTTTCTCTCCTCACCTGGGGGTCATTAGCCAGTTTTAGTATTTAAGGTCACGGCTGAGACTGACTCCCCTCTGCGACCTCGCCTTATGCAGACTGGAGTATCCACACCCGGCTCCAGTTCTTGATGTACAGTGGAAGGTTTTGCCCTGGCTGTGTTATATGTACGTGACTCTTTAATCCTTTACGTGCTTAGTTATTTTACCCTCCGGCATTGCCTTTGTTTATAGTGGTTTACATTTTGCCCCTCATGGCTTGTTCTTTTGTCATCTTTTGCTAATAAATCAACAAACTCACTGCTGGCATTTGGTGCATCATTCCTGCCCTGCAAAGGGCATTTATGACAGTAGGTTGCAGCCAGCGAGGTGCCAGCCTCAGTGAGCTTGGTTTTTTTGGGGCTTAGTTTTTCCTTTTTGTGGGTGCCAGCTTTGTTTGGGAGTTATGGCATCTCATACCAGGTGGAATCCCATGAGCCTGGGATTGGAGCTCTGCCAGGCTCTAATGGAAATAGATGACCTCCTGGCAAATGCTTGTCTGTACGCCACTCCCAGAAATGCACGTTGGTACCTGGACCTCGCAGAGGCGGCTGTGAAGCGCCAACCTCACCTTGCTGAGCATGCTGGGGGCAGGGAGAGAATATCGGCGTTATCGGTGTTGCAGCAGAAGAGCTGGGAGCTGGCGAAGAAGCCTGCCAGGAGACCTAAATTGAAGCTGACGGCGAAGAATCCCCATTCCTCGGCAAATCATCAAGCTCCTGTTAAGGCTCCAGCTCTGGTGTCGCCGTCACCAGAATACCATCTCCCTGAGCGCCGTAGGAGGAGGGCAGCCAGGTCTCCCAGTATCAAGGAACAGCAGGCCGCTGAACTCATTTGGGTCATCTGGCTGAAGTGCGTTCCTCCTACTACCCGGGCCAGGTTCTTAAGAGTGTGGTGGCAGCAGTGAGGATTGTGGAGGCACATCCCAATTTGAGCAACTTCCCCAATTTCGCCAAGATGCTGTCCGCCGTCTCCGCCCAGCAGCGACGCTTTCCCCAATTGGACGTAACTTCCTCCGCAGCTCAAAGACGCCGCTACCCGGCACCGAATCTTTCTCCTCCCAGTGACTTGTCTGCTCCTAAGCTGAAGGAGGAGAATTACCAGGTCAACATGCCACGAGGCTCCTGTCCAGATCCAGCTACGAGCCCTCAGAGAAAATCTTCTGCCTCCCAGCCAGCTGTTCTTTTGCTGCATGATCGAAGAGGTTTGCCAGCAGCTCCAGCCTCCGGGTCCTCGTCTTCAGCTTTTTTGCCAGCTCCCCTACCCCAGACTGCCTCAGCTGTTCCTCCCTCCTCTGCATTGCTGCCTCCAGCTGCTGCAAGCTTTGCGATTCCTTCTCCGGCCCCACCCGTCACAGATCCTGAAGGAGCGGCTCGTCCTTGTCTCCTTGAGGGGTCCGCCATCAACACTTCCACGGGAGAGGGTAGAATTGAGCCTGCTGCAGCAGTCACCTCATGGGATCATGTGTTTCTGAACCCTCCCTTAGTTATGCTGCTAATAGGTTTAGTCAGCCGGGGGACCTCCAGTAATGCATTGGGCCTCACTCCTTTCCTCACTCTCTATGAAATATTTTTTTTTTTTGCTGGTCATTAACATTTGTTTGTTCTCTCCCATAGATTGAGTCCCCATCGTGCTGTTTGCTCTCTACATGTCTGTTCTTTTCTTCTTCTCTATCCCCTCACCCCCCAGCCAGTCGCAGCAGATGACTGCCCCTCCCTGAGCCTGGTTCTGCTGGAGGTTTCTTCCTGTTAAAAGGGAGTTTTTCCTCTCCACCGTCGCCAAGTGCTTGCTCACAGGGGATCGCCTGATTGCTGGGGTCTTTCTGCAACTGTGGGGGTCCTCCCTACAGTTGATAGTGCTATGAGATGACTGTTGTTGTGAAATGGCGCTATATAAATAAAGTTGAATTGAATTGAATTGAATTGAATGGCGAGGTGCATAAAAATGTGTGCACAGATCTACAAATGTGTGCACAGACCAACAAATGTGTGCACGGATCTACAAATGTGTGCACTGTTCCACAAATGCCTGCACAGCTCTACAAATGCGTGCTAAGTTCAAAAACTGTGTGCACAGTTCCACAAATGTGTGCACAGATTCACAAATATGTAAAAAGATTGAGAAATGTGTAAAAAGAATTTGTATTTGTGTACTTAGTTAAAAACGGCTTGAAAAGACCACAGCTGTGTCTCAATTGGCTGTCAAAGTACATGTGACTTTTGCAACAGTTCTGGCTTGTGTCTGGATCCACAAATGTGTAGACAGACCTACAAATGCCAGTAAGCTGGGTTTTTGTTACCCTGTGCTCAGGCTGACAGGCTGCCTGGAGGGCTTCGCTCCTTTCTGCCTTAGACTGTGCTCGGGAGCTATTGCTGTGCTTTACCACTAGTCAGCAGTAGCACTCGCCGTCTATAGAGGGGATGCATTGGAACAGAATTCTTGGCAGTTATAGGACAGTTAACTAACTAACTAACTAACCTGCACTTATAAAGCGCTTTTGAAGCGCTTTCAGTTACCATAGCGACACAACACTGAGTGGCAATCGCATGTGACAGCTTTATTTTGTATGCCTAACTAACCTGCACTTATATAGCGCTTTTCTAGTCACAAAGACCACTCAAAGCGCTTTCACTAATACTAACCCTCTATTCTAAGGGCCTATAGGAAACAAATATCTAGGGACAATTTAGAACAGCCAATTAACCTAACATGCATGTCTTTGGATTGTGGGAGGAAACCGGAGCCCCCGGAGTAAACCCCCGCAGCACAGGGAGAACATGCAAACTCCACACAGAAAAGTTTCAACCCCTGCCAACCTGGGGAATTGAACCAGGAACCTTCTAGCTGTAAGGCAACAGTGCTAACCACTGCACCACCGTGCTGCAAAAGATAAAAATCACAAAAATATTTAGTCACAGCTATGCACAGAGTACTTTTTAACTTTATATGTTAAAACCACATCATTCACTTGATTGTAGTTATGTGTGGGTAAAGACCAAGGAGCACATGGTAAGTGAAGAATTGATTCAGAGCCTTTATTTATTTATTTATTTATTTTTGCCAAATAATCAAGATAGAATGATAAGACTAGCTCTCCACAATACAAGCAGGTACTCTGTATACTGCTGACTCTGAATATTGTGTGTATTTTTTGTGTTTTACTGCATACACCCTAATACTGCCACTCATTTTTGCCACTCATGTTTTTTTAACTGACATAAGTTTCGTTCAGTGACATCATATGCATAGCCTTGATAGAGTTATTTTCCCCCTTGTCTTGTCAAGAAGTTAGGTGGATGGAATGGAGACTGTATGGCTCTTAGATCTGTGGGAACCTGGGACAGTCACTACTGAATACTTTATCACGATGAGAACAGTCCAGACTGCAGGATGAAGGATGATGAGAGTGACAAGGGTCAGGTGTGAGAACAGAATCAATATCAGATTATCAGATGGTGATGCAGGAAGAATCTTCTTCATATCTGTAATGATTCACTCTTTTCAAGAGCTAAGCAGGACACCAAACACGCTCTGTGAGTTTGCACATTTATTAAAGTAAAGACGCACACAACACTACAAATAGCACACAAATACAGGTGCTGGAGGAGAGCGGGGCTCAATGTTAGCAGGGTGACGGAAGCATGGGAACGCCAGGCAAAGGGGCAGAACCAGCCGGCACACACCCAGAGAGACGCGGGGCTCACAGCTGGAAATAAATGGGAAAACTAACCTGGACAGGGCACTCCCATTCTCCTCGACAGCAACCAAACTACACTCAGCGTTTGGCAGAAACAACTGAGGGAAACAGCAGTAGGACACGACAATGGGGAAGGGTTGTCGTGTAATAAAATACTGTTCCTTAATAACTGACAGGTGTGGGCACATGAGTGGAAAAAATAACAGATTGAATGACAGCTGTGCAGCTTGTGAACCAATTTGACAGCTGGGAGCTGCACAGCGATTTCAAAATAAAACACGCACCGGAAACCATAATGAAACAACAACAACAACACAACCCCAAAATATAAACATTACTACAAATGCAAAATGACACAATAACTAGATCGGGAAAACAAAGAAGCAAACAGACAGAAAAAGACTGAACTTAACTGAAGACTTAGGATGGCGCCCACCCTTGCCCAGGATCATGACAGTGCCCCCCCCCCCCCAAGGGATGGAGCCCAGACATCCCAGTGCAACATCAAAAAAAAAGACCCCCCCCCCCCCGCAGAGAAGACCCCCCCCCCCCAAAAAAAAACAACCCACCCCGAACAGGAGGAGGAGGAACCCAGGCACGGAGGGACCGAGACAAAACAAAAAACCCAATAAGAAAACACTCATGAACCACAACCATAATTATGGTGACCCAGCCTCGAGGACTCCTGGGAAGAGACTATGACAGTTTGGACAGCCTGCCAGAGTCCCAGGTCCACCAGAGCGTGTGGTAAAACATGCCGGGGGCCGCCCAGAGTTCTTGAGCCACCTGCATGGATGGCATAGCCCATCAGCCTCCCTGAGTACCAGAGCCACCGGATCACTAAGCACAGTGCGCCTCCTCCTGGAGGCGGAAGCTGGAACCCACACCCCCAACGGACTGCAGGATCTCCAGCCTGGAGAAGGTGGAACCAGCGCTGCAAAGGGTTGACCTCCAACAAGGACAGCTGGCCAACGGTAGAGCCTGACGATGATGGCGGTTGACGAGTGAGGTGGCCAGGTGAGGAGAGAGGCTGCTCATCGGGGGCTTCCGGTGAGGACGGGGAGTCCACAGTGACCTGAAACAAAGGCATGGCACCTGTGGAGGCCCCGGACTGGGGCACAGCACCCGCGGAGGCCTGGGACTCAGATAATAGCACCCGTGGTGGCCTCGGGCTGAGGTGCAGCACCCACAGCAAAAAGGCCAACCCGCAAGAGAACCAGACCAAAGAGGGGCTCAACCAGTGGGGCGCCAGACGAGAGCAAGGAAAGAGGGCCCATGGTGGACTCAGACTGAGGCATAGCACTCTCTAAGGGCCCTGACTGGGGTGACGCACCCATGGAGGCCCTGGGCTGTGGCAAAGCACCCACAGAGTTCCCGGGTTGGGGCAAAGCACCCGGGGAGGCCCCGGGCTGGGGCGTAGCACCCACGGAGGCCCCAGGCAGAGGCGTTGCACCCACTGAGGCCCTGGGCTGGGGCGTAGCACCTGCGGAGGTCCTGGACTGGGGCATCGCGCCCGTGGAGACCCTGGGCTTGGGCCTCACACATGTGGTGGCCTTAGATGGAGGGGAAGCATCCATGGAGACCTCAGACGGAGGGAGAGCACCCATGGAGACCTCGGACGGAGGGGGAGCACCCACGGCAACCTTGGGAGAAGGCTCAAACACATGGGAAACAGGCACTGGGTCAGAGTCACCAGCAGCAGTGGAGCCCGGTGAGGGGAGCCCAGGTGCAGCTGATGGCTGCACTTGGCCTTCCCCACCAAGAGCCAGGCAAGACCTCTCTAAGACAGAGTGAAAACATAAAAAGAACTTGCCTGAGCTTGAGCTCCACCGCAGTCCAGGACTCCAGTGATCCAGGCTGGGGCGTCTTGGCTCTCTCCGTCTGGACATTCACACCCGACACAACTACCTCAGACAGGGAGGAAGGGAAAAACACCAGAACAAAGTTACCGGCAGTGGTGGAGCTTGGCGAGGAGAATTCAGGAGCAGAGGACATCTGCAGCCAGGTCTCCTCACCATGAGCCAGATAAGAATTCTTTTGATCCTGCAGGTGTTAGAACAGAACAGAGTACTTGCCTGGACTTGAGCTTCACTACTGCCCAGGACTCTGGCGACTCTACTGCGACAACCCCAGCATCAGGCGTGATGGTGGATGCAGCAAATAGGCCTCCAGGCACGGCGACCCGTGCTGGTGGATCCCGCAGCGGGATGGCTGACGCTGGAGGTGGCCTCACTGATGGTGCTGGCTCCTGTGCCACTGAACCCAGGGGACACTCAACTTTTGGCTTACAATCAGAGCATGGGTGGTGCTTTCCTCCTGCCCTGGATGTGGCAACAGGGCTGAAGCAGGAACGCCAAGGACTGCAGGTTCCTCCATTGTCCGGCGGCTCCTTCCCAAGACCAGTGGAAACTCGGAAGCCACAGAGGAATATGTGGGAGAGGGAGTCGAGGGTGAGTCAACAGCAGCAGATGATGAGGCGTCAGCTAAATTTGGCTGCTGTCACTGAGCCTCATCACTGGGAATAAGGCAAGGCATCTCATTATAATGGAACAAGGAATGAAAACCCACTTGCCTTATTTCCCGGGGCATGATGGTTCCTGCTGCTGAAGTGGGACCAGATGACGCTCCTCTGGCAACTACTGAAATTGTCTGGGAAGGAGGCAAGGGCTCGGGCTTCTGGTGAGGGAGGTGGGACACCGGAGCTCGGGGCCACTTCCTTGTAGACCTGGCCCTTGGTGTGGAAGACTGAAAGTCTCCAACCAGGCTGTGAGGGTCCAGCAGGAGGATAGCAATGGTGTAAAACAGGCCTGGGTACCTGATGTAGCTGCCCAACCCCGGATGCACCTCCACAATAGCCACCGTCCCCTCCACGTCCCTGCAAACTTCCATCAGTGAGCAGGAGGCGAGTGCTGCATCGACAAAGTCCTGGGCAAAGTCAGTTGCCCACAGTTCATCTGTAGTGGGGCCACCGGCTACTGATTTGCCTAGGTTAGTGCGGCCCCGACAGGCTGGTGGCATTGGAAGGCGTGCACAAAAACAAAGGAAAACTAATTACAATTCAATTCAATTCAACTTTATTTATATAGCGCCATTTCACAACAACAGTCATCTCATAGCACTATCAACTGTAGGGGGAACCCCCACAGTTGCAGAAAGACCCCAGCAATCAGGCGATCCCCTGTGAGCAAGCACTTGGCGACGGTGGAGAGGAAAAACTCCCTTTTAACAGGAAGAAACCTCCAGCAGAACCAGGCTCAGGGAGGGGCAGTCATCTGCTGCGACTGGCTGGGGGGTGAGGGGATAGAGAAGAAGAAAAGAACAGACATGTAGAGAGCAAACAGCACGATGGGGACTCAATCTATGGGAGAGAGCAAACAAATGTTAATGACCAGCAAAAAAAATATTTCATTGAGAGTGAGAAAAGGAGTGAGGCCCAGTGCATTACTGGAGGTCCCCCGGCTGACTAAACCTATTAGCAGCATAACTAAGGGAGGGTTCAGAAACACATGATCCCTCCCTAATTGTAGGCTATATCAAAAAGGTAGGTTTTAGCCCTATTCTTAAAAACAGAGATCGAGTCTGACTCCCGAATCCAGATTGGCAGCTGATTCCACAGGAGAGGAGCTTGATAACTGAAGGCTCTGCCTCCCATTGTACTTTTGGAGATTCTAGGTATTACAAGTAATCCTGCATTTTGGGAGCGTAGTGCTCTGTTAGGATAATACGGTAGTATCAGATCTTTTAAATAAAAATGAGCCTGATTGTTTAGAGCTTTGTAAGTGAGAAGAAGGATTTTAAACTTAATTCTAAACTCTATGGGAAGCCAATGAAGGGAGGCCAGAACCGGAGAGATATGATCTCTCTTTCTAGTACCTGTTAAAACTCTTGCTGCAGCATTTTGGATCAGCTGAAGACTTTTTAAAGATGTTTTAGGACAGCCTGATAATAAAGAATTACAATAATCTAATCTCGAGCTAACAAAAGCGTGGATCAGTTTCTCAGCATCACTCTGAGACAAGATGCTCCTAATCTTGGCAATATTACGCAAATGATAGAAGGCAGTCTTAGAAACAAATTTAATATGTGAATTGAAGGACAAATCCTGATCAAAAATAACTCCAAGGTTCCTCACAGAGCTATTAAGAGAAAGAGTAACCGCATCCAAACTGAAAGTTTGATTTGGAAAGGAATTTCTAAGGTTTTTTGGACCAACAAGAATGACTTCAGTCTTATCTGAATTTAATAGCAGGAAATTACAAGTCATCCAAGCTTTGATTTCCTTAAGTTGATAGCTGGTGGGAGTGCATAACGCTGTGATCACAGGGCGTTCCGAGACGATGCGCAATAATCTAAAACGGCGACTCGCGTCAACCGAGCTTGAACAAGAATTTTCTACAGGTAGCATTTCTTTTCTTTTGAAATTAATCTGCTAATTGATTATCTGTTCATTTATAGTTCATTTCACCATGTTCTCGACAGAGCTGGCGGAACTTGAGAATTATATAGACGAGTTTTATTATTGCTGGTGTGTCATGGTGGAGAACGTATCTCCTGGTCCTGCTTCCTGTAATTCCGTGTTCAAGCACCCCAGACCAGCGGATTCTCCAAATTTATCATCCGAGAAATCACGGGAGGGCACCGAGGTTAGTTACATCCTTTTCTCTATTGAGAAAACTTACCAGCATGGATGGTAGACTGGCGTTTGTCGAGCTGCTCCATAAAGAATTCTAGAGCGTACGTGAGAGTCTGGAGTACTGTCAGGCACAGCTCGACTCTCTCTTAGAGGAAAATAATAGCTTGAAAAAGTCAGTAAACACACTAACCACGCGGCTTGACGTTGTTGAGAGAGAAAACCAAAAAATGAAGGAAACTTCTTAATTTGCAGTCACACAGCATGAGAGGTAACCTTGTTTTTTCTGTAATCACTGAAAAAATAATGAAAATCCAGAACAGCTGGTCTGTGAATTTATGTTATCAAAAGTGAAACTATCCTTCAAAGTCACAAATTCAATTACCTTCCACCGAGTCCACCGAATTGGGTAAAAAAAATTCCCAGAATAAATGTCCCAGACCTATTGTTGCCAAATTTGAGCATTTCAAGCAAAAAATTTTGGTACAGAGGCAGGGCAGGCAGCTTAAAGCACCCAAGTCCATATACCTCATTTGTTGCAATTGCAAGCAAATGCAATGGAGGAATCATGTGCACACACCCAATCATCCATGCGTAGGTATATATTTTACACACAACATATATATACACATATATGCATACATTATGGACATACAATCACATAGGCACACTTAGTTAGCCTTTAGCACACAGCCAGTTAGTGAAAACATGTCCATATTTAAGTTTGTCACGTGAAACATACGTGGAATTGGTACCACAGAGAAGAGGCTAAAAGTTTTTAATCGACTGAAGGATCTACAGGCAGATTTTGTCTTATTACAGGAAACACATGTTTCTAAGTCGTCTGTAGACAAGCTCACCTACCCGGAATTCCCCCACATGTACTCAGCTGTCTTTAATTCTAAACAAGGGGGGGGGGGGACCAAATTGGTAAACAGGGGAATACACTTTGTTGTGAATAATACAATAGCAGATCTGGAAGGTAGATTTTTAATATTAAAAATCTTAGTTAAAAATTTGGATCCATGTATTGCAAGCGTTTATGGCCCAAATGTTGATGACCCATCCTATTTTCAAACTTTTTTCACTTCTCTTTCTGAGCACTTGGACACTACACTCGTAATAGGAGGAGACTTCAACCTGGTACTAAACCCTGCAATCGACAGGCTCAGTGCATCAGGGAATTATCGAAAATGGCAGGCTATTGACACTCTCAAACTATACATGAATGATTTTGGTCTTTGTGATGGATGGCGTTCTCTACACCCAACCCTTCGGGAATACATCTTTTTTTTCATCAGTTCATAGTTCACATTCACGTCTAGGTTTCTTTTTAGCCAGAAATTCTATTGTGAGGGACATCACAGACACTGAAATATTTTCAAATCAAGCTATTAGCAATCACCATCCAGTATGGCTTACACTAGTAAATAGGAAAGCTACAAGGGAAACTAGGAGCTGGAAATTTAATATATCACTACTAAAAGACAGAGACTTTATTAACTACTTTAACAAAGAGTGAGAATCATATCTGGAATATAATGATGTGCCAGGAATATCCTCGTGTGTTTTTTGGGAAGCAGCAAAAGCGGTCATGCAAGGCAAAATAATCTCTTACTGTTCATTTAAGAATAAAAAAGAAAAAGCACTGGTACTGGAGTTGGAACAGAAAATTAAATCACTGGAGATGACCTGCGCCGTTTCTCCACAGGAACAGACACTTAACAGTCTGAGAAAATTAAAGCTGGAATTAAAAGGAATTGCAAACAAAAGAACACAGTTTTTAATACAAAGACTGCATCTTGAGAAGTTTGAACACAGTAATAAATCGGGGTGATATCTTGTGAACCAGCTTAGATTGAATAAAGAAAAAAACAACTATCCACTCTATTAAGGATATGACTGGAAATATTACCCATGAGACTGAAGAAATAAATAACTCCTTCAGAAAGTTTAATGAAAACCTCTGCTCATTTCAAATTAACCCATCTGACTCAGAGATGAATAAATTTTGGATGATATTAACTTACCACGATTAAATAATGAACAGATTGCAGCTCTGGATGCACCTCTTCTGGTGTCTGAACTCCAGGAGGCACTTAAACACATCCCAAACAACAAAGCTCTGGGACCAGATGGTTTTCCAGTAGAATTTTATAAAGAATTCTGGCCTGTGATGGCACCTACTTTCTTTAAAATGGTGAACCAAATTAAAGATGATAATGTACTGTAATCCCTCCAAATATGAATTTGGCTAGTATTATCCTGCTCCTTAAACCAGGAAAAGAACCGACGCTTCCATCCAGCTACCGTCCCATCTCACTTATGAATGTCCATCTTAAAATAGGGCAGCACGGTGGCAGAGTGGTTAGCACTACGCCAGCACAGCAACTCACCCTTGACTAGGGGATCCTGGGTTTGATCCCAGCCCCCAACCAACAGTGATCTGTGTGGAGTTTGCATGTTCTCCCCGTGTCTGCGTGGGTTTATGCTGGGATTTCTCCGGTTTCCTCCCACATGCCAAAAACATGCAAGTTAGGTTAATTGGCATCAAACTGGGGATTCTAAATTGTCCTTAGGTATGACTGTGAGAGTGAATGGTTGTCTGTCTCTCTGTGCTGGCCCTGCAATGGACTTGTGATCTGTTCAGGGTGTACCCTGCCGCTCGCTCAAAGATGCTGGGATAGGCTCCAGCCCCCCTGCGACCCGAAAAGGATTAAGCAGAAGAAGACGGATGGATGGATGGATCTTAAAATAATTTGCAAACCTCTTGCCAAAAGACTGGAAAGGATAATTCCATTTATTATACACCCAGATCAAACAGGTTTCATCAAGGGTAGGCACTCGGCTAATAATACACGCAGGCTATTTATTTTAATAGACTACTGCAAGATTAATAACATAGAAACTACAATGTTGTCCCTGGATGCAGAGAAAGCTTTTGACCGTGTTAAGTGGAAATTTCTTTTTATAGTGTTAAACAAGTTTGGGTTTGGCTCATCTTTCATAATCTGGATTAAAAAACTATATAGCTGTCCAGCTGCGTCTGTACAAATAAATGGTAAGACTTCCTGAAGCTTTAATCTCCAAAGAGGTACAAGGCAGGGGTGTCCACTCTCTCCCTCACTTTTTACCATCTTTATTGAACTATTAGCAGCAGCCATATGACAAAATGTTGATATCAGAGGTATCCAAACTGGAGAAAAAGAACACAAGATAAGTCTTTATGCTGATGATGCATTGATTCTCCTTGGAAACTCACAAAGATCTCTTCTTCAGACAGTGGCGCTCATTGATAAATTTTCATCATTATCAGAATACCCTATTAACTGGGGTAAATCAACAGTCTTACCTATAAATTGAAATTTCTCAAATACATCTACTATTCCAATACAATCAAGTAATATTAAATATTTAGGAATAGATATTTACCCCAGGCTCTCAGAGTTATTGTGACTAAATCACATTCCCCTTTTAAAAACAATATAAGACAACCTCACGCACTGGAGGACACTACCTATATCATTAATGGGAAGAGTCGCAACCGTTAAAATGATGGTTCTTCCAAAAATCAACTATTTGTTCTCAATGATTCCTACCCAACCATCTATGGCCTGGTTTAAGAGATTGAGATTGAGATTCAACTTTATTGTCATTACACATGTATGAATACAAGGTAACGAAACGTGACTTGGCATTTGGGCACGCTCTGCAGAGCGCATCCAAGGCCGGGGCAGCCGCTAGGCGCCAGTCATAAAGAAGAAAAGAAAAAAAGAAAAGAAATGATATGACACAATAGGAGAGAGAAAAAAACATGTTTTATCAAACTGACACTTAAGTCTTTAGACTCAAGAATAAGTAAATTTTTATGGAAGATAAACCATCATGGATAAGTTTAAAAACTCTTCAAAAAGCAAAAGAGTGCAGAGGCTTAGATCTACCAAATTGTTTTTAATTACTTTTTAGCCAATAGACTGCAGTTTGTTTTTAAATGGACAAAATCAACCCAACTAGGAAACCAATGGTTAGATGCTGAACAGGCTCTCTGTGGGTTGCTAAATATCTCTGACTTACCTTTTATAAGTCCCAGTATTAAACATCATGACTGTTTTAGAAGTATCAATATCAGCTCCTCTCTGACGGCATGGTTGAAATTTTTAAAAATAACAGGGTCTTCACTTGTCCCCTGTAAACTCACTCCCATTTGGAATAATCCTGATATCTTGCAACAAAATAGGACGTTCAACATTCTACAATGGCAAGAGAAGGGAATAAAAAACTTAGAGCATCTTATTCAAGGTGAAAATTTTATCCACTTTCAGGAACAAGTGTCACAGTACGACATCAGTGATAAAAAGTATCTTGAATACCAACGACTTAAATCCATAATAAAAACAAGATTCAATCTTAATCAGACAGATTTAGAGGTACCAGTTAAGGTGGCAGAGTTTCTAAGTCTTTGGTCCCCTAAATTGATATCGAAAATACATGGACTATGATCAAAACTGGATGAGTCAGTATCTCTTCCAATATCAAAATGGGAGACAGACTTATCGATCAATAAGGATGAAAGCTTCTGTACACAAATACATTAAAACACTTTTAAGATGACTAAAAACTCTAACTTACAACCTATACAGTATAAAGTTCTACATAGAATTCATTACACAGGACAAAGGATGTTCAAAATGTGCCTGAGTCACACACATATCTGCTCTTACTGCACCAGCAACGTCCCGGATAGCTATATGCATGATATGTGGTTCTGTGCACTGGTTCAAAAGTTCTGGCGGAAGACATGTGAGCATGGCTTGGGTATAGTGTCCCATCCTCACCCACACTTTGCATATTAGGTGATCTAAGTGAAATAAATATAGACGCAAAGATGTCACATATGGTTCTCACCGCCTTATGCATCGCAAAGAAAACTATCCTCATGAATTGGAAATCAAGAAATAACTTATGTATGACTCATTATAATAACTTACTATTAGATTATATTAATCTGAAGAGAATGTCAGCCTCCTCAAATAATCAACTGGCAGAATTCAACTCTCTCTGGTCCCCGCTTATTAATTCTATATCCTGAGGGGTGGCGGGCGGTGGCTCGCAATCCTTGGCACCTCTGGCGGCTGGCTGTGCTCCGGCCACGGGGGGCGGGTGTCCAGGGGGCCTGTTCCAGGGTGGCCGTGTGTCTGGTCCAGGGGGCTTGGTTGGGCGGGCTGCAGGGTGGACCGGGGGGCGGACCATGGCCCCCGGCGGGCTGGCCTTGCCTCCCGGGGGGGGCTGGGTCTGGTCCTGGGCCCCTGGTGCTGGGGGTGGGCGTTCCTCCACTGAACCGGGGTTGGTTTGCACCGGAGGTGCGGGCTGACCCCAGTGCATTCTTGCGCAGCGGGGTTGTGTCCTCCTTGGGGCCCTGGCGGCGCCCTGGGGCAGGTGCCTGCGTCCTGGGTCACCCTCCTCGTCCACTGGGGCCTGCCGGTGTTGGTGTGCATGTGTGTGTGTGTGTACGTGTGTGAGAGTGGGTGTGAGTGGGGGGTGCGTGTGAGCTGGTGCAGAAGTGGGTGTGTGTGTTGTGTGTGGGCATGTGGGGCTGTGTGTGGGTGTAGGTGGGCATGTATGATGATGAGTGTGTGTGTGTGTATGTGTGCACATGAGGGTGGGCGGGGGTATGTGTGTATGGGTGCGGTTACCTGTGGGTGGATGTCTGGGGTGGAGGATGTGTGTATGGATAGGAGAACTTTGTTGGGTGGTGGGGGTGGGGCAGTCCATCTAGTGGCATGGGGGTTGGCGATTCAGGGCCTGTATGTCCTGGCCACCCTGCTGTTGTGTTGCGGGGTGGGGCGTTTTGTTGCATTGCCCCTTGTGTCATTGGCGACGGGTGTGTGTTGGTGCTTGGGGGTGGTTGGGGGGGCTGTTGGCGCGGGTTGGTGGCCGTGTTTCCGTCAGGCTGCTCCAGGGTGGTTGTGGCTGCGGGGTGGCCTGCCACTGTTGGTGTGCGTCTGGGGTGGGTGGTCGATGGGCTTGCGTGGGTGCTCGGGGGTGATGCTCGGCATGTGGGGCACCGTGTGGGTTGGGCTCATACACTTCCGGGGCCACACGAGTAGGCTGCACTTTTTGCAACAGCGGATCAATTTCTTCCTATTTGTATTTACTATCTGGCTTCTCTTGCTAATCTTTCTGATCCGGCGACACCTTATCCATCGGACGGACACGCGGATCACCCAAATGTCTCCTGAGCCGGCAGACGGAGCCACTGTTTTTAGCAGGATACGTTGCAGCAAAGACCAGCTGTCAGCACTTAACCGGACCGAGATGCTAGTGCAAGACTTCGACATACCGGGTGAAATAAGACAGAAACAACGTGGATGCCGTGCTGGAGGAAGACAGCAGGCGAGAAATATAAGGTACAGACCCATCCTTCCATCCGTTCTTATGGGGATCGCTACTCAATAAGACAGATGAGCTAGCGGCTATGGCTCGCTACCAGAGCGTCTTCAGAGAGATAAGCATGATGTTGTTTACTGAGACATGGCTAACAGAACTAGCAACAGATGCTAACATCGAACTGGAGGGTTTCCACGCAATATGGGCAGACCGAACACCAGACAGTGGGAAGGCAAGGGGCGGAGGAGTGATAATGTATGTCAATAACAGATGGTGCAGACCGGGACATATCACGGTTAAGGAACAGCACTGCAGCAAAGACATCAAGTTGCTAGCTGTTAGCATGCGGCCTACCTATCTCCCGAGGGAATACTCACACATGATCTGCATTGTTATTTATGCAAATCCGACGGCGAACGCGGGGACAGTGAGTGACGCCATTCACTCAGTAACTGGCAGGCTGCTGACAGAACACCCAGATGTTCTTCTCCTCATCTCAGGTGATTTCAACCATATTTCACTGTCCCCCATTCTGCCCATGTTCACCCAGTATGTCACATGCCACACTAGAGACAATAAAACACTGGACTTATTCTATGTAAACACTAAGGAGGCGTATACCTCATCACCACTCCCTCCACTCGGGAGATCGGATCACAACTTGGTTCATCTTCTGCCAGTGTACAAACCCCTAGCACACAGACAACCTCCAGTCATGCGCACGGTAAAGATGTGGTCTGAGGAGGCAATGGACGCCCTAAAAGACCTGACCTAAAAGACCTGTTCCCCAACCTGAAGAGGATCTTCAGGTTGGGGAACAGGGAGATGCTGAAGTCCATACAGAGGGAGCTGAGGAGGAAGATCAGAGAAGGCAAGGACAGCTTCAGAAAGAAGATGGAGGACAAGCTGCAACAAAGCGACATCGGCGGGGTCTGGAGAAACCTTAAAACCATCTCTGGGCTCCAGAATACCTCCTTCCAGGCCACAGGGGGCAGGGAGTGGGCGAACAATCTGAACCTGTTTTTTAATAGGTTTGACCAACCGCCCCCCCCCCCCCCCGACTGCACACCAACCACTGCTGCCTCTAAAGTCATCGAGACCTGCTGTCCATACCCCACTCCACCAACACCCCCCCACTCCCAACACACAGCACCCCAACCTGACTCTCACTAAGACCCAGGTGAGGATGGAGCTGAGGAAGATCAAGGCGAGGAAGGCCTCGGGACCGGACGGCATCAGCGCGAAGCTGCTCAAGTCCTGCGCAGACCAGCTGTGTGGGATTGTGGAGCACATCTTCAACCTGAGCCTGAAGCTGGGGAGAGTACCACAGTTGTGGAAAACATCTTGTGTGGTACCTGTACCAAAGACTTCCCACCCCAAAGACCTGAACAGCTACAGACCAGTGGCCCTGACGTCTCACATGATGAAGACCCTGGAGAGACTGCTCCTTGCTCACCTCCGCCCCCTGGTGGAACCAGCGATGGATCCACTTCAGTTCGCCTACCAGCATGGCATTGGGGTGGAGGATGCAGTGATCTTCCTCCTTCACTGTTCCCTGTCCCACCTGGAGAAGCCAGGGAACGCGGTGAGGATCATGTTCTTTGACTTCTCCAGTGCTTTCAACACCATCCAACCGATGATCCTGAAGGACAAGCTGCTGTGCGCAGGGGTGGACCAGCACCTGTCATCATGGATCCTGGACTATCTCACTAACCGGCCACAGTTTGTGAGCACCTGGGATTGTGTGTCCGACACGATCATCGGCAGCACAGGGACCCCCCAGGGAACGGTTTTGGCTCCTTTCCTGTTCACCCTTTATACTGCGGACTTCTCACACAACACAACACACTGCCATCTACAGAAGTTCTCTGACGACTCTGTGATCGTCGGCCTCATCTCCAACGGAGATGAAGCTGAGTACAGGGAACTTATCCAGGACTTATCCAGGACTTAACCAGGCTGCACGGTGGCGCAGTGGTTAGCACTGCGGCAGCACAATTTACCCTTGGCCGGGGGATTGTGGGGATCGTGGGTTCGATCCCAGCCCCCGACCAACAGTGATCTGTGTGGAGTTTGCATATTCTCCCCGTGTATGCGTGGGTTTTCCCCGGGATTTCTCCGGTTTCCTCCCACATGCTAAAAACATGCAGGTAAGGTTAACTGGAGACTCTAAAGTGGCCCTTGGTGTGAATGTGTGTGTGAATGGTTAAAAGGGATGGCGCCGTATTGTGGCTGCTTCATCCATCTAGGTGGTGGATGACCCTTAATTTCTGTAAAGCGTCTTTGAGTGTCTATGATAAAGCGCTATATAAATCTGATGTATTGATTGATTATTGATTGATTGACTTTGTGGACTGGTGCCATCGGAACTGCCTCCAGATCAACACGAGGAAAACTAAGGAGCTGGTGGTGGACTGCCGCAGGCAAGGACAACCCCTCACAGCACCAGTAAACATCCAGGGAACAGACATTGAGATGGTGACATCCTACAAGTACCTGGGTGTACATCTGAACAATAAACTAGACTGGTCACACAATACTGATGCACTCTACAAAAAGGGACAGCGTAGGCTGGTCCTACTGAGGAGGCTCAGGTCTTTTGGTGTACAAGGGGTGCTTTTGAAGACATTCTACGACACGGTGGTGGCATCAGCCATCACTTTTGGAGTGGTCTTCTGGGGCAACTGCATTACAGCAGCTGATAGGAAGAGACTGAGCAAACTAATCAAGAAAGCTAGCTCTGTCCATGGGCAACGCCTTGACCCAGTGGAGGAGATAGGAGGGAGAAGGATGGTGGCTAAACTGTCATCTCTGCTGGAGTCCGTGTTCCACCCTATGCAGGACATACTGAACGCACTGAGGAGCTCATTTAGCAGTAGACTACATCATCCTAGGTGTGTGACCGAGAGGTTTCGCAGGTCCTTCCTACCTACGGCTGTCAGACTGTATAACCTAAGCAGGGCTGCTCGCAGAGATAACAAAAAAATGTGACGACCTAATAGTACTGAATGCAAAAGACGCAACAGACTTACACAAATGGTCCCCTCCGGTATACAACTAGGACAATATCAGTCGCTATGGAGGGTGACAATATGTATGGGTACATATTCATACTATGTAGGATAACTAAGTAGACAGTTATGCTGTTTAGTCCATCTAGCTACAATGCTCCGCACTGTGTATATATATATTTATATATTTATGTGTACATATGTACAGTATATTCACTGCTTTTATTTTCTTATCTTCTAAATTATTGCTCTGAGTGTTGCTATCCCTGTGCTGTTGTGGTCCTGGAATTTCCCCATTGTGGGACTAATAAAGGCTTATCTTATCTTATCTTATTGTTCACTATTGTGACTATTGTTGTTGTGCATGTTTGTGTGTGCAAGATGAGTGGGAATGGGTATGGCTGCCCCATCACGTTTGTGGTGCTGGGAGCACCTGAGCACGACACTGGTTGGTCCTGGGCTGCTCGCACTGGCGGCCCTTGCCCTGGGTTTGGATTTGGGGGCAGTGGGTGGCCTCATGAACCAGTTTGCGAGCTGGCTTCTGGGGGGGAGGGGGGGTGGCCTCGCATTTAGACCGCTTCCCTCCTAGTCTTGTTTCCCACCCTCCACCTCCCCCTGACTCGGGGTGGAATATACATTTTCTTGAATACATTTAAGGCTTTGGGGTCGGGGTGTGTTGCACTGTGTCGGCGAAGGGGATACCTTTGCTGCATGGTGGGGCTGCCCTCACCTCAATTTTTATTGCATTTTAGACACAGAGGGCTTGGGGGGATTGGGGCCCTGCTGCCTATCACAGTGGCTAGTGGTTCTCCAATCACCATCCCCCCAATTTTAACTGCTCTATGGTAGTCCACACATTTGCACACAATCACATCATATAACTGACATACACCTACCATGTTTTGTGCAAGGGGGAGGGGGGTGGGGGTCTTCCTCCACCCCTGTTATCCTCCTTTTGCTGGGGGCCCGGTGGGGAGCCTGGGACACGTCATGTTGTCAAAATCCATGGGTGCTGCTGAATGTATAGATACAACCAAGGGAGTGAGAGTGGGACTGAATATGAAAGTAAGTGAGAGAGAGAGGGTGCAATGAATGGAGGTGGTGATGGTGGGTCGGTTTTGTGCAGTGCTTTGCGTGTTGGGTGGCATCTCGGGCATCTGCGGTGGTCTGCTGATCAGTCACTCGGGTGGGCGCTGGGGGTGGGGGTCTTCTTCTGTGGCTGGGGTGGGTTGGCAGGGTAGTGGCTGCTGGCCTGCGCTGGTGGTCTCCCCGGCCGCTGCCGGGTGCTGCTGCACATTCAGGCTCGCTGCATCTGCTTCGCAGCCACCTTAAGAAACAAAGGTGAATGAGAGGTGAGATTGAACGGGTACAGCAGCGAGAGAGAATGGGTTGGTCCGGGTGAGTGAGAGTGAAGGAGTGCATGTGGGTGTGTATGGGAGCATGTGGGTGTGAAAGTATGGGGATGGGTGTGTCTGTGAGTCGGGAGGTGCTGGATTGAGGAGGGTACAGCCTCTCGGCTTTGTGGGCTCCCCTGGGTGGGGGGACTTCTTTGGGCATGGGGGTCCCCGGGTTGTGTGGCGGTGGCACTTGGGGGGGTCAAAATATAAACATTACTACAAATACAAAATGACACAATAACTAGACCGGGAAAACAAAGAAACAGACAGAAAAAGACTAAACTTAACTGAAGACTGGGCACGACGCCCACCCAGGCTAATCATGATTGTCCTTTAGAAACACTCAGTGAGAACAGCTTCACTGTTGTTGTTTTAGAGCCAAAGTCTGAGCTGTTTCTCCTCTGGTTCTGGTCCTGGACCTGATTTAGTCTCTAGTCAGTTACAGTGGGGCAAAAAAGTATTTAGTCAGACACCAATTGTGCAAGTTCTCCCACTTAAAAGATGAGAGAGGTCTCCAATTTTCTTCATAGATATACCTCAACTATGAGAGACAAAATAAGAAAAAAAATCCAGAAAATCACATTGAAGGATTTTTAATGAATTAATTGGTAAATCCCTCGGTAAAATAAGTATTGGTCAATAACAAAAGTTCATCTCAATACTTTGTTATATACCCTTTGTTGGCAATGACAGAGGTCAAACGTTTTCTGTAAGTCTTCACAAGGTTTTCACACACTGTTGCTGTGTGAAAACCTTGTGTCACTTCCGCCCTCCCAAGAGAGCAGACGCTTTTTCCTTCTCTCTTGCTCTGACTTTTTTTCCTTCCTTCCTTCCCCCCCAACTACTGGATCCCAGCTTGCTGTTGTCTGTCTGCGTCTAACTGTGACCGTCGAAAGAAATTATGGAGTTAATAAGCTGGGCTTTGAACACAATTGACACTATTTTTTCAACAAGGAAAAGTGCTCCGGGGGAAGCTGTCTGCCCCGCAGGAACGGCTCCAGCGGGCTATTTACGTGACACAAGTAATTGGAGGATCTTGTATCTCACTAATCTCTCTATCGAAGATATTGAAGATTTGTATGTCTTCGTAATAATGGTGATCAGGATCTTTCTGATTGGAACTGGGATTGTCCTGGTGTACCGCAAATTGCTGAAGATGGATACAACCTATCAAAACGCTGGCCAGGCGAGGTGCATCTGTCAAATTGAAAAATTGGAGAAGACCCTGATAGCGACAAATGGAGAACTGTCTCGGAAGGTGGATTACATCATGTTCACGCTCAGGTCTATCCACGACGGACTCAAAGCCCCGCAATGAAGGATTAAGTACTGAATCTACAGAAGAAATAAAAAGCTCCTTCTCTGTGATCAGTCCTATTTGGCCCAATTTCCCCATGAAAATTCCTCCTGGCTGTCTGCAGTCTGTGTTTTCAAAACAACGAGCACAAGGCCTTGGACAGCACCTGCTCAGATAATCGCAAGGACGATTGGCGAGCAGCCAGACAAAACATCTCCTGCCAAGTGCCCTTGTTGTTCTCCTATTATCACAACACTTTGCATCAACAGTGCACACATATTGATCCACGAACTGAAATAAAGATACACACACTGCTCTCTTGTGTCCTGTGTCCTGTGAAACTTGTCTGCGAATGTGCATTGAGAGCTTTTTTTTCCTTGTAATCATAATATTGATTGATTATGCAACCAGTATTCTGAATCAATGATTTTTTTGCTCCTTCCTATTGTTCCTTGTATTATCTTATTCTTATGCTATCTGTACCCTCTATCCTGTTGGCAGGCGCGTCCCCGATGCAGCCGTGTCACTGGAAATGCAGGTTCATTTTCTGTGTCAAGTCAAATTCTCTCGTATGTTATCAGTGATCTGTTAATGTACTTGGCAATGAATCTTTTCTGATTCTGATTCTGATTCTGGTATTTTGGCCCATTCCTCCATGCAGATCTCCTCTAGAGCAGTGATGTTTTGGGGCTGACGCTTGGCAACACGGACTTTCAACTCCCTCCAAAGATTTTCTATGGGGTTGAGATCTGGAGACTGGCTAGGCCACTCCAGGACCTTGAAATGCTTCTTACGAAGCCACTCCTTCGTTGCCCGGGTGGTGTGTTTGGGATCATTGTTATGCTGAAAGACCCAGTCACGTTTCATCTTCAATGTCCTTGCTGATGGAAAGAGGTTTTCACTCAAAATCTCACGATACATGGCCCCATTCATTCTTTCCTTTACACGGATCAGTCGTTCTGGTCCCTTTGAAGAAAAACAGCCCTAAAGCATGTTTCCACTCCCATGCTTCACAGTAGGTATGGTGTTCTTTCTCCTCCAAACACGACAAGTTGAGTTTTTACAGTAAAGTTCTATTTTGGTTTCATCTGACCATATGACATTCTCCCAATCCTCTTCTGGATCATCCAAATGCTCTCTAGCAAACTTCAGTCAGGCCTGGACATGTACTGGCTTAAGCAGGGGGACACGTCTGGCACTGCAGGATTTGAGTCCCTGGGGGCGTAGTGTGTTACTGATGGTAGCCTTTGTTACTTTGGTCCCAGCTCTCTGCAGGTCATTCACTAGGTCCCCCCGTGTGGTTCTTGGATTTTTGCTCACCGTTCTTGTGATCATTTTGACCCCACGGGGTGAGATCTTGTGTGGAGCCCCAGATCGAGGGAGATTATCAGTGGTCTTGTATGCCTTCCATTTTCTAATAATTGCTCGCACAGTTGATTTCTTCACACCAAGCTGCTTACCTATTGCAGATTCAGTCTTCCCAGCCTGTTGCAGGTCTACAATTTTGTTTCTGGTGTCCTTTGACAGCTCTTTGGTCTTGGCCATAGTGGAGTTTGGAGTCTGACTGTTTGAAGTTGTGGACAGGTGTCTTTTATACTGATAACGAGTTCAAACAGGTGCCATTAATACAGGTAACGAGTGGAGGACAGAGGAGCCTCTTAAAGAAGAAGTTACAGGTCTGTGAGAGCCAGAAATCTTGCTTGTTTGTAGGTGACCAAATACTTATTTTACTGAGGAATCTACCAATTAATTCATTAAAAATCCTTCAATGTGATTTTCTGGATTTTTTTTTCTCATTTTGTCTCTCATAGTTGAGGTATACCTATGATGAAAATTGGAGACCTCTCTCATCTTTTAAGTGGGAGAACTTGCACAATTGGTGGCTGACTAAATACTTTTTTCCCCACTGTATAATGTCAGGAGTCCTGATGAGATGTTCTTCTGTAACAGGTGGTCTTGTGATAAACCTGAGAGGAAACTTGTTCCATTTCTGAGCCCCATCTTTTGACTTCTCCTCAGAGTCCTTTAGCTTAGACCTGTCCCTGAATCCTGATTTTGATGAGTTTCCCATCTCTGTTCCTGTCTCAGCAGCAGTTTCCCTATAATCAGGTTTATTCAGCCTCCACGTTTACCACGTCAACCTACACTTGTGTGTCTTTGTGTTTGTGTGTATTTGTGTGTGTGTTTTTGTGGTTTTGTATTAGGATGTGTGTATTTGTGTACGGTTACAGTTGTGTATGTCTGTGATGTGACACTGATGGTGACCTGAGGGAAGTGACTTCCTGTTTCTGCTGGTGTTGCTGCAGGCTGATGATGACAATGCCGATGATAAAGAAACACAAGTCAGAGACTGTGAGAGAAAACCAGAAACAGTTTGAACTGTGTTGTGCTGTGACTGAATAACTGAACTAGTGATGAGTGAAAACGTGTTCTGCTACAGTTAAGTCAGTAGATTAAACAGGAGTCCGATGCCGGAGGTCAGTGGGTCACTAGAGGATGGATGGGTGATGGAGGATCTTTGTGCGTCAAATAGGTTCATTTTGTCTTCTTTTAATTATTTATCTTTTGTTCATATAAAAGACAAAA
Organism: Pholidichthys leucotaenia; assembly: GCA_020510985.1. Lineage (NCBI taxonomy): Eukaryota > Metazoa > Chordata > Actinopteri > Cichliformes > Pholidichthyidae > Pholidichthys > Pholidichthys leucotaenia. The sequence goes on from CM035850.1 coordinate 1,063,782, forward strand.
AATAAAATAGAAAGATGTCTTTACCTTCTTTACATGTTTCAACTGCACTGCAGCCTTCGTCAGAAGAGTCAGCTGATTGCGGCCCGTTACTGAGGTCATGTTGTTTAGATGTCAGAACCCCAAAATGTCTCAACAAAACCACAAAATACATTCAGTTTGTTTGATATTCTGATCAAAACACTGAGCTGAGTTGGCTCAGCAGGAAGTACAGCTCTGATACACACCCACCCACACACACACACACACACACACACACACACACTGGCATGTACTCAGACTCTGTTAGCTGCTTTCATCACTGACCTGAAAATCTGAAAACACACATTCTCTGACAGCAGAGAAGACACAAATTAACACACACATGCACAGTAATAAACACACAAACACTGGGAGTGTGTCATTGTGAACACTTGATTCTCTCTGAGATGCATGAAGAGTCTGGTATGAGGAGCTGAAGATGTTCTGTGAATCCGAAATGATTCAGTACTGTTAGTGATCCAGATGTTAACAAGGTCCAGATGTCGACAAGGTCCAGTTGTTAACAAGGTCCAGATCTTGACAGGGTTCAGATGTTGATGAAGTCCAGATGTTGGAGGTTAGATGTTGACAAGGTCCAGATGTTAATAATGTCTAGATGTTGATGAGGCCCAGATATTGATGGAGTCTAGATGTTAACAAAGTTCAGATGTTGACAAGGTCAAGATGTTAATGAGGTCTAGATGTTGACAGGGTCCAGATGTTGACCGGGTTCAAATATTAATGAGGGTCCAGATGTTAAAAAGGTCTAGAGATTAAAGGAGTCCAGATATTAACAAACATCCAGATGTTAGCGAGGTCCAGATGTTGACAGGGTCCAGATGTTGAGATGATCCAGATGGTAATGGGGTCCAGATGTTGATGAGGCCCAGATGTTAACGACGTCAAGATGTTGGAGTCTAGATGTTTATGAGGTCCAGATGTTGATGAAGTTTAGATGTTGACGAGGTTCAGATGTTAATGGGGTCCAGATGATGATATAGAGTATAGATGTTGACAAAGTACAGATGTTGACAAGGTCTAGATGTTGATGAAGTCTAGATGTTGATGGAGTCTGGATGTTGATGAGGTCCAGATGTTAATGAGGTCCAGCTGTTGACAGGTTCCAGAATATTAATGGGGTCCAGATGATGATATAGAGTATAGATGTTGACAAAGTCCAGATGTTGACGAGGTCTAGATGTTGATGAAGTCCAGATGTTGATGGAGTCTAGATGTTGACAAGGTCCAGATGTTAATGAGGTCTAGATGTTGACCAGGTTCAGATATTAATGAGGGTCCAGATGTTAAAAAGGTCTAGAGATTAAAGGAGTCCAGATATTAACAAACATCCAGATGTTAGTGAGGTCCAGATGTTGATGGAGTTTAGATGTTGACGAGGTTCAGATGTTAATGGGGTCCAGATGATGATATAGAGTATAGATGTTGACAAAGTACAGATGTTGATGAGGTCTAGATGTTGATGAAGTCCAGATGTTGATGGAGTCTGGATGCTGATGAGGTCCAGATGTTAATGAGGTCCAGATGTTGACAGATTCCACAATATTAATGGGGTCCAGATGTTGATAGTCTAGATGTTGATGAGGTCTAGATATTAGTAATCTAGATGTTGACGAATTCCAGACATTAATGGGGTCCAGATATTAATGCAATTCCAGATGTAAACAAGGCCTAGATGTTAATTGAGTCAAGATGTTAAACATCCAGATGTTAATGAGGGTCCAGATGTGACCCTGCTGCAGGATGTAGGACTACATTTGGGTCCCACAGTATACTGGTGTCTGTACCAAAAAATGTTGTCCCACTATGACTCTTCCCTAGGTTCAGTTCAGAAACAGAGACAGGCTCCACCCCCTTGTCATCACATTATGTTCCCATGCTGTGAAGGAACTTAATTAAATAAATTAGCTTAATTTCTCCCAAGAAAGTAGAGAGGAGTCTGACATCCCTGCAGGTTAGGTTAATTGGAGACTCTAAAGTGGCCCTAGGTGTGAATGTGTGTGTGAATGGTTAAGGGATAAGATAAGATAAGATAAGATAAGATAAGCCTTTATTAGTCCCACAACGGGGAAATTCCAGGATTGCAACAGCACAGGGATAGCAACACTCAGAGCAACAATCAGAAGGCAAGAAAAAAAAAACAAGCAAGCAAGAGCAGCTAATATACATATGTACATATTACTATAAAATATATATATACACACACACAGACACACAGTGCAGAGCATTGTAGCTGGATGGAATAAATATATGAATATATAAAAACACAGTGTAGAGCATTGTAGCTAGATGGAATAAATATGTAAATATATAAACACCCACAGTACGGAGCATTGCAGCTAGGTGGAATAAATATGTAAGTATATAAACACACACAGTGCGGAGCAATGTAGCTAGATGGAATAAATATATAGATATATAAAAACACAGTGCGGAGCATTGTAGCTAGATGGAATAAATATATAGATATATAAATATGAACACACACAGTGCAGAGCATTGTTGCTAGATGGGATGAAACAGCATAACCATCTACTTAGTTATCCTACATGGTATGATTATGTGCCCATACATATTCTCACCCTCCATAGCGACCGGTATGTTCCTAGTTGTATGCCGGAGGGGACCATTGTGTAAGTCTATTGCATCTTTTGCATTTAAAAACTATTAGTTTGTTACGTCTTTTTGCTATCTCTGCGAGCAGCCCTGCTTAGGTTGTACAGTCTGACAGCCGTTGGTAGGAAGGACCTACGAAACCTCTCGGTTGTGCACCTGGGATGATGTAGTCTGCTGCTAAATGAGCTCCTCAGTGTGTTCAGTATGTCCTGCATAGGGTGGAACTCGGACTCCAGCAGAGATGACAGTTTAGCCACCGTCCTTCTCTCTCCTATCTCCTCCACCGGGTCAAGGCGCTGCCCCAGGACAGAGCTAGCTTTCTTAATCAGTTTGTTCAGTCCCTTCCTATCGGCTGCTGTAATGCCACTGCCCCAGCAGACCACTCCAAAAGTGATGGCTGATGCCACCACCGTGTCAACGCCGTATCGTGGCTGCTTCACCCATCCAGGTGGATGCCCTCAATTTCCCCTCTGGGGATCAATAAAGTATACAAAAAAATCCCTGAATGTAGAGCCAGATGTTGTCAAAGGGTTGTAAAAGTCTTGAAGTCTTGGTGGAGGTATGAACTCTTGGAGGATGTTTTTTTTTTTTTTTTTAATTAATTTTTAGTTTTTTGTCATTAACAGAGTTGCTGTTTTGGGGTAAACTGTGAGTGGATATTTTGCGTTGGTCCAACATAATTTGTGGAGATCTGGTGGATCATTTCTGAAGTTATAGGTCAGTATTAATTATTAATAATTAATCATATTTCCTCTGAGAGTTTCTCTGGTTGTCCACCGTGGCTGCTGTAACCATCTTCTCTTAACTGACCAGAATGTTTGATCAGCCTCAGCCTGCCTCTGGTTCAGGTTTTTTTTTTTTTTTTGGGGGGGGGGGGGGTTAAAATTTCATGAGAGTAGAACTCAGTGTGACACGGAGCAGATTTTCAGCTTTTATCTGTGATGAGAGAAAATCTAGCAGGAGGAGATGCCGCCAGGAGCTGCAGGCACCGAGCCCAAACCGCTGCTCAGCTGGGCACTTCAGTCTGCCAGGCTGAGGAGGAACAACAGGACAAGGACCTGCTGGAGACCTGAAAGGGAGAAAGTGAGCATTTATTAGAAAAATATCATAAATGTGTGAGGAAACACCACACGTTTACTGGGAAAATATCACAAAACAGCTAAAAATATAGAAAATAAACTGAAAATTAAGAGAAATTGAGGACATTAATGAGCAGAAAAAACTCACATTACTGTCAGAAAATACAAAACAGTCCATATATCTGTAGAAGAAAGTCAAAAATGGATCAGAACACATCAGATTGGAGGGAAAATCATGGTAGAGATGATGATAAAAGATAAATACCTGATTATGGAATATTTATATTGCAGTTATGGTAGTTTCAACACAGCATGCTTGCATTCCAAGACAAAGATCAGACCAGTCACAACCAGAGACTTACTCTGCAGGTGATGCAGCCATTGCATCTCACACACAGGAAGGGCTATGTTACGTCTGTAAAGAGACTATGAATTATGAGGCCAGGTGCACAACTGAACTCAGCTTTATTGTAGTCCCAAACTCCACACTACAACCGGCAGGCAGGGGTGTTGGCAAAGAGCCCCGCCTTCCCTGCCTGCTGTTATTTATAGGCACGGTATAGTTGCAGAAACGGAAGTGGGCGCCACTACACTGTACTTCACAAATAAGAGCATCTTGAACTATACAACTTCCCCCCCCACAATCTTGAAAAGTCCAAAACAAACACACAATTGAGACCCTCCCCAGTTTAGGACCCGAATCACGTACTAAAACTAAACTGTCATAACTAAAGGCCTATCACATTCACACAATAAACTAAAACTAGGGGGGACGGGTGGACTACCGTCCGGCCCCCACACATCAAGGTGGATTATTCTGCCACCTTTAAAATGAATAATTATAGTCCAATAATAACACAAAATCACTTCCGTTTTTCCTAAACTAAACAAAACGCATAAAATAATCCCTAGAACTACATACAGTTACATGCACAACAGAACACTCGTTTTGTAAACTCATGCACTCATATGAACATTGCTTCAAAACAATTCCAAACCCACTAATATCACAACATTAGAACTCCGGTTTTCACATTATTGTTATTTCTGTGTCACCTCAAACCCCTTATCAGAAAAAACACACACTATTATAACTCTTTACAAACTCAGTCATATATATGCAGACTTACAGTTCACATGGCTAGGTATGGGAGGAACTGGCCTGTAGGGCCCCTGCACTGTCTCTCCGTAAGTCCGCCCCTGGAGGCGGCATGCCTCCTGGGCCACAGATGATCACATAAACAAGAATGCATCTCCTCTTACTCACCGTCGGGCATCCCTCTTGCACGGGCCCACCACCCGAATTCTCCTCCGGGCACGGGCTCATTGGCATGCCTCCACGAACCGTCCAACAGTTGAAAATTGGCAGTGCCTAATTTAGCCACAATGTGCAGCCACCCCTGGTGATCTTCAGACTGCCGCTTAGTCCATACTTGCCATGGTTGTCCCTCCTCATGAGCCTGAACCAGATCTGTGACTCCCAGAAGGACTTTGCTTGGCTTGCAGTGTCGCTGCTTGGCACGTGGTTTCTCTGTGCCTGATGGTTTGGTCCCAACCTCATCTGCTGCAGCTGTCGCCGTTGTAGGCCCAGATTCACTGGCCCACTTTAGCAGAGGTCCGGGAACAAGTGGAGCTAGCTACTCTGCATCACTTGTCGATGCAGGCACCTCACTGTCATGCCTAGTACCCTCGTCCAGGGTGACTTGAGCTCTGGCACTGGGACCCTCCTGTGATGACCCTGAGCGAGGCTGGTCCTGCACAACCTACGGGGTCCTCAGTAACTCCTCGTCCCATATTGCATCTTCCACTCTTGGAACCGGTCGGTTCCGCAGTAAACCTCAGTGCCGCTCTTAATGGCGAACCCCAGACCATAAAATTGGTCACAGACCATGATGTTGTCACCTTGGGCCGTCACAATAAGCTTGAGGTCAGCCATCTCAGCCGACTTGTACTACACTGTCAGCACCAGTGTTCCAGCCATGCACAGCCGCCCACCTTCGTAACCACAGAGCGGCGCTGGGTCTCCTGCAATCCTATAGTGCAGAAAGAATGTTCTCACCATAATCCAATTCTGCAGAGAACCCTCCAAACCCATGTTAATCAGCAGTGGCACCTCCACACCATCCAGCTCGACTGTACAAAAAGTGCACCCTTCAGAACTTGGAGACACCGCGTTGATGATTGTCGGGGTGGGGGTAGGGGGGTCCATTCTCTTTGTGGGCTCTCTTGCTTGGACCTACGGCACACCATGGCATAGTAGTTCAAGCATCCACACTTGCCGCAGTGTTTCCCTCTCGCCAGGCAGTCCCTGGCCTTGAAGCGGTTTCATGGACCCACAACCCAAACACATGGGTTTCCCCGGGGCAGACCTAAATTTTGCAGCGTTGACCTCCGCAGTGTCGTCCTCCACACTGTCATCGCTGTCTTGGTCCATTACTTGTCCGCTGTCTCCAACTGGAGAGCTAACTCAGTGGCCCTAGTTAGCGTCAAGTCACCTGGTACTGTGAGCAGCTTTGTCCATATTGCAGCATTGTTGGTGTGCTCCGCCAGCTGGTCGTGAACCATCTCCTCCAGAGGCCCAAAACGACACTCACTAGCAAGTAGGTTCAGGTCGGCGACGAACTGCTGGATAGGCTCGTCCACCTGTTGGCGGTGCTGCCAACACTTTATCCTCCTGACGATGACACCGTCCGGGGCGCGAAAATGGTGTGCCATCAGCTCGACCATGTCCTCTAACTCGTCCGAATCACCAAGTGTGCTCAGTATCTGCTGGCCTTCAATTCCCAAATTGTGCACCAGTAGAGCACATGCCCTCAGCTTGTCCATCTTGCCCAGATTTAGCACCATGATGTATGTCTCGAAGGCGTCATACCATCTCGGCCAGGGGACAGGTGGCTTTCCTGGAAGCTCCAGGAAGGGCCGAATTGGAGACACTCACGCTTCCATAGCTTCTCCTTATTGCCAAAATGTTATGTATGTAAATAGACTATGAATAATGAGGCCAGGTGCACAACCGAACTTAGATTTATTGTAGTCCCAAATGCCACACTACAACTGCCAGGCAGGGGTGTTGGCAAAAAGACCCACCTTCCCTGCCTGCTGCAATTTATAGGCACAGTGTAGTTGTGGAAACGGAAGTGGGCACCACTATACCGTATTCCACAAATAAGAGCATCCTGAACTATACAACAGGCTACAAGGACTAATGGACAATTTTTCAGATGCCTGCAATCTGTTCAGTCTGACCATCAGTTGAAAGAAAACTCAGGTCATGGGCCAATTAACACCTGTGCCACCCTCAATCAAAATCAATGAGGAAAACCTGGAAGTTGTCCACCAATTCCAGTACCTGGGTTCAACATCAACAGACACCGTATCCATTGACATGGAAATAATCAAGTGTATTGGCAAGGCTTCAACAACCCTGGCCAACGTAACAAAGAGCGTGTGGGAAAACAAACACCTGTCTCCACCAAGATCAAGGATTTCAAAGCTCACATGTGATGCCTGCGCAGGATCCTCGGTATTCCCTTGTAGAACAAGGCCACAAACAATGATGTGCTTGCAGGAGCGGTATAGCTTCCATGTACACCCTCCTCCAACAAAGACGCCTTCGCTGGCGAGGCCACGTGTACGGAATGGAAAATGGGCATATATCCATAATCAGGAATACTACTGATACGACTATGACTGCTACTACTACTACTACTAATGCTACTAATATTAATAATAATAATCAGGAATAATACTACGACTACTACTACTAGTTGAGTTTAGTTTAATGTTTATTTGAAAGGGACATTACATACTAATGAACATTAACACAAATGTAAGTATGCCAGATTTAGTAATACTGCTAATTTGCATCTGTAGCCCCCTGGTGGGTCACAAAAACACAATCATACACAAGCAGAACAACTGCAATGAAACTGTACAAAGTGGATACGCTAAAGTGCAAGAGTTAAGGTGTTACAAAATAAAACATTCAAATGGTACAGGAGTGAAGTGCTGTATATGTGTACACACACACACACATGCACCCAAGCACCTCACAGCAACAACAAACAGCAATAAACAAGAGGTGGGGCATAGTATGTGTGTGACACACAGGCACATACAGTATATACTGTATATACAGTATATATATATATATATATATATACTGTGTATGCGCATGCCGCAGAGCAACCAGTAATTATGGGTACCGTTTTGGTTGTTTAAAAGCCAATTTTTACAATAAGTCTTAAAAAGGTTCAGTGTGGTCCGTTCTCTGATTGCAGGTGGTATGTTATTCCAGATCTTGGTGCCCCTCACTGATAGCACAGATTGAGCAAATGTAGTGTTTCTGTGGGGGATGTCACAGTCTCCTCTAGTGATTGCTCTGGTGGTTGTACTGGTGACAGTCCTCAGTTTAACATATTCTCCCAGGGGGGTGGTGCATAGCCATTTAATATTTTATAGACTGAACAGGCAAATTTGAGAGTTTTGTAATTTTCAAAAGACAGAAAATTGCATTTCTTGTAAATGTGACAGCAGTGACATTGACATTGACATTGATTTTATTTGAACATTGTTAAAGAAAGAAAGAAGAGAGTTCAAAACACAACAAAAAAACAAACCAAAAATAAAATGTTCAAAAGGAGTGGGAAGAAGCCAACGCTTATACAGTCCCACCCCTTCTCCACACCAAACAAATTACAGTATTACTCATAATCATCATTATCCCACAACCACATTCACCATAATACACCCATAGTCAATTTATACAACAAAAATGACACAACAATGACAGTCCATATCCAACAATATTACAACAACAATAAACATACAATTCTGGCATGTTCAATGCAAACACAAACAACACCATCACCTTCACAATCACCATAACACACAACAACCTTCCCTCACTGAAGACACAATGTAACATCACTGCCCTTCATTCTCATACTGCTCAAAAATCATTTCTTTATATGTTGATTTAAATATATGGATGTTGGGACATTGCCTGTGTTTCTCCCACAACCCATTCCACAGTTTTACCCCACACACAGACACACAAAAACTCTTCCGTGTACATCTTACTAAATGCATTTTAAATTTTGTATTCCCCCGTAAATTATATTTCCCTTCTCTCTCCCTGAATAGATTCTGTATATTGTGTGGCAAGAGGTTCTTACTGACTTTAAACATTGATTGTGCTGTGTAATAATGAACCAGATCCCATAATTTCAATAACTTCGAATGTAAAAACAATAAATTAGTATGTTCGAGGTACCCGACTTTGTGTATAACACGGATTGCCCTTTTTTGTAATATTAACAATGAATTAAGTTTACTTTTATAACTGTTACCCCGAACCTCTATACAATAAGTCAAGTATGGAAGTACTAATGAACAATACAAAATATGAAGGGGTTTATAATCTAGGACCTGTTTAATTTTATTTATAATTGCAATATTTTTTGCAACTTTATTTTGTATGTATCTGACATGTGGTTTCCAACTAATTTTATCATCCAGTACTACACCCAAAAACTTGATCTCCTTAACTTTTTCAATAACTACATTATCTATATGAATGTGTATATCTTCTTTATTTTTACAATTACCAGTGATATGCAGGATCTTTCTTGTCAAAGATTTTTATGGCTTTTTTGTATAAAGATTCAATGGATTTGATGACGGTTACACCAGTGAGTGTCCAGTTGGTAAAACAGTAATCAGTATGTGAGAAGATCATTGCATGCAGAAACATTTTGGCTGCATTAACTGTTAGTGATGGTCTAATTTGTTTAAAATTTCTCAGATTGAATTTGATTGTGTTTGAGATTTTTTGATGTGTTTTTTAAAGATTAATGACGAGTGTAAAATCATGCCGAGGCACTTAAATTCCTCAACTAGTTGCAGCTCCTCCCCTTTTAAGAAATGTTTGAGTTTGTAATATTTGAACGTTGTTTGGTAAACATCATGCAAACAGTTTTTTTTTAGTGTTTAGTCAGAGACGTGAATTATTCAGCCAGTCATGGATTTAGGTCAATGCTGTCTTACAACAGCATACCCCCCCCTCCCAAACACCCAGAAGGGGACTTATCAGTCCAGCACCCTGGGCTTGAGCAATCGCCCATAACGGCTGTATCATGGAGCAGCTGGGCAAGCCGAGGGGTCTCCAGGTCAAGGTGGGGAGGAAAACAACTCAGTTTCCAATCTTGGCAAAAAGTTCTCTGTAGGGGAAGGACCAACCTGCGAACCCACAGCAGGTGAGCATCCACGCCAGGGAGTCTGGGCCAGCACCACCTGCTCTTCTGCCAACACATGAGCAGGCTTTAGCCTATCAATGCAGATGGTTTCCATGCGCCCCCCCCCCAAAAAAAAACAAAAAAACAAAAAACAAAACAAAACACAAAATGTTTTCCACCCATTTCCAAAACCTTGAAAGGGCCGTTGTAAAGTGGGCGCAGCGGAGTCTTGCGGGCATCATGTCTGACGAAAACAAACTTGGCATGCTCCAAACACTTCAGAACAAAAGCGTGGGGAAAACAAGCGTGCGCCAGCCCCAGAATGCTAACTGACTCAATCCTAGGAAAAAAACACATAGACAAGTTGATGCCGGGCAAGAGACCATCCGGCAAAAATTCACCCGGTATCCACAATGGCTGACCAAAAACAAACTCAGCCAGGTAAGTGGCAAGATCCTCCTTGGGCAAAGAGCATAATCCAAGTAGGATCCAAGGGAAATGGTCAACCCAATTCATGTTGGGCAATGAGGCTCTAAATGCGTCTTTAAGCAACCTGTGGAACCTTTCGCACAAACCATTAGCTGGCGGATTGTACACGGTGGTTAATGATAGGCCACAGCCTTCCGCAAGTCCATCAGAACCAGTCGGCAAAACAAGACTCTTCTGGGAACCAGAGTCAACCAAAAACTGTGTCCCAGAATGTGTGTCCTCGAGGAAAAGCAGCTTCTCCTTGTTGCCAGTGGATGTAGCTGCTACTGACCACTCGCTGGTCCATTTCCCAGTGTCTTGAAATGGCATGGCGGGAGGCAACGCGGTGGCGCGTGGCGCAGTGCTAACCACTGCGCCACCGTGCAGAAGAAGCACACAGCCCTAGTCCTGCGTCTCCGAGTGGCTATCGCAGCCACAACCGTTGTCACAACAGCCTGCAGAGATGCTGCTGAAGGTCCCAGTGGTACTGTCTGGACACCAAAACTCTTATTTGCCAGGATAATGCAGTCCGCTTCTTCCACCAGCACGTGGTAGTCTCTGGCAGCCAGCAGTGGCGAGTAGGCCAAAATTGTCTGTGCGGAAACCAGCAGTTTCCTGAGGTAGAGAGGGGCGAAGAGAAAAGATCCATCATCTGTGCTCAGCAAAGCTAGCATACTTTTCATTAACTCCACAGCCGAGCCGTCGCCAAACTCAGAGTGAGAGAGGAGCTTCTCTGCTCTCTCCCCATCAGAGAGGGTGTAGTGCCGTAACAGCAGTTGCTTGAGAGTGGCGTATTTCACTTGGAGTGGGGGGCCCTGGAGCAGGCTCATGGCACGCTAAGTGTAGCGGGTCGAGTGAAGCCACCACGTAATGGTATCTTGTGTCGTCCGCAGACATCACACGGAGGGCAAACTGAGCCTGAACATGGATGAACCAGGCAGTGGGATCATGGAGCCAGAAATCTGGGAGCTTGCCTGACATGACAAATAAGGCCGGAGTCTTGGGGGGAAAGCCTAGCGTGGATGTTCCCAAAGAGGAGTTCGCTTCGTCTTCCATTTTTTTTTTTTTTTTTTTTTTTGTTACTTATTTGTAGTAGTAGTAGTAGATTAGTTTATTTGACAGGGACAGTGCAATAAACATAGACAATTAATCAAAGACAATCAATCTGATGTGTTGCACATAGAGTGTATAGCTATTAGCTAATTTGCAACTCTTGTCCCTGGATGGGCTTTAGAAAAAAGAATCAAGATAAAAAATATACACAATAACCACATACATCAATGCAGAAAAATTATAAATACACAATTATAAATATTATAAATATTATAAATACACAAATATAACAGCCTGACTCACATTTAACATAAATATTATAAATATTATAAATACACAAATATAACAGCCTGACTCACATTTAACACATATAACATAACTCACATTTGCCTATTTCAGGCCTTCCTCCCTCCGTCACTCACTATAAACAAACACATTTATTCCTTCCCTTCATTCACTCTCACTTTGCAGACAATTAATTCATACATGAGTACATTCTTGTTTATTTTTCAGCCAGTTTTTAACATTTTTAGTGAATGTTTTAAAGTCTGTTATTATTTTAATTACATTTGGCATTGTGTTCCAGATGTGACTGCCCTTTATAGAGAAAGCTGTTTGTCCAAATGTGGTTCTGCGGTGGAATATTTTACAGTTATTGTTAACAGAACTCCTGGTGGCTCTGCTGCTGTCCTGTCTTTGGACGAAACCAGCAAGTGGCTCGGGTGCTGATTTATGGAAACATTTGAACGTTAATTTCAGAAGACAGAGGTCAATGAAGCTCTCAAAACTCAATAGGTTGTATTTTTTTAAAACATTACAGTGATGCCACCTAATGGGCTTTTTGTCCAAGATTTTTAGGGTTTGATTATATAATGAACCTATATGTCTTATTGTGGAAGGGGCTGCTTGAGCCCAGACTGTCAAACAGTATGATATATGAGAAAAAACCATAGAATGCATATACAGTGCAGCTGCTTCGTAAGGTATGTAATATCTAATTAATTTAAAGCAGTTCAGATTTTTTTTTACTGTTTTTGAAATTTTCTTTATATGAAGATTAAATTTGAGTTGAGGATCTAGTACAATGCCAAGGTATTTGAATTCTGTAGCTAAACTGATGTCATGATCATGTATATTAACTTTAAAATGTTGCAGGTTACATTTTTTGATTGAAAAGCACATTGAGACTGTTTTCTGAAGGTTCAGCAATAGATGGTTCTTGAGGAGCCACTCTTGGACATCAACCATACTTGTAGACAGTACATCTGCAGCCTGTGCTGGAGTCTTGGCAGCTGTGTAAATAACTGCATCATCTGCATAAAGTTGGCATGTTGCAGCTGAGCAGTGTAACGGCAGGTCATTAATAAAAATGCTGAAAAGTAAAGGACCAAGAATGGACCCTTGTGGGATACCCATGCGGTTGTTTAAAAATGAGGATTTATCCTGGTGAACTTTTACACACTGTTCTCTATTCTGGAGATAAGATGCAAACCATTCTAATGTATTTGGGGAGAAGTTAAAAGATACCATTTTGGATAAAAGCAAACTGTGGTTTACAGTATCGAAAGCCTTTTTGAGATCTAGAAAAACAGCTCCTACCACATTACCCCTGTCCAAGGACTGTTTGACGTTTTCAATAAGGCAACAATTTGCTGTTTCTGTTGAGTATCCTGGTCTAAAACCAAATTGATGTGGATGAAGAAGTTAACTGTCTTGTAAGTAGTCTATCAGCTGTGTAGCTACAACTTTTTCAAGAACCTTAGATAGGACTGGTAAGATAGAGATTGGGCGGTAATTGCATATATCGTCTTTACTGCCTGATTTATGAACTGGTATGACGACAGCTTTTTTCCAGCCAGATGGAAATGTACTAGACCTAATGGAGAGATTAATGAGATGAGTCAGTGGTTTGATTAATATTTTGCTGTGCATTTTGAGAAAGGAGGTGCTCATATTGTAGATATCATTAGTTTTTGAGTTTGACAGTGTTTTAACAATACCAGCAATTAACTTCTCATTTACCTCATCGATGTGAAAAGTGTCTGTTGGAAGTATGGAATTTGTGTTGTTGAGCACATTTGGCAGCACAAAAATTTTTGTTAAGTCTTCCACAGAGCCCACAAAGTGTGAATTAAATTCATTTGCCAAAGTAGCCTTGTCACTGACGGTCTTGCCATTGATTCTAAGTTCCTTTACCCCCTTCTGATCGTTTTTTTTATTAGTTAAGTTATTTAAATGCCTCCATAGGGAACTGTTGTTACCCTTTGCATGATCTATCAGTTTATTGTAATAAGATATTTTTGATTTTCGCAGCTCATGTACCACTTTATTTCTTAAACTTTTGTACACAAGGTGATCATTTTGTAGTTTGGAGGTTAGTGATGTTTTCAGTGCATAGTCTCGCCTCTTCATAAGTTTTCTTATTTCATTATTTAACCATGGTAGGCTAATCTTCTGTTGTCTACTTTTAATTTGCTTTGAAAATTTTTCTATAGACTTTGTGATTGTTGCAGTTATAAAATTACAACAATCATCTACTTCACATGTTGACATGAGCTGCTCCCAATTTTGATTCTCTAAGTAATGTTCAAACTCCTCATTTTTTGATTTGGGGATAATAAAATTTGATTTGTCAATATCGACTCCCCCAAAATACTGTAGTCGCTTTTTAGTAAGTTTCCTGACAGCAAGAACCATGTTATGATCTGAGAGACCAGTTACAAGATTATAGGTTCTGGTTATTCGTTCTGGTTTATTAGTAAATACCATGTCAATAAGTGTTCTGGATTGTTTGGTTATCCTGGTGGGTCCTTTGATGATTTGCTGGTAATTAAATTTAGTCATGAGGCTTTTCAGTTTTTGTTTGTCTTTTTTATCAGACCAGTTGATATTAAAGTCACCATGAATTATTGTTTCTCTGTTCTTCTCAAGTTGTTTAACCAGATCACTTAATTCATTATAAAAGGAAGAGTTGTGTGACGGTGGGTTGTACACTACTGCAATGTTGAAATTCATTACCGGAGAGAGACATACATTCACAGCTAAACATTCAAGTGAAGTATTCAAATCAACCAGTTGACATTTATATTTCTCTTTGATGTAAATTAAAACACCTCCTCCCCTCCCTACCTGCCTGTCTTTTCTAAAACACTGGTAGCCCACAATATCGATCATATTAGTGTCTATGTTACTGTGTAGCCAGCTTTCTGAGAGACAAAGGTAGTCCAGATTTGAGTCCAACAGCAACACCGAAATCTCATCTCTTTTGGGGATTATGCTCCGTATGTTTAAATGACCGCCGAGGATCCCCTTTGGTTTAGCCTTGGTGTCCCAAAGAACTCGTGCATGATTAACAGTTTGGAAAAATAAATGTTGTTTTTGCTTTTGTACAGCTCGGTTTTGTGCTAACCCAGTGGTCTGCTGTTTAATAGTGGCAGGTCCAGGGTTAAGGTGAACCCGTAGGTAGATTTGGTTTGCAGTCTGGTGACAAGCCACCGGCTGCTGGTCGCTGCGTGCGCGAGCGCCCTAAACCTACATGTTTTTGGTATGCGGGAGGAAACCGGAGAAATCCCGGAGTAAACCCACGCAACACGGGGAGAACATGCAAACTCCACACAGATCACTGTTGGTCGGGGGCTGGGATCGAACCTACGATCTCATGATCCCCGCGATCCCCCGGCCGAGGGTAAAACTGTGCTGCCACAGTGCTAAACCACTGCGCCACCGTGCAG
The DNA here is from genome assembly GCA_020510985.1 of Pholidichthys leucotaenia. Classification (NCBI taxonomy): domain Eukaryota; kingdom Metazoa; phylum Chordata; class Actinopteri; order Cichliformes; family Pholidichthyidae; genus Pholidichthys; species Pholidichthys leucotaenia. The sequence goes on from CM035850.1 coordinate 1,079,001, forward strand.
CCCGGTGAACATTATTTGAACATTATCGCTGTTGAAGGTCACCAGTGTGGAGGAATGAAGGGACGAGACACAAGAGCTGCCAGTTCTGATCTTGACTCTACTCTAGCAATAATAGAAATGACATTTGGTGCCAAGGCACATACATAAATATTCCCCCATCTCTTCTCCCTTCTCCCCAAGTCACTGAGTGTTAGTGGAGCCTCCTAGTGGTCCGCCACACTACTACAACTACTACTAATAATAATAATGATAATAATAATCAGGAATACTACTACTACTACTATTACTAGTACTCATCATCATCATCATAGCAGTCTGTCGTGGATGACAATGACTGTTTCATTTAGGTCTGATCAGATTCCTCCACACAGCTCTGTCCTTGGCCTTCCGCTGCCAGGAACTCCTGTCTATGTCCAACTTCTTCAAGTTTCTTTTTACAGTGTCTTTAAATCTGAGCCTTGGTCTACCCTGATTGCATTTGCCCTCACATAACTGTGAGTAGAGTAACTGCCGAGGGAGACGCTGGTGGTCCATCCTCTCAACATGTCCGAGCCATGTCAGGTTCATCTATATTAGCATGTCCTCCATTGATGGTAGACCAGCTCATTTCAACACTTCTGTGTTGGTTATCTTGTCTTTCCATGAGATGTTCATTATGGCTCGAAGGTGTCTCATCATGCACACGTGGAGTTTCTTCACCTGCACTCTGTAGACAGTCCAAGTTTCAGCACCGTACAATAGAGTAGTCAGTACTGTCACTCTGTACACTTTGAATTTCACACGGATAGACACATGTCGATTGTTCCACAGTCTCTCCCTCAAGTTTCCAAACACAGCGCTCGCTCTTCCCATTCTCAAATCAAATCAAATCAAATCAAACTTTATTGTCATATTGCTGTACATACAACTGTAGTGCAGGAAAGATGAAATTGCGTTTCTCTCGGCATCCATATAAGAAGCAGCATGATTTAAGACACATTCCCACATAGCTCCCCCCCACCCCACCGCCCCATCCATTCACACATCCCTGAGACATACTTGTGGAAAAAAAGAATAACTAACTATAATATACAAAATGTCCGTAGGTGCAGTAGTGTGTTTGAGAGATTCCGGGTCAACTGTTCAGCATCCTGACAGCTTGTGGAAGGAAGCTGTTGATCAGTCTGGTGGTTCTGCCTCTGATGCTCCGGAATCGTTTACCAGATGGAAGAAGTTCAAAGTGTTTATGCAGAGGGTGAGAATGGTCCTTGACAATGTTTAGTGCCCTGCTCCTACAACGGTTCTGAAAAAGTTCTTGGACAGAGGGGAGGGAGACTCCAATTACCCTCTCCGCCCCCTTGACTATCCTCTGCAGGGCTTTTTTGTCTGACATACTGCAGCTGGAGTACCATGTAGCAATGCAGTACGTCAGAACACTCTCCACCACACCTCTGTAGAAGGTCCTGAGGATGCAGATGGGGAGAGAGGCCTGTTTGAGTTTCCTCAAGAAGTGCAGTCTCTGCTGAGCCCGCTTCCTGATCTCCAAGGAATTCTTGCTCCAGGTCAGGTCCTGTGAGATCTGCACTCTGAGAAACTTGATGTTCTCTACTCTCTCCACTAAACGGCCGCCGATGCTGAGGGGGGCGTGCTCAGGCTGCGACCGCCGGAAGTCGATAATCATCTCCTTCGTTTTGTCCACGTTGAGCACCAGATTGTTCTCCCTGCACCAGCCCTCCAGGTCTCTCACTTCTTCCCTGTACATTGATTCCTCATCCCTCTGGATAAGTCCCACCACCGTGGTGTCATCTGCAAACTTAATAATCTGGTTCCCCTTGTGTCTGGATACACAGTCATGTGTTAGAAGTGTAAACAACAGTGGACTGAGTACACAGCCTTGAGGGGATCCGGTACTCAGCGTGACAGACTTGGAGATGTTGTTTCCAACCCGGACAGACTGAGGTCTCTCAGTCAGAAAATCCAGGATCCAGAGACATGTGGCGGTGTTCAGACCGAGAAGGAGTAATTTCTCCACCAGTCTCTGGGGAATAATGGTGTTGAATGCTGAACTGAAATCAATGTACAGGAGTCTGGCGTAGGTGTCTTTCTGGTCCAGGTGGGTGATGACAGAGTGTAGGGTGGTGACTATAGCATCCTCCGTGGAGCGGTTTGAACGATATGCAAACTGGAGCGGATCGTGTGATGCAGGGAGGCAGGCTGTAATGTGTGGTTTGACAAGCCGCTCAAAACACTTCATCACAATTGGTGTCAGTGCAACAGGATGATAGTCATTCAAACAGGACACCACTGGTTTCTTTGCCACTGGTACAATGATAGAGGTCTTAAAGCATCTGGGAACGATGGCCTGACTCAGGGAGATGTTATAAATGTCAGTCAGGACATCCGCCAACTCGCTCGCGCAGTCTCAGAGCACACGTCCCGGAATGTTGTCTGGACCTGCAGCTTTGCGTGGGTTGACTCTGGTTAGGGTCCTCCGTGTGTCTGCTGTGTTGATGGTAAAAGCTGGTCCGACCGATGGTGGGGGAGGGCCAGCCCTCCCTCTGATTGTCGAGTTTGATGCTTCAAAACGTGCAAAGAAGTCGTTAAGCCTGTCTGGAAGCGAAGCGTCGTCATCATCGACCCCCTGCCTAGGCTTAAAGCCCATCAGTGTCCGAACTCCCTGCCACATCTGCTTGGTGTTCCTAGTGTCACAGAAGTGTCCCTGGATTTTCTCCGCATAGGCGCGCTTTGCCGCCTTAATTCCCTTAGAAAGCGCAGACCTGGCTGAGCGGAGGGTGATCCTGTCCTTCGCTCTGAAGGCTGCATCTCTGGCTGTGAGCAGCGAGCGCACCTCTGCAGTCATCCAGGGCTTATGATTACCCCACATAGTGATGGTCTTCACTGTAGTGAAATCCTCTGTGCACTTCGCGATGTAGCTGGTGACCGAATCAGCATACTCCTCCACATCTGTCCTGTCTTCCTGGGAGGCTGCTATTTTGAAGACCTTCCAGTCTGTGTGCTGAAAACAGTCTTTCAGTGCAGGGGTTGCACTCTCTGGCCAAATCCTGATTTGTTTCACTGCTGGCCTGCTGCGCTTCAATAAAGGTTTGTAGGCAGGCACCAGCATCACGGATATGTGATCAGAACAGCCGAGATGGGGGCGGGGTATCGCTTTATATGCATCTGTGTTTGTGTACACTAAGTCCAACATATTCTCTCCTCTGGTCTTAAAGTCTACACATTGTTTAAACTTGGGGAGCACAGTCTTTAGGCTGGTGTGGTTAAAATCCCCCGCAACCACCACAAAACTGTCCGGGTGTGAAGTTTGGATTTCACTGATTGCATTGTGCAGTTCCCTGAGTGCCTTCTTAGCATTAGCTTTAGCGTTAGTGCTCGGCGCTATGTATACACCGACTACAAACACGTTGCTGAATTCCCTAGGCAGATAATAAGGCCGACAATTTACAATAAGGAACTCTGCCAACGGAGAGCAGTGTTTAGACACTAACGTGGCATTAACACACCAGTTCTTGTTAACATAGATGCATAGCCCACCCCCCCGGCTCTTACTGGAGCTCGCCGTTTCCCTGTCGGCACGGAACATCGCCGTATCTTCCAGTTGAATGGCCTCGTCAGGAATGTTGTCGTGGAGCCATGTCTCAGTGAAAACAAACACACAGCAGTCCCTCCACTCTCTCCGGGTTTCTCTCAGCAGACGCAGTTCGTCCACCTTGCTTTAGAGGGCGCGGACGTTTGAGAGAAGAAGCGACGGTACCGCTGGTCTGGAGGGGTTAGCCTTTAGCCTAACATGGATCCCGGCCCTTTTTCCTCGCTTTTTCCTGCGTTCCCTCCGCTTCCGCTTCCTCCTCTCATGGGTAGCTTCCAGCGGGGACTCCGCCAGAATTCCGTGCTGGAGTAGGATGTCCAAATCACAACTGATCGCCGCGATTCTTGCATCGTGCAGTACCTTGATGTTTAATAAGGTCTCACGGTTGTAAGTTTTACAGAATGTACGTCTGGGATGATCACAATACTCAAAACTCTCACACTCGCTGATGCCAAGAGGGGCCGCTGCGTCCGAGCGCGCTGCCGCCATCTTATTTTCTGAGAGATAGTTCAGCCTCCAGCCCAGCATTCTCTGAAACAGTACTCCCTAGATACTTGAAAGTCTTGCGCTTGACTAATGGCTCTGTACCAGTGCTGATCTCTTCTGGTAGTGATGTTGATAATTGGAACTTTGGTGGTTGATAAAGGCACTCTCTGTTCTTGATGTTGATTTTGAGGCTGAATTGGCTAGCTGCTCTTGCAAATTTCTCCACTAAAGATTGCATATCTTCCACACTGTGTGTAACTAGAGCACTGTCGTCGGTAAAGAGCATTTCTCTTACGACCTTTATCATAAGAGAAAGACACTCCTTCTGAAGTGTCTTTGAAGGCCACCTCAAGCATGGCTGCCAGATATAGCGAGAAGAGTGTAGGTGCCAGCACACACCCTTGTTTCACCCCATTGCTTACTGAAAAGTCTTTAGATACTTGAACCACTCATTGCCACGCTTGCTTGCATACCTGTATGGAGTGCCTCGATCAGGCTGACAAACTTCTCTGTACAGCCATATTTCTTGAGTACCTGCCAAAGTCCTTGTCGTGAAACAGTATCAAAGGCTTTACTGAAGTCTATGAAGACTACATAAAGCGGCATGTTCTGTTCAATACACTTTTCTTGAACCTGTTTCAAGCAGAAAATCATGTCCATTGTGCTTCTTCCACTTCTAAAGCTGCACTGGGTTTCCGGTAGTACATTCTGCAAGATGTGTTCATTGAGTCTGTTCAGTAGTACACGTGAGAGAATCTTACCAACAGTGGCTAGCAGTGATATACCTCAGTAATTTCCACAATCTTTCCTGTCACCTTTCTTGAACAAAGGCACAATACTTGCATCCTTCCAGTCTTGAGGTACTTTCTGGGCATCCCATATCTCTTGTATGAGCTTGTGCAGGCAGTTGGTCAGCTGAACACCACCAAATTTCCACACTTCTGCTGGAATTCCATCCCTTCCTGGAGCTTTACCATCCTGTGCTGTCCTGATAGCTGTCATTAGTTCATCAAAATTTAGTGGTTCATCCAGACTTGATACAGCTGGTCGCTGCACTAGAGCTTCTTTAGCCTCTTCAGTGAGATCTCCAGGGTTGCTTAGTAGTTGGACAAAGTGGTCTGCAAATCTGTCCAGGATCTTGTCTTTCTCCTGCAAAAAACGTTTCACCATCCATAGCCTTTAGTTGGATAAATCCTCTTGGTTTCCGGCCGTAGATTTCTCTCAAACCTGTGAAGAATGTTTTCATGTCCTTCCTGTCTGCTGCAGTTTGAAGTTCCTCCGCTTTTTCATCCCACCAGTTGGACTTCATCTCTCTGGTGTACTTCTGTAGCTCACTCTGAGCCTTTGAGTATTTCTTCTTCTTCAACCTTGTGTTACACTGTAGGTTTTCCTGCCTAGCTGTATTCCTTGCTTCTAGTAGTTTCTTCAGGTGTTCATCATGCTCATCAAACCAATCTTGATGTTTCCTCTCAGGGTGGCCTAATACATCACTTGCAGTCTGATACACCGTATCTTTCAGTGTTGCCCATTTCTCTTCTATGTCATTCTCTGAGTTGTTGCTGTCCCAGTCTTTCAAGATTTCATCCATTTCCTGTGTAAGTTCTTCCTGCTTCTTTTGGCCTTTCAGTGCACTAGTGTTTAGCTTCCGTGGTGACTTTGCACCTGTCCTGCAGTGCTGTTTTCATCTCCAAATCCTTAATCTAGATCTCAGCATAACATGAGCAGTACCACAGTCTGTGCCTCTCATTGCTCTGGTGTCCAATACATCCCTTAAATCTCTCTGCCTGACTATGATGTCATCTAATAAGTGCCAGTGCTTGGATCTTGGGTGCATCCATGTCTTCTTGTGTGTGTCCTTGTGCTTAAATAGAGTGTTGGTTATCACAAGGTTGTACTCTGAATATAGTGCAAGTAGAAGTTCTCCATTAGCATTGCACTTGCCTGCTCCATGACTGCCTAGCACTCCTTTCCATTTCTCAGTGTCTGAACCAACTCTGGCATTAAAATCTCCAACGAGTATCAGCCTGTCATCAGTCGGTACATGCCTGATAGTCTCACGTAAATCACTGTAGAACTCTTCCTTCACCTCCTCTGTGTTGGTCATTGTTGGAGCATATACACTGATGTTGCATGTATTTATTAAGCAAAAGAGTCTTAACAAAAGCCTCGACAGGTGAAGTGCACAAGTTAAACACGGATTTACTCAGGACACTCTCCTGCTCGCTGGTGAGTACAACACAGAAGAAAAGACCCAAGGCGCTAACAGACAAGACTGATGAGCGGGGGGAACAAAAAGAGAAAACCCATGGCGCTCCCAGATGAGACCAGTGAGCAGGGGGAACAAACAGTACTCACAGGGCTTGGAACAGAGCAGTCCACGGAGGAGACAATCCAATAATCCGGAAAATACCAGTGAGCAGACAGAATCAGAATCAGAATCAGAATCAGGTTTATTGCCATTGTTCATGTAGTACACAAACTAGGAATTTGTCTCGGTACAATGCTGCAACATTAAACATGATAAGATAAGAGAAATAAACTATACATGTAATAAAGTGTAGGATAAGATTAAGTGATACTGGTCAACAGTTAAAATATATATTAGCCAGCAGCAGATACTGTGGAGAACTATATAGTGCAGTCGGTAATGCAGGAAGAAAACAGTGATGATTGACATGAGTCTGGTTGAGCTGCTGTACATGGTGCACGAGAGTCACTTAGTGTTCAGCAGTCTAATGGCAGAGGGGAAGAAGCTGTTCATGTGACGGGAGGTTTTAGTCTGGATGGACCGAAGTCTTCTACCAGAGGGGAGGGGGGCAAACAGTATGTGACCAGGGTGTGAGGGATCGGCTATGATCCGGCCAGCACGCCTCCGGGTCCTGGAGATGTACAGATCCTGGAGAGATGGGAGCTTGCAGCCGATCACCTTCTCAGCAGTGCGCACGACGCGCTGCAGCCTTAGTCTGTCCCTGGCAGTGGCTCCTGCGTACCACACGGTTATGGAGGTGGTGAGGATGGACTCGATGATGGCTGTGTAGAACTGCACTAACATCTTGGTGGGTAGCTTGAGCTTCCTCAGCTGCCGCAGGAAGAACATCCTCTGCTGGGCTTTTTTGATGAGTGAGCTGATGGTCAGCTCCCATTTGAGGTCCCTGGTGATGGTAGTGCCTAGGAAGCGGAAGGAATCAGCAGTGGTGATGGGAGAGCCTGAGAGGGTGAGGGGGGGCAGAGGAGTAGTGACTTTCCTGAAGTCTACAATCATCTCCACTGTCTTCAGAGCGTTCAGCTGCAGGTTGTTATTGCTGCACCAGGACGCCAGCTGGGCCACCTCTCTCCTGTAGGCGGACTCGTCGCCGTTGGAGATGAGCCCGATGAGGGTGGTGTCGTCCGCAAACTTGATCAACTTGACAGACTGGTGGCTGGAGGTGCAGGAGTTGGTGTAAAGGGAGAAGAGTAGGGGGGAAAGTACACAGCCCTGGGGTGATCCGGTGCTGATGCTAGTATAGTCTGAGACAGTCTTTCCCAGCCGCACATGCTGCCTCCGGTCCGTCAGGAAGTCGATGATCCACCTGCAGAGGGAGTCAGGCACGTTGAGCAGGGACAGCTTGTCCCGGAGCAGAGCGGGGCGGATGGTGTTGAATGCGGAGCTGAAGTCCACAAACAGGATCCTGGCGTAGGTTCCCGGGGAGTCCAGGTGCTGCAGGATGGAGTGGAGGGCCAGGTTGACTGCATCGTCTACAGACCTGTTGGCTCGGTAGGCAAACTGCAGCGGGTCCAGGAGAGGGGTGGTGATGGACTTGAGGTGGAACAGGACCAGGCGCTCAAAGGACTTCATGACTACAGAGGTGAGCGCTACAGGTCTGTAGTCATTAAGTCCAGTGATCCGTGGCTTCTTGGGGACAGGGATGATGGTGGAGGATTTGAGGCAGGATGGCACGTGGCATAACTTAAGGGAGGTGTTAAAAATGTCTGTGAATACAGGAGCCAGCTGTTTCGCACAGAGTCTCAGGGTGGAGGGAGACACGCCGTCTGGGCCGGGGGCCTTGCGCGGGTTCAGTCTGGAGAACTGTTTGAGCACATCCTGCTCACTGATGATAAGGGGAGGGGGGGAGGTGGGGGGGTGCCTTAAATGAAGTAGGGAATGTGGAGGCTGTGGAGCTGGAGGGAGGGGGGGAGTTGGACACAGATGACGAGGTGTCAAAACGGGCATAGTGTTGGGACAGTCTCTGACAAAGGGCTTTGTCATCCTGACCTTTAGGAGCCTGAGGCCGATAGTTGGTGATCTGCCTCAGTCCTCTCCACACGGAAGCCGAATCATTAGCAGTGAACTGCTGCTGGAGTCTCTCTGAGTACACAGATTTAGCTCTCTTCAGCTCTCTGTTAAACCGGTATTTAACCTCCCTGTAGCAGTCCCTGTCTCCACTTTTCAGCGCTGCTTCCTTCTCCTTCCTGATCTGTCTGAGCTTAGCTGTGAACCAGGGTTTGTCATTAGAGTAACTCACCCTGGTGCGTGATGGAAGAATGTTCTCTTCACAAAAGTGGATATATGAGTTCACAGTGTCCGTGTACTCATCCAGATCATGCGTGGCTCCTTTAAGCATGCCCCAGTCAGATATTTCCATGCACGTTTCCAGCTTCTCCTCAGCATCACTGGTCCGTATCTTCGTAGTGCTCACAACAGGTTTAGTGAGCTTCAATCTCTGTCTGTATGTGGGAATGAGGTGAACCATCACGTGATCAGATAATCCCAGCGCAGCTCGAGGGACAGCGCGATATGCGTCTTTCACTGTGGTGTAACAGTGATCCAGTGTGTTTAATCCTCTGGTGGGGCATTTAATAAACTGTTTGTAGCGGGGGAGATCGTGGCTCAGATTGCACTGATTAAAGTCGCCAGCCACAATAATCAGCGAGTCTGGAAAACTCCGCTCTGTGTGTTGAATGTGATCCGCGAGCACGCGCTGAGCTTCGCGCGTGTCCGCGTCGGGAGGGGCGTACACAGCGATCATTATGAAAGAAGCAAACTCCCGCGGGGAATAGAAGGGCTTGCAATTGATAACAAGAAATTCCAAGGCAGGAGAACAGTGTTTGGAAATTACCGTTACATCAGAGCACCAGCTACAGTTGATGTAGAAGCAGACACCGCCTCCTGTGGTCTTGCCGGAAAGCTCTGTGTCACGATCAGCACGGAAGAGCTGGAAGCCGTCGAGGCGCAACGCGCTGTCCGGTATATTTTCCCGGAGCCAGGTCTCAGTAAAGCAGAGGACAGCTGAGGAGGCGAGGTCCTTAAAACGCATCAGCAGTCTCAGTTCATCTACCTTGTTAGAGAGAGAGTTGGTATTGGACAGAAATATGCCAGGCAGCGCCGTTCGCGAGCCTCTCCTGCGAAGTCGTACGAGAGCGCCCGCTCGTCTTCCTCTCTTCCGCCGTCTCACATTCCGAGCCAAACAATAAACCAGATCGGCGGCAGGGGCTAGAAAAACTGGGAGGAGGTCCGTGGGGGTCAAAGTCCTGATATTTAAAAGTTCTTCACGGGTATAAGTGCAAGCAGACACACAATTGACAAACAAAAACAAACAAAGAGCGCAGCGAAGCACCATGTCGACCGCTGTGGGCGCCATCTTGGATCGATAACAGAGCTTAAATAATACAAGATCTAATGAACAGAGTGATACTAGGTGTGAGTGAGTGTGTGCGTGTGTGTAAGAATGTCTGGGTGTGTGCTGAGCAGAGTGAACACAGGTGTGAATGAGTGTGTGTGTGTGTGTGTGTGTGTGTGTGTATGTAGTTAAGTGTGTATGTGTGTGTGTGTGTGGGTGTGAGTGTGCGTGCGTGTGTGTGTGTGTGTGGGGGGGGGGCTAGCTGAGCTGAGGGAGTGGAAGCAATCAGTGAGTGGAATCAGCTGTCACACATTGACAGGAGAGGGAGACATGGCTGCCAGCAGAAAGGAGGCAACAAAGCCAAACCCCTGACTGCTTCCAGTCACAAAATAAATACAAACAAACCAAAAGCAGACTACTCAAGAGATGATAAAATAACCAGAAATATAAACAGACAAATAAAGGTCCCAAAATACAACAGAACATGGAAACACCAGCTAAGTAATGACAAGACCATATGGAACTCAAAAGGTAACACAGAACACAGATAACAAAGGAACAGGAAAAAGCCATGTGTCATGATCCCTAGTGTGGTTCCGTACCGTGCTTGGGTCTCCGGTTTATTATCCTTTTTCCTATGTATGTATTTAGTCATGTTTTGTTCTTATTACTGTGCTTTTATTTTGACAGCGCCGTGGCAGGACTTCCTGCTGTTAACCCTGCTCACGACCTGTCATGGCTGTTTGTATTTAGTGATTACGTCTACTCCACACCTGTTTATAGTTTTAGTTCTGCTCCCTATTTAAGATCGCCAGCTAGACTTAGTCTTCACTGCAATCTCGTCTACCTTAGACTTGAGTGCCTACGCCCAGTTCCAGTCTCTGTTCAGCGTCAGGTTTTGCCCTTGCTATATTCACATGTAAGTATTTATTCTACAGTGTCAGGTTTCGCCCTCGCTACACTCTTATGTAAGTGTTTGTGCTCCCTCTTTGTGTCTCACGTTTAGTGTATGTGTTTTGCCCCTCATGGCACTTTACTTTGATACTTTTTGTTAATAAATAAGCAAAGTCACTGCTGGCATTTGGTGCCTCATTAATGCCCTGAAAAGGGCATATATGACACCATGAAGCCGAGCTCGGGCGGATCCCAAGTCCGGTTCATGACATAGATCAGAGGGACACAGGGGGATGTTATTGTCCTTTTTCCTCCTTCATTGTCTGATGATGTCTCATTATCTCTCTTTTGTCTTTCTTCATCATCTTTATCTATGTTAACATTCTAGTTGGATGTTTTCTCTCCTCAGAGCTTTTGTCTCTCATGTCAACTGACTTGGCCTCTTGGTCCACCTCGTCTTTGACTTCCTAGCTGCTCCAGCCTTTTGTCCATTTGTCCAGTTGTACTGCAGTTTTATTGTTAATGTTTGACTGTTGTTTTGTAGTTTTATTGCATTTTTTGTAAATTTGTCACTTTTTCTCTTAAATCTTGTAACTATTTTCTCATAAAAGTTTCTTTTATCTATTTATTCTTTTTTGGGGTCATTTTTTTAGTATTTTTATGCTCCAGTCTGCTTTGAGGTTGAAGTCTGTCCTGTTATTTTGTCTCAAACATGTTTAAGTGTTTTTCCGTCTCCAATGTCTTCAGGTCATCTCCTGTCTTCGTGCTTTATCAGAAATTGTCTCTGATTTAGTTGTTTATTTTAATGCTTGTCATCTGACATGTTCTCTCTCTCACATTTGGGAAACAATTCAACTTTATTTATATAGCACCATTTCACATCAACAGTCATTTTCTGCAACTCTCTCATGTCATTCTTTACTTTCAAAATCTCCAATATCCATCAACAGTTTATGTCTGACAGAGCTGTAGGTTCTGGAGTGGATTCCCTGTTTCTTTTCCTTCCATTGTTCATCCCTTCAAGAGTTTTACACTCCCCTCCATAACCGATATATCCCAGCTAATTCACAAATCCGAGTCATCCTCTTTTCAGCTTGACTCACTCCCTACTGTCCGTGTTAAAGCCTTCCTTCCTTCACTGGCTCCTTTGTTGACCACCATTATTCACTCTTCACTCAATACTGGAATTGTTCAACCACCACTCAAAACAGCTGCTGTGACACCTTTACTTAAAAAAACCTGGTGCAGACTCATCTGATTTTAATAACTTCAGACCAATCTTTAATCTCCCCTTCATCTCCAAGATTCTTGAAAAAGTTGTTGCCTCTCAGCTCCATACTCACCTCAGTAATAGTAAGATTCAAGATTTTATTTGTCAATACTACTACATATACGTACAGAACATGCAGGAGATATGACTCTCTCGCTTCAGGGGTGTGTGCAATTTAAAAAAAAGAAAAAGGGATAAGGCTTGAAAAATAACAACAGAAGTCAGTGTATAGTAATGCTACCCATAGTGCAAATAGCGATGAAAGACGGTTTAGTTTAGTTTATTGGTTTATTTGTCAGGGACCATGTAGAGAAAAAACCTTAAACACAGGGTAAAGATGCTCTGTACCAGATTATAGCATTCTCACTAATTTCCATCTGTAGTCCCTGAGGCAGGCAGAAAGATATTTAAAGAAAAACAGCACATACAGAAAGCAATTCAGGTCGGGTTTCAGAAACTGTTGACCCTGAAACAAGCAGAAAATAAGTTTAACGGTAATATGTTAAGAGAGACGGCACACATAAAACAATTTAAGAGTACAATTTCAGATCCCATTTAAGGGGAAGAGTCAATGCTGGCAGGCTTGATTACATAGAATCCATTTTTTAGTCTCTATAGAAAAGTCTCTGTAATTTGTTCTGGTCTTCAAAGCAGTGGGGAGCTTGTTCCATTCCGTTATAGCTTTGTGTGACAAGGCTGATTGTCCAAAAGCAGTTTTACGTAGGGGGATGCAACAATGCCACCAAGAGGAAGTCCTTGTTACTCTGGCATTTTGTTCAGAAGTCAGATACACAAAAGTCTTAAAGGGTGGGGGTGCAGAACCATGAATAATTTTAAAGACCAACCATACATTTGCGTACATGACCATATTTTCAAAGCTTAACATCTTGTGTTTGGCAAGTATACCACAATGGTGATACTGCCATGTCTTCTTTTCCAGAATTTTGATGGATTGTTTATACAGGGATTGCATGGGTTTCAGAGTTGTACTGTTGGATTTTGACCAGCAAGAGATACAATTGGAGAAATGTGTCAAAATCATGGCATTCAGAAGGGTTTTGATCCTTTTAGAGTAAGTGAGTTTCTGATGCATCGAAAGTTTGCAAGGCTATATTTCAGAGTGCGGCTCATCCGTTTTATGTGCTTTTGAAAGCTGAGCGTGGGATCTAATGTGACACACCAATACTTAAGCTCTGTTACATTTTCTGTATTTGCTCCATTTACAGTTATAGTCGGATTGTGCATATGATTTTGTTTGTTGAGCACAAGTACATGGTAGCTGTTTTCCCTACGTTCAGAGTGAGGCATGATTGATTAAGCCATTTTGACACTTTCTCCATTGCTATCATTAACTTGTCAGCCACTTGTTTGGCATCCTTCCCATGTGTGTAGATGACTGTGTTATCTGCATACATCTGAATTTTCATGTCATTTTGACATACTGATGGCAAATCATTAATATACAAAGTAAGCAGCAGTGGGCCTAAGATGGAATCTTGTGGTACTGCCATGATGCATGCCTTTGATTGGGATACAGTATTATTTGTGCACACACACTGGGAGCAGGCAGATAGATAAGATTTTAACCAGCTAAGGCTATTCAGGGACAGTTTATATCTTGATAGTTTAGAAAGAAGGACTAAGTGATTGACCATATCAAAGGCTTTATGCAAGTCTTAAAAGATGGCTCCTACCACCCTCCTTTTGTCCAGATTTTCTTTAATCGTTTCAGTAAAGTAACAACATGTATTCTCCTTTGAGTGGTTCGTTCTAAAACCAAACTGCATGGGAGGCAGCAGCTGGGCATATTCGAGATGTTCTACCAGTTGGTCTACTACCACCTTTTCAATGGCTTTGACAAAACAGGAAGTATACTTATTGGCCTCTAATTACTAATTTCCTGTTTGTCTCTGGTTTTGTGTATGGGGGTTACAATGGCGGGTTTCAATGCCTCAGGGAAGATATTTTCATGTATTGATTGATTTATTAGTTCTGTAATGTGAATCAGGTTTTTATATTGTGTATTTATAATTTTGTTTGCATTGATGTATGTGGATAATGTTTATACTGTTTTCATTTTGTTTTTCTTCATCTTTTTCTCTTTTTATCTGTTTCTTTTCTCTAAAGCTCATCCAGGGACAAGAGTTGCAAACTAGCTGAATGCTATACACTCTCTGTGCAACACATCAGATTTTCTTTTTTTGTCTATGTTTATTGCACTGTCCCTGACAAATAAACAAATAAATAAAATAAAAAAAAATAAAAATAATTGGAATTATTAAAGTATCTTTGTGTTTTTTTTCAGGAATACAGTGTCTAGTACATGAATATCCTTCGCTCTGGAAGTTGATAGAGATGATAAAATTTTGTTGAGCTTTACCTCATTTGTGGGTTTAAGATTTAGATCAGTTTCATGATTTATTTTAATTTGGTGCCGGTATGTTTGGATAAAATTCAGACCAGTTCTTGTACCGATTTGATAAAATACTCATTTAAACTGCTGGTTATATCTTAGCTATCTGAGTGAAGTTTTCCATTCAAACTGAATTGAATGACTTCACTTTTTAACATTTTTTTCCTTTGAACTTATCAATACATATCCTGAGTTTTTGTTGGTCCCTCTTGCATTTTTGATTATGTCTAAGAAGAAATTTGCTTTTGCTTTACAGAGCTGCATGGTGACTTCATTTCTGAGGCTTTTAAAAGTCAGTCAATCTGTATTTAAATCAGTTTTTAGCCATTTTTAAAGAGCTAAATCCTTTTGTTTCACAAGGTTCCATCATTTTTCATTTAGCCAAGGTAGATCCTGTTTTCTCTTGTGCTTAGTGTTATTTTATGTTTTGAGATTTCTTTGATTGTTATCATATTAGAAAGACCCAGACATCCCATAGTGCAAATAAAGATAAACAATAAAATCCAGCAATCCTATATACAGTAAAAGTAGTGCAGTTATACTCATAGTTGCAAGTTTGATGCAGTAGTGTAGGTGCAGACAGTGGCAGACAAGACTGCACATGACCAGTATTGCAAAACAGACAGCAGCAGATATGATATTTGTGCAAATGGTTACCGTAAAGTGCAAAGACATACAGCAGCAGATGTATGACTGTTGGTGTGCAAGTCTCTCTGCCAACAGCTGAGGTAGTTATTGTGTGGGTAAGTTTGTTATGGTCCGGGGGTGGTGGTGGTGGTGGTGGACAGAGTTCAGGGTCCTGATGGCCTAATGAACAAAGCTGTTTAGCAGTCTTGTGGAGTTGGCCCGGAGGCTCCGGTACCTTTTCCCTGAGGGCAGGGGGCTGAAGAGGGAGTGTGAGGGGAGGGAGGGGTCGCCTGCAATATTAACTGCTCTGTGGGCGAGGCGGGTGAAGTAGATGTCTGAGAGGGGGCAGAAGGGCACCAATGATCTGGCTGGCTGCTTTCACTGTGCGTTGCAGTGTCTTCCAGCAGGAGGCAGTGCAGTTTCCATACCACACCGTGATGCAGCTGGTGAAGATGTTCTCAGTGAGGCCCCGGTAGAATGAGCACATGATGGGGGGTGGGACTCGTGCTATCCTCAGTTTGTGGAGGAAATGGAGGTGAGTTTAAGTCTTCTTTAAATCACCCTTTATTGTCATTCAACTGTACAACCAATCATGTGCAGTAGAACGAGATTGTGTTTTACCAATCTACTGTGTTAATCACACACACCCCAAGTGCAGAATCAGAGGGCCGCTGCCATGCAAGGCACCACCACAAATTTCCCTCCTCCATTCCATTATTGCTGAGCACCAAGCTGGATGGCAGGAAGCTCCACTTTTTTATATGGTCTTCGGCATGACCCGGCCGGGATTTGAACCCCTGCCTCCCGGGTGTGGGGCGGATGCTCTACCAACTGAGCCACCACTCTGGTGGTGGCTCAGTTGGTCGAGCAGTGATGTGGCCAGTGATGTGGTGTTGTTGGACCAGGAGAAGTCCTCAGAGGTGTGCACCCCCAGGAACTTGGTGATGCTCACCGTCTCCACAGCTGCTCCATTAATGATCAGAGGGGGATGCTGCGTGTGTCCCCTCCTCAAGTCAATCACAATCTCCTTGGTTTTTCAAATGTTCAGGAAGAGATTATTGTCTTTACACCACTGAACCAGTTGGCTCACCTCATTTCTGTAGTTGGCCTCCTCATTGTTGGTGATGAGGCCCATCACCATCGTGTCGTTTGCAAACTTGTTGATGTGGTTGGTGCTGGAGGCTAGTACACAGTCATGGGTCAGCAGGGTGAAGAGCAGTAGGCTGAACATGCACCCTTGTGGGGCCGCTGTGCTCAGTGATGGTCTTGAAGGTGTTGCTGACAACCCGCACATTCTGTGGCTTCCCTGTGAGAAAGTCCAGCACCCAGTTACAGAGAGAGGTTTTAAGTCCCAGGTGTTTGAATGTTTAACTGAAGTCCAAGAACAGCATTCGCATGTAGGAGTTCTTTAAGTCTTGGTGGGTGAGGTCTGGAGGGAGAGCAGCAGCGATGGCAACTTCTGTGGATCTGTTTGACCTGTATGCAAACTGAGATGGGTCATGGGAGAGCGGGAGGATGGACTTGATGTTCTGCATGACCAGCCGCTCAAAGCACATCATTATGATGGGCGTCAGTGCTATGGGCCGTGAATCATTGTGGTCGGATGGGACGGGCTTCTTTGGGACTGGTATTATGGTAGCAGTTTTGAAACATGTGGGGCCAACAGCTTGACTCAGGGAGATGGTGAAGATGTTTTCCAGGACATTCTTGAGCTCCTATGCACTGTCCTTCAGAACGTGACTGGGTATGTTGTCTGGTCCTGCTGCTTTGACTTTCTTGTGAGTTGTGTATACCAGGTCCAGCAAATTGTTTCCTCTTGTGGGGAAGTCTACATGTTGGTGTAGATTTGGTAGGAGGGCCTTTAAATTGAAATCTCCTGCTGTGATGAGGAATCCGTCTGGATGCACTGTTTGTGTCTCACTGATGGCCTGATAGAGTTCATTTAGTGCTTTACTCCTCTCGTTGATGGCAGTGGGCGGGGCATATATGGCGACTAGTAGAACAGATGAAAATTCTCTTGGAATTTAAAAGGGTCGGCATTTGATGATCATAAACTCCACTAATGGAAAACAGTGTTTATATACAGCAGTTGCATTATCACACCAAGGGTCACTGATGTACACACAGACTCCTCCGCCTCTCGTTTTCCCTCCTTCCTTGAACACTCTGTCAGCATGATACCATGTTAGCCCTGCTAACTGAATGGCAGGGTCTGGCATATTATCATTTAACCACGTTTCCATAAAGATAAAAACATAGCAGTTCCCCGCATTATGTTGCGTAGTTCTCAGGAGCTGTATGTGGTCTATTTTGTTGTCAAGTGAGTATACATTGACCAAAATGAAGGAAGGAATCGTGAGTCTGTATGGGCTAGTGGTTAGTTTCGTTTAGACACCTCCGCGTTTACCTCTCTTTTGTCGCCGCTTACACCATCTACAGCGTCTCCAATTGGGATGAGACACATCAGTCGAGTCTGGGGGTGTGGAGGTTTTGTGGAGAAGACCTAGGCCATGGAGTTCCTCTGTAACACTTTGGTCCAGGACGTAATGTTTGGAAATATTCCATATCCAAATCGATGCTCTCATGCTCCACTGCAGCAGTATCAAGTGGTGGGCCCAATGGAGCGAGTGGGTGTTGACATCCTAGGGCCCTTCCCCATCACCAATCAGGGGAACTGCTGTGTCCTTGTGGCCATGGACTATTTAACTACATAGCCAGAGGTGTATGCAGCCCTACATCAGAGCTCAGGCAACACTGCCAAACACCTTGTCAATGAGATGTTCTGCCACTTCAGGGTGCCAGAGGAACTGCACAGCGACCAGGGGTGGAATTTTAGCCAGGTCTGCCAGTGGTTGGGCATCAAAAAGACCAGAACAACACAGCTGCATCCTCAGAGTGATGGGTTTGTCGAGTGGTTTAATCACACCCTGGCCACCCAGCTGGCAATCCTTACTCGCCACTAGCAGAGAGACTGGGACCTGCATCTACCTTTGATCCTCTGGGCTTATCACACTGCTGTCTAGGAATTGACAAAATGCAACCCTGCAAGCCTAATGTTCGGGTGGGAGCTCCGTACACCTGTAGACCTGGTGTTTGGTAGATCTCTGGAACCAGAGCTAGCGGGTGAGCCAGGACTGGACTACTTCTAATCCCTCCGAGAATGGGTACAGGAGGTTCATGAATTGGCTTGGCAGGCTCTTACTGAAGCAGGAGCCAAGCAGAAGAGGGCCTACAACACCCGCTGCATGGGAACAGACTTTTCTCGTGGGGATCAGGTGTGCATGTACAGCCCTGAATGTAAGAAAGGGTTGTCCCTTAAACTGATGAGTCATTGGGTGGGGCCTTGCACGGTGCTTCAGAAACTATCAGACGTGGCGTATCAAGTACACCTGGTCAAGCAAAGATGGGTGGTGGTGCTTCACAGAGATTGCCTTGCACCCTACTGACCCAAGGATCCTAGGGGTGAGGAGCCAGAAAGTTTAAATCAGTCTTAGACAGCTCAGCCCCCCCCCCCCCCACCCACCCACCCCAGGGTATGGGTGAACCTTTTAGGCCAGAACGCCGCTGCTGCCAACTACCAGGACATTTTAGAGACTTTGTCATGGACGCTTAGGTTTCCGGGGACAGCTAACCTCTTAGGTGGGGGCAATGTGACGTGTGGAGCTCTGTCTGATGTTATATATTCACCATGTTCAGGTATCTGCTGTTGTTTAATAGTTATGTGTTTTCTGAGGGACCGTAAAAGCACCACAGGAGAGAGGGAGGGAGGAGCAGCAGGAAGTGAAGGGAGAGATTAATAGTGCTGCAAAATTTTGCCTCGCTCTCTTCTCACAGCTGTAAGGCATGTGCCATGGCCAACAGTGGCACTTTCCTGGCCTAATAAAGTTACAGAGCAAATATCTGCCTCCAGCCGTGGTCATTTTTGACGCATACAGGCTGCTTTGCTACAATATTATGACCAATAGTATCAAAAGCTGCACTAAGGTCTAAAAGGGCAAGTACAGAAACAAGTCCATTATCAGATGCTATAAGCAGGTCATTAGTGACCTTCACTAAGGCTGTTTGAACTGTCAAAAATTGTGTAGCAACAACTCTTTCTAAGATTTTTGAAAAGAAAGGCAGATTAGAGATTGGTCTATAGTTAGCTAAAACTCCTGGATCCAGTGTTGGCTTTTTGAGTAAGGGTTTAATTATAGCAGTTTTAAAAGCCTGCAGTACATGGCCTAATGTTAATAAAGAATTGATTATTTGAAGAATACAGCCACCAATAAATGGGAAGACTTCTTTAAGTAACCTTGTAGGAATAGGGTCTAGTAGACAAGTTGAAGGCTTGGATGAGGAAATTATTTTATCTAACTCTAAAAGGTCAGTTGGAGTAAACTCATCCAAACAGATATCAATTCAAGATTCAAAGATTCAAGATTCAAATATTTTATTTGTCAGTACTACTATACATGCAGGACATACAGGAGAATTGTAATGGCATTTCTCTCTCTCTTCAGTGGTGTGCATAATATAAAAAAGAAAATGCAATAAGGCTAGAAAAACAACAACAGCAGTCTATGTACAGTAACACAACCTGTAGTACAAATGGTGACAAAAGATAGACCCAGACCTCCCGTAGTGCAAATTGAGACAAACGAATAACGATGATAAAACCCAGCAATCCTATATACAGACAACTAGAGATGTAATGCCCACAGTTGCAGTTCATCGCAGAAGTGTAGGTGCAGTAGTAACAGACAGGACTACACATGATCAGTATTGCAATGACAGACGGACAGCAGCAGATATGGTATTTGTGCAAATAGTTGCAGAGACATACAACAGCAAATGTATTACTGTTGGTGTGCCATTCTGTCTGTGCCAACAGCTGAGGTATTTATTGTGCGGGTGATTGCATTACCATCCTGGGGGTGGGGGGAGGGGTAGACAGAGTTCAGGGTACTGATTGCCTGATGAACAAAGCTGTTAAGTAGTCTTGAGGAGTGGGCTGGGAGGCTTTGGTGCCCCGGTAGAAAGAACACATGATGGGGGGTGGGACTTGTGCTCTCCTCAGTTTGTGGAGGAAATGGAGATGAGTTTGAGCCTTCTTGGCCAGTGATGTGGTGTTGTTTGACCAGGAGAGGTCCTCAGAGATGTGCACCCCCTGGAACTTTGGGCTGCTCACTCTCTCCACAGCTGCACCATTGATGGTCAGAGGAGGGGGCTGTGTGTGTGACCCCTCCTGAAGTTGACCACAATTGAATGAGTTGTAGTAGTTACTGTATTTAAGTTAACGGTGGGAAGAATCGGACTGATCTTATCTCTGATAGATGAAATTTTATTATAGAAGAAGTTCATAAAATCCTGACCAGTAAGCTCTAAGGGAATGCTAGGTTTGACAGAGTCCTGACTCTTTGTCAGCCTGGCTACAGTGCTAAAAAGAAACCTGGGGTTATTCTTATTCTCTTCTATTAATGTGGATTAATGAGTTGTTCTAGCATTCAAAAGATATTTTTTTTTTCATAAATTAGAAGTTGATTTCTCCAAGCTAGATGGATTTCATCAAATTTAGTGAAGCACCATTTTCTTTCTAATTGACGAGTCTTCTGTTTTAAGCTGCAAATTTCTGTGTTGAACCAAGGAGTTAGAAATCTCTGATTAGACTTTTTCTTTTTAAAGGGGCCAACAAGTCTGATGCAGAGAAGCTGTAACACTATCTACCATGCTATCAATTACAGAAGGAGCAAGCTCTCCATAGCTCGGCCAGGGGATCACGGGGATCATGAGATCGTGGGTTCGATCCCTGCCCCCGGCCAACAGTGATCTGTGTGGAGTTTGCATGTTTTCCCCGTGTTTGCGTGGGTTTACTCCGGGATTTCTCCGGTTTCCTCCCACATGCCAAAACATGCAGGTTAGGGAGTTAAGGGACGCTTGCGCACGCAGCGACCGGCAGCTGGTGGCTTGTCACCGGACTGCAGAACAAATCTACCTACGGGTACAAAATAAGTCCCCCCCAAAAAATAGCTTATCTCCGTTGTGTTTACACATAGCATAGAGGAAACAATCTGCTTAAATTTGGTAACAGCATCATCTGAGAGGCATCTACTGTTGTAAAATCAAAGGTTAACAGACAATGGTCTGACAGTACAGGGTTATGAGGAGACACCACCAGATTTTCTATTTCTATGCCATATGTCAGAACAAGGTCCAACATGTGGTGGAGATAATGTGTAGAATTTCCTTCTTTCTGAGAAAACCCCATCGAGTCTAATATTGAATTAAATGCCATATTAAGATTTACATTTTTTTTTTTTAGATTTTAGATTTTGTATACTTTATTGATCCCCAGAGGGGAAATTGAGAGCATCCACCACCTGGATGGATGAAGCAGCCACGATACAGCGCTATCCCTTAACCATTCACACCCACACTCACACCTAGGGCCACTTTAGAGTCTCCAATTAACCTAACCTGCATGTTTTTGGCATGTGGGAGGAAACCGGAGAAATCCCAGAGTAAACCCACGCAAACACGGGGTGAACATGCAAACTCCACACAGATCACTGTTGGTCGGGGGCTGGGATCAAACCCATGATCCCCACGATCCCCCGGCCAAGGGTAAATTGTGCTGCCGCAGTGCTAACCACTGCGCCACCGTGCAGCCTGGTTAAGTCCTGGATAAGTCCTCTGTACTCAGCTTCATCTCCGTTGGAGATGAGGCCGACGATCACAGAGTCGTCAGAGAACTTCTGTAGATGGCAGTGTGTTGTGTTGTGTGAGAAGTCCGCAGTATAAAGGGTGAAGAGGAAAGGAGCCAAAACCGTTCCCTGGGGGGTCCCTGTGCTGCCGATGATCGTGTCGGACACACAATCCCAGGTGCTCACAAACTGTGGCCGGTTAGTGAGATAGTCCAGGATCCATGATGACAGGTGCTGGTCCACCCCTGCGCACAGCAGCTTGTCCTTCAGGATCATCGGTTGGATGGTGTTGAAAGCACTGGAGAAGTCAAAGAACATGATCCTCACCGCGTTCCCTGGCTTCTCCAGGTGGGACAGGGAACAGTGAAGGAGGAAGATCACTGCATCCTCCACCCCAATGCTATGCTGGTAGGCGAACTGAAGTGGATCCATCGCTGGTCCCACCAGGCGGCGGAGGTGAGCAGGGAGCAGTCTCTCCAGGGTCTTCATCATGTGAGACGTCAGGGCCACTGGTCTGTAACTGTTCAGGTCTTTGGGGTGGGAAGTCTTTGGTACAGGTACCACACAAGATGTTTTCCACAACTGTGGTACCCTCCCCAGCTTCAGGCTCAGGTTGAAGATGTGCTCCACAATCCCACACAGCTGGTCTGCGCAGGACTTGAGCAGCTTTGCGCTGATGCCGTCCGGTCCCGAGGCCTTCCTCGCCTTGATCTTCCTCAGCTCCATCCTCACCTGGGTCTTAGTGAGAGTCAGGTTGGGGTGCTGTGTGTTGGGAGTGGGGGGGTGTTGGTGGAGTGGGGTATGGACAGCAGGTCTCGATGACTTTAGAGGCAGCAGTGGTTGGTGTGCAGTCGTGGGGGAGGGCGGTTGGTCAAACCTATTAAAAAACAGGTTCAGATTGTTCGCCCACTCCCTGCCCCCCGTGGCCTGGAAGGAGGTATTCTGGAGCCCAGAGATGGTTTTAAGGTTTCTCCAGACCCCGCCGATGTCGCTTTGTTGCAGCTTGTCCTCCATCCTCTTTCTGAAGCTGTCCTTGCCTTCTCTGATCTTCCTCCTCAGCTCCCTCTGTACGGACTTCAGCATCTCCCTGTTCCCCAACCTGAAGATCCTCTTCTTCTCTCTCAGAAGTGTTTTTATCTCAGGGTTGATCCAGGGTTTGTTGTTCGAGCAACACCGTATGGTCTTGGTGGGTATGGTGTTGTCCACACAGAAGTTGATGTAGTCCATGATGGTGTGAGTGAGGCCATCGATGTCCTCACCATGTGGATCACAGAGCTGCTCCCAGGCAGTGGTTTCAAGACAGTCTTTTAGGGCGTCCATTGCCTCCTCAGACCATATCTTTACTGTGCGCATGACTGGAGGTTGTCTGTGTGCTAGGGGTTTGTACACCGGCAGGAGATGAACCAAGTTGTGATCCGATCTCCCGAGTGGGGGGAGTGGTGATGAGGTATACGCCTCCTTAGTGTTTACAAAGTGTGGTTAGTCCGAGTAAATAACTGCATATATTCCTGTATATATTTGCATCCTTTTATAGAAACGTGGACAGACTGTAATTTACTGTACATACTCTGTTTGTCATTGAATCCTTATTTAAATCCTCCACCTGAACAACGAGAGCAAGTTTTTAGCCAAAGTCAAATTCCTTGTATGTGTTGTGCATACTTGGCCAATAAAGCTGATTCTGATTCTGATTCTGATTCTGACATAGAATAAGTCCAGTGTTTTATTGTCTCTAGTGTGGCATGTGACATACTGGGTGAACATGGGCAGAATGGGGGACAGTGAAATATGGTTGAAATCTCCTGAGATGAGGAGAAGAACATCTGGGTGTTCTGTCAGCAGCCTGCCAGTTACTGAGTGAATGGCGTCACTCACTGTCCCCGCGTTCGCTGTCGAATTTGCATAAATAACAATGCAGATCATGTGTGAGTATTCCCTCGGGAGATAGGTAGGCCGCATGCTAACAGCTAGCAACACGATGTCTTTGCTGCAGTGCTGTTCCTTAACCGTGATATGTTCCGGTCTGCACCAGCTGTTATTGACATACATTATCACTTCCACCCAGTCTCTTCAGCAGGTGTTTTCACTGATCAGCAATCAGTAGGACAAAATTCAGAGAAATCACCTGTTGAAGACACTGGGTGGAGGTAAAACCTGCAGGGTCTTGGCCCTCCATGGAATGAGTTTGACACCTGTGGGCTAGGGTATCAAGGGCTAAGCAGACAGAAGCATGATGTTCACCAAAGTATAACGAAGGACATTGCATCAAGGTAAGGGGCTGCATTCCTTAAATAAAGCAGGACTCCTTAACACAAAATACATACAGCTGTGGATAATAGGCAATAAAAATAGACAATAAAAATTGAACATACTGCAAATGTGGTATTCATTTAAAGAAATAAGGACAGGAGTACAGTGGGGCAAAAAAGTATTTAGTCAACCACCAATTGTGCAAGTTCTCCCACTTAAAAGATGAGAGAGGTCTCCAATTTTCATCATAGGTATACCTCAACTATGAGAGACAAAATGAGAAAAAAAAAGAAAATCACATTGAAGGATTTTTAATGGATTAATTGGTAAATTCCTCAGTAAAATAAGTATTTGGTCACCTACAAACAAGCAAGATTTCTGGCTCTCACAGACCTGTAACTTCTTCTTTAAGAGGCTCCTGTCCTCCACTCGTTACCTGTATTAATGGCACCTGTTTGAACTCGTTATCAGTATAAAAGACACCTGTCCACAACCTCAAACAGTCAGACTCCAAACTCCACTATGGCCAAGACCAAAGAGCTGTCAAAGGACACCAGAAACAAAATTGTAGACCTGCACCAGGCTGGGAAGACTGAATCTGCAATAGGTAAGCAGCTTGGTGTGAAGAATTCAACTGTGGGAGCAATTATTAGAAAATGGAAGACATACAAGACCACTGATAATCTCCCTTGATCTGGGGCTCCACGCAAGATCTCATCCCGTGGGGTCAAAATTATCACGAGAACGGTGAGCAAAAATCCCAGAACCACACGGGGGGACCTAGTGAATGACCTGCAGAGAGCTGGGACCAAAGTAACAAAGGCTACATCAGAAACACACTACGCCCCCAGGGACTCAAATCCTGCAGTGCCAGACGTGACCCCCTGCTTAAGCCAGTACATGTCCAGGCCCGTCTGAAGTTTGCTAAAGAGCATTTGGATGATCCAGAAGAGGATTGGGAGAATGTCATATGGTCAGATGAAACCAAAATAGAACTTTACTGTAAAAACTCAACTTGTCGTGTTTGGAGGAGAAAGAACACCATACCTACTGTGAAGCATGGGGGTGGAAACATCATGTTTTGGGGCTGTTTTTCTGCAAAGGGACCAGGACGACTGATCCGTGTAAAGAAAAGAATGAATGGGGCCATTTATCCTGGGATTTTGAGTGAAAACCTCCTTCCACCGGCAAGGGCATTGAAGATGAAACGTGGCTGGGTCTTTCAGCATAACAATGATCCCAATCACCCCGCCCGGGCAACGAAGGAGTGGCTTTGTAAGAAGCATTTCAAGGTCCTGGAGTGGCCTAGCCAGTCTCCAGATCTCAACCCCATAGAAAATCTTTGGAGGGAGTTGAAAGTCTGTGTTGCCCAGCGACAGCCCCAAAACATCACTGCTCTAGAGGAGATCTGCATGGAGGAATGGGCCAAAATACCAGCAACAGTGTGTGAAAACCTTGTGAAAACTTACAGAAAACATTTGACCTCTGTCATTGCCAACAAAGGGTATATAACAAAGTATTGAGATGAACTTTTGTTATTGACCAAATACTTATTTTATCGAGGAATTTACCAATTAATTCATTAAAAATCCTTCAATGTGATTTTCTGGATTTTTTTTTTCTTATTTTGTCTCTCATAGTTGAAGTATACCTATGATGAAAATTGGAGACCTCTCTCATCTTTTAAGTGGGAGAACTTGCACAATTGGTGGCTGACTAAATACTTTTTTGCCCCACTGTAAGTTACTATTGCAGATTAACTGTGTATAGTGTTAAGACCTTTACTTCCCGCGACACACGAGTAGGCTGCCTTTTTGCAACAGCGGATCAATTTCTTCCTATTTACTATCTGGCTTCTCTTGCTAATTTTTCTGATCTGGCGACACCTTATACATCGGACGGACACGAGGATTGCCCAAATGTCTCCTGAGCCGGCAGACGGAGCCACTGTTTTTAGCAGGATACGTTACAGCAAAGACCAGCTGCTAGCACTTAACCGGACCAAGATAAGATAAGATAAGATAAGCCTTTATTAGTCCCACAACGGGGAAATTCCAGGATTGCAACAGCACAGGGATAGCAACACTCAGAGCAACAATCAGAAGGCAAGAAAAAAAAAAAAACAAGCAAGCAAGAGCAGCTAATATACATATGTACGTATTACTATAAAATATATATATATACACACACACACAGACACACAGTGCAGAGCATTGTAGCTGGATGGAATAAATATATGAATATATGAACACACAGTGCAGAGCATTGTAGCTAGATGGAATAAATATGTAAATATATAAACACCCACAGTACGGAGCATTGCAGCTAGGTGGAATAAATATGCAAGTATATAAACACACACAGTGCGGAGCAATGTAGCTAGATGGAATAATATGTAGATATATAAATATATAAACACACCCAGTGCTGAGCATTGTAGCTAGATGGAATAAATATGTAAATATATAAACACACACAGTGCAGAGCATTGTTGCTAGATGGAATGAAACAGCATAACCGTCTACTTAGTTATCCTACATGGTATGATTATGTGCCCATAGATGCTTACCGGGACCAAGATGCTAACGCAAGACTTCGACATATCAGGTGAAATAAGACAAAAACGACGTGGATGCCGTGCTGGAGCAAGACAGCGGGTGAGAAATATAGGGTACAGACCCGTCCTTCCATCCGTTATTATGGAGAACGTTTGATCGCTACTCAATAAGACCGACAAGCTCGAAGCCATCTCCCGCTATGAGAGCATGTTCAGAGAGAGTAGCCTGATGTTGTTTACTGAGACGTGGCTAACAGAACTAGCAACAGATGCTAACATTGAACTGGAGGGTTTCCACGCAATACGGGAAGACCAGACACCAGACAGCGGGAAGGCAAGGGGCGGAGGAGTGATAATGTATGTCAATAACAGCTGGTGCAGTCCGGGACATATCACGGTTAAACAACATCACTGCAGCAAAGACACCGAGTTGCTAGCTGTTAGCATTCAGCCTACCTGTCTCCCAAGGGAATACTCACATGTGATCTGCATTGTTATTTATGCAAATCCGACGGCGAACGCTGGGACAGCGCGTGACGTCATTCACTCAGAAACTCATCATCGGCAGTCACTCGTAGTCGAGTATGACTGTCCTCCCTCTTGGTCCTTATGGGTCTTCAGGTGGGCATAGAGGCCACTTCTGGACCCGATTATTCTGCTGCAATATGGGCAGGGGAATGTAATGGTGGTGGGTTTGGGTTGGTCCTGATTGTTGGTTGCTCTCTCCTTCCTGAGTCTGCGTTTGTCTTGTGCAGCATGATGGAGGGCAGCGTTGTACTGTGCGGCACCCGCACGGACAATGTTTCTCCAGGTCGCCCTATTGGTTGCCATATTTTCCCAAGCTTTTAGGTCTATGTGGCACTTCTTTAGGTTTATTTTTATGTTGTCCTTAAATCTCTTCTTCTGGCCTCCTGGAGCCTGCTTCCCTTCAGCTGGCTGGGAGTACAGGACTTGTTTTGGGAGGCAAGAGTCAGGAATTCGGATAACATGGCCAGTCCATCTGAGCTGGTTTTGGGCAATGGTGGCAGTGATGGTGGGAAGGTTAGCCTCCTCCAAGACGCTGGTGTTGGTGCATCTATCCTCCCAACTAATCCTGAGGATTTTTCGGAGGCATCTCATTCACACCTTCACGGGCTACCTCAGCTTCTGTGTGGACAAATCCGTTCCCACCAAGACCATACGGCGTCACTCAAACAACAAACCCTGGATCAACCCTGAGATAAAAACACTTCTGAGAGAGAAGAAGAGGATCTTCAGGTCGGGGAATAGGGAGATGCTGAAGTCCGTACAGAGGGAGCTGAGGAGAAAGATCAGAGTAGGCAAGGACAGCTTCAGGAAGAAGATGGAGGACAAGCTGCAACAGAGCGACATCAGCGGGGTCTGGAGAAACCTCAAAACCATCTCGGGGCTCCAGAATACCTCCCCCCAGGCCACGGGGGGCAGGGAGTGGGCGAACAACCTGAATCTGTTTTTCAATAGGTTTGACCAACTGCCCTCCCCCCTGTCTGCACAACAACCACTGCTGCCTCTAAAGAAATCAAGTCCTGCTGCCCACTCCCCACTCCACCAACACCCCCCCACTCCCAACACACAGCCCCCCATCCTGACCCTGACCAGGACCCAGGTGAGGACGGAGCTGAGGAAGATCAAAGCGAGGAAGGCGCCGGGACCGGACGGCATCAGCGCAAAGCTCCTCAAGTCCTGTGCAGACCAGCTGTGTGGGATTGTGACGTATATCTTCAACATGAGCCTGAAACTGGGGAGGGTACCACAGCTGTGGAAAACATCTTGTGTGGTACCTGTACCAAAAACTTCCCACCCCAAAGACCTGAACAGCTACAGACCGGTGGCCTTGACGTCCCACTTGATGAAGACCCTGGAGAGACTGCTCCTTGCTCACCTCCGCCCCCTGGTGGAACCAGCGATGGATCCACTCCAGTTCGCCTACCAGCATGGCATTGGGGTGGAGGATGCGGTGATCTTCCTCCTTCACCGTTCTCTGTCCCACCTGGAGAAGCCCGGGAATATGGTGAGGATCATGTTCTTTGACTTCTCCAGTGCTTTCAACACCATCCAACCGATGATCCTGAAGGACAAGCTGCTGCGCGCAGGGGTGGGCCAGCACCTGTCATCATGGATCCTGGACTACCTCACGAACCGGCCTCAGTTTGTGAGAACCCGGGACTGTGTGTCCGACATGATCATCAGTAGCACGGGGGCCCCCCAGGGAACGGTGCTGGCTCCCTTCCTGTTCACTCTTTATACTGCGGACTTCTCACACAACACAACACACTGCCATCTACAGAAGTTCTCTGATGACTCTGCGATCGTTGGCCTCATCTCCAATGGAGATGAAGCTGAGTACAGAGGGCTTATCCAGGACTTCGTGGACTGGTGCCATCGGAACTGCCTCCAGATCAACGCGAGGAAAACTAAGGAGCTGGTGGTGGACTGCCGCAGGCATGGGCAGCCCCTCACAGCACCAGTAAATATACAGGGAACAGACATCGAGATGGTGACATCCTATAAGTACCTGGGCGTTCATCTTAACAATAAACTAGACTGGTCACACAATACTGACGCACTCTACAAGAAGGGACAGCGCAGGCTGTTCCTGCTGAGGAGACTCAGGTCTTTTGGTGTACAAGGGGCGCTGCTGAAGTCATTCTATGACACGGTGGTGGCATCAGCCATCACTTTTGGAGTGGTCTGCTGGGGCAGTGGCATTACTGCAGCCGATAGGAAGAGACTGAACAAACTGATTAAGAAAGCAAGCTCTGTCCTGGGGCAGCGCCTTGATCCGGTGGAGGAGATAGGAGAGAGAAGGACGGTGGCTAAACTGTCATCACTGCTGGAGTCCGAGTTCCACCCTATGCAGGACATACTGAATGCACTGAGGAGCTCATTTAGCAGCAGACTACATCATCCCAGGTGCACAACCGAGAGGTTTCATAGGTCCTTCCTACCAACGGCTGTCAGACTGTACAACCTAAGCAGGGCTGCTCGCAGAGATAGCAAAAAGACGTAACAAACTAATAGTTTTTTGAATGCAAAAGATGCAATAGACTTACACAATGGTCCCCTCCGGCATACAACTAGGAAAATACCGGTCGCTATGGAGGGTGAGAATATGTATGGGCACATAATCATACCATGTAGGATAACTAAGTAGACGGTTATGCTGTTTCATCCCATCTAGCAACAATGCTCTGCACCGTGTGTGTTTATATATTTACATATTTATTCCAGAATCAGAATCAGAATCAGAATAAACGTTATTGCCAAGCATGTAAAAAACACACGAGGAACTTGACTTGACATTGGTGCGCATGCGCGCGACACAACGACACGGCAGCCATAATAGGCGCCTCATCAAACAGAGATAGATAAGAAAGGGAGGGGAAGGGAGGGAACGACACAAGGGGGGAGGAGAAAAAAAACTTTGTCCATCTAGCTACATTGCTCCGCAGTGTGTGTGTTTATATACTTGCATATTTATTCCACCTAGCTGCAATGCTCCGTACTGTGGGTGTTTATATATTTACATATTTATTCCATCCAGCTACAATGCTCTGCACTGTGTGTGTGTGTGTGTGTGTGTGTGTGTGTGTGTGTGTGTGTGTGTGTGTGTGTGTGTGTGTGTGTGTATATATATTTTATAGTAATATGTACATATGTATATTAGCTGCTCTTGCTTGCTTGTTTTTTTGTTGCCTTCTGATTGTTGCTCTTGAGTGTTGCTATCCCTGTGCTGTTGCAATCCTGGAATTTCCCCGTTGTGGGCCTAATAAAGGCTTATCTTATCTTATCTTATCTTATCTTATCTTATCTTATCTCTGATGGTGTGCCTCAAGTGCCTTTAAGTGCCTGCTGTATGTAGTCCAGGCTTCTGATCCATACAGGAGAGTGGGGAGCACCACCATTTTATAAACCAGAATTTTGGTATTCGCTTGGAGATTGCGGTTCTCAAAGACTCTCCTCCTTAGCTTTGAGAAAGTCCCACTGGCACTGCTGAGGCGGTGGTGTATTTCATCATCGATGACGGCTTTTGATGAGAGGAGGCTGCCAAGATATAAGAAGTGGTCCACATTTTCCAGTCGGATGTTATCAATAGAGATGTTTGGAGGTATGGCAAGTGTACTGCAGTTTGGTGATGGCTGGAGGAATATTTGTGTCTTTTTTATATTGACGGCCAAACCGAGCTGTTTGTATGCTTTGGCAAAGGCAGACAAGATGCACTGATGGTCCTTTTCTGAGAGGGCTACGAGAGCGTTGTCGTCTGCATATTGCAGCCCCATGATGGATATGGTGGTGGTTTGACCTTTAGCTCTAAATCGGTTGATGTTGAGAAGTTGACCGTCGATTCTGTACGTGATTTTGACTCCTGGGGGCAGATGTTGGTTCGTGAGATGGAGAATAGCAGCAATGTAGATGGAGAATAGTGTTGGAGCGATGACACATCCCTGTTTGACTCCCGTGTCAACCCTGAAGGGTTCTGTTTCGTCTCCACTGCCACTGAGTACCGTGGCAGACATATTGTCATGCAGCAGTCTCAGTACCCGGATGTATTTTCCTGGGAAGCCAATCTTTGCCAGAACCAGCCAAAGGGCCTGACGGTTTACTGAGTCGAAGGCTTTGGTAAGGTCTATGAAGGCCATGTATAATGGTAGATTTTGTTCCTAGCATTTTTCCTGCAAATGGCGAGCAATGAAAATCATGCCTGTGGTGCCTCTATTTGGCGAAAACCACTCTGGGACTCGGGAAGAATGCTCTCTGACAGGGGGGTGAGTCTATTGGCCAAGACCCGGGCAAAGGCTTTCCCTATGGTGGACAGGAGAGAAATGCCACGGTAATTCCCACAAACTGCCCTGTCCCCCTTTTTAAAGATGGAGACAATCAAGGCATCTCTGAGCTGTGCAGGGATTTCCTCTACTTCCCATATTTTCAGGAGCAGGGCATGGATGTGCTTCAGAAGCCTGGTGGGACCAGCGATGGATCCACTCCAGTTCGCCTACCAGCATGGCATTAGGGTGGAGGATGCAGTGATCTTCCTCCTTCACCGTCCCCTGTCCCACCTGGAGAAGCCCGGGAATGTGGTGAGGATCATGTTCTTTGACTTCTCCAGTGCTTTCAACACCACCAAACCGATGATCCTGAAGGAAAAGCTGCTGTGCGCAGGGGTGGACCAACACCTGTCATCATGGATCCTGGACTACCTCACTAACCGGCCACAGTTTGTGAGAACCCGGGATTGTGTGTCGGACACGATCATCGGCAGCACAGGGGCCCCCCAGGGAACGGTTTTGGCTCCCTTCCTGTTCACCCTTTATCCTGCGGACTTCTCACACAACACAACACACTGCCATCTACAGAAGTTCTCTGACAACTCTGCGATCGTCGGCCTCATCTCCAACAGAGATGAAGCTGAGTACAGAGGACTTATCCAGGACTTTGCGGATTGGTGTCATTGGAACTGCCTCCAGATCAATGTGAGGAAAACTAGGGAGCTGGTGGTGGACTGCCGCAGGCAAGGACAACCCCTCACAGCACCAGTAAGCATCCAGGGAACAGACATTGAGATGGTGGCAACCTACAAGTACCTGGGTGTTCATCTGAACAATAAATGAGACACAATACCGATGCACTCTACAAGAAGGGACAGCGCAGGCTGTTCCTACTGAGGAGGCTCAGGTCTTTTGGTGTACAAGGGGTGCTCTTGAAGACATTCTACGACACGGTGGTGGCATCAGCCATCACTTTTGGAGTGGTCTGCTGGAGCAACGGCATTACAGCAGCCAATAGAAAGAGACTGAACAAACTGATCAAGAACGCTAGATCTGTCCCGGGGCAACGGCTTGACCCAGTGGAGGAGATAGGAGAGAGAAGGATGGTGGCTAAACTGTCATCTCTGCTGGAGTGCGAGTCCCACCCTATGCAGGACATACTGAATGCACCGAGGGGCTCATTTAGCAGTAGACTATATCATCCTAGATGCATGACCGAGAGGTTTCATAGGTCCTTCCTACCTACGGCTGTCAGACTGTATAACCTAAGCAGGGCTGCTCGCAGAGATAGCAAAAAAACGTGACGACCTAATAGTATTGAATGCAAAAGACGCAACAGACTTACACAAATGGTCCCCTCCAGTATACAACTAGGAAAATACCGGTAGCTATGGAGGGTGAGAATATGTATGGGCACATAATCATACCATGTAGGATAACTAAGTAGATGGTTGTGCTGTTTCATCCCATCTAGCAACAATGCTCTGCACTGTGTATATGTATTTATGTGTACATATGTATATTCACTGCTCTTATTTTCTTATCTTCTAAATCATTGCTCTTAGTGTTGCTATCCCTGTGCTGTTGCAATCCTGGAATTTCCCCATTGTGGGACTAGTAAAGGCTTATCTTATCTTATCTTAAGACAAAAGCAACCACATTATTAAAACTCTGATGTCACATAAATATAAAACCACAATTACTGACACTTGTGAAAACATAAAATGTAATGTTAGGCTGTAAAGGTCTGTCAGATCAAAATGAGTTATCTTAACATTTGTTGTCTCATCATCAGCTAATTGCAGCTTGTTAGCAATGGCAACATTAGCATGCTAACTAGCTTATTAATGGCTGTAGTGGCTTTCAGTCTAGTGTTTTCATTTAAATATTTAAATTTAACAACACAGTTTTTAAATTTCTCTGCTAGAATTTCAGTACTCTAGCGGATATTTCAATATTTGGGTGGCGCGGTGGTGGAGTGGTTAGCACTGCGGCAGCACAGCAACTCAACCTTGGCCATGGGATCCCTGGTTCAATCCCAGCCCCTGACCAACAGTGATCTGTGTGGAGTTTGCATGTTCTCCCCGTGTCTGCGTGGCTTTACTCTGGGATTTCTCCGGTTTCCTCCCACATGCCAAAAACATGCAAGTTAGGTTAATTGGCATCAAAACTGGGGAATTGTAAATTGTCCTGAGGTATGACTGTGAGAGTGAATGGTTGTCTGTCTCTCTGTGTTGGCCCTGTGATGGACTGGCGATCTGTCTAGGGTGTACCCTGCCTCTTGCTCAAAGATGCTGGGATAGGCTCCAGCCGCCCCCCACCCCCCGCAACCCAAAAAGGATTAAACGGAAGAAGATGAATGAAAGATGAATGAACTTTCCTGATTGGTTTTGGTTTCTGACTTAACGGAGCAGCTGAGGCTCACTCCTCACTGCGATCTACAACTCCATGCACCTCCGTGTACGCGACTGGAGTCCCTATCCCCGACTCCAGTCTCCTCTGTGATTCATCTTCATTCGTCCTCCCGTAAGTGTTTATGGTTCAGCGCAGCCTCCGACCTCGCTGCCATTCATAGTTAATCTTCTGAGTCCGTTTTCTTGTGTCTTAGTTTATGTTCGTGTTTTTGCCCCACATGGCTGTTTATTTTTTCATTCTAGTCTTTTGTTAATAAACAAGCAAATTCACTGGTTGGTCTCTAGCATCTCACTAATGTCCTGCAAGGGGCATTCCATAACAGTAGGTCGCAGCCAAAACAAGACGCTGGCCACCGTGAGCTTGTTTTTGGGCTTGTATTTTTTTCCCTTTCTTTTTTTTTCGGGTACCAGTGTGTTTTGGGAAATGGCGTCGCCAAGAAGAGGTTATTCTTTGGACTTGGGCTACGAGCTAATTGTGGCTCTAATTGAGGTAGATGGCCTCCTCTCCAACACTCATTGCGATGTCACTCCCAATGGCTCACGCTGGTACTTGGACCTGGGAGAGGCAGCAATTCGGCGCAATCCTCGCCATGCTGATCACGTCGAGGGCAGGAAGAGGATGGCCGAAATTGTAGCACTTCGGGAGAGGATCCGTGGGCCGGAAAGGAGTCCCAGCAGGAAGCTGAAGTCGAAGCTGATGGTGAGGCATCCCCGCTCCTCGCCTCGGGATCAGGTTCTTGCCACCCATCCAGCCCAGGGGCCTGCGCCACCAAAGTGCCATTCCCATCCGCAGCGGAGGAAGAGGACAGCTGGGATCCCCTGTGAAGAGATGCAGTGGGCAGCTGAGCTCATCAGGGGTCATGTGGCTGAAGCACACTCTTTATCCCATCCCAGTATGATTCTGAAGAGTGTAGTGGCGGCAGTCAGACTGGTGGAGATCCATCCTGAACTCAGGGATTATCCTGAATACGCCGAGCTGCTGGACTCCGTTTCTGCACAGCAGCGGTGGTTTCCAGATTTAAACGTAACCTCGCCCTCTGCCGGAGGACGTCGCCACCTCGTCGGCGATCAGCCTCTGTGAGATCCCCATCTGGATCCTGTTCCAGGCCGCCGAGAGAACGCTGCCTCTCAGCCAGCTGTTGCCCCTGCGTCACGATGGAAGGGAAAGACAGCAGCCTCAGCCTCTGGGTCATCGATTCCCGCTGTTCTGTCAGCTCCTTGTCCCCGGACTGCCTCGGCTGCTCCTCCCTCCTCCTCGGTGCTCTCTCCAGCTGCTGCGAGCTCAGCGAGTCCTGCTCTGGCTCCGCCCATCTCCGGTCCGCTGAGAGCGGCTCCTCTTCGTCTTCCCGGGGGCCCTCCGTCACCATCCATAGGGGAAAGGGGAGAACCAAGCCCACAGCAGCAGCCACCACCGTCCCTTGGGAGAACAGGCAAGTGTTGTTTCATTCTCACACTCTGTACATTGAATTGTCTTGTCTGACTCC
Organism: Pholidichthys leucotaenia; assembly: GCA_020510985.1. Classification (NCBI taxonomy): domain Eukaryota; kingdom Metazoa; phylum Chordata; class Actinopteri; order Cichliformes; family Pholidichthyidae; genus Pholidichthys; species Pholidichthys leucotaenia. The sequence continues at coordinate 1,114,043 of CM035850.1, forward strand.
TGGGGGTGGGGTTCGTGGTTCACAGTCCCCTGAGCCCCCTCCACCTACTCCAGCCATAAACATTGAACCTGCAACCTCTGTGTCTCCTTCTGCTCTCTCTGAGCGTCCCCCGGTGCCAGGAGTAGACCGTTGGACGAAGGAGGAGCCTATGGCCCTGGAGAGCCTGATGCCAGCCCCGCAGCTGCGTCACGGGCAGAGGAGGAGGTCAGACTGCTATTTGGAGCCTGTGCCGACGATTAAGCATCCCCAGGTCTCCGTGGAGGAGCAGTTGAACCCAGCAGGTCACGGATCCCCTGCCACCATGCTGTGCGGGCTATCGGTGTGGGCTTCAGCGCGTGGGGGTTCCCAGACTGTGACGACCATCATGCTGGCTGCGGAGGCTGCCGCAGTCGAGCCAGAGCCTGGAATGGACCTCCAGATCATTGAGCCTGGGTCGACGGAGTCCTGAATGGCGGTAGAGCCCGAGGTCAGGCAAGTGCTCTATTTTGTTTTCTTATTTTCCGTTCTTGAGCATTCTTGCCTGTCTCTCAGGGAAACGAGCCGAGTGCAGCCGACCACTGCATCTGAGCTTGTCTTGCTGGGCTCTGCCGGTGATCCTGATCCTGGTTCTCTTTCTGTCTGAGCCTTCTCCCAGGGTCACCGGAGACAATTCAGCTCCAGTTATCGTCGTCGAGGCTTCAGGATCGTGTTCGGAGGTCATTGAGGATGCAGCTCTGGTCCAGTTGGAGCTCACTGAGGATGCAGCGCCGGTCCAATTGGGGCTCATTGAAGACACAGTGCTGGTCCAATCGGGGCTTATCGAGGACACAGCGCTGATCCAATCGGGGCTCATCGAGGACGCAGCGCCGGTCCAATTGGGGCTCATCAAAGATGCAGCGCCGGTCCAATCAGGGCTCATCGAGGATGCAGCGCCGGTCCAATCGGGGCTCATTGAAGATGCAGTGCTGGTCCAATTGGGGCTCATCGAGGATGCAGCGCCGATCCAATCAGGGCTCTTTGAGGACGCAGCGCCAGTCCAATGGGGCTCATCGAGGATGCAGCGCTGGTCCAATCAGGGCTCATCGAGGGTGCAGTGCCGGTTCGGTTCGAGGCCGGTGAGGGAGCTGCGGATTCCCTTCGTCCAGATGCCGGGCTGGTTCTTCCCCTTTCTTCCTATTTTTCCACACTGGGTGCTGCTGGGGTCCCTCTTATTTGGGTCGGCTCTCCCCCGCTGTCCCGCTCAGTAGGGAGGCTGCCTCCGAGCTTCCCCCTCCGGTCCTGGTGGTCTAAGGACGCGGGACGGCCACCTGAACAACCATCTTGTTGGGTCGGCGACCTGGTTCAGCCGCCCAAGAAACTGTTTTGTGGGGTCTGCGTTCTGTGTCGACCACCTGAAGAACTGCCTTGTTGGTTTGGCAACCTGGTCCGGCCGCCTGAGGTACTGTTTCCCCGAGTCTGGGACTTTAGTAGGCCGCCTGAACTGTTCATTTCCCTTTATGGTAGGGTGGTTCGAGATGTGGGTCGATCCCCGAACTGTTTTTGTGTCCCCGTTCTCAGCCTTCTTCCTTCTGGTGTCCTGGAAATTGTGGTTTTTTTGTGTGTGTGTTTGATTCCATGTATTCTGAAGGACTCTTGGTTCGTTGCCCGAGTTAGTGGTGTTATGTTTGGTTCGGGTTGGAATTTGAGTTTCACCTTTTCATGTGCTCTGCAGGTGTTTGGGTTTTTTTCTCTCTCCCTAGGACTGCTTTAGGTCAGCTCTAAGTGCAGTTAACAGCTAATTTGATCATGTTCTTTGTGGGAATTTGTTCTAAAATACTAGAGATCTACATGAGCCATTCTAAACATTTTTGTCCCAGAAGATTTTGCATGTTCGAGTCGTAAATTAATTTAAACTGGCAAGTTATTAGTATAACTGCCCTGTCAAACTGCATATAGTAGAGTCCGCCCAAGCTGCCTTTTTTTTGTTTGTTTTCTTTTTTCCTTGCTCCTTGCCCGCCGGCATCCCTATAGTTGTGTTGTTCGTGTGAAGGGATTGCCGTGTGTACTGTATATATAGTTTTTGTTTGCCTACTTCGTGGTGTTTGAGTATTTTTGAAGGCAAAGGATACATGTATTTTTGTTTTCCTTATTCCTTGTTTGAGTATTTTCTAAGGTGAAGTGTACCTGTATTTTTGTTTCCCCTATTCGGTGTACCGAGCAGAGCTATACATATATTATTGTTGCTATTCTGTACTCCCCGAGTTTTCTTCTGATTGAAGTGTATTGACACTTTTGATTTCACTTGTTCTTTTAGTTTGGTCATTTCTGTATTTAAGCCCCATCATTTTATGTTTGTCTTGTGATGTTACTCGTTCCTCGTGGTTGTTTTTTTTTTTTTTTTTTTTGGTTCTCTCCCTCCTGGCCTGTTTCCCCCTCCACCCTCCCTGGGTCAGTCCTGGTGGCCTTCATGTTGGGGGGCCATGGATGTTACGTCTACGCCTGGAATGCGCCTTTTGAATGGGGGTACTGTTATGACCTGAGCGCTGATTCCATCTGCGCTTGGGTTGCGCAGTGTTTTCCCTGTTCTCCCGTTTTATTTTGGGACTGGCTATGTGGCCTTCTCCAGGGCTTTTATTGTGACAGTGTCACGGCAGGACTTCCAGCTGTCAAAGCTGAGCCGGTGCTTTGACAGCTGTGTGTCATTTCATTAATTACTTTCCTGATTGGTTTTGGTTTCTGACTTAAGGGATCAGCTGAGGCTCACTCCTCGCTGTGACCTACAACTCCGTGCACCTCCGTGTATGTGACTGGAGTCCCTATCCCCGACTCCAGTCTCCTCTGTGATTCATCTTCGTTCATCCTCCTGTAAGTGTTTATGGTTCAGCGCAGGCTCCGACCTTGCTGCCATTCATAGTTAATCTTCTGAGTCTATTTTCTTGTGTCTTAGTTTATGTTCGTGTTTTTGCCCCATGTGGCTGTTTATTTTGTCATTCTAGTCTTTTGTTAAAAAACAAGAAAAGTCAATGGTTGGTCTGTAGCGTCTCACTAATGCCCTGCAAGGGGCATTCCATAACACTTATCTAACAGAACTTTTTTGATAACGATTGGTGACATGTACTCATCCAGTGCCTCTCTCTCCTGTGGGGTCCCACAGGGCTCTATCCTCGGCCCTACTCTGTTTTTATTATATATGCTACCACTCGGGTCAGTAATAGCTAGGCACAACATGTCTTTCCATTGTTATGTGGACGATTTGCAGCTTTATTTACCTTTGAGCCCAGAACAAACTGACACACAAACTGTTCTATTGGACTGCATCACTGACAATAAGTTGTGGTTAAGCCAAAATTTTCTCCACTGAAATGAATAAAAAAACAGAATGTATCATGTATGGGGATACTGCAATGGCTGGCTTTGGTACCCTGTCTTTAAAGCTCAGTTCAGCTGTCAGAAATCTATGCTTTAATCACTTCTAGACTTGACTACTGCAATGCACTTTATGTTGGCATCTCTCAGTCCTCTCTCAGCTTTCTTCAACTTGTGCAAAACACAGCGGCCCGTTTTTAACCAGCACAACTAGACAAGAGCACATTACACAATTCTTTTTTCACTCCATTGGCTTCCAGTCCATTTTAGAATTAATTTTAAACTTTTACTCATTGTTTTAAAAGCTCTTAACAGCCTTGCTCTGGCTTATTTATCTGAGATTTTAGTTGTCCGTGACCAAAGCAGAGCTTTGAGGTCAGCTTTTGCTGGATGTGACCAGGCCCAGGTGTTAACACCGGGGTGACCGAGCCTTTTCTGTTGTCGCTCCCAGGCTCTGGAATAATCTCCCCCCTGACGCGTTATCTCTGACCTGGCCCTTTTGAAATCAAAACTTAAAATGTATTTATTCAGGGTGGCTTTTAATGCCTAGTAGTGGTGACACATGCTTTTTATTCTTTTCTTTTTATTGTGCTCTTATTTTTAGGTATTTATGCTTATCCCTGTGTTGATGTAATCTGTTTTTATGCTGTGTGTGTTTCTAGTTCTGTTCAATTTTCTGTAAAGCACTTTGGTCGCCTACGGGTTGTTTTAAAGGCCTATATAAATAAAGGGCGTCACATTACCAGGCAGACAACTGCTGTAACTACATTCTCCAGTTATATTAGTGACTCAGTGAAGACAGAAGCTTTCATTCTCATATTTTCACAAGGGAATTTGCTCCCCTGTTGACACTAAATAGCTAACGTTAGCTCCATGAATTACCTTCGTTAGCCCGCTTCTGCTCAGCTGAACGTCATGGAGTAGAATCGTCTCTTTCGCAGAAAAACACATGGTTCTTGAAACATGAATTATGTAGGAAAGGTCCCCAAACAAGTGGTCCGTGTCGGTTAGCAGCAGCACTGGTCTGTCGTCTCCACACACCTGAATGAAGGAGGCGCTGCTGTACAACTTCCAGCCTCGAGTTGTTCTCCTCACTGGTTTAAAGACACAGTCCATCAAGCATCTCTAAAACTCCTCACCATATTTTGAACTAATCTGCCTTCACAATTTAACTCTAAATATTAAAAATAACTCTCCTCCTGAAGGGTTTAGCTGATAGACACAGTTGCTGCTGCCGCACCAACCAACCCAGTGACATCACCACTAATATGGCCATTTTCAATTCTGAAAAACATAATTTCAGTTAGATTTTTCCCAATACTGTTACATTTTGAGCGTCAAACTAATGAAATATTTTTGACTAAGTGTCCATGTTTTAAATTATGATCATTACATGGAGCGTGTCGTGTCCTCTTTAATATTAAAATATGAAATGAAGAAATCTTTGACAACGCCGTGGTTAATCCAGAGCTTTAATCAGTGAGTCAGACATGAAGACTTGAACTCTGCTGCGACTCCTGACTTCAATCAGCAGGAGTAAACATGCCATAGACATGTCATGATCATGTGATTTACATACAGACATGAAGGCAGCTGGCAGCAGCTAATCACATGGCTCCTCTGCTCGGTCTTCTGGTCATGGAGGTTTTCCAGGCCTGAACACTGAGCTGCTGTAATCTGTGGTTATAGAAGTAGGACAGTATGTCACATAGATAAATCCTCTGTGATAAAAACACGCTGGTCTCTGAGTTTGGGCTAAAATGAGTCATAAACCATCAGAGCTGCTGCAGTCTGAGCAGGAAATGATTCTGAATGTTTATGAGATGTGAAACTGTCAGGAGACCAGTTCAGCTGATCTGGTCCACATGAGCTTCGTGTCTGTCTCTTCTGACCTGACCTGCGTTCAACTCTTATTAAAGATGATTTCAGGACTTTTGATCCTCTGTGTGGATCTGATGTCTACCAGCAGAAGAACTGAACCAGCCCTGCCTCTGGGTCAGGGTCCATCCTTGTTTCACTTCCTCTCTATTAACCAGAGATTCTGGTTCTGCTCCAGTTACGACAGTAGAACCGGAGCGGACTGGAATAACACTTCCGCTACAGCTTCATCTCATTTTGACCATGGTGAGAGGACCTCCATGAACATTCAAACATACACTGACAGTAATGCTATGAAGTTAGCTTAGTGACCGTGGTTTTTATGGCTGTTTTCTTTACATTTTCATCACTAGACATCGCTGTTTCCACCTGGTTCATTAATGTACACCTGATAATATCTCACATCTTACTTACTTAACTTAATCCTCACCTGGCCACTTAACTGACCGTTGTGGCCAGTTGTCTGAAAGCAGGGCCATCTTGGTCTAGGGCAGGGGTGGGCAGTGAGGGCCATTCCACTGCAGGTTTTTTGTTCCACCCAGTCTCTTCAGCAGGCGTGTGCTCTGATCAGCTTCAAGGATTGCTAATCATTGAAAACACCTGCTGAAGAGACTGGGTGGAACAGAAAACCTGCAATAGAATGGCCCTCCATGGCACATGATTGCCCACCCCTGGTCTAGGGCAATGAGGTCAGCCGGAGGTCTTATCATTGCAACCTGGGTCGTCCAGGACAGTCTGGGCTGAGATCGGGGGCAATGCCAGACCTGGGGAGGTGGACGAGTGCTGGGGGGGAGGGCCTGCTTGGCCGGTGTCTGGTCTTCCAGCCTGGCCATGTGGCCGAGGAGCCATAGCCTCCCTCTTCACACCTCACATCATTCTGGCTTATTTATTTTAGCTGAGATAGCCTGGCATGCCAAGCTGCTAGCGTTAGCACGACTACAGTTGTGGTTGGTTTTTCTACCTCAGTAGACCACCCACTGGACAGGATGTTATTTGCTGTAAAGTCTCCTCACCCCATTGCAGTGATCCCAGCTGAATCATCTGCCAACACTGGTCCACATATCTCCTTTCCAGATGTAGTTTGTTGTCCTCTGACGGGACAGCTCCTCCATCAGTGGTGGTTAGCTGGTGGCATTAGCACCACACCCCTGTCTCTGATAATGACGTATTTGGCTGTTATATTCTCACGTTCTGACAGCTCTAAGGCTGTTAGATCAGGCTGTGTCTGCTGCTGAAACTAGCTGTTGTTCTTCCTTTTTTCTTCTTCTTTTTCATTGCTCCTTCTTGTCTTATATATTGCACACACCACTACGAGAGAGAGAAACAGCATTTCACTTCTCCTGCATGTCCTGTACATATACAAGTATTGACAAATAAAAATCTCCAAATCCTTGAATCTTTTGTTGTATCATCATAGGCGATGTGGTGGTTAGCATTGCCGTGTTTCTGTCTGTCCTACTCTAAGGTGCCTTCCATCCATACATTGATGTTGTCCATCATCCCATTTTTCTTCTTCCCCACTTATTTGTGTCATCAACTTCACCCTCGATGGTGATCAGAGGGAAGCGCTTCCAGTGCCCATTCTTCACTTTCTTTATGACGGAACTCAGCAGCCATGTTCTCTGTCTCATGCTTTCCTCCACGCCCATTCTGAAGCTGAATGGGTGTGGAGGAAATCTCAGTAGTGATGGAGACGGGGTGGGTTACCTGGAGCTCATTAGCATTTAAAGAATCCAACAGTGAAAGGTGTCACTGTGAATAAGGGTGTTAAACTAGGTGTAAAATTTAATCCCAGTATTTAATCCCTGAGGTATTCTGACCAAATCTTGCCACAGACCTTCCATTAATGCCTCAGTGAGCCAGCTGAGTCAGCACTCTGAAACTGGTTTAAGGTGTCATATTAAATGTTATTTAGAAATATTTTGGTTTTGAGTTGAAAATAAAAGTAAAAATGATCCACTCACATTTAAACCCTTCATGTTTTTAGTCTTGTTTTTTGTTGAATAACTGTGATGTGTTTCAGCTCACTGGGAATTTAACCTGTCACAGTTTTTACATCAAACCTGACATAAGAACAGAGGCTTATTTCCTTGATTTTCTTGTTTGTATTTGATCATTTTTAAGTTTTAGCGGTTTCTTTTGTTTCCTCCTCTCTGATCTCCGTTGTTGTCTGGAGTCCCAGGTTCCAGCGGTGATCAGGTTCTTTGTTGTTGTTGTTCAGGAACTGATCAGACATTTTAATGCAGTTTGTTTGTCTTCAGCCTGAGTATTTACCTTCCTGTGGTGCTGCTTTATTGTTTCTGTGATGTTATTTTGTCCTTGGGGTTTTATTTTTAATAAATAATTGGACTTGATTTATTCTACCTGAACTACTGCTTGTTTTCTCCCCCCTCACTGTCCCATCATGAAAACACATTTTTAAACAGAGATTTTATCAGTGGATTTTCTCCACTGGGAGGAAAATCAAATGAGTTGGTGACACGTTTCTGACAGTTGTGAAATATAATAAAATATTAAAATAGAATTGGAGAGAGGCTCTTTGATCATTGCTCAGTGATTTTACTGCCTCAGATGGAAGAATTTAAGGTTTCATTTTAAAATTTGGACACCAGGATGGTCTTTGTCAGCTGGAAAAGTTAAAAATCCAAAATTTTTAACAGCTACCGGATCCAATCTAACCATAAAGTGTCCTTTTTCATATTTTCTCACAAATTTGTGTCATTTGTGATGAATGTAAAAGGATTATCTGTGATTCTGAGTCTAATGCCCCCTTGTCCTGTCTCTGTCTCAGTGTTGGACACCCAGCTGGTCCTTGAGGGTCTACAGAAGTTCGTACCCGCACCCATCTACCTCCCTGTCACCTACTGGATCCTGGATGCTGAGTCGGCCTTTTTCCTCCATGAGGCCAACCAGGACTTGATGAGGAACTCCAGTCTTCAGGTTCGAACCGAGTCCTTCTTCGTCCATCAGGCCCGCCGAGCCCCCTCCATTGGCGCCACCTACGGACCACTGTCGGTGCAGCAACTGATCCCCCTGGAGCTGCTGCAGGTGGTGCCGGGTCCCTTCAACCCACTGTCTAGCATGTCGTCACCATCACCATCATCACCACCGCTGTTCACCCTCAACTGGAAGGTCCATGCCTACATTATCAGTGAGGGCATCCACCCCAGCTGTCCCAAAGTCCAGGTTCTGTTCTATGTGGCGGGTCGGGACTGGGATGACCACAGTGCTACCCAAAGGCTGCCCTGCATCCAGATGTTCGCCTTTCATGAGACCCAAGAGGTCCGTGGGACCTGCAGGTTGAAGGGGGACCTAGGGATCTGTGTGGCCGAGCTGGAGCCGCTGGCAAGCTGGTTCAGTCCTCCCAGCGTAAGGCCTGGACGGCAGCGGGTGGCAGAGCGTGCACAGGGAACGCCAGTGGAGCTCTACTATATCATTCAGAACTCCGAGGGTGGAGAGTGCAGCTCAGAAGACACCAGGAAGCATGGCTCCACCCACATGGGTCAGCCCGAGCCCCTAGCTGGTCACACACCGATGCAGCGGATCGGGAGCGTCCGATTGTTCCAGCCAATGAGCGAAGTCAAGCTGGACGACACTTTCATGATCATGGCACCGTCCAAACCCATCCGGCAGAGAGAAACCGTGTCCACGTTCTTGGCTCTGTCCACACTGTCCTCGGTCCAGATCTTCACCCTCAGGTCAGTGTCAGCATTCATGAAGGTTTTTATTTTGGTGTGAATGTTTTACTGTTTAACAAATTTAAATATTAGACAAAGATAACACAAGTAAACTCAAAATGCAGTTTTTGTATGAAGGTGTTTATTAGTAAGGGAGGAAAAATCCAAACCTACATGGCCCTGTGATAAAAAGTGATTGTCCCCTAAACCCAATAACTGGTTGGGCCACAATTAGCAGCAACAACTGGAACCAAGCGTTTGCAATAACTGGCAATGAGTCTTTTACAGTGCTGTGGAGGAATTTTGGGCCACTCATTTCCCTTAAAAATAAACTGTAGTGATGCCGAGCATAGGTCTGTACCGTGCTTGGGTCTTTTGATTATTTTCCTTTTTCTGTTTATGTTTTTAGTCTTGATTGTCACCATTATTTTTTTGCGCTTTTATTTTGACAGTGCCGGGACATGACTTCCGCCTGTCAAGTCTGCTCTGGCCTGTCACAGCTGTTTGCATTTGAGTTGATTGTGTGACTATTTAATTTCTCTGGCGAGGCTTCTTCCTGGCTGCGATTTCGCCTTGTGCTGGCTGGACTCCCCAACCCTGATTCCAGCCTTTCTTCAGCTTTGGACTTTATCTCTCTTGTTATTTGTAAGTAGTCTTTCGTGGTTTTTGCAGTATTTGTATTTTTCCTGTTATCACCCTTGGTGGTCTTGTTTATAGCTTTTTGTAATCCACCCCTCATGGCGAGTTTTTGTGTTCTTTATTATTTAATAAATAAGCAAACTCACTGCAGGCAATTGGTGCCTTATTTCTGCCTCCAAAAGGACATTCATAACATAAACACCTTCATTTAAAAACTGCATTTTGTGTTTACTTGTGTTATCTTTGTCTAATATTTTTTTTTTTTTTTTTTTAATGATCTGAAACATTTAAGAGTGACAAACACACAAAAACATGAGAAATCAGGAAGGGGCCAAAGACTTTTTCACACCACTGTATATTCAATTGAATATACTGCGATGACAAGCTATTTAACATTCAAACTGATAAACTTTATAGTTTTTGTGCAAATATTCACTCATTTTGAATATGGTACCTACAACACATTCATGATGATGATGGTGGTGGAAATGATGAAGATGAAGATGATGATGATATTGATGAAGATGATGATAAGGAGGAGGAAGAGGTTGTGATGATGATGATAATGATGTCATGATGATATGATGATGATGATGATGGTGGTCATATTGATGATAAAGATGAAGAGGGTGAGGAGAAGAAGGCTGTGATAATATGATGATGATGGTGGTGGTTGTATTGATGATTCAATTCAACTTTATTTATATAGCGCCAATTCACAACAAGTCATCTCATAGCACAAAAGTGCTGTTGTGAGCACTATGAGGAAATGGACCAGTGAAGCTGAGGAGAAGCTGGAAACGTGCATGGAAATAACTGACTGGGGCATGTTTAAAGGAGCCACACATGATCTGGATGAGTACACGGACACTGTGAACTCATATATCCACTTTTGTGAGGAGAGCATTCTTCCATCGCGCACCAGGGTGAGGTACTCCTACGACAAGCCCTGGTTCACAGCTAAGCTCAGACAGATCAGGAAGGAGAAGGAAGCAGCGTTGAAAAGTGGAGACAGGGACTGCTACAGGGAGGTCAAATACCGGTTTAGCAGAGAGCTGAGGAGAGCTAAATCTGTGTATTCTGAGAGACTCCAGCAGCAGTTCACTGCTAATGACTCTGCTTCTGTGTGGAGAGGACTGAGGCAAATCACCAATTATCAGCCTCAGGCTTCTAAAGGTCAGGATGACAAAGCCCTTTGTCAAAGACTGTCCCAACACTATGCCCGTTTTGACACCTCGTCAGCTGTGTCCAACTCCCCCCCTCCCCCCAGCGCCACTGCCTCCATGGTCCCCACTTCATCAAAGGCGACCCCCCCCCCTCCCCCTCTGCCCTTGTCATCAGTGAGCAGGACGTGCACAGACAGTTCTCCAGACTGAACCCGCGCAAGGCCCCCGGTCCGGACGGCGTGTCTCCCTCCACCCTGAGACACTGTGCAGAAGAGCTGACTCCTGTCTTCACAGACATTTTTAACACCTCCCTGAAGTTATGCCACGTGCCGACCTGCCTCAAATCCTCCACCATCGTCCCTGTCCCCAAGAAGCCACGGATCACTGGACTTAACGACTACAGACCTGTAGCGCTCACCTCTGTAGTCATGAAGTCCTTTGAGCGCCTGGTCCTGCCTCACCTCAAGACCATCACCACTCCCCTCCTGGACCCGCTGCAGTTTGCCTACCGAGCCAACAGGTCTGTGGACGACACAGTTAACCTGGCCCTCCACTCCATCCTGCAGCACCTGGACTCCCTGGGAACCTACGCCAGGATCCTGTTTGTGGATTTCAGCTCTGCATTCAATACCATCCGCCCCGCTCTGCTCCGGGACAAGCTGTCCCTGCTCAACGTGCCTGACTCCCTCTGCAGGTGGCTCACCGACTTCCTGACGGACTGGAGGCAGCATGTGCGGCTGGGAAGGACTGTCTCAGACTCTGTTAGCATCTGCACCGGATCACCCCAGGGCTGTGTACTTTCCCCCCTACTCTTCTCCCTGTACAACAACTCCTGCACCTCCAGCCACCAGTCTGTCAAGCTGATCAAGTTTGCGGATGACACCACCCTCACCGGGCTCATCTCCAACGGCGACGAGTCCGCCTACAGGAGACAGGTGGCCCAGCTGGCGTCCTGGTGCAGCCACAACAACCTGCAGCTGAACGCTCAGGAGACAGTGGAGATGATCGTGGACTTCAGAAAAGTCACTGCCCCTCTGCCCCCCCTCACCCTCACAGACTCTCCCATCACCACTGCGGATTCCTTCCACTTCCTGGGCACCACCATCACCCGGGACCTCAAGTGGGAGCCGACCATCAGCTCCCTCATCAAAAAGGCCCAGCAGAGGATGTTCTTCCTGCGGCAGCTGAGGAAGCTCAAGCTACCCACCAAGATGTTGGTGCAGTTCTACACGGCCATCATCGAGTCCATCCTCACCACCTCCATCACCGTGTGGTACGCAGGAGCCACTGCCAGGGACAGACTAAGACTGCAGCGCATTGTGCGCGCTGCTGAGAAGGTGATCGGCTGCAAGCTCCCATCCCTCCAGGATCTATACATCTCCAGGACCCGGAGGCGTGCAGGTCGGATCATAGCCGACCCTTCACACCCTGGACACGCACTGTTTGCCCCCCTCCCCTCAGGTAGAAGACTTCGGTCCATTCAGACTAAAACCTCCTGTCACATGACCAGCTTCTTCCCCTCTGCCATCAGACTGCTGAACACTAAGTGAGTTATTAGACTCTCGTGCACTATGTACAGCAGCTCAACCAGACTCATGTCAGTCATCATTGTTTTCTTTTGCACTAACGTCTGCACTATGTGGAACTCCACAATATCTGCTGCTTGTTAATATATTTAATAATTGCATAGATTAGTATTACTCATTCATATTTTACATTTTATTGCATGCATAGTTTTTATTTTTATCTTTAGTGCTACTCCATGTTTAATGTTGCAGCATTGCACCGAGACAAATTCCTAGTTTGTGTACTACATGAACAATGGCAATAAATCTGATTCTGATTCTGACTTTCAACTGTAGGGGAAACCTCCACAATTGCAGAAAGACCCCAGCAATCAGGCGATCCCCTGTGAGCAAGCGGTTGGCGACGGTGGAGAGTAAAAACTCCCTTTTAACAGGAAGAAACCTCCAGCAGAACCAGGCTCAGGGGGTGGCAGTCATCTGCTGTGACTGACTGGGGGGTGAGGGGATAGAGAAGATGAAAAGAACAGACATGTAGAGAGCAAACAGCACGATGGGGATTCAATCTATGGGAGAGAACAAACAGATGTTAATGACCAGCAAAAATATTTCATTGAGAGTGAGGAAAGGAGTGAAGCCCAGTGCATTATTGGGGGACCCCCGGCTGACTAAACCTATTAGCAGCATAACTAAGGTAGGGTTCAGAAACACATGATCCCTCCCTAATTGTAGGCTATATCAAAAAGGTAGGTTTTAGCCCTATTCTTAAAAACAGAGATCGAGTCTGACTCCCGAATCCAGATTGGCAGCTGGTTCCACAGGAGAGGAGCTTGATAACTGAAGGCTCTGCCTCCCATTGTACTTTTGGAGATTCTAGGTATTACAAGTAATCCTGCATTTTGGGAGCGTAGTGCTCTATTAGGATAATACGGTAGTATCAGATCTTTTAAATAAAAAGGGGCCTGATTGTTTAGAGCTTTGTAAGTAAGAAGAAGGATTTTAAACTTAATTCTAAACTCTATGGGAAGCCAATGAAGGGAGGCCAGAACCGGAGAGATATGATCTCTCTTTCTAGTACCTGTTAAAACTCTTGCTGCAGCATTTTGGATCAGCTGAAGACTTTTTAAAGATGTTTTAGGACAACCTGATAATAGTTATAATAATCTAGAGCAAACAAAAGCATGGATTAGTTTCTCAGCATCACTCTGAGACAAGATGCTCCCAATCTTGGCAATATTACGCAAATGATAGAAGGCAGTCTTAGAAAGAAATTTAATAAGTAAAGTGAAAAAAATGCTTGTTTTAACACCAACTTCAATTCAACCAACTGTATTGAACCCTGCAGGGGCAAGTAATGTGATGATGATGATGATGATGATGGCAATCAAGATGATGATAATGTGGTGATGATGGTGATGTTGTGATGATAATAACCATGAGGATGATGATGATGTTGATGGTGAGGATGATGTTGTGACAATATTGTTGTGGTGATGATGAGGATGATGAAGTTGTGATGATGATGAAGTTGTAATGATGATGATGTTGTAATGATGATGTTATGATGATGTAATGTTATGATCATGATGTTGTGGTGATAATGATCATAGTTATGGTGGTGATGGTGATGATAATGACCATGATGATGATGTTGATGATGGTGATTTCAATTCAAACAACTTTATTGAACCCTCATCATCATCATCATCATAGCAGTCTGTCAGGGGCGACAATGACTGTTTCATTTAGGTCTGATCAGATTCCTCTACGCAGCTCTGTCCTTCGCCTTCTGCTGTTGTGATGATGATGATGACGAAGATGATGATTATGTGATGGTGGTGGTGATGATTATGATGATGTTTTGATCTTCTTTTAGATTTGATTGCAACAAGCTTACAGGTGCATTATTGCAACTGACTAGAATTGTGATCAGTTCAATTGAAACAACTTTAATGAAGCCTCATGGGGCAATGAATATAAGGTTGATGTTGTGATGATGGTGTCATGATGATAATGAAGATTAAAATGATGATGTGATGATGTTGTGAGGATTTCAAGTCAAACAACTTTATTGAACCGTCAAGGGGCAATTATTTATGATGATAATGATGTTATGATGATGTGATGATGACAATGTGATGATGACAGTGACGATGTTATGATGAAGATGATGTTATGAAGATGATGTGATGATGATAATGAATTTGATGTGGATGGTGATAATGTGGTGATGAGGAGGAGGATGTTGCTGTGATGATGATAGTGATGAAGTTGTGATGATGATGATGTGGTGGTCATGATGTCGTGCTGATGTGATGAAGATGATGAGATGATGATGATGATGATAGTGTTGATGATGTGGTGATGATGGTGGTTGAAATGATGACAAGGATGATGATGATGATATGATTATGATGATATTGTGATGATGATAATGATGATGATGTGATGATGATCATGATGATGGTGGTGGTATTGATAATGATGATTAGGAGGAGGAGGAGGTTGTGGAGCTGATGGATGATATTTAGTAGAGTAGGTTGCGGTAATACACCTGTAAGCTTGTTGCCAGTCAAATCAAAATTGCAGCCATACCTCGGACACAGTCCAAGGACGGATAATTTTTTCACACATAGAGTTGTTCTGAACTCCTTTTACGGAGATATGGAGTGATGATGGTCGAGTCAGTGGTTGTAGTGCACCTGTAGGCTGGTCGCCAGCCACCAATCAAATCTAAGAGAAGAAGGAAGAGGATTTCATGTTAATAAAGTTGTAATGTGTAATGCCTTCCCGCCACCTTTTCCAAGAGACAATGGTATAGTTATCTCTTTCCCAAGAGCACTTTTTGCTAATTTGTCTGCACAGTCATTCCCTTTCAACCCTTCATGTGCAGGAACCCAACAAAACTGAACATCTCCACCACCCCTGAGTACCCTACATAAACTGTGATATAGCCCAATCACCAAGTCTTCCCTTGTAGATTTTAGTTTCTGTATGGTTTTTAAAGCTGGAAGTGAATCTGTGCACATCACCACCCGGTCTGGTCTGACTCCTCCGCCCACTGCAAACCAATAATTATTGCCACCATCTCTGCTGTAAACACGGATGTATTGTTGTTGTCATTTAAGATGGTCACTTTAAACTCTGGAATGTATAATCCAACTCCAACAGAGTCCTCTTTGTTCTTTGAACCCTCAGTTTAGAGCTGTAAGTAGTTATAGTAATTGTTCCTGAGGAAAATGCTTGTTTTAACACCAATTTCACTTCAATTCACTTCAGTTCACTTCACTTCAGTTCAATTCAATTCAAACAACTTTAGTGAACCCTGCAGGGGCAATTAATGTAATGATGGTGATGATGATGTGATGACGTGATGATGATGATGATGTTGTGGTGATATTGTTGTGATGATAATGACCATGAGGAGGAGGATGATGTTGTTGTGATGATGATGACTTGATTATGATGATGATGATTATGATGATTATTATGATGTGATGACATTGTGATGATGAAGATGACAATATTGTTGTGGTCTCGAACATCGCCCAGGTTAACAAGGTCAGGAGTTCCAGGTAGCGGAAGGCGAAGGACAGAGCTGCATGGAGGAATCTGATCAGACCTAAATGACACGGTCATTGTCGCTCCCAACAGACTGTAATGATGATGATGTTGTTGTTGTGATGATGATGTTGTGAAGATGCTGATGATGATTTTATGATGATGATTATTATGTGATGATATTGTTGTGGTGATGTAATGATGAGGATAATGTTGTGATGATGATGTAATGATGTTATAATGGTGACGATTATGATGATGTTTTGATCTTTTAGATTTGATTGCAACAAGCTTACAGGTGCATTACTGCAACTGACTAGAAATGTGATCAGTTCAATTGAAACAATTTTACTGAATCCTCATGGGACAATGGATATAAGGTTGACGTTGTGGTGATGGTGTCATGATAATGAAGATTAAAATGATGATGTGATAATTATGATGATGATTATGATGTCATGGTGATGATGTTGGTGATGTGGTGATGATGATATTCTTGTGAGGATTTCAAGTCAATTCAAACAACTTTATTGAACCCTCAAGGGGCATTTAATTTAATCATGATAATGATGTTATGATGTGATGATGATGACAATGACGCTGTGGTGATGATGATATGAAGATGATGTTGTAATGATGGTGATGATAATGAATTTGATGTGGATGGTGATAATCTTGATAATGTGATGAGGATGTTGTGGTGATGATGCTGTGGTGATGATTGTGATGATGTTGAAGTTGTGATGATGTGATGACAACGTGATGATGATGTTACTATGAGGATTTCAAGTCAATTCAAACAACTTTATTGAACTCTCAAGGGGCATTTAATTTAATGATGATGATGACAATGTGATGATGACAGTGACGCTGTGATGATGATGTTATGAAGATGATGATGAATTTGAGGAGGAGGATGTTGTTGTGATGTAATGGTCATGATGTTGTCATGATGATAGTGTGATGACAATGAGATGATGATGTGATGATTTCAATTCAAAGAACTTTATTGAACCATGATGGGGCTGTTAATGTAATGATGGTGGTGATGATGATGTTATGATTATATTATTATGATGATGATCATTATAATGTTGTGATGATGATGATGAGGAGGAGCATAGTGATGATGATGTTGTGGTGATGATGATGTAATGATTATGATGAAGATCGTAATGATGATGATGTGAAAATTAATACAAAGTTAAGTATGCCAGCTTTAAAAATCACTATAAATTCAAGAAATCTCTGTGTGTCTGTTGGTGTGTCACGACCAAAGATCATTGGACCACTTATGATGCCTGCATGATGTCCTATGATGTTCCTATGTGTAACAACTCCTTATGTGTGAAAAAATTATCCGTCCTTGGACTGCATCATTCACTATCATAGGACTCGCTATGACACCATCAAAGATCAAAGGCAGGCATCACTGAATGAGTGCTGACGTGCTTGCTTACACCCTTGCTTACACTTGCTTTCTACAGGCATGCACAAGTAGGCACTAGTACTGCTAATTTACATCTTTAGTCCCCCAGGGTCACAAAACACACAATCACAAACAAACAGGACAACTGCACTGAAACTGGAAGCAAGTAGGCAAAAGAAAATATATGGACACTTCAGAAACCCCAGAGATGCATGTTTCCTCTGGCGTGGCATACATAAGATAAGATAAGATAAGATAAGCCTTTATTAGTCCCACAACGGGGAAATTCCAGGATTGCAACAGCACAGGGATAGCAACACTCAGAGCAACAATCAGAAGGCAAGAAAAAAAACAAGCAAGCAAGAGCAGCTAATAAACATATGTACGTATTACTATAAAATATATATATATACACACACACACACAGACACACAGTGCAGAGCATTGTAGCTGGATGGAATAAATATATGAATATATGAACACACAGTGCAGAGCATTGTAGCTAGATGGAATAAATATGTAAATATATAAACACCCACAGTACGGAGCATTGCAGCTAGGTGGAATAAATATGCAAGTATATAAACACACACAGTGCGGAGCAATGTAGCTAGATGGAATAATATGTAGATATATAAATATATAAACACCCACAGTACGGAGCATTGTAGCTAGATGGAATAAATATGCAAATATATAAACACACACAGTGCAGAGCATTGTTGCTAGATGGAATGAAACAGCATAACCGTCTACTTAGTTATCCTACATGGTATGATTATGTGCCCATACATATTCTCACCCTCCATAGCGACCGGTATGTTCCTAGTTGTATGCCGGAGAGGACCATTGTGTAAGTCTATTGCATCTTTTGCATTCAAAAAACTATTAGTTTGTTACGTCTTTTTGCTATCTCTGCGAGCAGCCCTGCTTAGGTTGTACAGTCTGACAGCCGTTGGTAGGAAGGACCTACGAAACCTCTCGGTTGTGCACCTGGGATGATGTAGTCTGCTGCTAAATGAGCTCCTCAGTGCATTCAGTATGTCCTGCATAGGGTGGAACTCGGACTCCAGCAGAGATGACAGTTTAGCCACCGTCCTTCTCTCTCCTATCTCCTCCATCGGATCAAGGCGCTGCCCCAGGACAGAGCTAGCTTTCTTAATCAGTTTGTTCAGTCTCTTCCTATCGGCTGCAGTAATGCCACTGCCCCAGCAGACCACTCCAAAAGTGATGGCTGATGCCACCACCGTGTCATAGAATGACTTCAGCAGCGCCCCTTGTACACCAAAAGACCTGAGTCTCCTCAGCAGGAACAGCCTGCGCTGTCCCTTCTTGTAGAGTGCATCAGTATTGTGTGACCAGTCTAGTTTATTGTTCAGATGAATACCCAGGTACTTATAGGATGTCACCATCTCGATGTCTGTTCCCTGTATATTTACTGGTACTGTGAGGGGCTGCCCATGCCTGCGGCAGTCCACCACCAGCTCCTTAGTTTTCCTCGCGTTGATCTGGAGGCAGTTCCGATGGCACCAGTCCACGAAGTCCTGGATAAGCCCTCTGTACTCAGCTTCATCTCCATTGGAGATGAGGCCAACGATCGCAGAGTCATCAGAGAACTTCTGTAGATGGCAGTGTGTTGTGTTGTGTGAGAAGTCCGCAGTATAAAGAGTGAACAGGAAGGGAGCCAGCACCGTTCCCTGGGGGGCCCCCGTGCTACTGATGATCGTGTCGGACACACAGTCCCGGGTTCTCACAAACTGAGGCCGGTTCGTGAGGTAGTCCAGGATCCATGATGACAGGTGCTGGTCCACCCCTGCGCGCAGCAGCTTGTCCTTCAGGATCATCGGTTGGATGGTGTTGAAAGCACTGGAGAAGTCAAAGAACATGATCCTCACCATATTCCCGGGCTTCTCCAGGTGGGACAGAGAACGGTGAAGGAGGAAGATCACCGCATCCTCCACCCCAATGCCATGCTGGTAGGCGAACTGGAGTGGATCCATCGCTGGTTCCACCAGGGGGCGGAGGTGAGCAAGGAGCAGTCTCTCCAGGGTCTTCATCAAGTGGGACGTCAAGGCCACCGGTCTGTAGCTGTTCAGGTCTTTGGGGTGGGAAGTTTTTGGTACAGGTACCACACAAGATGTTTTCCACAGCTGTGGTACCCTCCCCAGTTTCAGGCTCATGTTGAAGATATACGTCACAATCCCACACAGCTGGTCTGCACAGGACTTGAGGAGCTTTGCGCTGATGCCGTCCGGTCCCGGCGCCTTCCTCGCCTTGATCTTCCTCAGCTCCGTCCTCACCTGGGTCCTGGTCAGGGTCAGGATGGGGGGCTGTGTGTTGGGAGTGGGGGGGTGTTGGTAGAGTGGGGAGTGGGCAGCAGGACATACCTCACCAACTACAAACTTCCATCTCAGACATGTGCGAGTGACATCGCACTGCTGAACAAACTAAATTACTTCTTTGGCTGCCTTGAAGCACAAAACAGCACATAAGCAGAGAAGACCACTCCTCCATACGAGCAGGCCATAAGTCTGGATCTGGCTAGTGTGAAGAGGACCCTCTGCAGGATCAGCCCACGCAAGGCAGCTGGCCCAGACAACATACAGGGTCGAGTTCTTAAGGACTGTGCAGAAGAGCTCAAGAATGTCCTGGCTGCCATCTTCAACATCTCCCTGAGTCAAGCTGTTGTCCCCACATGTTTCAAAACTGCCACCATAATACCAGTCCCAAAGAAGTCCGTCCCATATAGCTACAGCAATTACCAGCCCGTAGCACTGACCCCCATTATAATGAAGTACTTCGAGCGGTGGATGCAGAACATGAAGTCCATCCTCCCTCCCTCTCTCCCATGACCCATCTCAGTTTGCATACAGGTCAAACAGATCCACAGAAGACACCATCTCTGCTGCTGTCCATCCAGCTCTCACCCACCTGGACTCAAAGAACTCATACGTGCAAATGCTGTTCTTGGACTTTAGTTCAACATTCAACACAATCATCCCCCAGCACCTGATACAAAAACTCAGACACATGGGACTCAAAATCTCTCTCTGTAACTGGGTGCTGGACTTTTTCACAGGAAGGCCACAGACTGTTCAGGTTGGCAGCAACATCACCAAGACCATAACTCTGTGTTACGTATGGCTCTGGTGAGCCATAAATAAGAGCCAAGAGCTAATTGGTGAGTTTGCGTCGTTTATTAATAATAAAGGAAAAAGGAACAGAGCCTCGTGGGGCAAAACACAAATAATACAAAAGGTTCACTTACGAATAATGATGAGGGAAGAGAGGAGGGCTGGAGCCGGACGTAGGGACTCCAGCCTTATCCACACCGAGAGAAGAGCGTGGATAATGTGTGCGAGGTCACAGCCCTGAGCAATCAGGGCTGCTCCCTTTTATAGTGGTTGACAGCGCCTCAGCTGATGAGAGGTAATTGGCCTCCAGCCGTCCCATGGAGCTTGACAGCTGGAAGCCCGCTGAGACACTGTCATAATAAAAGCCAGGCTGAGGAGGTGTATGGCCTGAGCGCGGATGATATTGGCGCACAGACCATGACACTCTGAGCACAGTGGCCCCACAACAGTGCATGCTCAGTCTACTGTTCTTCACCCCACTGACCCATGACTGCATACCAGCCTACAGCACCAACCACATCATCAAGTCTGCAGACAACACGACGGTGGTGGGCTTCATCACCAACAACGAGGAGGCCAACTACAGAAATGAGGTGAGCCAACTGGTCCAGTGGTGTAAAGAAAACAATCTCTTCCTGAATGTGGAAAAACCAAGGAGATTGTGGTCGACTTCAAGAGATGACACACACACTGCACCCCCCTCTGATCATCAATGGAGCAGCTGTGGAGAGGGTAAGCATCACCAAGTTCCTGGGGGTGCATATCTCTGAGGACCTCTCCTGGTCAAACAACACCACATCACTGGCTAATAAGGCTCAAACTCACCTCCACTTCCTTCACAAACTGAGGATTTCTACCCTTCATCATATGCTCATTCTACCGGGGCACCATTGAGAACATCCTCACCAGCTGCATCACGGTGTGGTACGGAAGCTGCACTGCCTCCTGCCAGAAGACACTACAGCGCACAGTGAAAGTTGCCAGCAAGATCATCGGTACCCCCCCCCCCCCCTTGGATATCTTCCTCACACACCTCACATGCAGAACCATCAACATTGCAGGCGACACGTCCCACCCCTCACACTCCCTCTCCAGTCCCCTGCCCTCGGGGAAAAGGTACTGGAACCTCTGGGCCCGCTCCACAAGACTGCTAAACAGCTTTGTTCATCGGGCCATCAGGACCCTGAACTCGGTTGACTTTCCCCCCTAAGACCATAACGCACTCACCCGCACAATAACTACCTCAGCTGTTGGCACAGAAATACTGGCACACCAATAGTAATACATTTGCTGCTGTATGTCTCTTCACTTTACTGCAACCATTTGCACAAATTTGAAATATTGATCATGTGCAGTCCAATCTATCACTGTCTGCACCTACACTACCGCATTGAACTTGCATCTGTGAGTATTACTGCTCTACTTTTTGTATATAGGATTGCTGAGTTTTATTATTTATCTTTATTTGCACTATGGGATGTCTGGGTCTATCTTTTAGCACTATTTGCACTACAGGTAGCCTTACTGTACATGGACTGCTGTTGTTGTTTTTCCATCCTTATTCCTTTTTTGATATTGTACACAACATTGAAGGGAGAGAAACACCATTTCAATTCTCCTGTATGCCCTGTATGTATAGTAGTATTCATTCATCTTCTTCTGCTTAATCCTTTTCGGGTCGGTGGGGGGGTTGGAGCCTGTCCCAGCATCTTTGTGTGAGAGGCAGGGTCCACCCTGGACAGATCACCAGTCCACTGCAGGGCCAACACAGAGAGACAGACAACCATTCACTCTCACAGTCAGACCTAAGGACAATTTAGAATCCCCAGTTTGATGCCAATTAACCTAACTTGCATGTTTTTGGCATGTGGGAGGAAACCGGAGAAATCCCAGAGTAAACCCACGCAGACACGGGGAGAACATGCAAACTCCACACAGATCACTGTTGGTCAGGGGCTGGGATCGAACCCAGGATCCCCTGGCCAAGGGTGAGTTACTGTGCTGCCGCAGTGCTAACCACTCCGCCACCGCGCCGCCCATGTATAGTAGTATTGTCAAATAAAATCTTTTTTATCTTTGATTCTTGAATGTTTGAATCAATTCCATTTATTTCTTACATTGTTTTAAATGTAGCACTCCTTTGCTTCCTTATTCAGCGTCTCTGAATAAGGAATTTGAATTTTCTGGTTGCTCCATTGCACGTATGTTCATTCCCGTTAGCAGTTGCCTAGACTACAGGTACACAAAGATGTCAGATCATGATGGTGGCGACAACGGCCCAGAATGCAGCACGGCATGACGTCAGTGCCCATTCTCTATAACCAGTTCAGTTCACTTTATTTATACAGCATCTTTCAAGCCCATGTGCAACCCATGGTGTGTTACAGAACCATTGTCAAACAGAAACACAAAACACAACAAGGTAAGAGGATAAAATATTCAAAAGTATAACCAGTCTACCCAGTTTAACCAGAATACCCAGTATAACCAGTATACCCAGTATAAACAGTATAACCACAATACCCAGTATAACCAGGACACCCAATATAATCAGTATAACCAGAGTACCCAGAATAACCAGTATAACCAATATAGCCAGTATAACTAGATGCCCCCCCCCCCCCACTACCTGGCCGAGTCAGTGCTCAGTCACTGAATCTTCTCCTCATTTCAGATGCAAATAAAAACCAGTGTTTTCCTCCTGAACAAATTAACGAGCTTCTCTAAAGACAAACGGCCCCAGCTGGATTGTAATTTTGACTAAACACTCCAACATATTCCTCACATCCCCTCAGGGGGCGGAGCGGCTGATGAATGCAAATGAGACTCAGGAAAGTGAGAACAGCAAGGTAGAACAGGGAGGTAGAACAGGGAGGTAGAGATGGAAGGTACAACTGGAAACTACCACTAATGCTGCTGCTACGGAGGAATCAGCAGGTAAACCAGCTGGTTAACGTAAACCTGAACTGGTTGGTCTATCAGTAATGTGAGCCAGAGGTTTATTCTAGTCACATTTAACTGAATCTGCTGCTGCTGACGGAGAATAGCAGGAAAACTGGCCAGTCTGTTGTGGACCAGTTCTCATAGATCACTGATAGGATTTACACTCTCATTCTTCTCATCTTTAGACTCATTTTTCTCATCTTTAGTCTCATTCTTCTCATGTTTAAAAAGAAGACAACTTTGTCATTCAATCCGTACAGCCAATCATGTACAGTAGAGAAAAAAATTGTTTGTCCTGTCTACATTGTTTATCACATTAAGAATCAGAGGAGCCGCTGCAATCCAAGGAGCTGCCACAAACAGCTTTTCTTCCCCCCATTCCATTATGCTGAGCACCAAGCTAGAATGCAGGAAGTGCCATTTTTATATGGTCTTTGGTATGACCCGGCCAGGACTTGAACCCCCAACCTCCTGACTGAGGGGCGAATGCTCTACCACAAGGCCACCACTCGGGTAGTAGTACCCTAGTGTCATTACTCTCACGTTTAGTCTCATTCTCATGTTTAATCTCATTATTCTAATGTTTACAATAGCGATGTCATTGTACAGTTGTGCAGTACAGCGAAGTTGTGGTGCTATACCAGTCTCATTCATTCATTAGTCTCACTCTTCACATGTTTAGTGTCATTCTCTTGTTTAGAACAGGCTTTATTGTCATTGTACAGTTGTGCAGTACAACAAAATTGTGAGCTGTCCACCAGACTACTGTGCAATAAATTAAGAGAGAAGGATTAGATAGAACACAATTACAGAACACATGATTAAACACGCAACTGACATGAAAATAGCCCCTTTTTTTTTTTTTTTTTTTCTCTCGGCGCCACACCAGTCGGCTGCCTTTTGCAACAGCGGCTCGATTCCGAGTCTTTTTCCCTTCCTCTCTCTTTTGATCCGTCTTTTTTTTTCACCCCACTTATATCACGGACACACAGATCGTCCTAAATGTCTCCTGAGCCGGTGGACGGAGCCACTGTTTATAGCAGGATACGATACAGCAGGGAACAGCTGCTAGCATTCAACCGCCACCCGGTCCCATTGGAAAAACTCGACATACCGAGAGAACTGAGGCGAAAACGCCGCGGCTGCCGGGCTGGAGTAAGGCGGAGGACAAAAAATATAAGGTACAGACCCTCCCTTCCATCTGTTGTCATGGGAAATGTACGGTCGATACTGGGAAAGTTAGATGAGCTAGCGGCTATCTCCCGTTATGATAGCACATACCGGGAGTGCTCTCTCCTTTTGTTTACTGAGACGTGGCTAACTGAACTAGCAGCAGATGCTAACATTGAGCTGGAGGGTTTTCACATGATACGAGCTGACCGAACACCAGACAGTGGCAAGGCTAGGGGCGGTGGAGTGATAATGTATGTTAACAACAACTGGTGCAGACCGGGACATATCACTGTTAAACAACGACACTGCAGCAAAGACATTGAGTTGCTAGCTGTTAGCATGAGGCCTACATATCTCCCGAGAGAACACTCACACGTGATCTGCATTGTTGTTTATGCAAATCCGACGGCGAACGCTGGGACAGCACGTGACGTCATCCATTCAGTAACCAGCAGGCTGCAGACAGAACACCCAGATGCTCTTCTCCTCATCTCAGGCGATTTCAACCATGTTTCACTGTCTCCCATTCTACCCACGTTCACCCAGTATGTCACATGCCACACTAGAGACAATAAAACACTGGATTTATTCTACGCAAACACTAAGGAGGCGTACACCTCATCACAACTCCCCCCACTCGGGAGATCGGATCACAACTTGGTTCATCTCCGGCCGGTGTACAAACCCCTAGTGCACAGACAACCTCCGGCCATGCACACTGTGGAGTTATGGTCTGAGGAGACAATGGACACCCTAAAGGGCTGTTTTGAAGCCACCGCCTGGAAGCAGCTCTGCGATCCACATGGTGAGGACATCGATGGCCTCATTCACACCTTCACGGGCTACCTCAGCTTCTGTGTGGACAAATCCGTTCCCACCAAGACCATACGGCGTCACTCAAACAACAAACCCTGGATCAACCCTGAGATAAAAACACTTCTGAGAGAGAACTAACTAACTAACTAACTAACCTGCACTTATATAGCGCTTTTCTAGTCACAAAGACCACTCAAAGCGCTTTCATTAATACTAACCCTCTATTCTAAGGGCCTATAGGAAACAAATATCTAGGGACAATTTAGAACAGCCAATTAACCTAACATGCATGTTTTTGGCATGTGGGAGGAAACCGGAGAAATCCCGGAGTAAACCCACGCAACACGGGGAGAACATGCAAACTCCACACAGATCACTGTTGGTCGGGGGCTGGGATCGAACCCACGATCCCCACAATCCCCCGGCCAAGGGTAAACTGTGCTGCCGCAGTGCTAACCACTGCGCCACCGTGCAGCCACGGTGAAGAGAGAAGAAGAGGATCTTCAGGTCAGGGAACAGGGAGATGCTGAAGTCCGTACAGAGGGAGCTGAGGAGAAAGATCAGAGAAGGCAAGGACAGCTTCAGGAAGAAGATGGAGGACAAGCTGCAACAGAGCGACATCAGCGGGGTCTGGAGAAACCTCAAAACCATCTCGGGGCTCCAGAATACCTCCCCCCAGGCCACAGGGGGCAGGGAGTGGGCGAACAACCTGAATCTGTTTTTCAATAGATTTGACCAACCGCCCTCCCCCCTGACTGCACAACAACCACTGCTGCCTCTAAAGAAATCAAGTCCTGCTGCCCACTCCCCACTCCACCAACACCCCCCCACTCCCAACACACAGCCCCCCATCCTGACCCTGACCAGGACCCAGGTGAGGACGGAGCTGAGGAAGATCAAGGCGAGGAAGGCGCCGGGACCGGACGGCATCAGCGCAAAGCTCCTCAAGTCCTGTGCAGACCAGCTGTGTGGGATTGTGACGTATATCTTCAACATGAGCCTGAAACTGGGGAGGGTACCACAGCTGTGGAAAACATCTTGTGTGGTACCTGTACCAAAAACTTCCCACCCCAAAGACCTGAACAGCTACAGACCGGTGGCCTTGACGTCCCACTTGATGAAGACCCTGGAGAGACTGCTTCTTGCTCACCTCCGCCCCCTGGTGGAACCAGCGATGGATCCACTCCAGTTCGCCTACCAGCATGGCATTGGGGTGGAGGATGCGGTGATCTTCCTCCTTCACCGTTCTCTGTCCCACCTGGAGAAGCCCGGGAATATGGTGAGGATCATGTTCTTTGACTTCTCCAGTGCTTTCAACACCATCCAACCGATGATCCTGAAGGACAAGCTGCTGCGCGCAGGGGTGGACCAGCACCTGTCATCATGGATCCTGGACTACCTCACGAACCGGCCTCAGTTTGTGAGAACCCGGGACTGTGTGTCCGACACGATCATCAGTAGCACGGGGGCCCCCCAGGGAACGGTGCTGGCTCCCTTCCTGTTCACTCTTTATACTGCGGACTTCTCACACAACACAACACACTGCCATCTACAGAAGTTCTCTGATGACTCTGCGATCGTTGGCCTCATCTCCAATGGAGATGAAGCTGAGTACAGAGGGCTTATCCAGGACTTCGTGGACTGGTGCCATCGGAACTGCCTCCAGATCAACGCGAGGAAAACTAAGGAGCTGGTGGTGGACTGCCGCAGGCATGGGCAGCCCCTCACAGTACCAGTAAATATACAGGGAACAGACATCGAGATGGTGACATCCTATAAGTACCTGGGTATTCATCTGAACAATAAACTAGACTGGTCACACAATACTGATGCACTCTACAAGAAGGGACAGCGCAGGCTGTTCCTGCTGAGGAGACTCAGGTCTTTTGGTGTACAAGGGGCGCTGCTGAAGTCATTCTATGACACGGTGGTGGCATCAGCCATCACTTTTGGAGTGGTCTGCTGGGGCAGTGGCATTACTGCAGCCGATAGGAAGAGACTGAACAAACTGATTAAGAAAGCTAGCTCTGTCCTGGGGCAGCGCCTTGATCCGATGGAGGAGATAGGAGAGAGAAGGACGGTGGCTAAACTGTCATCTCTGCTGGAGTCCGAGTTCCACCCTATGCAGGACATACTGAATGCACTGAGGAGCTCATTTAGCAGCAGACTACATCATCCCAGGTGCACAACCGAGAGGTTTCGTAGGTCCTTCCTACCAACGGCTGTCAGGCTGTACAACCTAAGCAGGGCTGCTCGCAGAGATAGCAAAAAGACGTAACAAACTAATAGTTTTTTGAATGCAAAAGATGCAATAGACTTACACAATGGTCCCCTCCGGCATACAACTAGGAACTTACCGGTCGCTATGGAGGGTGAGAATATGTATGGGCACATAATCATACCATGTAGGATAACTAAGTAGACGGTTATGCTGTTTCATTCCATCTAGCAACAATGCTCTGCACTGTGTGTGTTTATATATTTACATATTTATTCCATCTAGCTGCAATGCTCCGTACTGTGGGTGTTTATATATTTACATATTTATTCCATCTAGCTACAATGCTCTGCACTGTGTGTCTGTGTGTGTGTGTATATATATATATTTTATAGTAATACGTACATATGTATATTAGCTGCTCTTGCTTGCTTGTTTTTTTTTTTTTTTTTTTTTTTTTTTCTTGCCTTCTGATTGTTGCTCTGATTGTTGCTATCCCTGTGCTGTTGCAATCCTGGAATTTCCCCGTTGTGGGACTAATAAAGGCTTATCTTATCTTATCTTATCTTATCTTAATATGGAAAATATACACAGGTATGGTAGTGGTTTCACAGATGGGTCAATATACATGAATGAATGAATGTTTAATCTCATTCTCACATTTAGTCTAATTATTCTCATGTTTTACAGTCATGATGCAGGTTTTTGTTCTTCTCATTTTTTTTCTGAGTTTCACAGCAGCTGATTTCTATTCTAACCCAGTTTCATGTCTCATATGTTTGTTTCCGTAAATGTTAGCATCCACAACCGCCATGTTCCTGTGTGTTTTTATGTTATTCGGTTTTGTCTAAAGGTCACGGTGCTGCGTCTGTTTCCATTTTCATTTCTGTTCCTCTGGCTTAAAGACCTTGGTGCAGTGGCAACATATTTTTCCTGGGAGGCGGGTGGTGGTGGTGGTGGTGCAGAAAACACATGACACTATTGCAACCGGAATATATTACTTTTATACTGTTTATTTCTTTTTTTAAATTTTGCACAGTAACTTTGCATATGGAACTTACCGTTTGAAGTATTGTACAATCAAGGCTTGAATGCTGGAATATTGGGCCAGTTGGGGTCCCCCCCAGACACCCTGTGTTTGGACTTTTTACTGGTGTCCTCCTTCTCTCCTCCCTCTGCTCTGATCTCTCCTGGGGCCTCATGTATAAAGGGTGCTCATGCACAAAATCATGGCGTACGTCCTTTTCCATGGAAAATTTCAGATGTATCAAGAATGAAATGACCGTGGAAATATGTGCGGTGACAACTTCATGACTGGCGTACGTACGTTTCTACTGTTATTGGTCTGTTGGCAACACTTAGAGGGGATGTTGGGAGACTGATAGTGATGTGAAAATTGTTGTACACACCAGAGACGCATGATGAACAAACATCCAAGTGTGTGCAGTTAGATGAGTGGATATAAAAGTAAGCTCAAAGAAGTGCAGAAAACGCCTCTAACAACAATGGCGTTGGCATTATTAGAGGATATTGCAAACTGCGCAGTGAGAAGAGAGAGGGTATTTAGAGACAGATTTTCTAGCTCAGGATGATGACTGGCTTGTCAGCTGGTTTAGGTTTCCACGGGCAGTCACTGTGGAATTGTGCCACTCTGGGAGCGTGACACGGCAAGAAGTCATGCACTGCCCATCCCAGCGCAGGTGCTGACAGTACTGGGGTTCCTAGAAACAGGGGCATTCCAGAGGGAGCTTTCAGACCGATTGGGAATTTCCCAGTTTGGCTGAGCTGAGCTATGCCAGCTGTGTGGGATGGCATTATCCGGCTGTCATCCAGGTACATCATATTCCCGTATAAATGCAGTTGAGCAGGCCAACATCAAAACAGAATTTGCAGTGAGACCCGGTTTTCCTAATGCTTCTAATAACAGCATTGTTGGGAACAAACTACAAGCTAACAATGAGTGGATGGGTGGCTTCTTGGTGAGTAAATTAATCTAATTGTCCTAAATAACCCACCTCATGTGCGACCCGCCTGTGCACCCCCAAATATCGCCCTGTCTTCAAGGGTCTATTATAAGGCAGTGGCTGGAGTAAGTGACATTGTTTTTTTTGCTGATTAAACTACAGTTTCACAGCATTCTACCAAGCCCCCAATTGCATCTGTGTGTACAGTAGTGATGTCTATAAGCACATGCATAAAGTTTGAAATGCAACAGTGTCGCACTTTCCTCGGCACACTTCATTCATTTACAATAGCAGTGTGTGTATATCCCCTCCCATGTATCTCCCCCCGGGTCACCACAGGTCCACGGCCAGGACGAAAACCACATTGCTCCTCCTGAATCCGAGGTTCGACCAACGGCCGGACTCTCCTCTCCAGTACCTTGGCATAGACCTTCCCAGGGAGGCTGAGGAGTGTGATCCCTCTAAAGTTGGAGCACACCCTCCGGTCCCATTTTTTGAAGAGAGGAACCACCACCCCAGTTTGCCATGCCAAAGGCACTGCCCCCGACCTCCACGCAATGTTGCAGAGGCATGTCAACCATGACAGCCCTACAACATCCAGGGCCTTGAGGTACTCAGGGTGAATCTCGTCCACCCCTGGGGCCCGGCCACCAAGGAGATTTTTAACCACCTTGCTGACCTCAGCCCCTGTGATAGGCGAGTCATCCCCCTCATCCCCAAACCCTGCTTCCTCTGTGGAAGGCGAATCAGTGGGATTGAGGAGATCCTCAAAGTATTCCTTCCACCGCCCAACAATATCCCCAGTCGAAGTCAACAGTGTCCCATCCGCACCATACACAGTGTGGACAGGGAGCTGCTTTCCCCTCCTGAGCCACCAAACAGTTTTCCAGAATCTCTTCGAGGCCAACCGAAAGTCTTGCTCCATGGCCTCACCGAACTCATCCCATACCCGGGTTTTTGCTTCAGCAACCACCCGAGCTGCACTCCGCTTGGCCTGCCGGTACACCTCAGCTGCTTCGGGAGTCCCACAAGCCAACCAAGCTTGATAGGACTCCTTCTTCAGCTTAATGGCCCCCCTCACCACTGATGTCCACCAGTTGGTTCGGGGGTTGCCACCACAAGATGCACCGACCACCTTGCGGCCGCAGCTCTAGGCCGCCTCTTCAGCAACAGAGGTGGAGAACATGGCCCATTCAGACTCCATGTCTCCAGACTCCCTCGGAATGTGGTTGAAGTTCTTCTGGAGGTGGGAGTTGAAGACCTCCCGGACAGGGGCCTCAGTCAGACGTTCCCAGCACACCCTCACTATACGTTTGGGTCTACCAGGTCTGAATGGCTTCCTCCCCTGCCATCGGATCCAACTCACCACCAGGTGGTGATCAGTTGACAGCTCTGCACCTCTCTTTACCTGGGTGTCCAAGACATACGGTCACAGGTCTGATGACACGATAACAAAATCGATCATCGACCTGTGACCTAGGGTGTCCTGGTGCCAGGTGCACATATGGACACCCTTATGCTTGAACATGGTGTTCGTTATGGACAGACTGTGGTTAGCACAGAAGTCCAATAACTGAACACCACTCGGGTTCAGATCGGGCAGGCCGTTCCTCCCAATCACCCCCCTCCAGGTTTCACTGTCGTTGCCCACGTGTGCATTGAAGTCCCCCAGTAGGACAATGGAGTCTCCAAGAGGAGCACCCTCCAGCACCCCAGTCACAGACTCCAAAAAGGGTGGATACTCTGAACCATCATTTGGTGCATAGGCACAAATGATGGTCAGGACCCGTTTCCCAACCCGAAGGCGCAGGAAAGCAACCCTTTTGTCCACCGGGGAAAACTCCAATATAGAGATAGCAAGGTGGGGGAATACAAGAATACCAACCCTGCTCGTCACCTCTCATCCGGGGCAACTCCAGAAAAGGCTAAGCTCCAGCCCCTCTCCAGGAGTCTGGTTCTGGAGCCGGAGTTGTGTGTTGAGGTGAGGCCGACTATATCTAGCCGGTATCTCTCAACCTCATACACCAGCTCAGGCTCCTTCCCCACCAGAGAGGTGACATTCCACGTACCAAAAGCCAGTTTAGAAAGCTTGGGATCAGTCCGCCAAGGTCTCCGCCTTTGACCGCCACCTAATTCACATAGCACCGGACCCCCATGAGCCCACCTGCAGGTGGTGAGCCCACTGGAGGGCGGACCCATGTAACTCCTTCGGGATGAGCCCGGCCGGGTCCCATGGGTGGAAACCCGGCCACCAGACGCTAGCCTTCAAGCCCCTCCCCCAGGCCTGGCTCCAGGGTGGGGCCCCGGTAACCCCATACCGGGTGGGGTACACTGAATCCTTGATATAGAATTTATCATGAGAGTCTGTTGGATCATTCTTAGTCTGGCCCTTCACCCAGGACCAGTTTGTCTTGGGTGACCCTATCAGAGGCAAATTGCCCGGGACAACATAGCTCCTGGGATCACTGGGGCACGCAAACCTCCCCACCACGATAAGGTGACGATCCATGAGGGGGTACATGGTAACATAATACATAAATTAATTAATTTTGTAGTGGCTGGTGATGTCAATCCTCAGTGATTCATCAGGCAATCTTGCCTTTCCCTGCATATGAAGCCTAACCACACCTGTTAGTTAAGCGGCCCTTCATTATTCTTCTCATACTAATATGCCAGCTATAAGGGAGTAGAGGCTGGCGTCGTGATAGAGGCGAAAAGCTCAAGAGGCTAGGCTGCCACCAACAGTCCCCTATGATGGGCACAGCATGATGACATCATCCGTGCCTGCGCCCTTGTCATGAATTGCCCCACGGAGCAGCAAAGAGACCCAGGCGCTGGACTGTGAGTTGTGAGGTTTACTGCGAACATAAAATACTAAGTGCACAAATGAAACTATAAGGCTTGGTAAACAGACTTGGTAACAAGAGCGTAAACAGAGAACTAGGCATCAGACTTACATCTGGCAATGTGGAGACTGCAGCAATGAATAAATGGAGCAGTGTTTCTTAAATACGGCATGATACCAATGATAACAAATGATTACAATAAGGATCAGCTGTGAGTCACAAGAGCAGGAAGGAATCAGGGCTGACAGCTGACAGGTGCACCGCCCCGAACAGAGCAAACCCCTGAAGTGCAGGCTGACAAAACAACTGACAGCCGCAGTCCTTGACAGAGAGAGAGAGGGAGAGCCTGGAATCAAAAACACACGATAATATGGACTAATAAAATGACAGACTGAGATGAACATAAATGAGAAAGAAAGTAGAACTATAACATAATACAGGAACCGAACTATACAGTAGACAATAATAAAGCAAGAAATAAAACAGAGACTTAACTCAAACTGGAGACTGGGCACGACTCCCACCCATGCCCCTGGATCATGATAGTTCCCCCCCTCAAGGGGTGGACTCCAGACACCCCAGGGCTACATCAAAAGAAGAAGAAGAAAAAAAAGAACCCCCTCCCCAAGCAGAAGACCCTCCCAACTAGAAAAATAACCCACCCCAGGGGGAAGGAGGGTGAGCCTAGGCATAGAGGGACTGAACCCAACCAAAACAAAAAGCAAAAGAAAGAGGTTCGGCGGTATCCTCAGCTCTCACAGCATCCCAAGGGAGTCGAGCGGATAGCCCGGCTAGCAGCGCTACGGCGTGAACATGGTGAAAGGGAGAGGAAGTCCCTGAAGAGGGCAGGGTTCACGCTGAACGATGAGAGCTCCCGGGTTGCCGATGTCTCTATGCCTTGCCAGAGTTCCACACCCATTCCCGCTGCAACCCAGCTTGCCCAAATGTCCAAAAAAACCGATGCCATCCTGTGTCCAAGCACCGGATGAAGCTTGCCTCTTTGACAGCTGTTTCCCCTTCCTCTGGTCAGACCACTCCCGCTGTTGAGAGTTCACTCTGGCCTCCTCCGGCTATGGCCACCTCCATGGCAACGGAGGTGGATCCTCCACCAACCTCTGAGGGATCCAGAAGAACCGGAGGCACAGAGGAGGATGACTGCATGCCTCCCGCAGCTGTAAACATTAAAGACCGGGAGTATAGGCAAGTGTTTTCTCATTTCATTCACCTTAATTATGATAAACCTTGTCTTTTTCCCGAGGGGGAGGCCCAGTTTCAGCGGTCCATTGGGTTCTCCCCTCAAGTTGCAGTAACTGACTTTGTTCATATCCTCTCCGTGCCTCCTCCTTGTCCTTCTGAGCATCCATCGGCTCCAGGCCTGAACCGTTGGATGATGGAGGAGCCGAAGGCCCTGGAGGATCCTGTTCCGTGGCCAGCAGGGAGGCAGTCCTCAGTCGCCATGCTGGATGAGGCACCAGCGTTGGAGTCCTCACCTGGGGGCACCAGGACTGCTACGACCATCATGCCTGCTGCAGAGGCTGCTGCAGCAGTGTCTACACCGGAGTGGAACCTCCAGGGGGCCGAGCCCGAGGATACATCGCCTGAATCGTTGGAGTCCTGGACAACGCTGGAGCTGGAGCTCAGGCGAGTGCTCTTTTGTTTTTCTCTTCTCTGTTTTAGAGCATTCTTGCCTGGCTCTTGGTGAGGAGAGCAAGGTGCAGCCACCCGCTGCACCTGAGCTCGCCTTGCCAGGCTCCACCGCTTCCGGCGACCCTGACCTCTTCTCTCGTTGCTCTCTGTCCAAGTCTTCTTCCAGGGTTGCTGGAGAGGATCCAACTCTGCCGGATGAGTCCGAGGAACCAGGCTCGCCGCTGAGGATCACCATGGGTCCAACTTCTCTGGTGGAGGCCGACGTGGGTGCAACACCTTCCTGGTCTACAGAGCCCTTGTATCCTAGATCGCCGGAGTCCTGGATGGCAGTGGAGCCCGAACCCAGTCAAGTGCTCTCATTTGTTTCTCTCTTCCCTTTTTCTGAGCATCCTTGCCTGGCTTTTTGCAAGGGGAGCCGGGTGCAGCCTCCTGCCGCACCTTAGCATGCCTTGCCAGGCTCCGCCGCTGCTGGCGACCCTGACCCCTCTCCTTTTTCTGCTATCTCTGAGCATACTCCCAGGGTCACCAGAGAGGAGTCGGCACCGCCAGAAGCCTCCAAAGATCTAGGGTCACCACCAAAGATTCCAGCTGCTCCCACCATTGGTTGGCCATCTGCAGAGCTCCAGCCGGAGTCCACCGCAGGTGCAGCAGAGCTCCAGCCGGAGTCCAGCGTGGGTGCAGCTATGTCCCAGACCAGGACCCTGGTGGGTGCAGTGAAACTCCAGCCTGGAGCCACCATGGGTGCAGCTCTGTCCCGGACCGGGACCATCGCAGGTGCTACTGTCCCCCAGCTCGGAGCCACGGGGGGCGGGGGGGGCTCCTTCCTCATCGCTGCCTTATGATGTTGGGGCTCTCCTTCCTTGATCTCCCTTTTGATTGGTCCTTCCCATGGGGAGACCGCTTCCCCGGCCGCCGTTTCTGAGCTGGTGGCTCAAAGACCCAGCTTTTCCGTCCGACAAACTGTGTCATGAGGTTAGGTGGCCTTTTTTTCCATGGCCAGCCACCTGACCCACTCTCCCAGGTGGTCCAACTGGTCTTGGACCTGGACAGACCACCTGATTGGCTTCCTTCCATCGCCCCTTGGGCCTGGGACTCTGGTCGTCCCCCTGAACACTTGGTCTTCTGGGTTTGGGGGGAGGACTGTTCTAGGTTGGGGTTGAAGGGGGGTTCACCTCACTTATTTTGTGTATTGATTTTGTGTTATGTTGTCACCTATTGCTTCCCACCTGACCTGTTTCCCCCACCTCTCACCCTGGCCTACTGTTTCCCCGGAGGGGGGGGGTTCCTTATTGTGTTTTTGTGTTTCTTTTGTTGTCACTAGGGGTGTCTTGAATCCACCCCTTGAGGTGGAGGCTGTGTCATGAACTTGGGTTTGATGGTCTCACACCCAGTTCTGACGCTGTGGCTATTTTGACTGCATTGTGTATTGTATGCCTATTTTCCATCAGGCGCACTCAGGGAGCCCTTTGGGTCCATTCACCTCTCTGACCGCTCAGCCACTCCTCCTTCCTGCTGTCAGTTTCACCAGCTGTTTCCACTCACTCCCTTTCACGCCCACGCACATACTCATTACTCACACCGGCGATCTCTTCTCTGATTAGGTTTGGCATTATTTAAGCCCTGTTTGAGTGGGAAGAGTTCGCCGGATCATTGTGGTTCTACACTGCAGCCGTTCTCCTGAGTGTAGTTGGTCACCACTCATGTCTAGAAGCCCTGCCTGTTCTGCATGAAGCCACTTCACACTGGGTGGTGCGCCTATTGGTAATTGGTTGTGTCTTTGGATTTACACTGGGACTTACTCGGACTGTTCCTGCCTACGTGAGTACAGACTGTTTTTGCCCCTGCCGTCCAATTCTGTCTGACGGTTCTTCTCCTGGGCATCTCTCCATTCCTCTGCCGCAGTTCTGTCTGCTTAGGAACATTTTCACCTAGTCTGCCCACCTGTCAGTAGAGCATCCTGGAGGACATCCCTTTGTCTCCTATACCATTCTGCCATATTATCGTTGCTCTCATTCTGTATATTCATCTGTTTGCCTGGACTGTTTACTCACAAACTGTCATTAAAATGCATACAATTGATTCCTGCATATGGGTTTTCATTCCTCCCTCTGTGCACTGCATAAAGGGACACAAGGGATCATAACAATTAGGAGCATAACTAAGGGAGGGTTCAGGGTCACCTGATCCCAGCCTAACTATAGGCAATATCAAAAAGGAAGGTTTTAACCCTATTCTTAAAAAGGTTGATGGAGTCTGACTCCCAAGTCCAGATTGGGAGCTGGTTCCAAAGGAGAGGAGCCTCATAACTGAAAGCTCTGCCTCCCATTGTACTTTTGGAAATTCTAGGTATTACAAGTAATCCAGCATTTTGGGAGTGTTGTGCTCTGTTAGGATGATAGAGTAGTATCAGATGTTTTAAATAAAAAGGTGCCCTATTATTTAGAGCTTTGTAAGTGAGGAGAACGATTTTAAACTTAATTCTAAATTCTATGGGAAGCCAATGAAGGGAGGCCAGAACCGGAGAGATATGATCTCTCTTTCTAGTACCTGTTAAAGCTCTTGCTGCAGCATTTTGGATCAGCCGAAGACTTTTTAAAGATGTTTTAGGACAGCCTAATAATAAAAAGTTAGAATAATCTAGTCTAGAGCTAACAAAAGTGTGGATTAGTTTCTCAGCATAGATAGCTAGATAGATAGATGTACTTTATTCATCCCAAACTGGTAAATTACAGTGTAACAGCAGCATGACAGACAACCAAAACGACAGAAACACACATAGCATAATAGACAAAGGGATTATCCATGTAAAGTAAAACTGCATAATAACTTTTATATATGGACAGGCTCGCTTCCTGCGGTAACATATCATCACTTGCTGTGTTGCTGACTGTCTGTGTGGTTTGCTCCCGTGGTTAGCTCTCAATCTACTGAGGATTATTGCCTTTAATTGTATTTTAATCACTTTTTTCCATCTACCGTCAGTTCTCACTTCTGTTTAACAAGCCTCTTGCACCTGTGTGTGCAGTCAGTGTCATCTAATCACTCTCTTTAACCTTCTGTTCACCTTTCATCTGCGTTTTTGTTAGCTTCGGGTTAGGCTCTAGCTATGGCTACTAGCTCTCCTTCCCCTTCTCCTCTGGTGTGCTCTCTCTGTCAGATGTTTAGCTACACCTCTGCCTCTTTTAGTGATAACGGTAAATGTAATAAATGTTGTCTTTTTGAGGCGCTCGAGGCGAGGTTGTCTGATTTGGAATCCCGGCTCCGCTGCATTGAAACACCGTCTGTGCCAGTTAATAATGACGGACTCCCCTTAGCTGCAGCGGAGCTCCCTAGCATAGGGCGGCCTGCTAGCGGTCCTCCGGTCCTCCTGAGCAGCCAGGAGACTGGGTGGGTGACAGTGAGAAGGAAGCCTAGCCGCAAGGCCCCGGTTCACCACCAACCTGTTGATGTTTCTAATCGCTTTTCCCCACTCAGTGACACATCTGCTGAGGAATAAAACTCTGATCATTGGTGATTCTGTAGTCAGAAACATGAACCTAGAGACTCCAGCGCCCATAGTCAAATGCATTCCATTCACGCCAGAGCAGGCGACATAGAATCAAATTTGAAAATGCTGGCTAAAAGTAACTGTAAATACTCCACAATTGTTATCCACGCCGGCATTAACGACATCCGACTTCAGCAGTCGGAAGTCACAAAACTTAATGTGGAATTGGTGTGTGACTTTGCCAAAACAATGTCTGCCTCTGAAGTATTCTCTGGGCCCCTCCCCAATCTGACCAGTGATGACATGTTTAGCCGCTTGTCATCCTTCAACCGCTGGCTGTGTGTGTGGTGTCCTGCAAACGATGTGGGCTACATTGACAATTGGAACTCATTTTGGGGAAAACCTGGTCTTATTAGAGGAGACAGCGTCCATCCTACTTTGGATGGTGCATCTCTTTTATCTAACAATCTGGCATCATTTTTAGCCAAATTTCCAAAACCTTGACAACTCAGAGTTGGGACCAGGAAGCAGAGTCACAGTCTTACACATCTCTCTGCAGCTCCTCTTCATCCACCACCCCTCAACTTAGCCCCTGTCTTCCCCATCAGAGAATCACTGTCTGCTCCCTCCAAAGTTAATAAAAATATAATGTATAGGCATCCCAAAGTGATTAAACAAAAAGTTGGTAAAACTCAAATTAAACACGAAGTCTCTAAATTTAATGACTTGGCCTCTGTTCCTCCTCATAATCGAAAAATTAAATGCGGATTGTTAAATATTAGGTCTCTAACTCCCAAGTCTCTACTAGTCTATGATCTATTAAATGATTATCAAATTGATTTAATATTCCTTACAGAGACTTGGTTAGGGCAAGAGCATTATGTTGGTTTAAATGAATCAACTCCCTCTGGTTATTTAAACTGTCAAAATCCCAGAAGTTCTGGTCGTAGATGAGGAGTAGCAACAATTTACCATTCCAAATTACTAGTTAATGTAAAGCAAAAAAACACGTTATAAATCCTTTGAGGGCCTGGTCCTCAGTATTGGGTATTTTCGCAATTTTAGGCTAAACCCAATTTTACTTGCCATAGTTTATCATCCTCCATCAACCTGCTCAGAGTTTTTATCCGAATATGCTAAATTCTTAGCTGATTTAGTGTCAAAATCAGATCATTATAGTAGGGGACTTTAATATACAGTACATGTAGATGTAGATGTAGATAGTGATTGCCTTAATATGGCATTTAATACAACATTAGACTCAATGGGGTTTTCTCAGAAAGTAGGAAATTCTTCCCATTATCTCCACCATATATTGGACCTTGTTCTGACATATGGCATAGAAATAGAAAATCTGGTAGTGTCTCCTCATAACCCTGTACTGTTAGACCATTGTCTGTTAACCTTTGATTTTACTATTTCTGACTATTTGGCTCTTAAAAAAAATATTACTATAGCAGATGCCTCTCAGATGATACTGTTACCAAATTTATGCAGATTGTTTCCTCTATGCCATGTGTCAACACAATGGAAATAAGCTATGGAGAGCTTGGTCCTTCTGTAATTGAGAGCATGGTAGATAGTGTTACAGCTTCTCTGCATTAGACTCTAGACATGGTGGCCCCTTTAAAACAGAAAAAGTCTAATCAGAGATTTCAAACTCCTTGGTTCAACACAGAAACTCGTAGCTTAAAACAGAAGACTCGTCAATTAGATAGAAAATGGTGCGCCACTAATTTAGACGAAATCTCTTTAGCTTAGAAAAATCATCTTTTAATTTATAAAAAAAAATCTCTTAGAAAAGCTAGAACAAGTTATTATTCTGCATTAATGGAGGAGAACAAGAATAATCCCAGGATTCTTTTCAGCACTGTAGCAAGGCTGACAAAGAGTCAGGACTCTGTCAATCCTAGCATTCCCTTAGAGCTTACTAGTCAAGACTTTATGAACTTTTTCAACAATAATATTTTATCTATCAGAGATAAAATCAGTCAGATTCTTCCCACCGTTAAATTAAATACAATAACTACTACAACTCCTTCAACTGATATCTGTTTCGATGAGTTTACTCCAACTGACCATTTAGAGTTAGATAAAATAATTTCCTCATCCAAGCCTTCAACTTGTCTTTTACATCCTATTCCTACCAGGTTATTTAAAGAAATCTTCCCATTTATTGGTAGCTCTATTCTTCAAATAATCAATTCTTCATTAACATTAGGCCATGTACTGCATGCTTTTAAAACTGCTGTAATTAGACCTTTACTCAAAAAGCAAACGCTGGATCCAGGAGTTTTAGCTAACTATAGACCAATCTCTAATCTGCCTTTCATTTAAAAAATCTTAGAGTTGTTGCTACGCAATTATTTGACCACTTGCAGGGAAATGGTTTATTTGAAGACTTTCAGTCTGGGTTTAGAATCCATAATA
The DNA here is from genome assembly GCA_020510985.1 of Pholidichthys leucotaenia. Classification (NCBI taxonomy): domain Eukaryota; kingdom Metazoa; phylum Chordata; class Actinopteri; order Cichliformes; family Pholidichthyidae; genus Pholidichthys; species Pholidichthys leucotaenia. Next base: position 1,153,898 of record CM035850.1, read on the forward strand.
GTACTGAAACAGCCTTCATGAAGGTCACTAATGAACTCCTAATCCTATCTGATAATGGACTTGTTTCTGTACTTGTCCTTCTAGACCTTAGTACAGCTTTTGATAGTATTGATCACAATATTCTACTTGTGTGGTGACCCACCACAATCTACTTGGACATTCATAACACTCAGCTAGGTCATGAAGCAGGACAATTTGCATACGGACAGAGAGCCCCTCAGGGGACAACCAGTTAATCACGCGATTGATATGTATGGAATGATATCAATATGTAAATGTGCCATGCATTCTCTCTTGTCCTATTGTTATACATCCCTGGAGTAAGGAGAGGAGTCTGGCGCCAGTTAATCATGTGATTGATATGTATTGTCTGATATGTATATCAGTATGTAAATGTGCCATGCATTTTCTCTTGTCTGTATAAAAGAGCGCACACACAGCACATGGTGCTGCAGTGTGTCTCATGATGATGGAGGAATAAAACTCTTAAACCTTCAGCTCGCCGTGTCTCACCTGAACTTATTTTGTTCCTCCACACTTGATTGATTAGAACACTATGTTGGACTTAATGGAACTTCATTGCAGTGGTTTAGATCTTATTTGTCTGATAGGTTCCAGTTTGTTCATGTCAATAATGAGTTTTCTTTCAGCTCAAAGCTCAGGCATGGAGTTCCACAGGGATCTGTGCTAGGCCCTACTTTTTTTTAGTTTATCTATGCTTCCGTTAGGCAACATTATTAGAAAGCACTGTATACATTTTCATTGTTATGCAGATGACACACAATTATACCTGTCAGTGAAGCCAGATGAGAGTAATCAATTAGCCAAGTTAGAAGTCTATCAAAGCTGCACTAAGGTCCAAAAGGACACGTACAGAAACAAGTCTATTATCAGATGCAATAAGGAGGTTGTTAGTGACCTTCACTAAAGCTCTTTCAGCAGTATGATGAATTCTAAACCCTGATTGAAACTCTTCAAATAAACCATTTCCCTGCAAGTGGTCAAATAGTTGCATAGCAACAGCTCTTTCTAAGATTTTTGAAATGAAATGACATGATTGCTTAACCCAGGAGACAGATGCTGACACGAGTAGAGTGATTTGACAATTATTTATTAACTCAGTGATGTGTGGTGAGTGTGTGAATGTGTGGGTGAGTGCGATGCTGTCAGACAGCTGGAGCTGAGCGGGTCTTGCTGCGACCTGGCGACCCCGGAACACACAAGCACAAGAGATTAATACAGCTCGTATGAACGGGGAACTGAGACTTGTGCTGCTCATTTGCAGGTGCCGCTGCGAGACTTCTGTCTGCTCCGTGACTTGGCGTGGCTTGGTGAAAGTGGCGCTTGGCGCTGAGAAGGTTAGGAGGAAATCCGAGGAGGAGGAGGTGACGTCCCGTTATCTGGGGAGACGAGTCTGCCGCCAGGGAGGTCCACCTGTGCACAGGGGAGAATACTTTGACAGGGTATGGTTTGCTGTTGCTTACGTGACGTAGCTTGACAAGGAGGCTTGGTAATAGCTCTGACTTGAGGTCGTGTCCTTGACGCGATGCGTGGCGAAGACGACAGATGACTCCGTGCAGAGCAGTCAGAGACACCGGCTTTTAAAGTCTGCTGATTACTGGTGGCAGGTGTATGCACAGCTGGAGCTGATGACGGCCCAGCGGTCGCCATGACAGTACTCCCCCCTCTAGAGGTGCCTCCAGGCACCTGCCCTATCCTATCTGGATGCACCCGATGGAAATCGCGGATGAGCTGCTTGTCAAGGATCAACGGTGGGCAAATCCAGGAGCGGTGCTCAGGGCCGAATCCCTCCCAGTCCACCAAATACTGAAGACCCCGGCCCTGCCGGCGGACATCCAAGATGGCAGTCACCCCCCAAGCTGGGTGGCCGTCAATCATCCTCGGGGGGGAAGGAACCTCGGGGGGCGGGCACAGAGGGTCGGAGATATAGGGCTTGACCTGGGAGACATGAAAAGTAGGGCAGATGCGCATGGAAGGGGGAAGAGCTAGGTGCACAGACACCGGGTTAATGACACGTGAAATCACATATGGGGCGATGAAGCGCTTTGTCAACTTACGCTTCTCGGCCGGCACATTGATATTTTTGGTAGATAGCCAAACCTGTTGACCCACCTTATAGTCCGGGGCGGGCCTCCTGTGATGGTTGGCCACCTGGATATTGTGTTCCGTGGTCCTGAGGAGGGCTCTGCGGGTGATGGTCCAGATCCTACGGCAATTGATTGATTGATTGATTGATTTTTATTTGAACATTGTTGAAGAAAGAAAAAAGAGAGTTCAAAACACAACAACAAAAAAAACAAACCAAAAATAAAATGTTCAAAAGGAGTGGGAAGAAACCAACGCTTATACAGTCCCACCCCTTCTCCACACCAAACAAATTACAGTATTACTCATAATCACCATTATCCCACAACCACATTCACTGTAATACACCCATAGTCAAATTATACAACAAAAATGACACAACAATGACAGTCCATATCCAACAATATTACAACAACAATAAACATACAATTCTGGCATGTTCAATGCAAACACAAACAACACCATCACCTTCACAATCACCATAACACACAACAACCTTCCCTCACTGAAGACACAATGTAACATCACTGCCCTTCATTCTCATACTGCTCAAAAATCATTTCTTTATATGTTGATTTAAATATATGGATGTTGGGACATTGCCTGTGTTTCTCCTCCAACCCATTCCACAATTTTACCCCACACACAGACACACAAAAACTCTTCCGTGTAGATCTTACTAAGTGAATTTTAAATTTTGTATTCCCCCGTAAAATATATTTCCCTTCTCTCTCCCTGAATAGATTCTGTATATTGTGTGGCAAGAGGTTCTTACTAACTTTAAACATTAATTGTGCTGTGTAATAATGAACCAGATCCCATAATTTCAATAACTTCGAATGTAAAAACAATAAATTAGTATGTTCGAGGTACCCGACTTTGTGTATAACACGGACTGCCCTTTTTTGTAATATTAACAATGAATTAAGTTTACTTTTATAACTGTTACCCCAAATTTCTATACAATAAGTCAAGTATGGAAGTACTAATGAACAATACAAAATATGAAGGGATTTATAATCTAGGACCTGCTTAATTTTATTTATAATTGCAATATTTTTTGCAACTTTATTTTGTATGTATCTGACATGTGGTTTCCAACTAATTTTATCATCCAGTACTACACCCAAAAACTTGATCTCCTTAACTTTTTCAATAACTATATTATCTATATGAATGTGTATATCTTCTTTATTTTTACAATTACCAAATATCATTACCTTAGTTTTATCTATATTTAGTGATAGTTTATTACAATCCATCCATTTTTTTTAGCTTATTTAATTCATTATTTATAGTATGGATTAGTTGATTGTAATTATTTCCAGAATAAAATAAATTAGTATCATCAGCAAATAATATTATTTTTAATAATTTAGAAACTTGGAATATATCATTTATATATATGTTAAATAATTTGGTGTCACGCCGCGCCATTCATCAGCGGCGCCACCTGCTCACGCACCTGCCAATCATCAGCGGCGAGGGATAAAGGCCGTCTCGCCCGGAGGCTCGGCCTGAAGCCGTCAGACTTCGTCCCTCACCGTTGTGAGCATACTTCCCTTCAGCGTAACCATTTTGGTAAGAAGATCGCTTACCTTTTCTCTTCAGTCTTCTCCCCTGTGCACAGGTGGATTTCCCAGCGGCGGACATCTCCTCTCCATCGCCCAATCCTCGCTGCTGCACGGAGCTCTCCAGGTGGCTGTCTTCCGGGCTTCACCCCCTTGTTGTGCCAGCTGTCCTGACCCACCAAGTAAGTCCTTCTCTCGCCATAAATTCCTCCTGTGTTGGTGTATGCCCGTCACCCTCTCCCTGTGCTCTCTCCATAGGGTTGCTCGGCTGTACGGTCACCTGCCTCTGTGCCTGGAGCAGACACCATCACCAACACATTTACATCCCGCAGACACGCACTCATTCACTCCTGTTGTTAATAAACTCTTTGAACTACTCTAAGCCTGTGTGTGTGCGTCTCCTGAGCCGTGCGTTATGTCAGTACGGCTTCAGCAGAGCGGCTCGGCGGACGGCGGGCTCGCACACCGGTTTTCCACTCTCGAGGCTAGAGTGGATCAAATAGCTTATCAACAACAGGTGATCTTTAATCAATTATTGAATTTAACTAACCGGTTGGGCCGCTTGGATCCTCAACAGCCGTTCCCCCCGGCTCGCCAGGGTGGCGCGGCTCCTGCTGTTCCAGCGGCCGTCCAGCCGGCTCCAGTGGCACCGGTTCGGCTCACACCGATTCCGACCCCCGCCCGCTTTAGCGGTAAGCTCGGCGGAGCGCGGGGGTTCATTATGCAGTGTGAGTCCGTGTTCCACCGTGTGCCCGGAGATTTTCCCTCGGATCACAGTCGGATTGGTTACATAGGGAATCTTCTGGAGGGGCGTGCGTTAACTTGGACCTACGCCGTAATGGCGAGGCCCAGTTATGCCACCCTCACCTATGACCAGTTCGTGAGGCGCTTCCTGGAGGTCTTTGACCATTCTCAAACCGAGACGGTCCAGGTCGATCGGCTCCTCGCTCTCCAGCAGGGAGGCCGGTCGGCAGCGGACTACTCGGTCGACTTCCGGGTAGCGGCGGAGGAATTGGGCTGGGAGGATCGCTCCCTCTGTGGCCTGTTCCTCCGCAGCCTCAATAGTGATCTGAGGGATGAACTGGCTGGACGGGATATCCCTGGGACGCTAGCGGAGCTGATGTCCTTAGCGATAAGTTTGGATAACAGGCTGCGCGAGCGCTCCTCGGGGCGGAAGTCTTCTTCTTCTCGCCCTCGTGGAGTCTCGCCGCACCTGTTCCAAGCTCGCCCCCTGGCGGCGCCGCCAGCATTGTGCCCCGAGGAGTCGGAGCCGATGGTGACGGGCTGGACCAAGCTTTCCCCTGCGGAGAAACAACGCCGCCGTGAGTTGGGCCTCTGCATGTATTGCGGAGGTGACCAACACACTGTGGAGCGTTGCCCGCGGAAAGCCAGTCGGCGGGGTCCGCGAATCGCTGTAGGGAGCCTCGCGGATCCCAACCGGTTAGACTCTCTCACCCAATTAAAGCTGCCCATCCGTTTTTGCCACAATCCCACTGGGCACCTCACCCACGCACTGGTGGATTCGGGCGCAGAGGGCAGCTTCATTTCACAAGGCCTGGCAACCCGATTGGGCATCCGCTGTCAGGCATTAAAACACCCCATCTCCCTGGTCCATCTCTCCCGTGCCTCCCTTGGGAGAGTTTCTCACCAGACCATGCCTGTCCCAGTCATCATCTCAGGGAACCACCGGGAGGAGATGGTATTTTACGTCCTGCCCAACTCTGTGTCGCCCGTCATCCTGGGGTATCCCTGGCTACGCCTCCACAACCCTGTCCTGGACTGGAGGTCCGCTGGGGTATCGGCATGGAGTACCTTCTGTATGGGCACCTGCCTTCAGTCCGCTGCCTGCTCCCCATCCGCGGCTCCCCCTGTGGCGGATACAGCACCTCCGGACCTGTCACTGGTGCCTCCAGAATTTCACGACCTGGGTATGGTATTTAGCAAATCGAAAGCTATGTCTCTTCCCCCGCATCGACCATATGACTGTGCCATCAACCTCCGCCAGGGGGCTCCCCTGCCATCTGGTCGGCTCTACAGCCTGTCGGCGCCGGAGAAGGAGACCATGAATACATACCTAAAGGAATCTCTGAGCGCTGGGATTATTCGCCCATCGTCGTCACCCGTGGGGGCAGGGTTTTTCTTTGTCGGGAAAAAGGACGGATCCCTCCGCCCCTGCATAGACTACCGAGCGCTGAATGACATCACTGAGAGGGACCGTTACACCCTGCCCCTCATGGACACTGCCTTTCACTCCCTCCAGGGGGCGACCTGGTTTACCAAGCTGGATTTACGCAGCGCTTACCACCTCGTCCGGATCCGGGAGGGAGATGAATGGAAGACAGCCTTCCGTACCCCGAACGGCCACTTTGAGTATCTCGTCATGCCGTTCGGGCTGACCAACGCTCCTGCCGTCTTTCAGCGCCTCATTAATGACGTCCTCCGGGATTTCATCGGCCTTTTTGTGTTCGTCTACCTGGATGACATCCTTATCTTCTCCAGGTCCAGGGACGAGCACCAGGTCCATGTGAGGCGGGTCCTCCAAAGACTGCTGGAGAATCGTCTGTACGTGAAGGCTGAGAAATGCGAATTCTACGCTAGGACCACATCCTTCCTGGGATTCATCATCGCTCAAGATCAGGTGCTCCCAGACCCAGAGAAGGTGAAGGCGGTGGTGGAGTGGCCTACTCCCGCATCCCGGAAGCAGGTGCAACAGTTTGTTGGCTTCGCCAATTTTTACCGCCGCTTTGTCCCAAATTTCAGCTCGATCGTCGGACCGCTGACCCGCCTCACGTCCCCGAAGGTCCCGTTCCGGTGGACTGAAGAGGTCGCTGCTGCCTTTAGGGCGCTGAAGGCGGAGTTCTCCTCCTCCCGGGTCCTTCGCCAGGTCGACCCCGCGCTGCAGTGCATTGTGGAGGTGGACGCATCGGACACGGGAGTGGGAGCAGTGTTATCCCAGCGGTCACCTGACGATGGCGCCAAGCGGCCGTGCGCCTTCTTCTCCCGGCGCCTGTCCCCGGCGGAGAGGAACTACGATGTGGGGGACAGAGAGCTCCTGGCCATTAAACTCGCCTTACAGGAGTGGCGCCACTGGCTAGAGGGGGCGGACCTGCCGTTTGTGGTCCTGACGGACCACAAGAACTTAGAGTATTTACGATCTGCCAAGCGCCTGAATGCCCGCCAGGCGCGCTGGTCTTTGTTCTTCGCCAGGTTCCGCTTCTCGATCACCTTCAGGCCGGGCTCCAAAAACGGCCTGCCTGACGCCCTCTCTAGGCAGTTCACCCCCGTGGAGGCTGAGGAGACGCCCCACACTATCCTGCCCAGGTCGTGCGTCCTCGGTGCCATCTCTTGGGACATTGAAGACAAGATCCGGAAGGCGCAGGAGGTGGAACCTGATCCTGGCGGCGGACCGGAGGGAAGACTGTTCGTCCCATCTGCGGTCCGAGGAGAGGTCATCCACTGGCTCCACACCTCCCGGCTCACCTGTCATCCCGGCACCTCTCGGATGATCAGCCTCCTCCAGCGGTCCTTTTGGTGGCCAGGCCTGCGGAGGGATGCAGCCCGCTACGCCCGGGCTTGCCCAATCTGTGCCACCAGCAAGTCGGGAAATGCCCCCCCAGCGGGTCTGCTCCAGCCTCTGCCCGTCCCCGGCAGGCCCTGGTCGCACATCGCACTGGACTTCGTCACCGGACTCCCCGTTTCCAACTCCTTTGACACCGTCCTGACCATTGTGGACCGTTTCTCCAAGGCGGCGCACTTCATTCCCCTGCGGGGTCTCCCTACTGCCCTGGAGACGGCGGGCCTCCTCGTCCAACACGTGGTCAGGCTGCACGGGATTCCGGTGGACGTGGTCTCGGACCGGGGCCCCCAATTTTCGTCCGAGGTTTGGAGATCCTTCTGTAACGCCATCGGAGCCAAGGTGAGCCTCTCCTCCGGCCATCACCCCCAGTCTAACGGGCAGTGTGAGAGGACCAATCAGGAGCTGGAGGCTGCGCTCCGCTGTGTTACCAGATCCAAGCCGACGTCCTGGAGCAACCATCTCGCCTGGGTGGAGTATGCCCACAACACCGCCCGCTCTTCTGCAACGGGGATGTCCCCCTTCAAGGCGTCCCTGGGTTACGACCCCCCGCTGTTTCCAGCGCAGGAGAACGAGGTGACTGTCCCCTCCGTTAGGGCGCACCTTAGGCAGTTCCGCTCCACCTGGGCTGCCGCGCGTCATGCGCTTTTACGCACAGCGGAGCGCAACAGGACCGTGGCGGACCGGCACAGAAGACCTGCCCCGGCGTACAGAGTTGGGCAACTCGTGTATGTGTCTACCCAGGACGTCACATTAAAAGGCGAGAGGAGGAAGCTGGCACAGCGATTCATGGGTCCCTTTCCCGTCACCCGGATCGTCAACCCGGTGGCTGTGCGCGTGGCTATCCCCCCCCTCCCTCCGCATCCATCCCACTTTCCATGTGTCGAGGGTGAAACTGGCAGTCACTGACCCCCTTTGCCCTCCTCCTGCAGCGCAACCCGCGCCCCGGATGGTTGGTGGCCATCCGGCCTGGTCCGTCTCCTCCATCCTGGACTCCCGGCGCCGAGGCCGTGGGTTGCAATACCTGGTGGACTGGGAGGGCTATGGGCCCGAGCATCGGCAATGGGTGCCCCCGTCGTTTGTGTTGGACCCATCGCTCATCGCGGACTTCCACCGAGCGCACCCGGATAAGCCATCGCCAGGAGGCGCTGCTAGAGGGGGGAGTACTGTCACGCCGCGCCATTCATCAGCGGCGCCACCTGCTCACGCACCTGCCAATCATCAGCGGCGAGGGATAAAGGCCGTCTCGCCCGGAGGCTCGGCCTGAAGCCGTCAGACTTCGTCCCTCACCGTTGTGAGCATACTTCCCTTCAGCGTAACCATTTTGGTAAGAAGATCGCTTACCTTTTCTCTTCAGTCTTCTCCCCTGTGCACAGGTGGATTTCCCAGCGGCGGACATCTCCTCTCCATCGCCCAATCCTCGCTGCTGCACGGAGCTCTCCAGGTGGCTGTCTTCCGGGCTTCACCCCCTTGTTGTGCCAGCTGTCCTGACCCACCAAGTAAGTCCTTCTCTCGCCATAAATTCCTCCTGTGTTGGTGTATGCCCGTCACCCTCTCCCTGTGCTCTCTCCATAGGGTTGCTCGGCTGTACGGTCACCTGCCTCTGTGCCTGGAGCAGACACCATCACCAACACATTTACATCCCGCAGACACGCACTCATTCACTCCTGTTGTTAATAAACTCTTTGAACTACTCTAAGCCTGTGTGTGTGCGTCTCCTGAGCCGTGCGTTATGTCATTTGGGGCCCAATACTGACCCTTGGGGGACCCCACAGGAAATTCCCATACACCCAGACAGATATTCTCCCATTTTCACAAATTGTTGTCTCTCAGATAGATAACTTGAAACCCATTTCAGAGCAATTCCCCTAATACCATACATTTGCAATTTATTAAGAAGTATTGAATGATTTATTGTATCAAATGCTTTTCTAAAATCTATAAACACACCAATTGCATATTTTCCTTGATCTAATGCATTTATTATTTCCTCTGTTGCATCCATTATCGCCAATGATGTTGTACTCTTGGCTCTAAACCCATATTGGTTCTGATTCATCACATCCTGTTTATTTAAAAAGTTTTCTAATCTGTTGTTGAAAAGTTTTTCCAGAATTTTTGAAAATTGTGGGAGAAGTGATACTGGTCTGTAGTTTGTGTGTTGGTGTTTATTTCCTTGCTTAAATAATGGAATTACTTTTGCTATTTTCATTTTCTGCGGGAATGAACCAGTTTGAAATGATAAATTACAAATATATGTGAATGGTTTTAATATACCATCAACAGTTCTTTTTATTAGTGCCATATCAATACCATCACAGTCAGTAGATAATTTATTTTTACACTTTTCAACAACAGATTTTACCTCTAGTTCATCCACCGCTGTAAGAAAAATTGACCAAGGGTTACTTCCAATTAAAGTCTCACTCACAGTGTCTTTTCCTTGATTTGGAATCTTTGCTGCCAACTCTGGCCCAACACTTACGAAAAATTTATTCATTTTATTTACTACCATATTCTTATCATACATATCACCACAATTATCAGTAAAATACTCTGGATATATCATTTTCTTAGTTCCATTTTTCCTTAATTTGTTTAATATATCCCAGACTCCTTTTATATTTTTATTTTCATTTAACATTTTCCTATAATATAATTTTTTACTAGTTCGTATTATATCAGTTAATTTATTTTTATATGTTTTATATCTTTTTTCAGATTCTTTAGTTCTTAATTTAATAAAATTTTTATAGAGATAATTTTTCTTTTTACAAGCATTTTGTAACCCTTTGGTTAACCATGGGCAATTTTTGTATATGTGTTTTTTATTAATTTCTTTAATTGGACAGTTTTTATCATATAATAATTTAAATATATCAATAAATTTATCATATGCCAAGTCCACATTTTTCTCCCTATAGACAACATCCCAATTCTGTAACATTAAGTCTTCTTTTAAATCACTGATTCTATCTTCTGTTCGTATTCTTTTATAGATAATCTTTTTACATAGTTTATTATTATTCTTACTCTCATTAACCCCATAATTAACATCTAAAGAAACAAATACAGGCAAGTGGTCACTAATATCATTTATTATTATACCACTCACCATATTATATTCAATAACATTGGTAAAAATGTTGTCTATCAGGGTAGCACAGTGTGTCGTTATTCTTGTAGGTTTTGTAATCTTTGGAAATAAAGTTAAGCTATACATTGTATCTAAGAAATCTTCAGTTGGTTTGTGTTGTTTTGTTTTCATCAAATCTATATTAAAGTCACCACAAATAAAGATATCCTTTTGTCTTATTTTTGCATACATCTTTTCCATCCCATTTTTAAATTTTTCCATATCAGATCCCGGTGCTCTATATATACAACTTACTATTATATTTTTTCTTTTTTCCATCGCAATCTCAATTGTTAAACATTCCATACTTTCATTCACTACTGATGTCATACTGTCTACTTTTTTACTTTTTAATTTTCTATCAACATACAGTGCTACCCCACCACCACTTTTACATTTCCTATTTTGTGTGTACATCTCATATCCATCTAGTTCAAAATTTACATCTTTTTCTTCATTAATCCATGTTTCACTTTTTGCAATAATCCTAAATGGTGTATTAAATTGATTCAAAAACCCCTTAATACTATCAAAGTTTGCATAGAGACTCCTACTATTAATATGTATTATTGTTAATGTTTGATCCAAATTCATAATTCCATTTAATTGTTGTTCTTCATAATAAACACACTTATTATTAATATGACCAAAATAATTGTTGTCTTGGTCAACACCTCCCAAAACGTCATGTGGTTGCTGTTCAGCACTAACAAAATTTCCAGCTTCAATTTGCCCCACTACACCTCCATCATCAAATGAGGAAGGATGATTGACTAAAGTACTAAACATAATTTATGACAACCATGTACACCAAGAAGAAAAAAGGAAAAGAACACAAAATTTCCACTCATGATTACTGCACCGTTATTCCTGAATCAGGGCTAAGGTTTAAATCTGTCCAATTCCTCCATTTCTCTAATCATCATTACTTTAGCGTCTTCTGGAGTGCCAAGCAGTTTTATCCACACCTTACAGTTTCTTGTCCATGTCGACTGTATTTTTCCTTGTTTTCTGAGGGCCCTGGCTTGTCTAGCTATTTCGGAGTTCTTTTTTGTTAAATGTTCATTTATGTAGACAGCCGTTCCTCTCAGTTTTTTTGCTTGTTGCAGAAGATCAATTTTTGCTTTCCTACTGACGAATCGGATGATAATCGCTGGTTTTAATTTACTGTTTTTATTGGGTAATGTGTGGCAAGCCGAAATAGTCTCATTGTCCACAACAATGTTATTAGAATTGAAAAAGGTCAATACCTGCTGCTCAAGAGTGTGCGACTCAGCCAGTGTCTCATCCTGCCCATCCTGATCACCAACTCCAGCTGCCACACGTGCATAGGGGCGGTGTCTGGTGTTCAGACCGCTCACAATGACGTCATCCATTCTTGTATATTGTTCAAGTTCATCCACACATTTTTCTAAGGATTTAATTTTCTTGTCCTTGTTCACAATTTCAGCCTTTAGCTTACGCACTTGTTCCATAAGGTTAACAAGCAGCATTTGTTGTTTAGCTATTTTTGATATTTCCTCAGACATAAAGTTTAGGGAGACTTTAATCTCCTCCAGCTCCTCTCCATGTGTCTGACTCTTTTTTGGAGGCATAATGACTAGTTGATTTTGATTTGATTTGATTAGAATCAAGGGAGAGGCTCACCTGTTAACTAGCAATTGAATAACTGGATCCACCGGTGAAGCCGAGGAGGCCAATGCTCCCTCGGTTGCTAGTGTAGGCCTCCAGCTAGCGCTGTTCCACCAGGCGGCGAATCCGAAGCTCTTCTGGTGGCCAACAGAGACCGCTAGCCTGGGTCGCAGCCCGGCAGCAGGTATCTGCCAGCAAAGCCAAAGCCCTCCCGGTGTATCCCGCAGCCGATGACAGCAGGACAATCTCCGGTGCTACCAGTATCTGGTCCAGCCGACCTCGGATTCAGCCGAAGCCTCAGCCAGCTCCTCCACCGAGCTCCGCCGCCACAGCCGCCGTCCGATCCGGCCGGAATCCCGGTCAGCCTCTCCACCGTCAGCTCCGCCACCCACCACCGCATGATGAAGGTGTCCCGCAGCCCAGACGATCCGCCGGCCAATGTAGAAGAAGGGGGCCGCGCGAGTGCGCCACCACACACCACCAACGGAGGTGCCACTTGGTCTCCCACAACAGGTGCAGAGCAGACGACCCCACACCTGCCAGGCTGGTTGGCGAAGCCCCACCGCCGCTGGTCCGGTTGCAGGCTTGGTTGGACAATACTTCAAATAATTGTTCAATAATTGTTCAAGCCTTGGTTGAACAATACTTCAAATGGTGAGTTCCATATGCAAAGTTACAGCAAGTCTCGGTTCAGACCTCAAAGCTCCAATGGTCTCGTCGCCATCTTGATAACACTGCACACCAGGCCAAAAATGCCTGGCATGAGCCTGTACCGAAGGGACAGCCACCTCCTTCTCCTCCTCCGGGAACAGTGGTGGATCATACCCCAGAGACGCTTTGAACGGGGACATCCCAGTCACTGAAGACACCGTGGCATTGTGCGCGTACTCGATCTAGGGCAGGAACGTACTCAGGAAGAGGAACAAGAGGATATGACACAGCAGAGCGCAGCCTCCAACTCCTGATTGGCCCGCTCACACTGGCCGTTAGTCTGCGGATGATACCCAGACGAGAGACTTGCCATGGCCCCCATCACCGTGCAAAATGCCTTCTAAACCTGGGACACAAACTGCGGGCCTCGATCCGAGACGATATCCGCCGGGATGCCATGAAGGCGGACCACATGCTGCACCAGAAGATCCGCCGTCTCCCACGCTGAAGGCAACCCCCGGAGAGGCACAAAATGGGCTGCCTGGGAGAAGCGGTCCACTATTGTCAGGACCGAGGTGAAGTGGTCAGTAGGGGGCAGACCGGTTACAAAATCCAAAGCCACATGGGACCAGGGGCGGGAAGGAACCGGCAGAGGATGGAGAAGACCTGCCGGGGGGGCAGATGACGATTTCCCAGAGGCGCACTGGACGCAGGCCCGGACAAAGCTGATGATGTCCTTCCTCAACCCTGGCCACCAGAAGGCTCTCTGAAGCAGGTCTACCGTGTGGGTGATTCCTGGATGGCACGCCGACTTAGAGGCATGACCCCACTGGATGACCTCGCTCCTGAAAGGGGAAACGAACAAACGGTCCGGGGAACCCCCACCCGGGTTGGGCTCAGTCTCCTGCGCTCTCCTGACTCTGTTCTGGATCTCCCACACGAGGGGCGCCCACCACACAGGATGACGGCAGGATGATCTCCTCCTGATCCTCTACGGTCTTTGCCTCGAACTGCCTGGAGAAGGCGTCTGACTTAGCGTTCTTGCTCCCTGGCCGGTAGGTGATCGTGAAATTAAACCTCCCCAAAAAGAGAGACCAGCGGGCCTGGCGAGCATTCAGCCATTTAGCCGTCTGGAGATACTCTAGGTTTTTATGATCCGTCCAGACGACGAACGGCTGGGCAGCCCCCTCCAGCCAGTGCTTCCATTCCTCCAAGGCGAGTTTCACAGCCAGCAGCTCCCTGTCACCGACGCAGTAGTTCTTCTCAGAAGGTGTTAGGCGGTGGGAAAAGAAGGCGCACGGCCGGATCCTTCCATCCACCGGGGAGCGTTGGGAGAGGACCGCCCCAACTCCAGAATCTGAGGCATCCACTTCTACCAAGCACTGCAGGGCCGGGTCCACCTGGGTCAGGACGCGGGCAGAGGTAAACTCCTCCTTCAACCTCCCAAACACCGCAGCCGCTTCCTCGTTCCAACGAAAGGGGATCTTGCGGGACGTGAGGTCGGTCAGGGGCCGGGCGATGATCCCAAAATTCGGCACAAAACGGCGATAGAAGTTGGCGAATCCCAAGAAACCCTGGAACTGTTTCCTGGACGTGGGCGTGGGCCAATCCACCACCGCCTTGACCTTGGCCGGGTCGGGGAGCACCTGATTGTGTGCGATAATGAACCCCAAAAAGGACGTCGAGCTGGTGTGAAACTCACACTTCTCGGCCTTGACGAACAGCTGGTTCTCCAGGAGGTGCTGCGGGACCCGTCTCACGTGCACCTGGTGTTCCTCCAACGTAAGTGAAAAGATCAGGATGTCATCCAAATACACAAACACGAAGGAGTTCAGAAAGTCCCAGAGGACGTCATTAATTAAGCGCTGGAAGACAGTTGGAGCGTTGGTTAACCCAAACGGCATCACCAAGTACTCAAAGTGGTCGCTTGGGGTCCGGAATGCTGTCTGCCACTCATCGCCCTCCTTAATGCGCACCAGGTGGTAAGAATCAGAATCAGAATCAGAATGAGATTTATTGCAATTGTTCATGTAGTACACAAACTAGGAATTTTTCTCGGTGCAATGCTGCAACATTAAACATGGAGTAGCACTAAAGATAAAAATAAAAAACTATGCATGCAATAAAAGGTAGAATATGAATAAGTAATACTAATCTATGCAATTATTAAATATATTAACAAGCAGCAGATATTGTGGAGTTCCACATAGTGCAGTCGGTAGTGCAAAAAGAAAACAGTGATAATTGTCATGAGTCTAGTTGAGCTGCTGTACGTAATGCACGAGAGTCTAATAAGTCACTTAGTGTTCAGCAGTCTGATGGCAGAGGGGAAGACGCTGTTTGTTCAAGTAGCGGGAGGTTTTAGTCTGAATGGACCGAAGTCTTCTGCCTGAGGGGAGGGGGGCAAACAGTGCGTGTCTAGTGTGTGAAGGGTCGGCTATGATCCGACCTGCACGCCTCCGGGTCCTGGAGATGTACAGGTCCTGGAGGGATGGGAGCTTGCAGCCAATCACCTTCTCAGCAGCGCGCACAACGCGCTGCAGTCTTAGTCTTAGTCTTAGTCTTAGTCTGTCCCTGGCAGTGGCTCCTGCGTACCACACGATGATGGAGGAGGTGAGGATGGACTCGATGATGGCCGTGTAGAACTGCACCAACATCTTGGTGGGTAGCTTGAGCTTCCTCAGCTGCCACAGGAAGAACATCCTCTGCTGGGCCTTTTTGATGAGGGAGCTGATGGTCGGCTCCCACTTGAGGTCCCGGGTGATGGTGGTGCCCAGGAAGCGGAAGGAATCCGCAGTGGTGATGGGAGAGTCTGTGAGGGTAAGGGGGGGCAGAGGGGCTGTGACTTTTCTGAAGTCCACGATCATCTCCACTGTCTTCAGAGCGTTCAGCTGCAGGTTGTTGTGACTGCACCAGGACGCCAGCTGGGCCACCTCTCTCCTGTAGACGGACTCTAACTAACTAACTAACTAACCTGCACTTATATAGCGCTTTTCTAGTCACAAAGACCACTCAAAGCGCTTTCATTAATACTAACCCTCTATTCTAAGGGCCTATAGGAAACAGATATCTAGGGACAATTTAGAACAGCCAATTAACCTAACATGCATGTCTTTGGCATGTGGGAGGAAACCGGAGAAATCCCGGAGTAAACCCACGCAACACGGGGAGAACATGCAAACTCCACACAGATCACTGTTGGTCGGGGGCTGGGATCGAACCCACGATCCCACGATCCCCACAATCCCCCAGCCAAGGGTAAACTGTGCTGCCGCAGTGCTAACCACTGCGCCACCGTGCAGCCGGACGGTGATGAGCCCGATGAGGGTGGTGTCGTCCGCAAACTTGATCAGCTTGACAGACTGGTGGCTGGAGGTGCAGGAGTTTGTGTACAGGGAGAAGAGCAGGGGGGAAAGTACACAGCCCTGGGGTGATCCGGTGCTGATGCTAACAGAGTTTGAGACAGTCTTTCCCAGCCGCACATGCTGCCTCCGGTCCGTCAGGAAGTCGGTGAGCCACCTGCAGAGGGAGTCAGGCACGTTGAGCAGGGACAGCTTGTCCTGGAGCAGAGCGGGGCGGATGGTATTGAATGCAGAGCTGAAGTCCACAAACAGGATCCTGGCGTAGGTTCCCGGGGAGTCCAGGTGCTGCAGGATGGAGTGGAGGGCCAGGTTGACTGCGTCGTCCACAGACCTGTTGGCTCTGTAGGCAAACTGCAGCGGGTCCAGGAGGGGAGTGGTGATGGTCTTGAGGTGGGGCAAGACCAGGCGCTCAAAGGACTTCATGACTACAGAGGTGAGCGCTACAGGTCTGTAGTCGTTAAGTCCAGTGATCCGTGGCTTCTTGGGGACAGGGACGATGGTAGAGGTTTTGAGGCAGGCCGTCACGTGGCATGACTTCAGGGAGGTGTTAAAAATGTCTGTGAAGACAGGAGTCAGCTCCTCCACACAGTGTCTCAGGGTGGAGGGAGACACGTCGTCCGGACCGGGGGCTTTGCGCGGGTTCAGTCTGGAGAACTGTCTGTGCACGTCCTGCTCACTGATGGTAAGGACAGGGGGGGGGGGCACCTTTGATGAAGTGGGGACCATGGAGGCAGTGGCGCTGGGGGGAGGGGGGGTTGGACACAGCTGATGAGGTGTCAAAACGGACATAGTGTTGGGACAGTCTTTGACAAAGGGCTATGTCATCCTGTCCCTTAGAAGCCTGAGGCTGATAGTTGGTGATTTGCCTCAGTCCTCTCCACACAGAAGCAGAGTCATTAGCAGTGAACTGCTGCTGGAGTCTCTCAGAATACACAGATTTAGCTCTCCTCAGCTCTCTGCTAAACCTGTATTTGGCCTCCTTGTAGCAGTCCCGGTCTCCACTTTTCAACGCTGCTTCCTTCTCCTTCCTGATCTGTCTGAGCTTAGCTGTGAACCAGGGCTTGTCATTTGAGTACCTCACCCTGGTGCGCGATGGAAGAATGCTCTCCTCACAAAAGTGGATATATAAGGTCACAGTGTCTGTGTATTCATCCAGATCATGCGTGGCTCCTTTAAACATGTCCCAGTCAGTTATTTCCAAGCACGTGCGCAGCTCCTCCCCAGCTTCACTGGTCCATTTTCTCGTAGTGCTCACAACAGGTTTTGTGAGCTTCAGTCTCTGTCTGTATGTGGGAATCAGGTGGACCATCACGTGATCAGATCAGGTCCGAGCGCAGCACGGGGAACAGCGCAATACGTGGCCTTAACTGTAGTGTAACAGTGATCCAGTGTGTTCTCTCCTCTGGTGGGGCATTTAATAAACTGTTTGTATCGGGGGAGTTCGTGGCTAAGGTTGCTGTGGTTAAAGTCGCCAACCACAATAACCAGAGAGTCCGGGAAAGTCCGCTCCGCTTGCTGAATGTGATCAGCGAGCGCGCACTGAGCCTCGCGCACGTCCGCGTCGGGCGGGACGTAAACAGCGGCCAGGATGAATGAAGCAAACTCACGCGGGGAATAAAATGGCTTGCAGTTGACGAATAAATATTCCAGAGCCGGAGAACAGTGTTGGCAGATCACAGTTACATCGGAGCACCAGCTGCTGTTGATGTAGAAGAAGACTCCTCCGCCTGTGGTCTTGCCGGACAGCCCCGTGTCTCGATCAGCACGAAACAGCTGAAATCCCTCGAGGAGGAGCGCGCTGTCCGGTGTCTTTTCCTTGAGCCAGGTCTCAGTGAAGCAGAGGGCACACGAGGTGGAGAGGTCCTTAAATCGCATCAGCAGTCTCAGTTCATCTACTTTGTTATAAAGAAAGTTGACGTTGGACAGAAATATTCCAGGCAAAGCCGTGCGCGTGCCTCTCCTGCGAAGCCGCACGAGGGCGCCCGCTCGTCTTCCTCTCTTTCGCCGTCTCACTTTTTGGGCTAAAAAGTGAACCAGATCGGCTGCAGGAGCCAAAAAAACTGGAAGTAGGTCCGTGGGAGTGAAAGTCCTGATATTTTGTAGCTCTTCACGGGTGTAAGAGCAGGCAGACACACAATTGACGAACAAAAACAAACAAAAAAAAGTGCAGTGAAGCACCATGGCGACCACTGTGGGCGCCATCTTGGAAAGAAAGCGTTACGGAGGTCCAGCTTCGTAAACCATGATGCCCCCTGGAGAGAGTCAAAGGCTGAGTTCATTAGTGGCAGCGTGTACTTGTCCTTGATGGTAATTTCGTTGAGCCCCCGGAAGTCAATACAGGGACGAAGCGAGCCATCCTTCTTCCCCACGAAGAAGAAACCTGCCCCCACCGCCGAGGAAGACGGTCGAATAATTCCAGAGCTGAGGGACTCCTTAATATATGTGTCCATGGCGTCACGCTCCGGGGCAGACAGGCTATACAAACGACTTGCCGGGAGAGGGGCCCCTGCCCTGAGGTTGATCGCACAGTCATAGGGGCGGTGGGGGGGAAGGGACAGCGCCCGTGACTTGCTGAAGACCGCTCCTAGATCGTGGTAGACCTCTGGTACCTTGGACAGGTCTGGGGGTGGCGTCGAGGCAGGCACTGAGACAAAAGGTGCTCCACGCAGTGATATTTTCTGCTTGCCAGTCGAACGTGGGGTTGTGGAGACATAGCCACGGGTAACCCAGGATCACAGGTGAGGAGGAGATGAGCAACACCAAGAACCGGATCTCCTCTCTATGATTTCCGGAAACACTCACCGACACGGGGGCCGTCTGGTGGGAGACAGTGGTCAGTGAAGCCTTTGACAGCGTGACGAGTTTGACAGATGGGTGAAGGGGTTGACAGCTGAAGCCCAGCTGGGTTGCTAGGTCGCCGGAAATGAAGCTTTGCTCAGCTCCAGAATCAATAAGGGCATGTGTTGTGTGTTCCCTGTGTTTATAAATTAGTCTGATGGGGATACGGCAACTAGTGAGGGGTTTCTTCTGCTTAACGTCCGTGAATCCCCCTACTGTAATCCACGGACCTCCCCTTTTAACCGGTTGGGACATTCAGCTACCCCGTGAGACTCATTGCCACAGTAAAAACACAGGCCCAGATCCCTCCGGCGCTGTCTTTCAGCTGCCGAAACACCCGATTGCCTAATAGTCATTTCCTCCTGCCCCGGAAGTTCCTCCGGCGGGGGCAGAGCCGGGAGAAGCGGCCGGGAGAAGCGGCCGGGAGGAGCGGGGGCGTGGTTTACCCAAACGGCTGGCAGCCCTACGTTCGGCCGCCTGCTCCTTCAGCCTGTTGTTCAAACTAACTGTGAGAGAAATTAGTTCACCTGATTTGTCTGGCTTATCCCGCGTTGCTAGTTCATCTCTTAGCTCTGAGCTAAGGCTGCGGAGGAAAATACTGCAAAGAGCTGAATCCCCCCACCCGACCTCTGCAGCTAGCACCCGGAAGTCTACAGCAAAATTGGCGGCCGATTTGCTGCCCTGCTGAAGGCTAAGCAACCGGTCAGTTAACACCGCGCCCCGGTCAGTATGGTCAAAAATCTCTAGAAATTATGCCACAAACTGCTGGTAAGTTAAGTGGCAGTAGCTGGGTTTAGCCATAACTGTGTACGCCCAAGCTAACGCCCTCCCTTCGAGCAGGCTTGAGATATACCCAATGTTGCTATGGTCCGTGGGAAAATCTCCCGGGACGCGGTGAAAAACTGTCTCACATTGTAGCAGAAAACCCCATGCCTCTCCGAGTTTTCCGCTAAAGCAGGTGGGGGTAGGCACGGGAGTGAGACGAGGTGAAGGAGCCTGCTAGACTAGCAGGTGGGTTTACAGGGGCTGATGAAGCCCCAGCGACCGGGGGAACACCTGGCGTCCTTCCAGGTGATCCAGCCGGCTGTTAATCTGAGTTAATTGATTGAGTATAACTGTCTGTTGATGGGCAATTAAATCTACTCGTGCGCTAAGGGTGTTAATACTGCTGGGTCATCTTGACGGAGTCGTACTGACATGATTGCTTAACCCAGGAGACAGACGCTGACACGAGTAGAGTGATTTGACAATTATTTATTAACTCAGTGATGTGTGGTGAGTGTGTGAATGTGTGGGTGAGTGCGATGCTGTCAGACAGCTGGAGCTGAGTGGGTGTTGCTGCGACCTGGCAACCCCGGAACACACAAGCACAAGAGATTAATGCAGCTCGTATGAACGGGGAACTGAGACTTGTGCTGCTTACTTGCAGGTGCCGCTGCGAGACTTCTGTCTGCTCCGTGTCTTGGCGTGGCTTGGTGAAAGTGACACCTGGCGCTGAGAAGGTTAGGAGGAGATCCAAGGAGGAGGAGGTGACGTCCCATTATCTGGGGAGACGAGTCTGCCGCCAGGGAGGTCCACCTGTGCACAGGGGAGAATACTTTGACAGGACATGGTTTGCTGTTGCTTACGTGACGTGGCTTGATGAGGAGGCTTGGTAATAGCTCTGACTTGAGGTTGTGCCCTTGACGCGATGCGTGGCAAAGACGACAGATGACTCCGTGCAGAGCAGTCAGAGACACCGGCTTTTAAAGCCTGCTGATTACTTGCGGCAGGTGTATGCGCAGCTGGAGCTGATGACGGCCCAGGGGCCGCCATGACATGAAAGGCAGATTAGAAATTGGTCTATAGTTGGCTAAAACTCACGGATCCAGCGTTGGCTTTTTAAGTAATGGTGTCAGGACGTGGATTGAAGCCATGTCCTCGCCTTGTGTTATCATTTATATATTTCTTTTCACCAGGACGTGGCCTTCAACCCACATTCTCGCTTTAAGTTACTGTCTGTTTCATTTGGATTATGATCTTGGCTATTGTTAACTATTTTTTCAACCTTGCTGTATTTTAGTTTCGTCTTAGTTATTTGTGTGTTTGTATGCTCATATTCTTGTTTCACATTTATTTCAGCTCTGTTTGGGTTTTGTTCTGACAGTGTCTCTGGTTTTTCCCCACCATAGTCGGGTTTGTTCGGCACTGTTTGTTTCATGATTATTCATGGTTGTTTTGCATTTCTGTTGATCATGTTCTCTCCTATTTAAGGGATGCAGCCCTGCACCTTGGCGCTGCATCATCATCATTCCTGGCGTTTCATACAGCTCCGGTCTGATCTGATCCAAGTCTGTGAGTTCCTATCTGTATTGCCAAGCCTTATTTAGTTGTGTTTCAGCTTCTGAGCTGCTTTTTGTTAAATAAATAATGTTTAACACTCACCACGCACATGAGACCTGCTCTCTGCCCCATCAGGGTGAAAAAAAACCATGACAGTATGACGCAGCCAATCATGGACTCAGAGAGTGAGCCCAGCAATAGGAGGAGGAAATGGAGCCGTGACGAGCGAGAGGTGGTGACCATGGTGGTGGATCTGGTGGCCACCACTCAAAGAAGTTCAGCTCCGGAAGACACAAGGGATTGCTGGGGGCAGTAGCAAGCTTTATGGCTGCTAGACTGAGTGTGCCTTCCCACCCTTTCTGTGCTTCCTCCGGTACCAGTTGTCTCCCTCTTGCCAGAGCCAGCTTCCCAGCTGCCTGTTCTCTCTCTGGGGGAGCGGAGTGAGCTTCGTGGCTACAAGTTGGCATTCGGGGGCCCCGGGTGGAAGGATGATTCGAGGAGACACCGCTCCTCTCATTGCTCTGCCTCTACACCCACAGCTCCCAACCAGATGATCTCCAGAGCCACCCAGAGGGAGTCATCTGGATCATCAGCGGCAGCAGAGGGGGGAACTCAGGCTTGTACCCTTTCATTTTTTAACATCATTGAATGATCGGTCTTGCCGGGTACCCAGTGGGAGGGCTCGGCACTGGCCATCTGCCGCTGCTGAGCCCTCACCACCCAGCTCTTTTGTAACATGTGTTGTTCCTAATCCATCCTTACCGGTCTTTCCTCTCTCCTTTTCCACAAGCACTATGCTAATGACATTACCCATTGCTGGGAGCTGCAGGATTTCATCAGGGAGGTGGGGGAGTGCCACACTCTTTGCCTGCATCTGGATGGGTGGGAGGACCTGGAATGGAGGCATGGAGGCTCGCTCATCGGATCGTCACAGCAAAGCCCCACCTGAGGGAGGACATTCCTGCCTTCCTCAACGATTTTCTGCAGTCCGACGAGTATGCCTTCATGCCAGAGGAGGAGGGGTCGTCATCTGTTCCTGAGGCTGATGCGCATCCGCCGTTTGTTCTGCAGGCTTCCACTACTGATGCTGGTAGTGGCTTGGCCAAAGATTCATTCCTCCCGTCTAAGGTAGCTGTGCCAGGAGTGGACCCCTGTGCATCGGGGCTCAAGGATCTGCAGCCACTGCCACTTGGGGTCACTGATCTGCATGCTACATCTGAGGTTGCCGCAGATCAGCCTGTTGTGTTGGCTCCTGTCTTTGTGCCCGATGTCATGGGAGCTCACCCTGTTGTGGTGCCAGAGGTTGACGCATCACCACCAGCCGTTTTGAAGGCTGGCGCACCACCATCAGGAAGTCCTGAGGCTGTCAAGCTCCTTTCAGCGCTCACCGAGGCCGGTGCACACCTATCATCGTCGGACTTGAAGCTGAGCCCTCGCCACCTACTGGTCATTGAATTTAAAACTTGTCAGCTGCAGGTTGCTGAGTTAAAGCCCCTCATGCTATTGTCTGTTCCTGAGTCCAGCGCGCCTCTGTCAGCTGTTTCTGAGGGCTGTTTCTGAGCACCATTTCACAACAACAGTCATCTCATAGCACTTTCAGTTGTAGGGGGAACCCCCACTATTGCAGAAAGACCCCAGCAATCAGGTGATCCCCTGTGAGCAGCACTTGGCATCGGTGGAGAGGAAAAACTCCCTTTTAGCAGGAAGAAACCTCCAGCAGTACCAGGCTCAGGGAGGGGCAATCATCTGCTGCTACTGGCTGGGGGAGAGAGGAGATGGAGAAGAAGAAGATGAAAAGAACAGACATGTAGAGAGCAAACAGCACGGCAGGGACTCAGTCTATGGAAGAGAACAAACAGATGTTAATGACCAGCAAAAATATTTCATTGAGAGTGAAGAAAGGAGTGAAGCCCAGTGCATTGTTAGAGATCCTCTGGCTGTCTAAACCTATTAGCAGCATAACTAAGGGAGGGTTCAGGGGCACCTGATCCCTCCCTAACTATAGGCTATATCAAAAAGGAAGGTTTTAACCCTATTCTTAAAAACAGAGATCGAGTCCGACTCCTGAATACACATTGGCAGCTGGTTCCAAAGGAGGAGGCTGATTACTGAAGGCTCTGCCTCCCATTGTACTTTTGGAGATTCTAGATATTAGAAGTTATCCTGCATTTTGGGAGCGTAGTGCTCTGTTAGGATGATAGGGTAAATGGCATTCACTAATATAGCGCTTTTATTCTCATCTCTAGATGACCAAAGCGCTTTACAGATCCTGCTATCCACCCATTCACACACTGATGGCAGCGTAGGTGCCATACACTGGCACTGGCCTGACCCACCAGGAGCAATTGGGGGTTCAGTGTCTTGCTCAAGAACACTTCAACACGCAGACTGCACACAGAGCGGGAATCTAACCCCTGACCTTCCGATCAGTAGTTGGCCACACTACATCTGCACCACAGCCGAGTAATACCAGATTTTTTTTAAAATAAAAAGGGGCCTGATTATTTAGAGCTTTGTAAGTAAGAAGAAGGATTTTAAACTTGATTCTAAACTCTATGGGAAGCCAATGAAGGGAGGCCAGAACCGGAGATGTATTATCCCTCTTTCTAGTACCTGATAAAACTCTTGCTGCAGCATTTTGGATCAACTGAAGACGTTTTAAAGATGTTTTAGGACAGCCTGATAATAAAGAGTTACAATAATCTAATCTAGAGCTAACAAAAGCGTGGATCAGTTTCTCAGCATCACTCTGAGACAAGATGCTCCTAATCTTGGCAATATCAGAATCAGAATCAGAATGAGATTTATTGCCATTGTTCATGTAGTACACAAACTAGGAATTTGTCTCGGTGCAATGCTGCAACATTAAACATGGAGTAGCACTAAAGATAAAAATAAAAAAAAAATATGCATGCAATAAAAGGTAGAATATGAATGAGTAATACTAATCTATGCAATTTTTAAATATATTAACAAGCAGAAGATATTGTGAAGTTCCACATAGTGCAGACGGTAGTGCAAAAAGAAAACAGTGATAATTGTCATGAGTCCAGTTGAGCTGCTGTACGTAGTGCACGAGAGTCTAATAAGTCACTTAGTGTTCAGCAGTCTGATGGCACAGGGGAAGAAGCTGTTCATGTAGGAAGAAGCTGTTCATGTAAATGATGGAAGGCAGTCTTAGACACAAGTTTAATATGAGAATTAAAGAACAGATATTGATCAAAAATAACTCCAACATTCCTCACAGAACTATTAAGAGAACAAGTAACTGCATCCAAACTAAGAGTTTGATTTGGAAAGGTATTTCTGAGGTTTTTTGGACCAACTAGAATGACTTCAGTCTTATCTGAATTTAATAGCAGGAAATTACAAGTCATCCAAACTTTAATTTCTTTAAGACAGGCCTCTAATTTGGCTAATTGATTACTATCATCTGGCTTCAATGACAAGTATTATTGTGCGTCATCTGCATCACAAAGAAAATGTATACAGTGCTTTCTAATAATGTTGCCTAGCGAAGCCTATATAAACTAAAAAGAATAGGGCCTAACACAGATCCCTGTGGAACTGCATGACTGAGCTTTGAGTTGGAAGAAAACTCATTATTGACATGAACAAACTGGAACCTATTAGATAAATAAGATCTAAACCACTGCAATGAAATTCTACAGTATAAGTCCAACAAGGTGTTCTAGTCTATCAATTTAAATATTATCGATAGTATCAAAAGCTGCACTACGGTCTAAAAGGACAAGTACAGAAACAAGTCCATTATCAGATGTGATAAGGAGATCATTAGTGACCTTCACTAAGGCTGTTTCAGTACTATTATGGATTTTAATGCCAGATTGAAAGTCTTCAAATGAACCATTTCCTCTGCAAGAGGTCAAATAATTATGTAGCAACAACTCTCTAAGATTTTTGAAATGAAAGGCAGATTAGAGATTGGTCTTTTGTTAGCTAAAACTCTTGGATCCAGTGTTTGCTTTTTTGAGTAAGGGTTTAATTACATCACTTTTAAAAGCCTGTGGTACATGGCCTAAAATTAATGAAGAATTGATTATTTGAAGACTAGAGCTACCAATAAGCCTGTGTGTTTTTTAAACATATTTGGACGTATCGATATTTAATGTCAGTGTTAAAAAAATATTGGTTGATTCATATAGTACAACTAAATAATTAAAATGAATTAAAGACTTTTTTCAAATTTTCTGTAAAATGTAATTCTGAACAAATAGTGAGGAATAAATTGGCACCCTCCCCATCTTTTTTACGACACCTCCACATTCATTCACACTTAAAATTTCTAAAATAAATGTAAAAAATGCAAATAAAAACGTAAACAAGGTTAGACATAGATATAGACATAGACATAGATATAGATGGGCTGCACGGTGGCGCAGTGGTTAGCACTGTGGCAGCACAGTTTTACCCTCGGCCGGGGGAGCGCGGGGATCGTGGGTTCGATCCCAGCCCCCGACCAACAGTGATCTGTGTGGAGTTTGTATATTCTCCCCGTGTTTGCGTGGGTTTACTCCGGGATTTCTCCGGTTTCCTCCCACACGCCAAAAACATGCAGGTTAGGGATTTAAGGGGCACTTGCGCACGCAGCAACTGGCAGCTGGTGGCTAGTCACCAAACTGCAAAACAAATCTACCTACGGGTACAAATAAGTAACAACAACAAAAAAAAAAGATGTGTGAACATTTCTTAATAAAGAACTGAATATTTAACGGGGTGTCCTAATTTTTTCACATGACTGCACCACGCTATCAGTTACAGAAGAAACAAGCTCCCCATAACTTATCTCTGTTGTGTTGACACATGGCACTGAGAAAACAATCTGCTTAAATTTGGTATCAGCATCATCTGAGAGGCATCTCCTGTAGTAATATTTTTCTTTAGGAGCCAAATAGTCAGACTTAGTAAAATCAAAGGTTAACAGACAGTACAGGGTTATGAGGACATCTCAGCTCTCTTGACTCCTTATGCCACAACATGATCACTAAGATCCTCAGACCAGAGACTGTCACGAACCGAGCCCATGTTATCCTGTAGGCTCGGTTCTGAGCATTCTGTGGCTCAGGCATTTGGTTTGTTATGTATCGTTATCTTTTGAGTTCTTGTTTTTTTTTTTTTATGTCTGTGTTCATTTTCTTTTCCGTGCCTGTAGCCGCCGCTCTGGCCGGTGGTTGTTGTGCAGCCGTTTTGACCCACTTTCAGGTGGGCGTTGTCTAACATTCGCCGGTCCGACCACACCCCCTCTCTCTTTGACAGTCAGCTGTTCGCCCCGATAATTATCTTTCCTTCCCCTCACCCAGGTGTGTCCAATTTGTCACCCCAGCAGTGTTTGTACTTAGGCGATTCCTTGCCAGTCAAACACTGCTGGACCATTCTGCAGATTCATATGGACGTTAGCCGTCATATGTATGCACTGTCAGACAAGGAAGCCGGGACTACTCTGTCGCTATTCCCCTCAGGGTAGTTACTGGTCGTGTGTGCTCGCTGGGAATTTGGACTACTTGGACGGCTCCTGCTTTGTGAGTAAAAAACTGTTAACATATCCCCCTGCAGCGTAGCTGCTACGCTTTGGCTCTGTAGCCCAGTTCATTCGCCTTGCCAGTTGAACCTCCTAGAGGACTCGAAGTTCACATGAGCCATGTTATTTGTATTGTTCGTTTCGTGGCCACTGTGTGCTGTGCTCTGCCTGCTGCACGTCACCATGTGTTGCCCTTTAGCGCACCCTGTTACCTTTTTGTGTGTTATTCTGGAACTGCTGTCTTTTGTGTTAATAAATGTGTTTGTGGTGTAACCGGCATTTAAATCCATTCATCCTTCCCCTCCTCCATGCGCTGCATAATAGCGCACGAGGAGGCTTATGACAGACTCCTTGGTGGTCCCTCCGACCAAATTCAGAACCCGTGGAGGTCGATCTTTCCAGGCCGCTGCACCACGGCTTTGGAACACACTTCCCCTGTCCTTGCACTGCCTTGAGTCTGACTCTTTTCAGAAGGAGTTAAAAACTCATTTGTTTAGACAGACTTTTAGCACTCATTGAATGGCTTTTATTTCTTCACTGTTTTCTCTTTTTATCCCTATTATGTATATTTTATCTTATTTCTATTGATTTTAATTTCTGGGTATTTGTAAATTTTAACTTGCTGTGAAGCACTTTGTGAGATATATATATATATATATATATATATATATATATATATATATATATATATACACACTACCGTTCAAAAGTTTGGAGTCACCCAGACAATTATTTTGTGTTTTCCATGAAAAGACACACTTATTTACCACCATGAGTTGTAAAATGAATAGAAAATATAGTCAAGACATTGACAAGGTTAGAAATAATGATTTGTATTTGAAATAATAATTTTTTCCTTCAAACTTTGCTTTCGTCAAAGAATCCTCCATTTGCAGCAATTACAGCATTGCAGACCTAACATGATTGCACAAGGGTTTTCTAATCATCCATTAGCCTTCTGACGTAATGAGCAAACACATTGTACCATTAGAACACTGGAGTGATAGTTGCTGGAAATGGGCCTCTATACACCTATGTAGATATTGCACCAAAAACCAGACATTTGCAGCTAGAATAGTCATTTACCACATTAGCAATGTATAGAGTGTATTTCTGATTAGTTTAAAGTTATCTTCATTGAAAAAAAGTGCTTTTCTTTCAAAAATAAGGAAATTTCTAAGTGACCCCAAACTTTTGAACGGTAGTGTATATACGTATATATATTCTGTGAAAAGTGCTATACAAATAAACTTTGCTTGCTTGAGGAGACACTACCAGATTTTCTATTTCTATGCCGTATGTCAGAACAAGGTCCAACATGTGGTGGAGATAATGGGTAGAATTTCCTACTTTCTGAGAAAACCCCATCGAGTCTAATAGATATTAAAAGGAAAAACAGCATATATAGAAAAACAGTACATATAGAAAGTAATTTAGGCCGGGTTTCAGAAACCGTTGACCCTGAAACAAGCAGGGATTAAGTTCAAAAAGTAAAAAGATAAGAGACGGCACACATAAAAACAATTTAAGAGTGCAATTTCATAATCCCATTTAAGGGAGAGAGTCAATGCTGGCAGGCTTGATTACTTAAAATCCATTTTTTAGTCTCTGTGGAAAAGCCTCTGTAACATACTGTGTAATTAATGACAGAAAATCAGACTTGTTAATGAATCTAAATGATCACGGTTGGTTCAGTTTTAACTTCTGTCAAGGTTGAATAAGGAGGAGTTGCTCCTCCTCTGAAGGAGAACAGGAGGTCTAACATGTGGGGCCTCCTGAGAAGGCCACAATTGGTCCGACCAGGACCAGACCAGGAACGCTGCAGACAATCAGCAGAACCATCGGAACCAATAGAACACAGTCTTCTTCATTTACTATTTTTTTGTAAAATCACAAACTGTAAATAATTAAAAATTATTCTTAGTGGGACAACTTTTAGCTGATCAGTTTGACATTTCTCTCCCTAATTTGTTTTTAAAAAAATATTTGTATGAAACCCCCAAATTTTCTTAAACGCCTGCATACTTGACTGAAAAAACAACAGCAAAAACTCATTAATTCAAATGAAAAAGTCAAACATGCAAATTTAAAAAATCAATCATGTTTAGTTATGAACTATAATGTGATAATTGGTTGTAGTCAATGATTTTAGTGGAATAAAAGATTGATGAACGTTGTTCAGTTTGAGATTAAAATAACATCAGATTATTGACCTGTGATCAGATTAACATCAATCTGCTGCCTGCTTATTATTAATACATCAGTTTAATCTGGTAATCTGTCATCTCCTCAGATTATTGTGGATCAAAGAGACCCGCTGAAGTCAGATTTGATCCTCCACGGTCTCACTGGGTTAACTGGAGTCCGATCACGTTTTTACATCATTGACTGGAGTCATATTTGCTGTTTTTGCTCCACCATCACATCAGTGCTGAAGTCATAATGATTAAAATACTGTATGATGAAATGAGCTCACACACTACACACATGGTTGGTAGTTCTATCCTGCCCCCCATGGTCATCATAAACAGTGATTTTTGGTTTAATTTTCAGATGTTTGAACATTAAATCTCAGTCAGTGACATCAGAGGCAGCAGAGTCACGTTTGATTATTCTGGGGTTTCACTGTGATGCTCGTCGGTGGAGAAAAAAATCATCCCCTCTAAATGAAGCCGGTAACTGTTGCTAAACATCTCAGTCAGCATGAAGACGTCGACTGTCATTTCACACACATGTAAACAAATTAAATATTGTCAGGTATGAATGCAATAAGTTGCTCGATTAGGTTCATTTTATCTTCTTTTTAATTATTAGCCCTTTGTTTTTCTTATTAAAGATAGGGATAGAAAGGAGATGTTTTTGCCTTTACATGTTTCAACTGTCCACTGCAGTCTTCATCAGAAGTGCCAGCTGATTGCTGCAAAGTGTCCTTTATCAGCTGGTTTTCCAGGGAAAGAAGACCCCAGAGCTGTGTAGGGTGAGCGTTCCACGGCAGACATGGTTTTCTCAGCATGACACCTGTCACCAGAGCACCCTAGCTAGCCCGTAGATAGTAGTTCACATGCTAACAATTAGCACAGTTTGCTCACTTTTCTTCACATTTTCAGATGAAACAAAGACTCCATCACCACAAAGGTATTGTGGTTTGTTAATCAAACTCTAGCACTGGCTATTATTTCAACAGATATGAAATGACTTAATAACAGGCAGAAGGAAACAGTTGTTTTCAAAAGGGTGGGACTTCCAAGTCACAGATGTCCAATTTCTTGTCAAACAGCGCCTCACTGTGGAAATTAAGGTATCCAAAACAGTACTGCAATTCTCAGAGAGTTGATAGAACATTGCTGTTTACAATTAAACGGTTACTACAAAACCTGTGAAGCAGAGTGATACGTACCCAGTGTAATTGCAGTGGAATCATCGCAGATTTTAGTAACTCCTGGAATCCCTATTGTCCAATCAAATTGCTTGATCAAAGCTAACTGTTAACTCAGATAGGTTAATTTTGTCTTCTTTTGATCACGCTTTTGTTAGCTCGAGATTAGATTATTGTAATTCTTTATTATCAGGTTGTCCTAAAACATCTTTAAAAAGTCTTCAGCTGATCCAAAATGCTGCAGCAAGAGTTTTAACAGGTACTAGAAAGAGAGATCATATCTCTCCGGTTCTGGCCTCCCTTCATTGGCTTCCCATAGAGTTTAGAATTAAGTTTAAAATCCTTCTTCTTACTTACAAAGCTCTAAACAATCAGGCTCCTTTTTATTTAAAAGATCTGATACTACCGTATCATCCTAACACAGCACTACGCTCCCAAAATGCAGGTTTACTTGTAATACCTAGAATCTCCAAAAGTACAATGGGAGGCAGAGCCTTCAGTTATCAAGCTCCTCTCCTGTGGAATCAGCTGCCAATCTGGATTCGGGAGTCAGACTCGATCTCTGTTTTTAAGAATAGGGCTAAAACCTACCTTTTTGATATAGCCTACAATTAGGGAGGGATCATGTGTTTTCTGAACCCTCCCTTAGTTATGCTGCTAATAGGTTTAGTCAGCCGGGGGACCTCCAGTAATGCACTGGGCCTCACTCCTTTCCTCACTCTCTATGAAATATTTTTTTTTTTGCTGGTCATTAACATTTGTTTGTTCTCTCCCATAGATTGAGTCCCCATCGTGCTGTTTGCTCTCTACATGTCTGTTCTTTTCTTCTTCTCTGTCCCCTCACCCCCCAGCCAGTCGCAGCAGATGACTGCCCCTCCCTGAGCCTGGTTCTGCTGGAGGTTTCTTCCTGTTAAAAGGGAGTTTTTCCTCTCCACCGTCGCCAAGTGCTTGCTCACAGGGGATCGCCTGATTGCTGGGGTCTTTCTGCAACTGTGGGGGTCCTCCCTACAGTTGATAGTGCTATGAGATGACTGTTGTTGTGAAATGGCGCTATATAAATAAAGTTGAATTGAATTGAATTGAATTGAATTATTTACCTTTTGTTCTTATTAAAGACAAAAATAGTAGATGTTTTTACCTTCTTTACATGTTTCGACTGTTGATGGCTGCCTCGACTTCTGATGCAGCCTTCATCAGAAGTGTCAAAATGCCTTCTGACAGGCTGCAATGAACAGTCGAAACATGTAAAGAAGGTAAAAACATCTTTCTATTTTTGTCTTTAATAAGAACAAAAGGTTAAAAATAAGAAGCTAACTGTTGTATAATGTTAAATATACTGCATATCATGGATATTTTCTGCTCTGAGAATGAAGTAATACTGCTGGGTCACGATGACCTGAAATGCCCATATAGCACATGTTCATCCAAACAGTGTGATGCCTAGTGAGCACCAGTGGATAACAGAGTCCAGATGTGATGAGTGTGTGTTCAGTCTGATCCGGTTACACTGAGAGACTGACCAGCAGAAACACCCACTTTGCTATAAAACTTCTGCATTGTCATTGTTTGTGATCTTCTGATGTCCATGGACAGGAGATCCTGTTGTACCCATGCTGGCTGCCTTCCATCATATAAATACATTTATATTCTTTTATAAGAAGAGTCTCCTGTACAGCTTTTCCTTGAGGAACTGTTTCAGAGGACTGGAGAAAACCAACCTAACGGTGATGTAAGCTCCATGGTGGAGGGAGCTGATAGGTCAGGGTTTGACATAATAATTAATCCATAAAGGATTGATTTTCAATAAATAATCTGATTGACTAAATCCCATGGTTGATGTTCTAATCCTCTCATATGTGACACCTGGGGTCAGTCTACAGCTGAGAACTCTGGCCTTTATATCTTTACTTATTTAATTCACCTTAAAATTTATTTGGTTTTATTTAATTTGTCAATGAAAGTAAATTAAGCTTTTTATTGGTTTTAAACTGAAATGATTTCATTAGTTTATCTTTAATTTAATGCTCTAATTAATCTCCCATATTAGTACATTAGCTCAGTCTCATTGTGTTGTCATCTCTGCACAGAAAAAGCATAAAAACCTGCAGGAGAAAATCTGCACCTTCAAGACGACAAACTGGGCTGAATAAACTAATTTAGTTTAAAATAGTTAAATCTGACAGATAAAAAGTGAAGTCGATTTTCTTTTTTTAAAGCAAATTATAGTTCAGTTTAAATTAACTCAGTGATCATCCAATGATCATCCAAGTTCAAATTTGACAGTTTGAGCTTTTATGACTTCATGACTTACTTGACTTAGTCCTCTTCGTTCCGTCCAGAACATCGGGCCTTCACGACAAACCGCCATCATTCTCTGTCTTGGGCTGTGCGTTTTGCTTCCCCCCAGGACAGTCCAATGGTCTTCAGTTCTGTCTGCAGGGTTTGTGTCCAGGTCAGGGTTAGTCTTCCTCTCCTGCCTTTCCTTTAGGGATTCCAGTCTAAGGAGTGACGCGGGATGCTGCTCTGTTCTCTTCTCAGTGTGTGCCCAATCCATCTCCACTTTCTATTCCGAATGGTGTTGACAATGGGCTCTTGTCTGTCACCAAAGTTCCTGGTTTGAGATCCGTTCTGGCCACCTGATGCACAATATCTGGTGGAGGCAGGTTAATGAAGACTTGTAGCTTATGGTCCAGGTTCTTGCTGCATCTCCAGTTTTCCGATCCATACACCAACACAGATGTCACATTTGTGTTGAACAATCTCACCTTGGTCATCAGGCAATACCCTGATGTTCTCCTTGCTCCACAAAGGTTTCTGAATGACAGAAGCGTGATGAGCTTTGCTGATCCTTGCTTTTACATCTTCATCTGTCCTTTCTAACTTGCTAATAATGCTGCTGAGGCAAGTGAAATGTTCAATGTCCTCAGGTCACTTCATGGTATTTGTTAAATTATTAATTTAAAATTTTAAATGAAACAATAGTTAGTCTTGGTAGGGAATCAAGAAACTAAACTTTATAATAATTTAGAATAAAGATATCCAGAGTCTCATGGAGCTCTGACTTTAGTGTCATTAAAATTTAATGGACATTTAATTAATAATTTAGTAAGAGATTATTTTGGCTCACTTCCAAGACTCACTTCCGAGAGGGTGCTGCTCTTGGAGACTCTATTGTCCTACTGGGGTACTTTAATGCACACCTGGGCAGCGACAGTGAAACCTTCAGGGGGGGTGATTGGGAGGAATGGCCCGCCCGATCTGAACCCGAGCGGTGTTCAGTTATTGGATTTCTCTGCTAACCCGCAGTTTGTCCATAACAAACACCATGTTCAAGCATAAGGGTGCACTTGGCACCTGGACACCCTAGATCGCAGGTCGATGATCGATTTTGTTATTGTGTCATCAGACTTGCAACTGTATGTCTTGGACACTCAGGTAAAGAGAGGTGCAGAGCTGTCAACTGATCACCACCTGGTGGTGAGTTTGATCCGATGGCAGGGGAGGATACCATTCAGACCTTATAGACCGAAATGTATTGTGAGGGTGTATTGGGAGTGTCTGGCTGAGGCCCCTGTCCTGGTGGCCTTAAACTCCCACTTCTGGAAGAACTTCAATCACATCCCGAGGTAGTCTGGAGACATGAAGTCTGAATGAGCCTTGTTCTCCACCTCCATTGTCGAAGCAGCTGCCCAGAGCTGCAGCTGCAAGGTCGTCGGTGTATCTTGTGGCAGTAACCCCCGAATCAAGTGGTGGACACCAGTGGTGAGGGGGACCATTACGCTGAAGAAGGAGTCCTGTCAAGCTTGGTTGGCTGGTGGGACTTCTGAAGCAGCTGAGGTGTATTGGCAGGCCAAGCGGAGTGCAGCTCGGGTGGTTGCTGAAGCAAAAACTCGGGTGTGAGAAGAGTTCGGTGAGGCCATGGAACAAGACTTTTGGTCAGCATTGAAGAGATTCTTGCAAACTCTCCGGTGGCTCAGGAAAGGGACACAACTCCCTGTCCACACTGTGTATTGTGTGGATGGGGCACTGCTGACTTTGATTGGGGATATGGAAGGAATACTTTGAGGATCTCCTCAATCCCACTGATACGCCTTCCACAGAGGAAGCAGGGCTTGTGGAAGAGGGGGACAACTCGCCTATCACAGGGACTGAGGTCACCAAGGTGGTTAAAAATCTCTTTGGTGGCCGGGCCCCAGGGGTGGACAAGATTCGCCCTGAGTACCTCAAGACCCTGGATGTTGTAGGGCTGCCATGGTTGACACGCCTCTGCAACATTGTGTGGTCGGGGACAGTTCCTTTGACATGGCAAACCAGGTTCCTCTCTTTAAAAAAGGGGACTGGACGGTGTGCTCTAACTTTAGAGGGATCACACTCCTCAGCCTCCCTTGGACAGTCTATGCTAAGGTACTGGAGAGGAGACTCTGGCCGTTGGTCAAACCTCGGATTCAGGAAGAGCAATGTGGTTTTCATCCTGGCCGTGGCACATCGGACCAGCTTTTAACCCTCTCGAGAATCCTCGAGGATTCGTGGGATTTTGGCCAACCAGTTTACATGTGTTTTGTGGACTTGGAGAAAGCATTCAACCGCATCCCTCGTGGTTTTTTTGTCGTGATGGGGTATCGGGCTTGTTATTACGAGCTATTTGGTCTCTATATGACCGTTTTGAGAGTTTGGTTTGTATTGCCAACACTTGGTCGGACTCATTCCCAGTGTGAGTTGGACTCTGCCAGGGCTGCCTTCTGTCATGGACCCTGTTCATAATTTTTATGGACAGGATTTCTAGGCACAGCCAATGAATTGAAGGTGACATGCTTGGTGACCACAGGATCTCATCTCTGTCATTTGCAGATGATGTTGTCCTGTTTTCTTCATTCAGCAATGACCTACAGGTCTTACTGGGACAGTTTGCCGCTGAGTGTGAAGCAGCTGGGATGAGAATCAGAACCTCCAAGTCCGAGTCCATGGTCCTCAGCTGGAAAAAGGTAGATTGTCCCCTCTTGATTGGAGACAAGCTCCTGCCCCAAGTGGAGGAGTTTAAGTTTCATGGGGTCTTATTCACGAGTGAGAGGAGAATGGAGTGAGAAATATACAGACTGATCGGAGCAGCATCTGCAGTGACGCGAACGTTGTACTGGTCTATTATGGTGAAGAGGGAGCAAAGCTTTAAGTCAAAACTCTTGATTTACCGGTCAATCTATGTTCCTACCCTTATCTATCGTCATGAACTTTGGATAATGACTGAAAGAATGAGATTGCGGATACAAGCGGCTGAAATAAGCTTTCTTCATAGGATTGTTTGACTCACCCTTAGAGATAGGGTGAAGAGCTCAGTCATCTGGGAGAGGCTCAGAGTACAACCGCTGCTCCTCCACATTGAAAGGAGACAGTTGAGGTGGTATGGTTGTCTAATCAGGATGCCTCCTGGACGCCTCTCACTTGAGGTGTTTTGGGCACGTCCCACTGGGAGAAGAGTCTGGGGCAGACTCAGGACTCGCTGGAGATACTACATCTCCCAGCTGGTCTGGGAACACCTTGGTATCCTCTCTGAAAAGCTGGAGCAGATGGCTGGGGAGAGGGACATCTTGGCTTCTCTGCTCAAACTGCTGCCTCCATGACCCGGACCTCCGGAAAAGGTAGAAGATGGATGGATGGACCTTGCCTTATTTCCGGTGATGAGGCTCATTGACAGCAGCCAAATTTAGCTGAGTCCTCATCATCTGCTGCAGCTGTATCACCCTCACCTCCATTTCCCGTGTATCCCTCTGTCACTTCTGAGTATCCGCTGGTCCTGTGAAGGAGCCGCCGGATGATGGAGGAGCCTCCAGCCCAGGAAATTCCTGCTCCAGCCCTTCAGCCATGTTGTGGATGGGAGGAAAGCACCACCTGTGCTCTGAATCCTGAACCAACAGATGAGTGTCCCTTGGGTTCAGCGGCATGGGAGCCAGCGCCATTGGTGAGGCAACCTCGAGTGTCAGCCACCACGCAGAGAGATCCACCAGCGCTGGCCGCCACGTCTTCAGGTTCATTGGCTGCACTCACCATCATGCCCGCTGCCTGGGCCACCACAGCAGAATCGTCGGAGTCCTGGACAGCGGTGGAGCTTGAGTTCAGGCAAGTACTCTGTTCTGTTTTAACACCTGCTGATTTAGAGAATTCTTGTCTGGCTTATGATGGGGAGAATTAGTTGCAGATTTTCTCTGCTCCTGAGCTCTCCTCACTGGGCTCTACTGCTGCCGGTGATTTTTCTCTGGTGTTTTTATCTTCTCCTTCTCCCGAGGTGGTCGTATCAGGAGAGGATTCCCAGATGGTGGAGGCCGAGATATCTCAGCTGGAGTTGCCGTAGTCTTGGATGGTGGTGGAGCTTGAGCTAAGGCAAGTCCTCTTTTTAGTTTTCACATTATCGGTTTTAGAGAAGGCTTGTTTAGCTCTTGGAGGGGAGAGCCAGTTGCAGCTGCCAACTGCTTCTGAGCTTTCCTCGCCGGGCTCCACTGCTGCCAGTGACTCTGACCTTTTTTTCTGTCTCTGATCCTTTGCCCGAGCCATCACCTAAGGTCACTGAGTGTCCACCACCTGCGCCTGAGATCGTCACAGGCCCTCCATCCTTGCCTGAGGTCATTACAGGTCTGTTACCTTTGCCTGAGGTTGCCGTGGGTCCTCTACCTTCACCAGAGGTCTCCGCGGTTACTTCTCCTCAGTCCGAGGCCACCGTAGGTGCTCCGCCTCAGTCTTGAGGTCGCCATGAGTGCCCCATCTCCGCCTGAGGCCGTTGGGGGTCATCCATCCCCGCCCGAGGTCGTTGAGGGTTCTGCACTGTCGGATGAAGACATCATGGGTTCCTTGTCTTCACCGGAGGCCTCCATGGAGCAGTCAACCTCCTCATCTGTTCCTTCCGTTAGCCAGCTTTCCTGGTTGGTAATCCCCTTCTCTGTGTTTCCCCGCTGGTCAGCCGGCACTTCATCTAGGCTCCTTGCTGATCAGCCATCCACTTCGGTCCCTGGGGGCTATAACGGGCACGAATTCCAGGTGGGGTGTGTCGTGCCCTGCGGCCCATGGGCTCAGGGATGAGGAAAGGCCACCCCATGAGCTTCATCATTTGCTGGGGGGAATTTGGAACTCTGGAAGACCACTCGATTCATTCCACCGGGTGATTTGGATATTTTGGGACTTTGACAGGCCACTGGAACTGCCTGATTGTGGCACCTGAGTGTTCCAGAGTTCCATTCCCCTCCTTGTTCAGTGTTGTAAGTCATGAGTGTTTTTTTTTTCTTCTTGTTTGGTTTCGGTTCCTCTGTGCCTGGGTGCCCCCTCCTTCTCCCCGGAGTAGGTTGTTTTTTCTTGTGTGTGTGTGTGTGTGGGGGGGGGGGCTTTTCTTTCCTTTTTTGATGTTGCCCAGGGGTGTCTGAGAACCACCCCTTGGGGGGGTACTGTCATAGGCATTGGTGGGGACCGTGCCCAGGCTCCAGTTTGAGTTCAGTATTTTTTCTGTTTGTTTCTTTATTTATCATGGACTGTTGTATATTATCTGGTTATTTTGGGAGTTTTTACATTCTTGGTTTTGTTTTTATTGTCTTGTCTGTTTATTGTGTGTTGTTTTGCATTTATGGTTTTGGTTACATCTTTTCGGGGGTTGTGTTACCTTATTCATGTGTCATCATTAGTTTCTCCTTGCTTTTATTTGACAGTGTCTGTGCAGCTTCCACCTGTCAAACCGTTTCACGGGCTGCATACTTGTCACTCGTATTTTCTCACTCATGTACCTACACCTGTTATGCCTTTGCCATCTGTGCGTCCATCTATTTTAGGATACAGCAACACTTCTCAGGTTGCCATGTCCTACTGTTTTCATCCTCTGTCATGTCAGGTTTATTCTGAGGAATATTGGTTTTGCCGTTGAGGCGAACGGGTGTGCTCCAATCTGGTACATTTATCCTTTCCCTCCATTCCCCTCAGCCATGAGCCCTGGTTTCCTCGGGTGTGACTCTGGCTGAGTTTACCTCTTTTCTCCGATGTGCCCGAGTGTCTCAGCCAGTGTTTTTCCCCCAGCTATTCTTCTCCCTCCTGGTCGTGATCCCCGCTCTCCTCTGGCTCCTTCTTTACATCATTATTTGGATGTATAGTGTTTTTATGTACGTTTGTCTTTTCGTTAATAAATGTGCAAAACTCACAGCGTGCATTTGGTGTCCTTTGTAGCCCTTAAAAAAGGGTGATTTATGGCAGTTTTGTTGTGTATATTCAGTTTTATTGTGTATTCATGGTTTTGTTGTCTATAGTCAGTTTTGTTGCAGTTTTGTTGTCTAATTTTCCTGATCAGAAAGCCATCACACAATCATGTGGACTAAAGTCTTTGATTTTCTGTTTGACTAAAACATTGTTTAAATGTTAAGTTCTTCAGGTTTAAATCACTAAA
Source organism: Pholidichthys leucotaenia (assembly GCA_020510985.1). Lineage (NCBI taxonomy): Eukaryota > Metazoa > Chordata > Actinopteri > Cichliformes > Pholidichthyidae > Pholidichthys > Pholidichthys leucotaenia. The sequence continues at coordinate 1,192,412 of CM035850.1, forward strand.
TGAACTCAGACTCATGGATGTTTCTATCAGACTCTGTTCTAGTCTCTAAAAATGAACCGTTCCAGCTGGTCGAGTCTGAAATGAACTGATAAAAGTGATGAAATGAAGTGAGTTAATTACATAAGTGAATTGGAGCGGAGCCACAGTAATGAGTAGTAAAAGGAGGAGAAGGAGCAGAAGATCAGGGTGGTTCTCCTCATCTGCTCTTCCACCTTTAACCTGCTCTGATAGCCAAACAACAGCTTTGTTAACCCAATTAACTCTTCTTCTTTGGTGTTTTTCAGTAGTATCCAATTAACTCTCTTTATATTTATATTTGTGGATCAGAGTCCACATGAAATCGCCACTGTTTACACATCAGAACCTGATCAGAGTGTTTAGTGGTCCAGTTTGGGGAACTCCTTTTTAACCTGGCCTCATTAGCCCAGCCTCGTTAGTTTAACCCTTCATTATCAGCAGCTCTGTCTTGTGCTTTGATTCTCTGAGGGGAGCTGAGTCAACAGATGGAGGGTGGATTATCTGCAGGTGTTCCAGGATTAAGGAGCTCCTCCTCCTCCTCCTCCTACTGCTGCTGCTTTAAGACATTTAATTCCAACAAAGTGCCTTTCTATAATTAATTCATGAATCTGCTCACCAACCAGCTCGTCAACCCCCAGGACTGTTAAAATGCAATAAAATGTTATAAAACATGAGGATGGCCCAGATTCAGAAAAAAAACATTGATTCTATATTTATATTTATACATGTTTACATCATTTATATTTATGTATATATATTTATATCCTAACTATTTAGTCCATTTTTTTATGTATAGTTGTTGATGTTCCGGTAAATGACATCAGACATGAGATCTTCACAGAAATGTCTGATAATGGTTCTCAGTTTATTTTTGGAAGAAAAAAAAGTACTGTTTTAACATCATGTTCACTTTCCATCTCTTATCACCATGGAAACCATTGTGGCACAAAAGCAGTCACTTCCTGAGGTAACATATCATCACTTCCTGTTTTTCTGGATGTCAGTGTGGTTTGCTACACTTAGCTCTCCTTACTCTCCTGAGGATTATTGCCTTTAATTGTATTTTAATCACTTTTTTTCCCATCAACTGTCAACTCTGACTGCTGTTTAACAATCCTCTTGCACTTATGTGCAGTCTCACTGTTACCTGATCACCTTTTTTAGCCTTCTGTTCACCTTTCATCTGTGCTTGTGTTAGCTTTGGATTAACCACTAGCCATGGCGACTAGCTCTCCTTCCCCTTCTCCTCTGTTGTGCACTTTGTGTCAAATGTTTAACTACAACTCTGCCTCTTTTAGTGATAATGGTAAATGTAATAAATGTTATTGTCATGAGTTGGTTAGCACAGAACTCAGGGGCAAGCAGGATCAGGTGCAATAATGATGTTCATTTATTAAACTCCAACATAAATAAATAGCAGCACATGGGCAGCAAACAAGGCTACAGCTAAACAGACACAAGGCATGGCAGGGAATGATTCATACAAATTCATGGACAGCTTTTTGGTCAGGAGATAACATCATAGGAACTTTAATCATAGAAACTTTAGCCTCAGGAAATGACAACATAGGAACTTTAACCTCAAGAGATGACAACATAAGAGCCTTAACCTCAGGAGATAGCATAAGAGCTTCTTGCTCTGAAATAACACAGGAGGTTTTGTCTCAAGAGATAACACAGACACTTTAAAGTCAGGAGATAATGACATAGAAGCTCTAAACTCAGAAGATTTGCTCTGGGGATAACAACATAGGAGCTTCTTGCTCTGGAGATAACAACAAATGAGCTTTTTGCTGTGTAGATAACAACATAGGAGCTTTTTGCTCTGGGAACAGTACCTTAGGGACCTTCAGGGCAAAGGCGTTGGACTCAAAAAATAGTAACTGCAGCGCTCTGACCTCAGGAACACATGGTGGAGAAGCGCCGGCCTCCGGAGTGGCAGGTGGGGCCCCCTGGCCTCTGGAAAGGCAGTAGGAGCCTCCCAGGCCTCTGGAATAGTGTGTGAAGGCCCCTGGGCCTCTGGAATGATGGGTGGATGCCCACGGCCTCTGGAATGATGGGTGGGTGCCCCCAGCCTTTGAAACAGTAGGTGGAACATGCAGGTCAGGTCATGATGGAGCATGCAGCTTGGATGATGGTGGAGCTGTGGCATGCAATTTGGAGACAGCTGGAGCTGTGTCATGTGACACCATCCCTGACGCAGGCACCTCGGACATGGAGGAAGAGATGAAAGATGGATCAGTACAGGAACCAATGGTGGAGCCTGGTGGAGGGAGGCCAGAAGCAGCTGGGAGCAGCAACTGAGTTCCTCCTCCGGTAGAAAGACAAGAAGTTTTAAGTACAGATGTTAACCACTATCAGCCTCAGGCTTCTAAAGGTCAGGATGACAAAGCCCTTTGTCAAAAACTGTCCCAACATTACGCCCGTTTTGACACCTCGTCAGCTGTGTCCAACTCCCCCACTCCACCCAGCTCCACTGCCTCCTCGGCCCCTAATTCATCAAAAGCGGTCCCCCCTCCTCCCCCCCCCTGCCCTTGTCATCAGTGAGCAGGACGTGCACAGACAGTTCTCCAGACTGAACCCGTGCAAGGCCCCCGGGCTGGACAGTGTGTCTCCCTCCACCCTGAGACACTGTGCGAAAGAGCTGGCTCCTGTCTTCACAGACATTTTTAACACCTCCCTTAAGCTATGCCACGTGCCGACCTGCCTCAAATCCTCCACCATCATCCCTGTCCCCAAGAAGCCACGGATTGCTGGACTTAACGACTACAGACCTGTAGCGCTCACCTCTGTAGTCATGAAGTCCTTTGAGCGCCTCGTCCTGTCTCACCTCAAGTCCATCACCACTCCCCTCCTGGACCCGCTGCAGTTTGCCTACCGTGCCAACAGGTCTGTGGACAACGCAGTCAACCTGGCCCTCCACTCCACCCTGCAGCACCTGGACTCCCCGGGAACCTACGCCAGGATCCTGTTTGTGGACTTCAGCTCTGCATTCAACACCATCCGCCCCGCTCTGCTCCAGGACAAGCTGTCCCTGCTCGGCGTGCCTGACTCCCTCTGCAGGTGGATCACCGACTTCCTGACGGACCGGAGGCAGCATGTGCGGCTGGGGAAGTCTGTCTCGGACTCTGTTAGCATCAGCATCGGATCACCCCAGGGCTGTGTACTTTCCCCCCTACTCTTCTCCCTTTATACCAACTCCTGCACCTCCTCCCACCAGTCTGTTAAGCTGATCAAGTTTGCGGACGACACCACCCTCATCGGGCTCATCTCCAACGGCGACGAGTCCGTCTACAGGAAAGAGGTGGCCCAGCTGGTGTCCTGGTGCAGCCACAACAACCTGCAGCTGAACGCTCTGAAGACAGCGGAGATGATTGTGGACTTCAGGAAAGTCACAACCCCTCTGCCCCCCCTCACCATCACAGGCTCTCCCATCACCATTGCAGATTCCTTCCGCTTCTTGGGCACCACCATCACCCGGGACCTCAAATGGGAGCCAACCATCAGCTCCCTCATCAAAAAGGCCCAGCAGAGGATGTTCTTCCTGTGGCAGCTGAGAAAGCTCAAGCTACCCACCAAGATGTTAGTGCAGTTCTACACAGCCATCATCGAGTCCATCCTCACCTCCTCCATAACCGTGTGGTACGCAGGAGCCACTGCCAGGGACAGACTAAGGCTGCAGCGCGTCGTGCGCACTGCTGAGAAGGTGATCGGCTGTAAGCTCCCATCTTTCCAGGACCTGTACATCTCCAGGACCCGGAGGCGTGCAGGCCGGATCATAGCCGATCCTTCACACCCTGGTCACGTACTGTTTGCCCCCCTCTCCTCAGGTAGAAGACTTCGGTCCATTCAGACTAAAACCTCCCGTCACATGAACAGCTTCTTCCCCTCTGCCATCAGACTGCTGAACATTAAGTGACTTATTGACTCTCGTGCACTATGTACAGCAGCTCAACCAGACTCATGTCAATCATCACTGTTTTCTGTTGCATTATCGACTGCACTGTGGTACCCCATATTATCTGCTACTTGCTAATTTATTTAAAACTGCCTTGACTAGTATTACTCATTATTATTATTATTATTATTATTATTATTATTATTATTATTATTATTATTATTACTTATTATTCTACACTTATTGCATGTTTTTAGTCTTTTAGTTTTTTAGTTTATCTCTTTATCTCATCATGTTTTTAATGTTGCAGCATGGCACCGAGACAAATTCCTAGTTTGTGTACTACATGAACAATGGCAACAAAACTGATTCTGATTCTGATTCTGCTTTTGTAAAAAAAAACAAAAAAACGCTCCCTGCATTTATCGGCTTTTGAAAAAAAAAATACATGAATTTGTAGTGTTTATAAAATAGGACATATCGGCTTTTGAGACAAAACGATCTGAACTTGTAGAAGTAGGTAATGTTAACAGCTGTTTGATGTAAAGAGTGAAATTTTCATGGAAGTGGTGTTTATCAGTTTTTGCAAACAAACTCGTCATATGATGATGAGCACGGTGATTCAATTCAATTCAATTCAGTTCAATTCAACTTTATTTATATAGCACCATTTCACAACAACAGTCACCTCATAGCATTTTCAACTGTCAGGGAAAACCCCACAATTGCAGAAAGACACCACCAATCAGGCGATCCCCTGTGAGCAGCACTTGGTGACGGTGGAGAGGAAAAACTCCCTTTTAGCAGGAAAAATCCTCCAGCAGAACCAGGCTCAGGGAGGGGCAGTCATCTGCTGCGACTGACTTGGGGGGGGGGGGACAGAGAAGATGAAAAGAACAGACATGTAGAGAGCAAACAGCACGATGGGGACTCAATCTATGGGAGAGAACAAACAGATGTTAATGACCAGCAAAAAAAAATATTTCATAGAGAGTGAAGAAAGGAGTGAAGCCCAGTGCATTACTGGAGGTCCCCCGGCTGACTAAACCTATTAACAGCATAACTAAGGGAGGGTTCAGAGACTCATGATCCCTCCCTAATTATAGGCTCTATCAAAAAAGAAGGTTTTAACCCTATTCTTAAAAAGAGAGATCGAGTCTGACTCATAAATCCAGATTGGCAGCTGGTTCCAAAGGAGAGGAGCTTGATAACTGAAGGCTCTGCCTCCCATTGTACTTTTGGAGATTCTAAGTATTACAAGGAATCCAGTATTTTGGGAGTGTAGTGCTCTGTTAGGATAATAGGGTAGTATCAGATCTTTTAAATAAAAAGGGGCCTGATTGTTTAGAGCAGGGGTCCCCAAACTTTTTCCTGTGAGGGCCACATAACTTTTGCCTTCTCTGATGGGGGCCGGGGTCAGTTTGTAACAGAAAAATTGAGACGATCGCAGGGGTGCCTAAATGTCAACATTTATTGTTTTCCAGAAAGCCACACATAACCAAATATTAATAACCCTTTCCGGGATCTTCACAGGAAAAAAAAGTCAGAAAATAAATAATAACACTATTAATGAATGAATGAATTAAGATAAGATAAGATAAGATAAGCCTTTATTAGTCCCACAACGGGGAAATTCCAGGATTGCAACAGCACAGGGATAGCAACACTCAGAGCAACAATCAGAAGGCAAGAAAAAGCAAGCAAGCAAGAGCAGCTAATATACATATGTACATATTACTATAAATATATATATATATATATATACACACACACAGACACACAGTGCAGAGCATTGTAGCTGGATGGAATAAATATGTAAATGTATAAACACACACAGTGCAGAGCATTGTTGCTAGATGGGATGAAACAGCATAACCATCTACTTAGTTATCCTACATGGTATGATTATGTGCCCATACATATTCTCACCCTCCATAGCGACCGGTATTTTCCTAGTTGTATGCCGGAGGGGACCATTGTGTAAGTCTATTGCATCTTTTGCATTCAAAAAAACTATTAGTTTGTTACGTCTTTTTGCTATCTCTGCGAGCAGCCCTGCTTAGGTTGTACAGTCTGACAGCCGTTGGTAGGAAGGACCTACGAAACCTCTCGGTTGTGCACCTGGGATGATGTAGTCTGCTGCTAAATGAGCTCCTCAGTGTGTTCAGTATGTCCTGCATAGGGTGGAACTTGGACTCCAGCAGAGATGACAGTTTAGCCACCGTCCTTCTCTCTCCTATCTCCTCCACCGGATCAAGGCGCTGCCCCAGGACAGAGCTAGCTTTCTTGATCAGTTTGTTCAGTCTCTTCCTATCGGCTGCAGTAATGCCACTGCCCCAGCAGACCACTCCAAAAGTGATGGCTGATGCCACCACCGTGTCATAGAATGTCTTCAGCAGCGCCCCTTGTACACCAAAAGACCTGAGTCTCCTCAGTAGGAACAGCCTGCGCTGTCCCTTCTTGTAGAGTGCATCAGTATTGTGTGACCAGTCTAGTTTATTGTTCAGATGAACACCCAGGTACTTATAGGATGTCACCATCTCAATGTCTGTTCCCTGTATATTTACTGGTGCTGTGAGGGGTTGTCCATGCCTGCGGCAGTCCACCACCAGCTCCTTAGTTTTCCTTGCGTTGATCTGGAGGCAGTTCCGATGGCACCAGTCCACGAAGTCCTGGATAAGCCCTCTGTACTCAGCTTCATCTCCATTGGAGATGAGGCCAACGATAGCAGAGTCATCAGAGAACTTCTGTAGATGGCAGTGTGTTGTGTTGTGTGAGAAGTCCACAGTATAAAGAGTGAACAGGAAGGGAGCCATCACCGTTCCCTGGGGGGCCCCCATGCTACCGATGATCGTGTCGGACACACAGTCCCGGGTTCTCACAAACTGAGGCTGGTTCGTGAGGTAGTCCAGGATCCATGATGACAGGTGCTGGTCCACCCCTGCGCACAGCAGCTTGTCCTTCAGGCTCATCGGTTGGATGGTGTTGAAAGCACTGGAGAAGTCAAAGAACATGATCCTCACCACATTCCCGGGCTTCTCCAGGTGGGACAGAGAACGGTGAAGGAGGAAGATCACCGCATCCTCCACCCCAATGCCATGCTGGTAGGCGAACTGGAGTGGATCCATCGCTGGTTCCACCAGGGGGTGAAGGTGAACAAGGAGCAGTCTCTCCAGGGTCTTCATCAAGTGCGATGTCAAGGCCACCGGTCTGTAGCTGTTCAGGTCTTTGGGGTGGGAAGTTTTTGGTACAGGTACCACACAAGATGTTTTCCACAGCTGTGGTACCCTCCCCAGCTTCAGGCTCAGGTTGAAGATGTACGTCACAATCCCACACAGCTGGTCTGCACAGGACTTGAGGAGCTTTGCGCTGATGCCGTCCGGTCCCGACGCCTTCCTCGCCTTGATCTTCCTCAGCTCCGTCTTCACTTGGGTCCTGGTCAGGGTCAGGATGGGGGGCTGTGTGTTGGGAGTGGGGGGGTGTTGGTGGAGTGGGGAGTGGGCAGCAGGACTTGATTTCTTTAGAGGCAGCAGTGGTTGTTGTGCAGTCGGGGGAGGGCGGTTGGTCAAACCTATTGAAAAACAGATTCAGGTTGTTTGCCCACTCCCTGCCCCCCGTGGCCTGGGGGGAGGTATTCTGGAGCCCAGAGATGGTTTTGAGGTTTCTCCAGACCCCGCTGATGTCGCTCTGTTGCAGCTTGTCCTCCATCTTCTTCCTGAAGCTGTCCTTGCCTTCTCTGATCTTTCTCCTCAGCTCCATCTGTACGGACTTCAGCATCTCCCTGTTCCCCGAAAGAAGAGCCTCTTCTCTCTCAGAAGTGTTTTTATCTCAGGGTTGATCCAGTGTTTGTTGTTTGAGCAACACCGTATGGTCTTGGTGGGAACGGATTTGTCCACACAGAAGCTGAGGTAGTCCGTGAAGGTGTGAGTGAGGCCATCGATGTCCTCACCATATGGATCGCAGAGCTGCTTCCAGGCGGTGGCTTCAAAACAGCCCTTTAGAGTGTCCATTGCTTCCTCAGACCATAACTTCACTGTGCGCATGGCCGGAGGTTGTCTGTGCACTAGGGGTTTGTACACCGGCCGGAGATGAACCAAGTTGTGATCCGATCTCCCGAGTGGGGGGAGTTGTGATGAGGTGTACGCCTCCTTAGTGTTTGCGTAGAATAAGTCCAGTGTTTTATAAGATAAGATAAGATAAGCCTTTATTAGTCCCACAACGGGGAAATTCCAGGATGGCAACAGCACAGGGATAGCAACACTCAGAGCAACAATCAGAAGGCAAGAAAAAAAAACAAACAAAAAAAAAACAAGCAAGCAAGAGCAGCTAATATACATATGTACATATTACTATAAAATATATATATATACACACACACACACACACACACACAGAGACACACAGTGCAGAGCATTGTAGCTGGATGGAATAAATATATGAATATATGAACACACAGTGCAGAGCATTGTAGCTAGATGGAATAAATATGTAAATATATAAACACCCACAGTACGGAGCATTGCAGCTAGATGGAATAATATGTAGATATATAAAAACACAGTGCGGAGCATTGTAGCTAGATGGAATAAATATATAGATATATAAATATAAACACACCCAGTGCTGAGCATTGTAGCTAGATGGAATAAATATGTAAATATATAAACACACACAGTGCGGAGCATTGTAGCTAGATGGAATAAATATGTAAATATATAAACACACACAGTGCGGAGCATTGTAGCTAGATGGAATAAATATATAGATATATAAATATAAACACACCCAGTGCTGAGCATTGTAGCTAGATGGAATAAATATATAGATATATAAATATAAACACACACAGTGCAGAGCATTGTTGCTAGGTGGGATGAAACAGCATAACCGTCTATTTAGTTATCCTACATGGTATGATTATGTGCCCATACATATTCTCACCCTCCATAGCGACCGGTATGTTCCTAGTTGTATGCCGGAGAGGACCATTGTGTAAGTCTATTGCATCTTTTGCATTCAAAAAACTATTAGTTTGTTACGTCTTTTTGCTATCTCTGCGAGCAGCCCTGCTTAGGTTGTACAGTCTGACAGCCGTTGGTAGGAAGGACCTACGAAACCTCTCGGTTGTGCACCTGGGATGATGTAGTCTGCTGCTAAATGAGCTCCTCAGTGCATCCAGTATGTCCTGCATAGGGTGGAACTCGGACTCCAGCAGAGATGACAGTTTAGCCACCGTCCTTCTCTCTCCTATCTCCTCCATCGGATCAAGGCGTTGCCCCAGGACAGAGCTATTGTCTCTAGTGTGGCATGTGACATACTGGGTAAACGTGGGTAGAATGGGAGATAGTGAAACATGGTTGAAATTGCCTTAGATGAGGAGAAGAGCATCTGGGTGTTCTGTCTGCAGCCTGCTGGTTACTGAATGGATGACGTCACGCGCTGTCCCAGCGTTCGCCGTCGGATTTGCATAAACAACAATGCAGATCACATGTGAGTATTCTCTCAGGAGATATGTCGGCCTCATGCTAACAGCTAGCAACAAAATGTCTTTGCTGCAGTGTCGTTGTTTAACAGTGATATATCCCGGTCTGCACCAGTTGTTGTTAACATACATTATCACTCCACCGCCCCTTGCTTTGCCACTGTCTGGTGTTCGGTCTGCCCGTATCAAGTGGAAACCCTCCAGCTCAATGTTAGCATCTGCTGCTAGTTCAGATAGCCACGTCTCGGTAAACAAAAGGAGAGAGCACTCCCGGTATGTGCTATCGTAACGGCAGATAGCCGCTAGCTTATCTACCTTTCCCAGTAACGACCATACATTTCCCATGACAGTAGATGGAAGGGAGGGTCTGTACCTTATATTTTTTGTCCTCTGCCTTACTCCAGCCCGGTAGCCACGGCGTTTTTGCCTCAGTTCTCTCGGTATGTCGAGATTTTCCAATGGGACTGGGTGGCAGTTGAATGCTAGCAGCTCTTCCCTGCTGTATCGTATCCTGCTATAAACAGTTGTTCCCTCCACCGGCTCAGGAGACATTTGGGACGATCTGTGTGTCCGTGATATAAGTGGAGTGAAAAAAAAGACGGATCAAAAGAGAGAGGAAGGGAAAAAAGACTCAGAATCGAGCCGCTGTTGCAAAGGGCGGCCGACTCGTGTGGCGCCTTGAGAAAAAAAAAAATTAATTAAATTAATTAAATCACCCTTTATTGTCATTCAACTGTACAACTAATCATGTACAGTAGAACGAGATTGGGTTTTACCTATCTACAGTGTTAATCACACACACCCCAAGTGTAGAATCAGAGGGCCGCTGCCATGCAAGGCGCCAAAATAAATAACACTATTTATGAAATAAATAATAACCAAATAACCCTCTCTGGTTCTTCTCAGAAAAAAAGTCCATGGAACATTAACTTTCTGTTGTGCCGTGTGCAATCTTAACAGGTAAAAGTTCAGCTTAGTTGTCAGAGCAGAATCTCTTACTTAAACTCTTACCTCTACTTTGCTGAAAATATCCTCCCCCGTCGTCATCCCTGTGAGACTTTGGAGGGCTGCCAGCTCCTCGCACATTTCAAAGTTTGCGCTAACTCCACGAATAAAAATGAGCAGCTGCGCTGTGTCCTGCACGTCTGTGCTCTCATCCAGCGCTAATGAAAAAAAGTCAAATTCTTTCGTCTTCTGCTGCAGCTGGGCATATACGTTACCCCCGATTTCTTCAATGCATCTGGTGATTGTACTCGCTGACAGACTCACGGCATTAAAGACATCTTTCTTCTCGGGACACACCTCCTCCGCGACAGCATTCAAACATTTCTTGACAAATTCTCCATCAGTGAAAGGTTTACCGCTGCTTGCTATCAGTTGAGCAACCCGAAAGCTGGCCCGAACGGATGACTGGTTCAGCTGAGCTTGGCATACAAATGTAATCTGCTGAGCTAACAGTCCACTTTTTAGCTTTGAGAGTTTGTCTGCTCGCATCTGGCCTTGCAAGCTATCATACTTGTCTTTGTGATGGAATTCATAGTGTCGGCGCAGATTGTATTCTTTGAATACCGCCACAGCCTCTTGACAGATGAGACAAACAGCCTTTTCTTTGCATTGAACAAAAATAATCGTTTGTCCACTGCAGGTTAAATACCCTGCATTCTGAATCAATTTTTCTCTTGCCTAACCTTTTCGCCATTATTCCGTTTGACAGGGGTGAGTCTAGTGTTGTAGGATGTGTCTGGTTCATGTGTTTAGATAGGGCACCTCAGTGCATGAACGTGAGTGAGTGAGTGGGTGCGCGCAGCCGAGGCACGCCCCCGTGTGAATGGTCCCACGGAGCGGACGGTGTGTGTGAAGTGTGCGGGTGAGTAGAGAGAGAGGCGACCGGAGCAGGTAGCTAACTAGAATTGCTGTTGAAGGGTGGAATAGAAGGGTGGACTAGAATGTTACGTTCTATGCGTGTATTAGTCTCGATCGCGTTGCCAGACTGAAAAAAAAAAAATCATAATGCGTCTCTGGTCTTGTTCAGGGGGCCGGGCCAAATGTGGAGGCGGGCCGTATCCGGCCCGTGGGCCGTAGTTTGGGGACCACTGGTTTAGAGCTTTGAAAGTGAGAAGGAGGATTTTAAACTTAATTCTAAACTCTATGGGAAGCCAATGAAGGGAGGCCAGAACCGGAGAGATATGATCTCCCTTTCTAGTACCTGCTAAAATTCTTGCTGCAGCATTTTGGATCAGTTGAAGAATTTTTAAAGATGTTTTAAGACAACCTAATAATAAAGAGTTACAATAATGTGATGTAGAGCTAACAAAAGCGTGGATTAGTTTCTCAGCATCACTCTGAGAAGAGCTGCTCCTAATCTTGGCAATATTACGCAAATGATAGAGGGCAGTCTTAGACACAATTTAATATCCATCCATCCATCCATCCATCCATCCATCCCTCTTCTACCGCTTTTCCGGAGGTCCGGGTCGCGGAGGCAGCAGTTCAAGCAGAGAAGCCCAGACTTCCCTCTCCCCCGCCACCTGCTCCAGCTCTTCAGAGAGGATACCAAGGCGTTCCCAGACCAGCTGGGAGACATAGTTTCTCCACCGTGTCCTGGGTCTGCCCCGGGGTCTCCTCCCAGTGGGACGTGCCTGAAACACCTCAAGTGGGAGGCGTCCAAGAGGCATCCTAATCAGATGCCCATACCACCTCAACTGACTCCTTTCAATGTGGAGGAGCAGCGGTTCTACTCTGAGCCTCTCCCGGATGACTGAGCTCCTCACCCTATGTCTGAAGGTGAGTCCAGCAATCCTACGGAGAAAGCTCATTTCAGCCGCTTGTATCCGTGATCTCGTTCTTTCGGTCATTACCCAAAGCTCGTGACCATAGGTGAGAGTAGGAACGTAGATTGACTGGTAAATCGACAGCTTTGCCTTAGAACTCAGCTCCCTCTTCACCACAAGAGACCGGTACAACGTCCACATCACTGCAGATGCTGCTCCAATCCGTCTGTCGATCTCTCGCTCCATTTTCCCCTCACTTGTGAACAAGACCCCAAGATACTTGAACTCCTCCACTTGGGGCAGGAGCCTGTCCCCAACCCAGAGAGGACAATCCACCTTTTTCCGGCTGAGGACCATGGACTCGGACTTGGAGGTGCTGATTCTCATCCCAGCCGCTTCACACTCAACGGAAAACCGTCCCAGCAAGAGCTGTAGGTCATTGCTGGATGAAGCCAACAGGACAACATCATCTGCAAACAACAGAGATGAGATCCTGTGGTCACCGAGCATGACACCCTCCATTCCCTGGCTGCGCCTAGAAATCCTGTCCATAAAAATTATGAACAGGATCGGTGACAAAGGGCAGCCCTGGCAGAGTCCAACTCTCACTGGGAATGACTCCGACCGAGTGTTGGCAATACGAACCAAACTCTCACAACGGTCGTACAGAGACCGAATACCTCGTAACAACAAGCCCGATACCCCATACTCCCGAAGCACCCCCCACAAAAATCCACGAGGGACGCGGTCAAATGCCTTCTCCAAGTCCACAAAACACATGTAAACTGGTTGGGCAAACTCCCACGAACCCTCAAGAATTCTCGAGAGGGTAAAGAGCTGGTCCGATGTGCCACGGCCAGGACGAAAACCACATTGCTCCTCCTGAATCCGAGGTTCGACCAACGGCCGGACTCTCCTCTCCAGTACCTTGGCATAGACCTTCCCAGGGAGGCTGAGGAGTGTGATCCCTCTAAAGTTGGAGCACACCCTCCGGTCCCCTTTTTTGAAGAGAGGAACCACCACCCCGGTTTGCCATGTCAAAGGCACTGCCCCTGACCTCCACGCAATGTTGCAGAGGCGTGTCAACCATGACTGCCCAACAACATCCAGAGCCTTGAGGTACTCAGGGTGAATCTCGTCCACCCCCGGAGCCTGGCCACCAAGGAGATTTTTAACCACCTCGGCAACCTCAGCCCCTGTGATAGGCGAGTTATCCCCCTCGTCCCCAAACCCTGCTTCCTCTGTGGAAGGCGTATCAGTGGGATTGAGGAGATCCTCGAAGTATTCCTTCCACCGCCTGACGATATCCCCGGTCAAAGTCAACAGTGTCCCATCCGCACCATACACAGTGTGGACGGGGAGCTGTTTTCCCCTCCTGAGCCGCCGGACAGTTTGCCAGAATCTCTTCGAGGCCGACCGAAAGTCTTGTTCCATGGCCTCACCAAGCTCCTCCCATACCCGGGTTTTTGCTTCAGCAACCACCCGAGATGCACTCCGCTTGGCCTGCCGGTACACCTCAGCTGCTTCGGGAGTCCCACAAGCCAGCCAAGCTTGATAGGACTCCTTCTTCACCTTAATGGCCCCCCTCACCACTGGTGTCCACCACTTGGTTGGGGGGTTGCCACCATGAGATGCACCAAGTACACAAGTTTAATACGAGAATTAAAAAAAAACAAAACAGATATTGATCAAAAATAACTCCAAGGTTCCTCACAGAACTATTAAGAGAAAGAGTTAGTGCATCCAAACTAAGAGTTTGATTTCGAAAGGTATTTCTAAGGTTGCATGCATGTTTTTGGCATGTGGGAGGAAACCGGAGAAATCCCGGAGTAAACCCACACAGGCACGGGGAGAACATGCAAACTCCACACAGATCACTGTTGGTCGGGGGCTGGGATCGAACCCAGGATCTCCCAGCCAATGGTGAGTTGCTGTGCTGCCACAGTGCTAACCACTGCGCAACCGTGCTGCCCTTTTTTTGGATCAACTAGAATGACTTCAGTCTTATCTGAATTTAATAGCAGGAAATTACAAGCCATCCAAGCTTTGATTTCCTTAAGACAGGCTTCTAACTTGGTTAATTGATTACCATCATGTGGCTTCATTGACAGGTATAATTGTGTGTCATCTGCATAACAACGAAAAGGTATACAATGCTTTCTAATAATGTTGCCTAACGGAAACATATATAAACTAAAAAGAAAAGGGCAGAGCATAGATCCCTGTGGAACTCCATGACTGAGCTTTGAGTTGGAAGAAAACTCATTACTGACATGAACAAACTGGAACCTATCAGATAAATAAGATTAAAACCACTGCAATGAAGTTCCATTAAGTCCAACATAGTATTCTAATCTATCAAGTAAAATATTATGATCAACAGCATCAAAAGCTGCACTTCGGTCTAAAATCAGAATCAGAATCAGAATCAGAATCAGAATCAGGTTTATTGCCATTGTTCATGTAGTACACAAACTAGGAATTTGTCTCGGTACAATGCTGCAACATTAAACATGATAAGATAAGAGAAATAAACTATACATGTAATAAAGTGTAGGATAAGATTAAGTGATACTGGTCAACAGTTAAAATATATATTAGCCAGCAGCAGATACTGTGGAGAACTATATAGTGCAGTCGGTAATGCAGGAAGAAAACAGTGATAAAAGTATATAAAGTATAAAAGTACAAGTACAGAAACCAGTCCATTATCAGATGCGAAAAGGAGGTCATTAGTGACTTTCGTTAAAGCTGTTTCAGTATTATGATGCATTCTAAACCCAGATTGAAACTCTTCAAATAAACCATTTCCCTGCAAGTGGTCAAATAATTGCATAGCAACAACTCTTTCTAAGATTTTTGAAATGAAAGGCAGATTAGAGATTGGTCTATAGTTAGCTAAAACTCTTGGATCTAATGTTGGCTTTTTTAAGTAAGGGTTTAATTACAGCAGTTTTAAAAGCCTGCGGTATATGGCCTAAAGGTAATGAATAATTGATTATTTGAAGACTAGAGCTACCAATAAATGGGAAGACTTCTTTAAATAACCTGGTAGGAATAGGGTCTAAAAGACAAGTTGAAGGCTTGGATGAGGAAATTATTTTATCTAACTAAAAGGTCAATTGGAGTAAACTCATCAAAACAGATGTCAATTCAAGGAGTTGTAGTAGTTACTGTATTTAAGTTGATGGTGGGAAGAATCTGACTGATTTTATCTCTGATAGATGAAATGTTATTATTGAAAAAAGTTCATAAAGTCCTGACTAGTAAGCTCTAAGGGAATTCTAGGACTGACAGAGTCCTGACTCTTTGTCAGCCTGACTACAGTGCTGAAAAGAAACCTGGGGTTATTCTTGTTCTATTAATGTGGAATATTAACTTTTTCTAGCTTTCCTAAGAGATTTTTTTATAAATTAGAAGATGATTTCTCCAAGCTTAATAGATTTCATCTAATTTAGTGGAGCACCATTTGCTTTCTTTTTGACAAGTTTTCTGTTTTAAGCTATGAGGTTCTGTGTTGAACCAAGGATGATGGTGATGATGATGGTGAATATGATGATGAAGATGTTGAGGAGGGTGATGATGATGGTGATTATGATGATGAAGATGAGGATGTTGATTAGAATAATCATGATGATGGTGATGACGATGGTGATGAAGATGATGATGATGATGATGATGATGATGATGATGATGATGATGATGATGGTGAATATCATGATGATGAAAATGTTGTGGATGTTGATGATGGTGGTGATGATGATGGTGATTATGAGGATGACGATGATGGTGATGATGATGGTGGATATGATGATATTGAGGAGGATGATAGTGAAGATGATGATGATGATGGTGGTAAATATGATGATGATGGTTAGAATGATGATGATGATTAATATGATGATGATCTTGAGGATGAGGATGATCATGGTGGTGGCGCTTAGGAGGATGATAATGAATTTGATGGTGAGTTTGAGGAAGAAGATGATATGCTGGTGATGATGATGGTGAATATGATGATGATGTTGAGGATGATGGTGATGGTGATGATGGTGTTTTAAGCTACTAGTTTCTGTGTTGAACCAAGGATGATGGTGATGATGATGGTGAATATGATGATGAAGATGTTGAGGATGATGATGATGATGATGATGGTGATTATGATGATGAGGATGATGATGGTGATGATGATGGTGACTGATGTGAGGATGAGGAAGATGATGCTTCTTCTTCTTCTTCCTTTAGATTTGATTGGCGGTTGGCAACCAGCTTACAGGTGCATTACTGCCACGTACTTCACTCTATATCATCACTCTATATGGTCAGGAGCTGTAGTCCTTACCACCATGTACTTCACTCAATAAACATCACTCTATGTATCAAAAGTAAGAATTCTTCTCGGTTGGCAACCACTTCTTCATCTTCTTCACTCTGTATCTTTTCAAAATTCTCTAGAACTCGACATCATGTAGACATGAAAATCTCACTGTTTGAAGAAGAAGAAGAAGAAGAAGAAGAAGAAGAAGAAGAAGAAGAAGAAGAAGAAGAAGAAGAAGAAGAAGAAGAAGAAGAAGAAGAAGAAGAAGAAGAAGAAGATTGTTCGGAGCTCCCTGTGAGAGCTCCTTGTACAAAGATATAGAGAGAAGACGAAGAAGAGATTGCCAACCGAGAATTCTGACCTTTGATACATAGAGTGATGTTTACTGAGCGAAGTACGTGGCGGTAAGGACTACAGCTCCTGACCAGATAAAGTGATGATATAGAGTGAAGTATGTGGTGGTAATGCACCTGTAAGCTGGTTGCCAACTGCCAATCAAATCTAAAAGAAGAAGAAGAAGAAGAAGATGATAATGCTGATGATGATGGTGAATATGATGATGATGTTGAGGATGATGAGGATGGTGATGGCAGTGCTGATGAGGATGATGGTGAATATTCTTCTTCTTCACTCTGTAAAGTCAAGAAATCTGTGTGTCTGACATCAGGGCAGGCATCATAGGACACTACATCATAGGTAGCCAGTCCTATTGTCTATATGACGGCATCGCCTATATGATGGCCTCGTGAGTCCTATGATAGCTGAGATCATAGGACATCATAGGATGGCCTATGATGTCTGCCTGATGTCCTATGATGATTCTTTGATCTCAGCCATCATAGAACTCACGAGGCCGTCATATTGGCGATGCCATCATATAGACAATAGGACTGACTACCTATGATGTAGTGTCCTATGATGCCTGCCCTGATGTCTTTATGATGTCATATAGACCATCACTCATGAGGCCTGCCTACCTATGATGCAGTGTCCTATGATGCCTGCCACAGGAGGAGACCTTTCACCAGCATAGGGTATGACAGACAAGGGATGCACAGACAGGAAATGTGTGGCAGTGCCCCATGCATGTGCTGAGTCACTTGAACCCTGAAATGGCCACAAAGCGAGCAACGCTACATGCCAGGCAAGGCACAGACAAGCTGAGACCCAGAAGATGCTTCTTTTAGATTTGATTGGAGGTTGGCAACCAGCTTACGGGTGCATTACCGCCACTGACTTGATTATCATCACTCCACATCCCCGTATGAGGAGTTCTGAACAACTCCCCACGTGCAAAAAAATCATCTGTCCCTGGACGGTGTCCGAGATGTGGGAGAAGTATGTCTGTATAAGGAGTTCCTACAAGGAGTTCGGACAACTCCCCACGTGTAGCCTATCACTCCATAGTTCAGAACTCCGTATGATGGTGAATATGATGTGGGGATGAGGAAGATGATGATGATGATGATGATGATGGTGATGATGTTGAGAATGATGATTATGGTGGTGCTGATGAAGATGATGGTGAATATGATGTGAGGATGAGGAAGATGATGATGGTGAATATGATGATGATGAAGATGTTGAGGATGACATGTAAATAAGATAAGATAAGATAAGCCTTTATTAGTCCCACAATGGGGAAATTCCAGGATTGCAGGATTAAATATAAATAAATATGTAAATATGAAATAAATATGTTCTCGTTGGTGGCACTTTAGAGAAGATGTGGACATTTGATGTTTGTGTTGATTCGACATGGTTGAGGATTTTTGATTTCAGCACCTCAGATTCACTCACAGAAGGAACTAATATAGATTTAATATCTGGTCTCTATGTTCTAGGTCTGGACACAGTCTCAAAACCCTTAAAGTCTCACTCATGTCTTGGTCCATGTGGTTCCCTGCTATTAAAAGACTGGATCAGTGTTGGAGGTGTGAACTCTCTGGTTTCCTGAGGTGTTTTGATCCTGCCTCAGTTGTCTGCTGTAAATCGTTCAGATGTTGTATTTTAGTAAAGTTTCTGATCTGCTGCTCCTCATTAAAGCTGAAATATTCAGAAATAAAACAGAATAAACAAAGACAGCAAAGCACCGGCTGTCCTCAGAGACGTTTTTATTTTTACCTCGTTAACAGTTTCAGACCTCAGCTGATGGAAGTTGGCTGTAATCACAGACAGGAAACTGGGGGTCAGACACCAATCAGACGCCTACATCGTTACCGCCACCGCTGCCATGGCCTTTATCTGAGCACCAATAACAGAACCTTTATTACCCTGCAGATCAAAGTGGGACATGGACCAACTCTGTCCTCATGTACAGAGTCCACTCATTAGCTCTTGTCTCTGCTGCTTTATGATTGGTCAATTAAACAGAGAGTTTTGTCATGGTGACAGAAGGATGGTGGTGTTTAGGGTAATGGTCAGAGACAGAGGAGGACATGGTGTCTTTACCTCCGCCAAAGGGGGAGGTTATGTGATCATCGGCGTTGGTTTGTCTGTTTGTTTGTCTGTTTGTCTGATTGTTAGCAAGATAACTCAAAAAGTTATGGACGGATTTTCATGAAATTTTCACAGATTGTCAGAAATGGGGTATCCTACAGATGATTAGATTTTGGTGGTGATCTGGATTACCGTCCACAAGAAAACTGCCATTACGCAAAATGCCATTTTCGTGAATAACTACTGAACCACTAATCCTATCATTGTCAATCCAATTGCTAGTCATATATTTTCATGGTCAAGGAATCTGAAAACGTACACACAAACACTGTATGGGGGGAACTGTGGCCGCCATTACGGAAAATGCAATTTTCGTGAATAACTACTCAACCACTAATCCTATCATTGTCAATTCAATTGCTAGTCATATGTTTTCATGGTCAAGGAATCTGAAAACGTACACACAAACACTGTATGGGGGGAACTGTGGCGCTAAACCGCCATTACGGAAAATGCCATTTTCATCAATAACTACTGAACCACTAATCCTATCATTGTGAATCCAGTTGCTTGTCATATGTTTTCATGGTCAAGGAATCTGATCATGGTTATGTCCTCATACAGACTGAGACAGATGTCCTCATACAGTTTAAGACAGTATAGAATGGATGTGATGGTGAGACAGAAAGACCAGTTTAGTTCTCATTTCAGTGTCAAAGGCTCAGTTTTCATTCATGCTTATTGGTTCTACTGTTGTTTTCCTTTCCTGGACTGTCTTCCAGTCCTGTAATGGTGGGGTGTTGGTGTTTTCCAGGGTCAAGCTGAAGGACGGCGTGGTGTTTTTAGGAGCCAGAGCGACCAACCCAGTCATGTGGACGGTCAGTCAGGACGTGAAGAGTCAAGGTCACCGAGGGGTCACTCTGCACTGCCACAGGAAGGAGAACAGCTACATCCAGAGGTATGTCTGACCAATCAGGGAGCAGATACAACCAAACTGACCTATCAGAGAACAGTTGAAAATTTTTAAGAAAAAAATTCACTAATTTATGAGAAACAAAGTTGCATATTTAAATGAGAAAAATCACATATTTTGGAGAAAAGAAATTTTAAATTTATTTTTAAAAAGTTGCAGTTTTATGAGAGAAAGTTGCAATTTTCAAAAAATAGTCACACATTTATGGGGAAAAAGCTGCACATTTTTGGAAAAAAAGTACAAAATCAATGCTTAGAATTGTTGGTTCAAAGTGATTTTATTCAGTTCTGTTACATGATATTAAAGGTTTATGATACTGGGGACAGCAGGTTAACAAGGGGATTATTTTGGATCATTAGGCTAATGGGGTGTCAGGAGCCGGCTTGGTTTCCCCCGGCTCGGTCCTGGCCTCTCTGTGGGTAAGGTGCCATGTTGTATGTATGTTAGTATGTATTTCTGTGTGCTTTGCCGTACCCATACACCTGCAGCGGTGATGCAGCCTCTTGGGCCCACACTGGTGTGAGCGCTGTCTAACTGTCTGCCGGTCCGACCACGCCCCCTCTCTATTACTGTCAGCTGTTCCCACTCCCGTTTGCCATCTCCCCGCTCCTCGCCCAGGTGCAACCAATTTACCATCCCCAGCAATGCGTGCACTTTAGTAGCCTTTTGCCAGTCACGCATTGCTGGGTCATTGCACTAGACATGCGGTCGTCAATCGCCACATGATAGTCAAAGTCATAAATGACTGTTTCTCTCGGTGCTTATTCGGACTTACTTGGACAGCTCCAGCTCTGTGAGTATTTACTGTGTGTGTTTTCCCCGGTCAGCCTCACCTGTAGACTGTTGAGCGTCCTTGAGGACTCCTTAAGCTTCAAAGGAAACTATTGTGGAAACTGTGTGTCTGTATCTCCATGTTTGGGGCGGCAGTGGCTCAGGAGGTAGAGCAGGTCATCCAATAACCACATGGTTGGCGGTTTGAATCCTGCTCTCCCCAGGTATCCTGCTGTTGTGTCCCTGGGCAAGAAACTTTACCCCAATTGCTCCTGGTGGGTCTGGAAGCGCCATGTTAGGCAGCATGCCGCCATCAGTGTGTGAATGGGTGGATAGCAAGATCTGTAAAGCGCTTTGGTCATCCAGAGATGAGAATAAAAGCGCTATATAAGTGAATGCTATTTACCATTTACCGTGTTTAATAAATGTGTGTGGCATAAGACCCTGCGCATAAATCCTCGTCCTTTCACCCCTCCTCCAGCGTACGAGGAGTTCAGGACATGAGGGGGATAACGCCCCCATATTAGCTGCTAGTTGTAGTTATGTAGTTTAATGATTGTGTATGAACTGCTATAAATAATGTTGTGTGTGGATGTGTAGATGATGGTGTTAAGACGGTCAGACCCAGATGGTGAGTTTCTGCTCACGTGCAGCGCATACTGATGATCACTGAGGACTCTGTCATCAGGCGGTTTCAGTTTTACTGTGAGAGTATTTGAGGCTTTACAGCAGCTCATTCAGATGTTTTTATTGGCTGTGTTTAAGGTCACTGATGAATTCCTGCTGCTGATGCTGATATTATCTTAATAAAACGTGTTTACAGCCGCAGGGAACATGAGAGAAAACATCTTCAGGGTCTTTTGCTGTGGCCTCAGGGAAGCTAAAGCCAGAGCTGGAGGAAGAAAAAAGCATCCAAATTTATCAGGAAACAAGTGAAAGTTAATGGAAAGACAAGCCACAAAATTACTGGAAATTCATGCAGATTTATCAGACCAAAACATTGAAAAGGACAAAAAATATTCCACACAATGGTCATTGCATCCCAGACATCTGCTGATCAACCATCTCAGTTAGACCTGATCACTGTCTGGCCCACAGTTTGGATATTTAATTGCTACAGTAAAATGTTAGCTTCATATATCCATGATATCCTAACCCGAACTCAATCTGATGATCACTACACTTTGGACGGTAACATTTTTATGTCAATCATAGATCGTCTAACTCAATGTTTGGGGTTTTTTTTTGTTTTTTTTTAACATTTTTTGAACTATAGACTCTTTTTTTAACTATGAAAAAATCTGGCAGCAACCCAAAAATGTTATAAAATGACACATTGTAGCTTGTATATCTAATGACAATTAAGTATTCTAATTCATTTACCCTTGTTGTGAAATGTGGCCCGATTGCATACAAAGTCAATGGAAAGACAGGAATACACACACATTTGCTCTGGGCGACATGAGGGGATGCAAGTTTGCGTTTGCCTGAGTTGGGTTTTGTTCAACATAGTCTAAGAGTTGCTGTTTGGACATGATGGCCTTTTGATGTTGGGATTCTACTGTTGCCGGGAGACTGAATTAGTCTGGAAATGAGACCGCTGCTTACCGGAGACGTCCATCATCAGAAACCCGCTCCAGTGAAGGGAGTCTGTTTCACAACAGACATGCTTTTGTCTGCACCGGTGGACCGCTCTGACAGTCGTATTCACTGCTTGTTTGATGCTCAGGATGCAGCTTGTGGACGAGGTGTTGACATTTTCACGTCTGGAAAGGGCTGTGGGCTCAGGCGTGGAGGTGGTCTTGTTTGGATTTCCATGGCAGATACAGGGCTGCTGCAGGGGAGTGTCTTCCATCAAGAGGAGGAAGAGGAGGGACTGGGTTTGTGCTGCCACCCACTATGTGGACGAGTCACTGCAGGTGCCAATGTTCAACAAGTGGTGGCCTATACGAGGAGCATCTGCCCCACAACCAGGAGGTCGGGGTTCAAGTCCTGGCAGGCTCATGCCAATGACCATATAAAAGTGGAACTTCCTGCTGTCCAGCTTGGTGCTTAGCAAAAATGAGGGACATGTGGGCAGCAGTGGCTCAGGAGATTACCTTATAACTGGAGGGTTGGTGGACTGAATCCCACTCTCCAAAGACATCCTGCCATTGTGTCCCTGGGCAAGACACTTTACCTACCTTGTCTCCAGTGTCCATGACACTGGGTAAGAATGTGTTTAAATGTTCAGTAGTGGTCAGAGAGGCCGTTGGCATGGATTGGCAGCCACGTTTCTGTCAGTCTGCCCCAGGGCAGCTGTGGCTACAGAGGTAGCTTACCACTACCATTGTCTGTGGAGTGAATGAATAATGTATTCATTGCAAAGCACCTTTGACTGTCTGTGAAAATGCTATATAAATCTGATTTATTATTATAATAACAGTAAGTTGTTTGCAATTTTTGGACCAATTAAGAAGTGTTTGTCAACTTCCTGTGGGACCCTGATTGTTCTTTCAGGGACCATGTGGGGTCCTGTTAAGAGTGCCCGTCTGGGGCATGGAAGGAAAGGACCCAATTGCAAGGTGCATCTGTACGTGATTTTATTAATGAACAAATAAACAGAAATTAATACAGCTCAAGGGCTGAAACAAAAGCTAAGGCTTGGCAGAACAGGAACACACAAAGCTAAGGAATACAAGACAGGCTTGGCAGGAGCATGTGTGAAACGCCAACATGACTCAAGGACACAGCGCAGGACACAGATGTAGAAGCACAAATGGAGATAAGGGGCAATCATAAGGAGTTGTTCAGAACTCCTTATACAAAGATATAGAGTGATGATAATCAAGTCAGTGGTGGTAATGCACCTGTAAGCTGGTTGCCAACCGCCAAGCAAATCTAAAAGAAAAACACAATACTGAACAGGTGGAAACATTCAAGGGCAGCAGGCACAGAGAACAGGATGGGCGGGGGTGCACAGGCAATCATGGACAGGGGATACACATGAAACATGACAATGATCATACAGGACAACAGTGCTGGAGCAATACAGAGCGCGACACATGAGGGACTGAGACAAAAGGGTAAAGGGCAACACATGAGACAAGACCATGAGACCAAGACAGTGATAAACAAACATAAGTATGATATCATCATCATCACTCTATATCATCATCATTTCACTTCATCACTCTGTATATAATTCAAGAAATCTGTCTGTCACAATCATAGGACTCGCTAAAAGATCATAGGACCACCTATGATGTTCCTATGATGCCAAAGATCACAGGACCGCCTATGTCTGTGTCACAATCACAGGACTTTGCGTTGCTATGATAACCATGTCAAAGATCAAAGGCAGGCATCACTCATGATCACAGGACTCACTATGACATCATCAAAGATCAAAGGCAGGAATCACTGAGCGAGTGGGGACGTCAAAGATCAAAGGCAGGGATCTCCATGGTTACTGTTGCCATGGTAACCATGCCAAACATCAAAGGCAGGGATCTCCATGGTTACTGTAGCCATGGTAACCATGCCAAACATCAAAGGCAGGAATGGAGAAATGCTTGCTTACACTTGCATTCTACGGGCATGGGGAAATACTTGCTCATACTTGGCTTCTACGGGTATGCACAGGTATGCACTAGTCTATCTATAAATGCACAAAATCTCTCTGTGTGTGTGTCTCTGTCTGTCTGTCCGTTCCACACATATCTCTTGAACTGTTCATCAGACTGGCCTCAGGTTTGTTATGGCCCCACTCCTTCTGGGAGTGAGTCCTCTGTATTTTTTTTTCTTTTTCTGTGTTGTAGATGGAGCTGCAAAGGACTGCCCCTGGCTGAGGGCTGCTCTATACAAGTTACGCCTGCGTACTTGCCAGCAGCTTTTTGCTCCAGCAGAAGCCGGGTGCCTCTTTGCTGTGTTTGCTCCACCCATTGTTTCTGTTGTTGGTTCGCCTGTCCTGGGCTGGCATCTTCTGTCCGCGCTGTCTGCTGCTGGCAGGGTTCTGTTAGGGGCTTGCTGCTGCCGTTCCTGGTTCTGCTGCCACTCATGCTCCAGTTGGATGCATTTAGTCACTGAGTTGTCTCACGAATCCAACACATACACACACCACTGATGCGAACAGACACATTTATTTTCTTTTAAATTATTGTGTAAATTGGCACCTCAGTGTGGTCTACCTTTTTCGTCCAGCCTTGAGCCGGGCCATGACAGATTTTATAAGTGTTTTGCTGAGGTTACAAGGGTGTGCATCCCCAAGTCTGGAGTCGCTCAGTCAAAGTATGCAATTTTTATCAATCAAAGTTTAGCCACCGCTCTCACTGCTCTGTCTCTTCATGTCCTCCAGTGCTTGCTGGGTTTTGGATTGACTCTGAGCTGATTGGATTATACACGGCATCACGACCAGTCAGTCACCACACCGCTTAGTTTAGTTTAGTTTATTGGTTTGTCAGGGACCATGTAGAGAAAGAACCTTAAACACAGGGTAAAGATGCTCTGTAGCAGATTATAGCGTTCTCACTAATTTCCATCTGTAGTCCCTGAGGAAGGCAGGAAGCTATTAAAAGAAAAACAGCACATTTCAAAGGCAATTCAGCTCAGGCTTCAGAAACCATTGACCCTGAAACAAGCAGGGATTAAGTTTAAAAAGTAAAAAGACAGAGACGGCACACATAAAAACTGTTTAAGAGTACAATTTCAAATCCCATTTAAGGGGGAGAGTCGATGCTTAGCAAACAAAAGGAAATGAAAAGCAACTAATTTGACAAGAGAGAGAGAACAGTGAAGATGTATAATGTTGCTGTGATTGCGTGTGTCTAAAGGATAATTCGGGGAATGTCAGAGGAGATCCAGGGTTTGTCTAAAGAGCACCAGTGTTGGAGCAGCAGCGAGCAGAACGCGGTCCTTCACAGGGAAGCAAGCTCAGCCCGCCCAGTCAGCGGTAGACGGGAATCCCACGACTCACCGTTGCCGATGGCACTCCTCTCAGTGTGCTCGCATGGCTATCTAAAAATCAAAAGTTCATAATAATACCACCATGATTGTGGAACAAAATGCCCAGATCAATTGCATCACGTATGTGGCCACATGCACGGTTTGACTAAACAACGGCTGTCACCAACTGGACACAGAAACGCTCAAATAATGAAATAAATAAATGTTATCTAAATATTACTGACAAATGAGCAACACTGATGCAACAGTTGCAGCCAAACAGGCCATTCTGCTGTGTATAATATCAGTGTTTTGTACTTACAATATAAAATGATGCACTACAATGGGTCTCAAATATTAGTCAACGTGTCCTGTTATAGTTCTGCATGAGTTTATTGATGATAGACTATAAACTACACATATAAACTAAAACAATTATGATGATGGCTGAACAACTCCTATTCCCCAAAGATTCACTATTATGAATGTAAGTGATAACAGATCAAACAAATAAGTGATCTGACAAAAAATAAACAAGGGCTCTTAAAGAGTGGCTAATATTGGATCACCCATTCATTTTCAATAATTATGTAATTAATATTCACACAATAAAATAAATCTCAGTTCAGTCCCTTTCATATTTGTCAAACTCTAACATGTGGTTGCCTACATGTAGGCTACACCTCTGTGTTCCACTTTCAAACACAGCCTACAT
Source organism: Pholidichthys leucotaenia (assembly GCA_020510985.1). Lineage (NCBI taxonomy): Eukaryota > Metazoa > Chordata > Actinopteri > Cichliformes > Pholidichthyidae > Pholidichthys > Pholidichthys leucotaenia. The sequence goes on from CM035850.1 coordinate 1,218,720, forward strand.
TTGGGCCTGGAAAGCCTACTTGGGATACCTGTTTTCAGACAAGAATATTTGCTTTCTACGGGCATGCACTAGTAATACTAATAATTAAGACTAAGAGGATAATAATAACCAACAGGGAAATAAGCGTACAAGACTGAATAATAATGACAACCCAGGATACAAAACATAGAAGCTGCAATACTGATACTAAAAGCAAGACAATGAAACCAAAAGCAGAGATAAACTTGATGCAGAGTCAAGACTATGAGTTTTGTATTTTGGGATTTTCTGTGTTTGTTATTATTTATTATCAAAGTGTGGGCAAGGTCCCCAGACAGGTCCAAAAACCCCCTGTTGCAAAACACTGGTCTAGCAGAAGGTACCAATGCTGAGTGCCCCTCTGGGGCAGAATTCAGGGCCCAAAGGCTGGACATAAAGCTTTAAAGTTTTATTTTGAGCTGGTCAAACCCTGACACAGCTCAAGGGCTCAAAAACGAGACTTGACAAAAATCCAAATAATATTAAACTTGACAGGAATGCAGGTGAGGCAGGACAGGAACAAAATGCAAGGCATGAGGCGTGTAATCATGCAAAATGACATTCAAGGACACCAGACAGAATAAAGGCAGACATGGTTTTAAATAAGGCAAGGGGTGATCAGTGAATATTGAACAGGTGAGGACAGATAAGGGGAAACACGACAGATGGGGCAAGACATATAATCACTGACAGGGAATGCACCGAAATATGAATGGGGGTAAGGGAGACAAGACCAAGACAATCATCATGTCTGTCAGTATGGAAGCACCATCTGTAACATGCAATGACTTTTTACATGTTTTTTTATTGATAAGGTCAGCACTATTGGGGCTCTCATCCCAGCTCCTGCCTCTGACCCCTCTGTGTCTGTCCCTTGCTCTTGTCACGATGAGCCCCTCCGGGGTGGAATTCAGACCCAAATACTGGATGTAATTTCCAAAAATTACTTTATTGAGAGCTAGCCACACTGACACAACTCGAGGACTTAACAGAAAATAACAAAGCCGCTCGGAGGAGTAACAAAAAGGCAAAAACAGGCTTGATTAGACAGGATACACGACTTGGCTGGACATACAGGACAAGAAGCGTGTTATTCATGCCATATGACTGAAAAGAACCCAAACCGAACAGAAGTGAAACCAGATTTTAAATACACGGAACATGATCAGGACAACACGGGACAGGTGAAGAGACTAATCACTGACAGCTGACACATGAGGCAGCTGACAGTGACAGAAGGGGCAGAGTTACACACACACACAGAGGGAGACAGACAAGCAGGGAATCAGGGGAGACATGACTATGACAAACAAAGACTGAGAACAGAACTAACCTCAGATCATAAATAATCATAATGCAAATAAAGACTGACCCCGATCATAATAGTAATCATAATGACAATAGTAATCACAGGACTAAAGCCAAAATGCAAATAGCCAAACACAAAGAAACACAGAAATAAACTCAAAGAGTGGGAATGAGCCTGCAGTCATCCCCCCCAGATCCTGACAACTCTGCTCTTTTTAATCAGTTTGAGGCTGTGACCCCACTACAATTACAGGATGTGGTTTTAAGCCCTCTGGTTCCCCTTGTGATGCTCCTCTCCTCAATTTTTTTTTTTTAAAGAAGTCTTTCCTAGCATAGGTCAGTCAAGTTTAACAATTTTAAACAACAGTTTATCTTCCAGTGTGGTTCCTGCAAATTTTAAGCATGCAGTAGTTAAACCCCTGATTAAGAAATCTGGCCTTGACCACACTGTGTTGGCTAATTTTAGGCCTGTGGTAGCACAAGGTTCCAAGGTTGTCATAGCCAGGAGCGGCACTGGGGTTAAGCTCCCAATGCTCATAAAATGCTCCTTATGGCGTGCGTCTCAAAAAGCCTCTGACAACTAAGTCCAACTCCTAGCCTGCCCCTGTGGTTTAGTCTCTAAGCCCGGCAGAACTGCTTTTACTAATAGGAGAAGGGGCGAGGTTGGATCTCTGGCGCCTTAACACCAGATGCTTCGGGTAGATGGTGGCTCGTCAACCTGGGAAGGTAGCCCATCTAGGGGAAGGTAAACCCTGATTTCAAACCTCCGCTGCCTTGCGGCACACCCGGTCACGGGAAAGGCTTTGGGAGTCAACCTTGAGGAAAAATCTGGAGTCGGAGCCCCTAAGGCAGTTCTCTGTTGTGCTCAACATCGTTCTGGCAGCTCCTGCGATGGCGCTGGTGCCAAACTGTAGCAGCCCTGCTGTTCCTTTGGATTCATCAGTGACGTGGAGAGGGGGGACATGCTGCATGGGCAACATCTTGTCCTCCATATCTTCCTGCCCAGGCTTGAATCCTACCAACGCCTAACGCTGGAAGGTAGAACACCGGATCACTGGAGAGGACACTCCAGCTTCGCCTTTGGTGTAGACAAAACACGGGGAATGACAGTTACCGGTTATAAGCCACCGCTCAATTGGCGTAGAGCGCGGTGCCAGGGGTTGTTCCCGATGGTGGGAGGGATCATCGGATCTCACTGGACAGCTACCGCCCGCCTCAAGCTGGGCAGCCCCCAGCCAATAAGGTGTTGTCCAGCCACAGCTTGCTTTCCTCATTGGGTGCATGGGGATGAGGAGAAGTCCGAACCGCAGGCTGAGAACCTTCGCACCAGGCAAGACAAAAAAACAAAAGAGACCAACTCTAAAACTGGGAACCTGGAACGTCCGCACTATGATGACAGGACTCGCTGCTAACTTCAAGGACATCGACACCAGGAAGACTGCCATCATCAATAATGAGCTGAAGAGACTGGGAGTGGATATCGCCACTCTCTAGGAAACACGGTTGGCTGACGTAGACACACTGAGAGAGACGGACTACACATTTTACTGGCAGGGAAAGGGCAGTGACGAACACAGGGAACACGGAGTGGGCTTCGCAGTGAAGAACACCTTGCTGAAGATGGTGGAACCGGGCAGCAATGGCTCTGCACGACTCCTCACCCTCCACCTCAACACCACTCAAGGCCCAGTCACCCTCGTCATTGTGTATGCCCCAAAACTGACAGCCACACCGGAGGCAAAAGATAAGTTCTACTAGAATCTCGCAACAACTGTCAGGATCATCCCCAACTCTGAACAACTCATTCTCCTTGGAGACTTCAATGCCAGAGTGGGTGCTGACCACGACTCCTGGCCATCCTGTCTTGGACCATTTGGCGTGGGCAGAATGAACGACAACAAACAGCGGCTGCTCGAGTTCTGCACATATCACGATCTGTGCATCACAAACTCGTTCTTCAAGACCAAGCCCCAACACAAGGTTTCCTGGTGACATCCGCGCTCAAAGCACTGGCACCAGCTGGACTTGATCCTGACCAGGCGCACCTCACTGAAGAACGTGCTAATCACCCGTTCGTTCCAGAGTGCAGATTGCGACACAGACCATTCATTGGTGTGTTGCAAGATCATGCTGCAGCTGAAGAAATTCCATCGTGCTAGACAACCTGGAAAGGCACGGATTGACACCAGCAAGATGGCCCAACCAGAACTTGTTGAGCAGTTTGCCTCCACCTTTGAGAAGGAACTTGGTGTACCACAAGAAGGAGAATCTGCAAAGCAGAAGTGGGAAGAGCTGCGAAACACCATCCACCACACAGCCTTGGCTACCTTTGGGAGGAAGACCTCGAAGTCACAGGACTGGTTTGATGCCAAGTTGACCGAGATGACCCCCGTCATTGAAGCCAAGCCCTCAGCACTTGCTGAGTACAAGAAGTACCCAAACGAGAAGAATCTCCAGATTCTCAGGGCTGCGAGAAGCAACGTTCAGCAGACTGCTCGGCACTGTGCCAACGAGTACTGGACTAAGCTCAGCCAAGACATTCAAACTGCTGCCATAACAGGGAACATCTGTGGTATGTACGATGGCATCAAGAAAGCACTTGGTCCGGCTCAGAGCAAGACGGCCCCCAACAAATCCTCCACTGGGGAGATGATCACAGAAAAGAACAAGCAGATGGAGAGATGGGTGGAACACTACTCCGACCTCTACTCCAGACAGAACACCGTGACACCGTCAGCCCTTGATGCCATCGATTGCCTGCCATCCATGGACGAACTTGACGTCGAGCCAACCATCGACGAACTCAGCAAGGCCATTGATAGCTTGGCCGCTGTCAAGGCACCCGGCAACAACGGCATACCCCCCGACCTGATCAAGCACCGCAAGACCGCCCTACTGCTGCCATTGCATGACGTCCTCTGCCAGTGCTGGAAGGAAGGTGCCGTACCACAGGACATGAGGGACGCCAAGATCATCACCCTCTACAAAAACAAAGGGGAGAGAAACGACTGCAACAACTACAGGGGCATCTCCCTCCTCAGCGTTGTTGGCAAAGTCTACGCACGAGTTGTTCTCGTTCGTCTACAGAAGCTTGCCGAACGTGTCTACCCCGAGTCTCAGTGTGGCTTCCACGCTGCGCGATCGACGGTAGGCATGATATTCTCCATCCGCCAACTCCAGGAGAAATGCAGAGAACAGAACATGCCCCTGTACGTCGCCTTCATCGACCTCACCAAAGTGTTCGATCTGGTCAGCAGAGAGGGCCTTTTCAAGATCCTGCCAAAGATAGGATGCCCACCAAAGTTGCAAAGCCTCATCAAATCGTTTCACACCAACATGCAGGGGATAGTGCAGCACGACGGCAACGTCTCAGAGCCATTCAACATACGCAGCGGAGTGAAACAGGGCTATGTACTTGCACCAACCCTCTTTGGGATTTTCTTTGCTATGCTCCTGAGGCATGCCTTCAGCATAGCAACAGAGGGAATCTACCTGCACACAAGATCTTACGGCAGGCTTTTCAACCTCACCCGCCTGAAAGCCAGAACCAAAGTACGCAAGGCTCTAATCAGAGACATGCTGTTCACAGACGACGCTGCAGTCGCAACCCACACACAGCAGGAGCTTCAGACCCTGATGGACTGCTTCTCCCAGGCATGCAAGGACTTCGGGCTTACCATCAGCCTGGAGAAGACTAACGTCTTGGCGCAAGGCACGGAAGCACCACCAACCATCGCCATCGACGACTACGAGCTGGAGGTCGTGAATCAGATCACGTACCTGGGGTCCACGATCAGCAACAACCTCTCCCTTGATACAGAGATCAACAAGAGGATTGGAAAATCAGCCTTCACACTCACTCGCCTCACCCCACGAGTGTGGGAGAATCCCAAACTCTCTGTCAAGACGAAGATGGCAGTGTACAACGCCTACGTCATCAGCACACTGCTCTATGGGAGTGAGACGTGGACAACATACGCCCGGCAGGAAAAGAGACTGAACTCCTTCCACTTGCACTGCATTCGCCACATCCTGGACATATCCTGGCAGGACAAAGTGCCCAACACAGAAGTTCTGTCCCGCGCCGGCCTTCCCTCCATGTTCACTCTACTCAGGCAGCGCAGGCTCCACTGGCTAGGCCACGTTCACCATATGGAGGATGACAGAATCCCCAAAGACGTCCTCTATGGAGAACTGGCGACTGGCAGGAGAGACGTTGGCCACCCACAGCTGCGCTTTAGAGACATCCGCAAGAGAGACATGAAGGCCCTGGAGATCAACACAGAGCGCTGGGAGGACCTTGCACCGGACCACTCCAAATGGAGAGGCACCCTGACCAGACAGCTCAAGGCGGGTGAAGAGAGACTGATTGCTGCAGCAGATGAAAAAAGGACCCGCAGGAAGAACCGCCACAGACGCAGCAGCACGGAGCCCACCCACAAGTGCGACCTGTGTGACAGGGACTGCCATTTGCGCATCGGCCTGTTCAGCCACAGGTGGTGCTGTTCCAGCAGAGTAGACGTTTAGGATTCACTTCCTTGGTCATCATAAACCGACGGAGGCCGACGATGGTGGCACAGCAGGAGTTCTGACTCACACCCAGGACTTTGGGGAACAGGGGGAAGGAAGGAGACATGGTAATGCGGGTACCTCAGGCAAGAGAGAAGAATACTCTCCTGGGTGGGAGAGTTGAAAAGAGGAGAAGCAGGTTTAGGTGCCAGAGCGCCGGGGGGAGAAAAGTTCTTAAGACGTGCCTTCACACTTGGAACTGCAGGTGTGAATGTATGTAGATGCAATGTATGTTATGATAACACAGGGTTAAAAAAATATTTTTTTTTGTAAGTTGTCTGTCTTTTTTCAACTGATTTAAGACAATTTTGCACCGCTTAATCCCAAAATGACATCCGTTTCTCTCAATCAGGTGCTAAGTAAAAACCTGTACTTACTTAGTACTGTACATGTACTTACCTTTATATAAAGGTAAGTACATGTAAATTGAATGTTACATCATCATTGTTCAACATTCGGAAAATTTCAAGACATAAAAAAAAGAATTTTGCATCGTATAAAGCAAAAATACCCATACATGTAAACAAAAACTTATAAAACAACATGTGGCCATAATTCAAAAAGTTGACCTGATTGAGCAAAACCAATGTAATTTTTTGATTCATTCATTCATTCATTCATTCATTCATTCATCTTCTTCCGCTTAATCCTTTTCGGGTCGCAGGAGGGCTGGAGCCTATCCCAGCATCTTTGGGCGAGAGGCAGGGCACACCCTGGACAGATCGCCAGTCCATCACAGGGTCAACACAGAGAGACAGACAACCTTTCACTCTCACAGTCAGACCTAAGGACAATTTAGAATCCCCAGTTTGATTCCAATTAACCTAACTTGCATGTTTTTGGCATGTGGGAGGAAACCAGAGAAATCCCAGAGTAAACCCACGCAGACACGGGGAGAACATGCAAACTCCACACAGATCACTGTTGGTCAGGGGCTGGGATCGAACCCAGGATCCCCAGGCCAAGGGTGAGTTGCTGTGCTGCCGCAGTGCTAACCACTCCGCCACCGTGCTGCCCATTTTTGGACTCAGCACATCAAAATTGTTCTAAATCAGCTAAAAAAAACTTAGACAATAAATTTGGTGTTGACCGTTGTAATGACATGTACTCTCGGTGCCAAAGGAGAGAATGTGAAGATGTATAAAAGGTTGGCTTTGGCACCGAGAGTATTCTTACATTGCTGACGGAGGAAAAAAGTCTGTGTCTACAAGCTTGTGTCTCGTCTTTGTCCATTTCTTCACATTGGCGACTATGAGACGTGAGAATGGAAGACGGACCGAGCACCTCTGCGCGAACATCCACTCTAGGATTTCCCTCCGGGACCCCGGCTGCATGCACTGTGGCGGCAAAACTCCCGGACTTTTGGCTTCACGACCCGGCTGCATGGTTCATTCACAAAGAAGCGCAGCTCGCTCTCCACGGAGTCTCAGCGGATGAGACGAAATACCATTATGTGGTGGCTTCACTGGACCCGCGCTCCACTCAGTGCACAATGAATCTACTCCGAGCCCCTCCAGCCCAGGGAAAGTATGACGTGGTCAAGCAGCTGCTGCTACAGTGTTACACCCTTTCGGATGGAGCGAGGGTAGAGCGGCTCCTCTCACACTCAGAGCCTAGAGACAGCTCGGCTGTGGAATTGATGGAGAGCATGCTGGCGTTGATGGGCACGGATGGCGAATCTTTCCTCTTCACCCACCTCTTCCTGAAGAAACTACCGGCTGCGGCGCAAGCGATCCTGGCCAACTTGCCGCTGCTGGCAGCCAGGGACTACCATGCGCTGGCTGAAGAAGCAGACCACATTATCCTGGCAAACAGGAGCTTCGCCATCCAGGCAGTGAGACCAAGAGTGGCGGCAGCGGAGCCAACAGAGGTCGAGGAGGCGAAAGTGGTGGCCGAGATGGCCACTTGGATACACAGGAACAGGGCGACTTTTTCCTATGGCCAGCATTTTGGCACGGATGCACGGTGCTGTCTCTCGCCGTGCCATTTCAAGTTGCCAGAGAAATGGGCCAGCCAATGGTTGGTAGCAGCTACGACCGCTAGCAACAGGGAGAAGCGGCTTTTCATTGAGGACACACGTTCTGGGACACATTTTTTGGTGGACTCTGGTTCCTAGAAGAGCCTTATTTTGCTGGTTGCCGCTGATATACTGGCAGAAGGCTACAGCCCGTCATTAACAGCCACCAACGGATCCCACATCAAGACATTTGGAGAAAGGTCAGTGACTGTATGTTTGCATGGACACAATTACAAGTGGGACTTTGTGGTAGCTGCATGTTTGGTTCCTATCTTAGGTGCTGATTTTCTGCGTGCTTATGGTCTCCTTGTTGATGTTGCTAACGGACGTTTAGTGGATGTTGTATCTTTTTCCTCATTGCCCTGCATGGCTCGGGGAGCTGGGCCACTAACACATGCAAATGTTTTAGCTTCGGGGGGTAAGTTCCAGAATTTGCTTTCCGAGTTTCCCGCACTCACGGTGCCCACCTTTTCTGCTACCGTAACCAAGCATGTGGTCGAGCATTTTATCACCATGAAGTGCCCGCCGGCTTTTGTGCATCTGCGCCGCCTGGACACAACTAAACTAGCCATCGCGCGTGAGGAGTTCGCTTAGAATGCCTTGGGATTGTTAGGTGCTCCAATAGCCCTTTGGTGTCCCCGCTGCACATGGTGCCCAAGTCCGATGGTTTGTGGTGGCCATGCAGTGGTTTCTGTTGCCTGAACAATGTCACTGAACATGACTGCTACCCCATCCCGCACAACCAGGATTTTTCCTTGCACCTGGCCGGGACGCGCATTTTTTCAAAAGTTGATCTGGTCCGCGGTTACCACCAGGTCCCGGTTCACACCGAGGACATCCCAAAAATGGGAAGAACTCGTTTTGGTCTTTTTGAGTTTTTATGTATGCCTTTTGGGTTAAAGGGCACAGCCAAAACTTTTCAAAGGATCATGGATGTGGTGCTCCGTGAGTTGCCGTTCATTTTTGTCTACTTAGACGACATTTTGGTGGCTAGTATGACAGAGGAGGAGCACCTCACCCATCTCAAGGAAGTTTTCTGACAGTTGGAAGCACATGGGCTGATTGTTAATTCAGCGAAATGTCAGTTCGAGCTGCCGGTAATTGATTTCTTGAGCCACCGCATCTCACCGGAGGGCACGATTCCACTGCTGGATAAGGTATATGTGGTGTCAGATTTTCCGCGTCCGCAGACCATGAGGGTGCTGCAGGAATTTTTGGGGATGGTCAATTTCTACAACCGTTTCCTTCCCCGGGCAGCCCAGCTGCTGCAACCGCTGTACGGTGTGCTCAACAAAAAGAAACCTGCAGATAGCATTGACTGGACACCCAATCAGGTCCAGGCATTCACCACTGCCAAAACAGTGCTCACAAACGCGGCTTTGCTGGCCCACTCAGCCCTATCGGCATGCACAGCGCTCGCAACAGACGCATCTGACGTCGCAATAGGAGCCGTGGTAGAACAGTATGTCTCCGGTTCGTCACAACCTCTCACATTTTTCAGCCATACTTTGCGCGACAGGAAGAATAAGTGTAGCACTTTTGACAGGGAGTTTTTGGCCCTCCACCTGGCGATGCGTCATTTTCAATTCTGGCTTGAGGGTCACAAATTTACCACGTTTGTCAACCACAAGCCCCTAACCTACGTGATGGCCAAAGTCTCATAACCGTAGTTGGCCCGGCAGCAGCGGCATCTGGCCGCAATTTCGGAATTCACTACTGACATTCAACACATAGCCGGTAAACTTAATGTCATTGCTGACTGCCTTTCACAAGCGCTAGTTTCCCCGGTCTATGTGGATATTGATTTTTCCACCACAGCCGCCGACCAACCTGGGGATGCAGACATTTGCACACTCCGATCCACAGGTACCAGGCTAAAACTGGAAAGCAGGGCGGTACAAGAGGGTTGCCCCCCCCCCCGCTTTGCGATGTCTCCACTGGCTGGCTCTGCCCGATGGTTCCGATCGCGTGGCACCGCCACATTTTCGAGTCCCTCCACTCTCTTTCACACCCTGGCATCCGGGCTTCAGTTAAGCTGGTGGGGCCTAAGTTTGTCTGGCCCCGCTTACGCAAGGATGTGAAAGAGTGGGCTGTCACATGCATTGCGTACCAACGGCTAAGATTCAGAGGCACACCAAAGCCCCCCTCGAGCCTTTCCAGATTCCAAGAAGGAGGATTGACCACGTACACATCAGTTTAATGGGCCCCCTTCCGCCATCACAGGGGTTCATGCACCTTTTAACAATAGTGGACCACACCACGCATTGACCAGAGGTGGTTCCGCTGGCTTCCACCACATCTCACCTCACTTCACAGTGACTACAGATCAGGTGAAGAAACAGCTGGAGAGACTCCATCAGCGGAAGGCTTCGGGCCCGGATGGCATCTCCGCTAGGATCCTGAGGACCTGTGCCAACCAACTAGCTCCAGTACTGAAACACCTGTACAACCTGAGCCTGAGTCTGGAGAAAGTACCGGTGCTGTGGAAGATATCCTGCCTGGTTCCTGTCCCCAAGAAGTCATCACCATCGGATCTGAATGACTACCGACCAATTGCCCTCACATCTCATGTGATGAAGGTCCTGGAGAGACTGGTTTTAGCCCACCTGAGGCCGCAGGTGAAGACGTGGCTGGACCCTCTGCAGTTTGCTTATCAGTCCCATTTAGGAGTTGAAGATGCTGTCATCTACCTGCTGCAACAAGCCCATCTGCACCTGGATGGAGGAGGAGATACTGTGAGAATCACCTTTTTTGATTTCTCCAGTGCCTTTAACACCATCCACCATGGTGGATGGTGTTAAAGGCATCCTTAAAGGCAGCCTTCTTGCCCAACACCATGCTGCTGGGCGAGAAGCTGCGGGTGATGGGGGTTGACAGCTCTGTGATCCCCTGGATTACCGACTACCTGACAGGCAGACCACAGTTTGTCAGGCTGGGCAGTGTCTTGTCTGGAGTGGTGGCTAGTGATACGGGAGCGCCACAGGGGACTGTGTTCTCTCCTTTTCTTTTTACCTTATACACCACGGACTTTCAGTACAACACTGAGTCATGTCACCTGCAAAAATTCTCTGATGACTCAGCTGTTGTGGGGTGTATAAGAAGAGGAGAGGAGGGGGAGTACAGGGCACTGGTAGACAGATTTGTGGAGTGGACAGAACAGAATCACCTGAGGTTGAACGTCAGCAAGACCAGGGAGATGGTGATTGACTTCAGGAAGAGGAAGACTCCTTCTTAGCAACTGCAGATTAGGGGGGAGGATGTGGGAGTGGTTGAAGACTACAAATATCTGGGTGTCAGGGTCAACAGCGGGTTGGACTGGAGATCCAACACTGATGCTGAGCACAAGAAGGGGATGAGCAGACTCTACTTCCTGAGAAAGCTGAGATCCTTCAACGTGTGCAGCAGGATGCTGGAGCTTTTCTATCAGACTGTTGTTGCCAGCGTCATCTTCTTTTCTGCGGTCCTGTTGGGGTAGAAGTATCAGGGCCAGAGATACCAACAGACTTGACAAGATTATCAAGAGGGCTGGCTCTGTAATTGGTCTCAGACCGGAGACCTTTGAGACAGTGATGAAGAGGAGAACACTAAATAAACTGCGATCCATCATGAACAATCCTGATCACCCCCTCCACCACACACTAGATATGCAGCGAAGCACTTTCTCCAGTAGACTACTACAGCTTCGTTGTCGAATGGCCAGGTACAGGAAATCTTTCCTGCCACATGCAATTTCACTGTACAATAACTCACTATGATGTTGTATTCTGGTCATAGCTATGCTGCCACACTGCACCTTATAGACTAACTGGTACCTCACATTTCACTCTGCTCCTGATAGTCCTTCTTGTGCAATGGGATGATTCATGTGTTTTATACGGGTCATCATATATTAAGTTATGATGTATATAGGTTCTATAGTCGTGTTAGTCTTTTTTACTTTCCATGGGTAATCCCTTTGTCTGTCGTGTGTGTTTCTGTTGTTTGGCTGTCAACTGTCATGCTGCTGTTACACTGTAATTTCCCAGTTTGGGATCAATAAAGTACATATCTCTCTCTCTCTCGCAGATTCGGGAAGTTTGCGGGCCTGTTTAAACACGTCAGTTTGGGAATCAGGGAAGCCGACTTACACCATGTGAAATCACTCAGGCGACAGGTGTTCATGTTTCTAGACTCGCCCACTCAGACTCTGGAAGTGTCTTTCAGGGTCAAACACGGGGATGGCTACTATATGGTGTATGCGAGCTCGGGACAGATGAAGTGTTTTGAATGTGGCGATGTGGGCCATAAACGTTTCGCCTGCCCACACAGGCGCCCGGTGGGGGGGCTCTGGTGGGGCCACGGCTGGGGCGGCCGGTGCGCCTTCCGCTCGCAACGCTGCTGCGGACGGCGTTGCGGGGGCTTCTGCTGCGGCGGAGCCCGGCAAGGCCGTACAGCCTGCTAGCGAGGCCTCCGCACCCGCCGCGACTGCAGACGGCGTTGCGGGGCCTTCCGCCGCTCCTGCTCCAGAGCCTGCCGCTGTGGCTGTGGACAGTTGGCCTGTGGCGCCCGCGGCACGGCCTGCAGCTGGGGGTGTGACTGGCGATGGCGCACAAGCGGTTGATGACGTTGACTCACCATCGCGCTGTGTGACATCAGCGGCTGTGCTTCCGCAGCCTGCTGCAACTTCAGAGCAGCAGGTGGAAAAACGCCGGTCGACTGATATAGGCTCCGCCCCGGAACACGTGACTGATGAAGGATCAGCTGCACCAGCTGACGTGCCAGCTGAATCTAACAGTCAGCAGAGTTGTGCTGACGAGGGACTGGAGTGTGGAACTGACGCAGAGTCTGCTAGAAATGAGTCTATTGGGGCAAATGGCGATGCCACTGCGCATTTGTGTTCACTAGACGAAATAAATGCTTTCCTGGATGGGACCTATAATAATAGGGCCGTTAACGTCGCTGATTACTTCAGTGACACTGACAAATTCATTCGGTCTGTTAATGTACTGAGGAAGGAGGTTGGTGTTGACCTCCTGGATGAAAGAAAACGCTACCGTCTGAAGAAGCACCTCGCAGCCCTGCGTAAATCAGTAGGGGGACAAAAGGCCAAGCGCGCAAAGATGGAATGATTTCCATGGCAAAGCACGGTGCTCCTCACAAATATCGCCATAATGCAGAAAATACAATTAGGGACCTTAAACATCAATGGTGGCAGGGGTAATCATAAGAGGGGATTCATTAGTGACCTGTTCAAACGGAAAGGTCTCAACATTTTGTTTTTGCAGGAAACTCATACCACTTCGGCGGATGAAGTCGACTGGGGCTTGTAGTGGAAAGGCCCATTTTCACTCAGTCACGGCACCAATCTAAGTGCAGGAGTTGGCATTTTGTTTGGGGAATCAGCAAATGCACAAATTTTATCGGTGGTGGAGATAGTGAGGGGCAGGCTGCTTCTCGTTAGGGCGCAAGTGGGGGATTCCGTGTTTTGCCTGGTTAATGTTTACGCGCCAAACCACGGCGCGGAAAGGGTTGCCTTTTTCAATACAATGACTACTGAATTGCAGCGCTATCACCAAGAACAACTTGTTGTTGCTGGTGATTTCAACTGTACCTTGGACTTCACTGTAGATCGCACTAATGCAGAACCTCATCTGCAGTCTTCTAGATGCTTGGAAAATTTCACTGCGCAGTTCGACTTAGTGGACACGTGGAGGTCTAAAAATGCAAATGCGAGACGGTATACCTGGGTCAGGGTCACTGACGGTGTTGTCAGTGCTGCTAGATTAGACAGGGTATATGTTTCTAGAACCTGTAGCCCCGGCCTCCTTCACAGTAACATAAGTCCCGTTGGTTTCACGGATCATCACCTGGCTACTACGGTGTTACTGAACTCACCAGGGAAATGGGCAAAATCATATTGGCACTTCAATAACAAGCTCCTACAGGACAACGCCTTTTGTCAGTATTTTGTGTGCTTCTGGGAACACTGGAGGACCACGAAAGCTCGTTTTGTTTCCCTCGAACAGTGGTGGGACGTTGGCAAAGTGCAAATTCACCTTTTTTGTCAACGGTACGCTGCGTACTCAACTGCCATCATCAACGCCAAGGTCAGTGAACTAGAGGACGCTGTCAAGAGGCTGGAGGCCAGCTTGGTTACGGATCGGGATTCTACCGCTGGCCCTTTGCTGCAGGAGAAGAGATCGGCCCTGCGCACATTCATGCAGGGCAGAGTGGAGGGGGCGCTACTGAGGTCGCGCTTCACTCGCCTGCAGGACATGGATGCACCAACGTCCTTCTTCTTCAATTTGGAAAAGTCTACTGCGGAAAAGAAGTTGATGGCTTGCTTGACACTCCTGGATGGTTGCCTGACTACGGACCCATCCGAGATGCGCCGCCATGCAGTGGATTACTACGGGGCCCTGTTTGCTGCGGGAACGTGTTGCAAAGAATCTCAAAATCAGCTCTTCGAGGCCCTTCCGGTGCTCGGTCAGGACAACAGGGCCGCTCTGGACTGTGCCCTGACTTTGGATGAGTTGACTGTGGCTGTGAATCAGATGGCGCTGGGATGAGCGCCTGGACTTGATGGCCTTTCTTCAGAATTTTTTAAGCATTTTTGGAATGTTACTGGACCGGACTTCTGTGATGTTCTGACTGCCTGTTACAGGGAAGGAACGTTACCTGTCTCCTGCCGCCGTGCAGTGCTGTCTCTGTTGCCAAAGCAGGGAGACTTGGCCCTGCTGAAAAAACTGGAGGCCTGTGGCTCTTCTTTGCACGGACTACAAGGTGCTTTCCAAGGCCCTGGCAAACAGACTGAACACTGTCTTGGGTTTGATCGTGGCTAGGGATCAAACATATTGTATTCCTGACCGGAACATTATGGACAATGTTTTCCTCATATGTAACGTTCTCCAGCTCAGTAAATGTCATGACTTACAATTTGGAATTGTGTCTTTGGACCAGGAAAAGGCCTTTGATAGGGTTGACCATTCCTATTTGTTTTCTACCCTGAGGGGGTTTGGTTTTGGAAATATGTTTTTGAGGTGGGTCAATCTGCTATACACTGGAGCTGAGTGTTTGGTGAAGGTGGGGGCGGAACTGAGTCGGCCAATCCCTGTACACCGGGGAATACGCCAGGGGTGTCCACTCTCGGGTCAGCTGTGCAGCTTGGCTATTGAGCCTTTGCTGTGCAGGTTGCGCACTCGGCTGGGTGGTCTGGTTCTGCCGGGGTCATCAAGCTGTGGCCGCCCGATTGTCTTGTCTGCTTATGCGGATGACGTCAATGTTTTCATCACCTCCCAAGGGAATGTGCAGCATCTGGTGGGCACTTTGACAGTTTATGAAAGGGCATCCTCTGCACGGGTTAATTGGGCCAAGAGTGAGGGTCTATTGGTGGGCCACTGGTCGCGTCAAGGCATCCCTCGCCTACCCGGCGGCCTTCAGTGGGGGACGGCCGGTCTCAAAGTGTTGGGGGTTTTTCTGGGTACGGAGGCTTTTGAACGAAAGAAGTGGGAGGGTGTTAAGGACAAGGTGTGTGCTCGCTTTTCTAAATGGAAATGGTTGCTACCACAGCTGTCATATGGGGGCAGGGTTCTGGTCGCGAATAATCTGGTTGCCTCGGCTCTCTGGCATAGGCTGGTGGCTTTGACACCGCCCAGGAGCCTCGTGGAGGAGATTCAGAAGACAATCATGGACTTCTTTTGGTCTGGTCGCCACTGGGTCCGTGCGCCAGTTCTCTACCTGCCTGTGGCCGAGGGGGGACAGGGCCTGGTGGACATACATTCCAAGATCACCAGCTTCAGGCTTCGAACTGCACAATGTCTGCTTTACGGATGCAGACCCTGCTGGATGGACACTGCTAAGCTGCTTTTGAGGAGAGTTGGTCGCTTGGGCTATGATAAGCAGCTCTTCCTCGTGACATCTGGGGAGGTGGACCTTACTGGACTATCTGCTTTTTACACGTCCGTTTTGCATGCATGGCCAGTCTTCAATGTGGCCCGCTTCCGTGACGAGACGCCGGGCATGTGGCTGTTCGACGAACCACTGTTTTTCACTCGATTCATCGAAGCTGAGGTGCTGCAGTCTGTCAGTCTGCGGAGTTGTTTGCGGGAGGCACACTGTACCAAGCTTGGTCATCTTATGAGGATGTCGACCACATCGATGGATACACTGAGGCGGAGTGCCAAAATTACATCTGTCAGACAGCGGCAAAGGGTGGTGGAGGACGTGTGCGCTGCCCTGCCACAACCGCTTCGAGCGTTTGCGATGAACCGCACTCTTTCCAATCAATGGGATGACGACACTGCGTCCACCTTTCCTGCAATTTCCATAACTCCAGCTGTGGGGGAGTGGCAGGGAGGAGAGGAGCACCTACTGACCTTCAGGATTCCTCGCCTGGGCAAGTTCCAGTTTGTCGGGACAAGGGCGGTGTATCATATCTGTGTGAAGGTTCTGAATCTGCGCTCTCTGAAGGATGTCACGGAGTCGAGGTGGGCGGGTTGTTTGGGGCCAGGGGTCTCCCCAAAGGGCAGCTGGCGGTGCATGTACAAGCAACCTATTGAGAAACGCACAGCAGATCTCCAGTGGAGGATTGTGCATGGGGCAATAGCCACGAATAAATACAGAGCACACCTTGATCCGACTGTGGGGTGGGAATGTTTGTTTTGTTCCCAAGTTGAGACCCTCGACCATTTGTTTGTCCACTGTTTTCGTTTATCTGGACTATTTGAGATTTTGCGTGAGTGGTTTCGGGCTTTGGGTGAACATTTCTCTTTTGGTCTGTTCATTTACGGTCCGAAGTATAAAGTGGCAAGGAAGGCTGCCCACACTTTGATGAACTTCCTATCTGGTACTGCTAAGCTTGCCATCTGGCTGACGAGGAAAAATCGGGCAAGCAATGCTGGCAATGTGGATCCTATGTCCGCTTTCAAGGTCTTGTTGAAGGTCAGACTCCGGGTGGAGTTCTCTTACTTTTGGTGGACAATTTGGAGGCATTCATCAATAGATGGGCTGTAGGGAATGTTTTGTGTTCAGTGGGTCAGGGGGATGAGTTATGTTTGCACTTTTGAGATGTGACACACTTGGACAAGTGATATTGGTCTTTTTGCAATTTTGGAATGTGCAATAAAGCCTTTTTTAAAAGTCAGTCTCTCTCTCTCTCTCTCCCTAAGAGGCATGGAGACTTACAGTGGAGGGTCCTGCATGGTATTATAGCTGTCAATGCTTTTGTTTCTGTGATTAACAGCAGTGTCAGTGATCAGTGTGTTTTTTGTTCCTCTAGGGAGACTGTTTTTCATTGTTTTATTGAATGTCAGCGCCTGAGTGGCCTCTTTGAACTTCTCACAAAACTTTTTCATATTTTTAAGGAAGTTTTCTCTAAGCAGGTTTTCATTTGTGGTTTTATGTACAATCGTCGTTTTAAGCAGAAGTGTCAACTACTGAACTTTGTTTTAGGGCAGGCAAAGTTGGCTATCTATGTAAGCCGGAGAAGAAAACTTGAAAATGTTGAGAATGATGTTGATGTCAAAATTTTATTTGTGAGGCTACTTAAAGCCAGAATCAGGCTGGACTTTCAGTTTTTTATGGGGAATGGGGATGTGGAAGGTTTCAGGACCCTCTGGTCCCTGGAGAATGTCCTCTGTTCAGTTCATGATGGACAGCTTTTTTTGGGGCGTTTTTTGGGGGATTAATTTTCTGTGTAACATAGCATGATATAGAAATTGTATTGACTGATGGACAAGTGTGTTTATTAAAGATCTTTTAAAAATCAAAAATCTCTCTCTGCCTCTCTCTCTCTCTCTCTCTCTCTCTCTCTCTGAGTGGGTGTGGTCGTGAGTGCGAGCTGAGAGCGTGTGACAGCGTGAGTGAATTATTTCAAACTTTTCTCTATCTTTTGGTGTTTAAGGTGTTTTTTTGTTAAATAATCTTAATTTTTGTTGTCTTCTGTAGCTGGGGTGGGGTAGGCATTTTGGGAGGGGGGTTTCTGCTGCCAGCTCTGCTGGTCAGCATGGTTTTGGAGCGAGGCTCCGGTTTTGAGCAGCTGACACGCCGCCATGCTGTCAAACTGACACCGGCTGTCAGCTTCTCAGTGGAGGAGTGTAGTCTGGCTGTGGGGGAGCTGGTCGGTTATGAAAGTGTTAGATCAGCTTCTAGAATGAATAGTGCCGTGGTGATTTTCCTGGATAGTATTGAAAAAGTTAACCGGGTAGTGGAGAGCGGGGTTGTGATTAAAGACACACTGGTTCCTGTTCTGTCTCTGGTAAATCCCGCGAAGAGAATTACCATCTCAAATGTCCCACCATTTTTAAAGAACGAGCTGTTGGAGAAGGAGCTGTCGAGACACGGGCAGCTTTTGTCCCCGATTAAGCACATCCCTCTCGGTTGTAAGTCCCCGCGTTTAAAGCATGTCATGTCTTTTAGGCGACAGGTGCTCATGATTTTAAAGAATAGCGAGGAAAGCCTCAACCTCGTGTTTAAATACCGGATTGACGGCTTTGATTATACCATCCACGTCACCTCCGATAATATGAAGTGTTTCGGCTGCGGAATGGAGGGACATTTGATTCGATCGTGCCCTCAGGGAGTGGGGGGTGATCACTCGGGGGAGGCCGCTAGTGCGGCCTCGAGGCCGTCTGGTGACGGAGCGGCTTTGCCGCCCTCCGAGGCTGATGGCGCTGCCGCGCCGTCGGGCGTTTCGGCCGGAGCCGCAGGGCCGTCTGGCGGCGGCGCTTCGGCCGAGGCCGCGAGGCTGTCTGGCGGCGGGGCGGCTTTGCCGCCCTCCGCAGCTGGCCTGTCGATCATAACTGAAACAGCAACAACAGTTAAAGCACATCGCGGGGCTGCTGCACAGACCAACATTGCAGACAAGGGTGAGATTACCGAGAGGGATCGCACTGAGGATCAGACAGAGGAGCCAAATGAGGCCCAGGTAGATGGTGGGACCAGAAAGATAAATATAAAACCACAGCACAGGGTGAGCGAAAGACAGGAAGAGACAGCTACCAGGGTGGCTGAGTCAGTGTTGGAGGATGAGGATGACATCGAAATAGATGAAGAGTTATGTAAAACCTCCATCAAGCGGAAGAATTTGGAAACCAAACAGCAGAGGGTCAAAGTAAAAAGGGTTGTCAAAGACAGTTCTGAGGTTTCTCTATCTCAGCCAGATTCTTATGCTGGGTCTGAGATAGAGAGTGATGGTGAAAGCAGTGATGGATGTGGCCAGTGGAGGCGGTTACCCCTTCACAAAAATACAGAAGTTTTTGCAGGACACTAAGGGGGTCAGAATGGTTAAAGTTGAAAGCTTCTTCCCTGATCTAAAACGCTTTGTTGACTCTGCTCGGGTCTACATGAAAAATAGGGGAGAGCTTGAGCAGGAAAGTTTCACTGATCAGGAGATCTACAGACTAAAAAAGCTTGTGCTAAAAGTTAAGAACCAAATTGCCCAGGATGATTAGTCTTTTATCGCTCATTCTTTCTTTTCTGTTTTTATATTGGCTTTGCCCTCTTATATACATGTGTAGTTTTAATTTTGGCACACTCAACATCAATGGGGCAAGAGAAATGTCCAAGCGAGCGAGTGTTTTTACTCTTGCAGAATGCAAGAAAATTAATGTTCTGTTTGTTCAGGAGACTCATAGTTCTGAGGACAATGCTGCTGACTGGAGGAGGGAATTTCAGGGTGAAATTATTTTTAGTCATAGAAGCAGCAAATGTGGTGGGGTGGGTATTTTATTTTCTCGAGATTTTATTCCACTTTCTTATGACATTGATGAGATAATTGCAGGCCACATTTTAAAAGTTCGAGCTGTTTTTGAGAATGTGAAAGTTGTTTTTATAAATGTGTATGCTCCAACCGTAGGCACAGAAAGATTGGCCTTTTTAAATATTTTAGATGATACGATCAAAAATTGCAGTAATGATGACTTTTTATTTGTGGGAGGTGATTTTAATTGTACAGAAAATCCTCTTATGGATAGGAATCACCCAGAGCCACATGCTGCATCCAACAGAGTTTTAAAAGGTTTCATAGAAGCTCATGATCTGTGTGATGTGTGGAGGAATTTTCATGGCAAGGCTAGACAGTACACGTGGAGCCATAGAAAGGACAATATTTTGTCCTTAGCTAGACTGGATAGGGTTTACAGTTTTAAGCACCATTTTAGCATTTTTAAAAGTGCTTTTATAGTCCCTGTTGGCTTCACAGATCATTCCCTGGTTCAGTGTTGTGTTTTTATCAAGAATATAAAGTGCAGTAGTGCATACTGGCATTTTAACACGTCACTTTTATCGGATAACAGTTTTAAAACTGCTTTTATGTTTTTTTGGAGTAATTTTAAATTGACAAAATCAAATTTTAGTTCTTTGCAGCAGTGGTGGGATGTAGGGAAGAGCCAAATAAAGAATCTGTGCCTACAGTATACTCGCAATGTCTCTGGAGACTTGGCCAGGTCTGTCAGGGACCTGGAGAGAGAAGTAGTGGAGCTGCAATCTTTGGCAGGCTCCACAGGAGAAAGAGGACATTTTGAGGCCCTCAATGGCAAAAAGTCTGTTCTAACTGACCTACTGGGTGTGGCTGCCAGGGGCGCTGTGGTACGCAGTAGGTTCCAGAACATCGCACTAATGGACGCTCCATCTCATTTTTTCTTTGGTCTGGAGAGGAAGAATGGTCAGAGGAGGATGATCCACTCTCTCAGCTCCGAGGACGGGCGGCCGATCCATGAGTCTGCGGAGATCCGTCGCTTTGCAGTTGCTTTCTACAAGGATCTCTTTAAGAAAGAATTTGTTGAGAATCCACATGCACTGAGTCATTTTTTGACGGACTTGCCAAAAGTGATGGCTGGCGTGAATGCGGAGCTGGAGAGCGGGATCACTCTGCAAGAACTGGCAGTGGCTGTCCAGTCTCTTCAGTGTGGAAAAGCCCCAGGGATAGATGGCGTACCAGCGGAGTTCTACAAGGCGTTCTGGTCTGAGATCTGTGAGGACTTGCTGGAAGTACTGTCTGACAGTCTGCGGAAGGGTCACCTGCCCCTAAGTTGTAGGAGAGCAGTCCTCACCCTCCTTCCAAAAAAAGGCGACTTGAAAGACATTAAGAACTGGCGTCCGGTGGCCCTCCTCTGTACTGACTACAAAATTCTCTCCAAAGTGTTGGCTACCAGACTGAGGAAGGCGATGGAGCAGGTCATCCATGTAGACCAGACCTACTGTGTACCTGGTAGGTTGGTTACAGACAACATTTTTTTAATTTGTGATGTTTTGGACCTCTCCAGCTCATTGGTCAAAGAACTTGGTCTTATTTCAATAGACCAAGAAAAGGCGTTTGACCGAGTTGAACATCCATACCTTTGGCAGACATTAGAGGCCTTTGGTTTCAGCTCAGGGTTCATCGCCATGATCCAGGCTTTGTATAGAGACATTGAGAGTATTCTTAAGATTAATGGTGGTTTGAGTGCTCCTTTCAAAGTTGAGAGGGGTGTCCGACAGGGCTGCCCCCTCTCAGGTATGCTGTACTCTCTTGCCATTGAGCCCCTCCTTTGTAAACTAAGGCAAGGCCTCACTGGTTTTAAAGTCCCCAACTCTGACTCTGTTTTTAAAGTGTCTGCCTATGCTGATGACGTTGTTATTTTTACAAGAAATCAAAACGATGTAGACTACCTTTTAAGAACTGTTAATCTTTTTGGTGAGTGCTCCTCAGCGAGAGTGAATTGGGGTAAGAGTGAAGCTGTTGTGGTGGGGGGGAGACCACAAAAAATTGCCCTACCTGGTGGCCTCTCGTGGACACAAGGTGGTTTTAAATATCTTGGTGTGTTTTTAGGAAATCAGACTTTTACTGAGAAAAATTGGGAGTGTTTTTTAGAAAAAACTGAAGGAAGACTAAAAAAATGGAAATGGATTCTGCCAAACTTGTCCTTCAGAGGTCGTGTTTTAATTATCAACAACTTGATTGCTTTAATGCTGTGGCATTGACTGTCTTGTCTGGACCCTCCACCCAATTTGCTGGCCAGAGTGCAGTCTATAGTCGTGGACTTTTTCTGGGACCGTCTTCACTGGGTTCCACAGAGTATCCTGTTTTTACCGAGGGAAGAAGGTGGTCAAGGGCTCATCCATCTGGCCAGCAGGGGGGCTGTCTTTCGCCTGCAGTTCATTCAGCGACTGCTGAGTGGCCCCCTTGACCTTGTGTGGAGACCTATTGCCAGGGCTGTCCTGGCTCGCTGTGGAGGGCTTGGACTAGAGGAGTCGCTGCTTTTAATGGATTTAAGGGGCCAAAAACTCCCAGAACTTCCCCAGTTTTACCAAAGTGCTTTTAAAATCTGGGGACTTTTTAAAAAGAACTCTCCCCAGGCTTCCTTGTCGCCTTTCTGGCTTTTAAAGGAACCACTTGTGTTCGGGACCCGTTTTGATGTGGGCAATGTTTTAGGACCTTCTGTTTTAAAAAAGTTTATTTTTGCAAAGGTTACAACGCTGGGACATTTGGTGAATTTATGTGGTCCTAACTTGGACAATGCTGTTGCCCTGTGCTCGGCTCTTGGCGTCTCTTCAGTCAGAGTTATAATGAACTTGTTGAAAGATTGGAGAGACTGCCTGTCTGCAGAAGAACACTCTGCTATTGTTTTACACTGCGAAAACTCTGTACAAACTGCTGATGAACCTTTTCCTTTTAGTATTTTATCTCCTGATTTTAAAGATGGCACTGGTGTGTTTTTAAACTCTGAGCACATTAACATTTGTGACTCTCCTGGTAAAAAAAATGTATGGACTTTTGGTGAAAATTCTAAATGTGAATAAGTTAAAAGGTCGAGCTGATACACCATGGAGGAAACACTTGGGTCTGGGTCCTGAGGTGAGGCCTGCCTGGAGAGCACTCTATAAACCACCATTAACTAAGAAGGTTGGAGACCTACAATGGCGAGTTTTACATGGTGCTGTGGCTGTAAATGCTTTTATCTCTCTTTTAAACCCAAATGTTGTTGAGGTTTGTCCATTTTGTCCTCAGAAAGAAACTGTGTTCCATTGTTTTCTGGACTGTAACAGACTGCAATTGTTGTTTGTTTTTTTGGGGAAACTGTTTTATCTGTTTGGAGAAGTCTTTTCCCTGCAGATTTTTATCTTGGGCTTTCCATATAGACTGAGGACTAAGAAAAAGAGTGAACTCTTAAATTTCATCCTGGGTCAGGCTAAAATGGCTATTTATGTTAGTAGGAAAAGAAAAATTGAACAACTGCTGGATTGTAATGTAAAAGACATGCTGGTTGGCATGATTAAGGCTCGAATAGTGATTGATTACAATTACTATCATCTGATGCAGAATGTTGAAACCTTTGAGGCTATGTGGTGCTTTAAGCACATCCTGTGTTGTGTTAAGGAGGGGAAAATTATCTATGGTATAATCCTGATGTAAGAAGCAAGTTTTTTGTTTTAGTTTTCCTTGTTTGGTTACTTGTGTCTTTGATTTCTTGTCAGTGAGACATTTTTCTTTTCCATTGCTTCTTTTAGTTGTTTTAGTTGTTGTGTTTTTCTGTTGAATTTGTGACAATAAAGGTGTGTTGAAAAATCAAAAATCTCTCTTTCTCTCTCTCTCTCTCTCCCGATGTGGCCTGTGCATTTTTGTCATCCTGGGTAGCACATTTTGGTTCCCTGTTAGACATCACTTCTGACAGGGGTCCACAGTTCATTTCAGAACTCTAGTCCACGTTGGCCAAGAGCCTGGGGGTCATAATCCACCGAACCACCGTGTACAACCTGCAGGCTAACGGGTTGTGCAAGAGGCTCCACAGGTCACTTAAAGCAGTGCTCATAGCCTCATTGACGGATGCAAATTGGGTTGACCGCCTGCTTTGGGTCCTACTGGGGTTGCGGTCCGTGCCTTAGGAGAATTTGGCAGCTTCCCCTGGCGGAGCTAGTTTTTTGACAGTCGTTGCGGATCCCGGGTGAATTTTTGCCGGAAAATCCCACGCCCTAGGCCGACTCATCCGTGCACATTTTTTCTGGTGCAGGGGCTAGCAGCGTTCTGGGTCTGGTGCACCATTGTTTTCCCCGCACCTTTGTTCCGAAGAGTGATGTTCCGAAGAGTGACCTGAGGTCCTATTTGGGCAGCTTGGTGGAAGAGTGGTTAGCACAATGGCAGCACAGTAAGAAGGTCATGGGATCGATTCCACCTTTGACCATTGTGGTTTTGATCCCATCCCCTGACAATCAGTGATCCTTCTGTGTGGAGTTTGCATGTTGTCTCCGTGTCTATGTGGGTTTACCCCGGGTACTCTTGTTTCCTCCCACAGGCAAAAGACATGCAAGTTAGCTTAATTAGAGACTCTAAAGTGGTCCAATGTGTGTGTGTTTGGTGAAGGGATTGGCACCACATTGTGGCTGCTGCATCCATCCAGGTTGATGCCCTGTAATTTCCCCCTGGGATTAATAAAGAATACTTAAAAAAAAAAAAATATGCAGACAAGGGGAGAACATGCTGGACTAAACTAAAATGTATCACCAAGCTAGCTCATGTACTTAATAGTGAGTTTTTACTGATGCCATTGGGACGGCATTACTTGCAGCCTCCCAGGAAGACTAACAGTTACACCAGGTCTTTTGTTCCTTCTGCTATCAAACTGATGAACACAGAGTCGTCTTTCTTTTGTAGACAGTTTTGGGGCTCCATTCCAATTCCTCAGCAGAATGTTGCTGTTCATGTGCAATATGTGACATTCTGTCTTAGATTTGTCTTGAATAGTAACCGCTTAACTTAGCTTAGCTTAGTTTTCTTTTTTTTTCTCTCAGTCACACTTTGTCTTAGCTTTGTTCTAAATTGTAATCACTCTTGTCTTGTTTACTCTTTTTTCTTTTGAATTCTTGGATGGAATATGTGTGGGCAATATAAGCTGCGGCTTCAGCCATCACCCATTTCGGATAACTCACGTGGAATTGTTTAGTAGGAGGAGTCTTTGTCTAATTTTACCTTGTTGTTATATTATACAGTTTCTTTTAACCTGTACTGTACCTGTACCTGTACTGTATTATCCGAAATAAATTCATTCATTCATTCATTCATTCATTCATATTACTATTGACCTGAGCACTTGCTCTATTTATGCTTATATTTAACCTTTTAATAATTGTATTCTTTTTAGTTGGTTCAGTTAGTTGAATTATTTATCAGGCAGATCAGTGTGCACAGCGTCAAGGACTTACCTCCTCCTCCTCCTTGGCCACAACCAACTGTGTACATCAGGGCTCAATCCTGCGACCACTTTTATTTTTTATTTAATTCAATTCAATTCAATTCAAACGTTTATTTCAAACTCAGGGTTCATATTACAAATAGATAAATAAATAAAGTATATACAGATCAGCAGACACTCGGCGCTCTTGTAACAACAAAAAACATAATGGGCTCAGTGTAAAATGGAACGCCACCACTTCCAAATGCTGGAATGAAGTGTGAGTGACGAGTTGACAATTGCTGATATAAGACGATTGTTACATTCCAGTAGTCTTCTCAAAAAACTGTAAACATTCTTACGTATCAATTCTCCAAAAGATGGAATGTTCACAGACACAAACAACTTGCTTGCACTCGACCTTCGTGGTACATCTAACAACCTTCTTAGGGAGTTATTATATGCAATGCGGATTTTGTTCCTAACAGCAACATTGCTATTAAACCATAACGGCGAGCAGTACATTGAGGTACAGAAGGTCTTGAACAACATACATTTGACTTCAGGAGAACATCTATGGAAATTACGCAACAGTAAATTGGTTTGAGCGTACAGTTTCCTGAGATGCCTGTTACAATCAGCATTGGTCTTATCAGATTCAATCCACACACCTAGGTATTTGACTTTTTCGACAAAGTTCAAGCTATTACCACAAAGTGACATAACAGGATTCGACGTATTGACGCCCTTTGGTTTGAAAGCCATACACATAGATTTAGTACAGTTGAACAGGATGTCATTTTTTTAACCAAATTTTTCACATACAGAAAGGAGATGTTGCATCGCTGCGGTAGATAAACTTAACAGAGGTCATCAGCGTAGAAAATGTGATTTAACAGTGCACCGTTAAAGGAGCCTCCCACATTAGTATTGTTCAACAGTATACTGAGATCATCAACATAGACATTAAACAACAAGGGTGACAGTATACCACCTTGTTTAACACCGTTGGTCATTTAAATAAATGACATTGTTTCTAATGTCCCAGACACAAATTTCCACTTTTATGCAAATGATACTGTGATATACTGTTCTGCCCCTTCACTAAGCCAGGCCATGACTCAATTACAGTCTGCCTTCAACAAAATCCAAAAGAATCTGTGTGATTTAAAACTGGTCTTAAATGCTGACAAGTCAAAATATGTTTTTAGATAGATAGATAGATAGATAGATGTACTTTATTGATCCCAAACTGGGAAATGACAGTACATTTTTTGTCTCATGCCAAATCTAAGTCATCAAACCTGCCCCCCCCCCCCCCCCCCCCCGCCATCACCACTGTGCATGGTTCTGTGATTGAACGTGTATCACAGCACAAATACTGGGGTGTTTTGATTGATGACTCTTTCTTTTGGACCACACATTGAGCAACTGGCAAAAAAGTTGAAGGTGAAATTGGATTTCTTCTTCAGATTTAAGTCCAGCCTCTCATTTGAGGCTAGAAAGAAACTTGTTACAGCTACATTTATGCCAGTGTTGGACTTTGGTGATGTGATTTATATGCACATCTCTTCTCAGACTTTGCACATTCTGGACACTGTGTATCACGGTGCTCCTAGATTCATCACAAACTTCAGAGCCGTATTCACCACTGTCTGGTGTATTCTTGTGTTGGATGGTCTGACTTGTCAATGCGTAGACTCAAGAATTATGAGCTTATTATTGGTCTGCTTCCTACATATTTTCAGGCTTATATAATTCAGAAATTTCCAGGCAAGTGTTCTCTTCGGTCACAGGATTTTTACAGCTGAGAAAATAAGTCCTGAACACATAAATATTTTTCTCAAACAAATTTCCGATGGAGCCATTGACCTGAGATTTTCACCAGATATCTGTGACAACCCAAGTAATCCATACATACAAAGAAATCAAGGCAACTGTGTTCACAAAACAAGTTATATTTAATAAAGTGGAATGACAAAGGGAATAAGTATTGAACACACGAGGAAAAAGAGGTGCAAAAAGGCATAGAAAGCCAATAAACCAGCTGAAATCCATCAGAATTTAGGAAGCCATCCCATCCCCCATCAGCGCAAATTAATTTCAGCTAATTAAGTCCTGACTGATAGCCTTTTAAAAGATCTCTGAATATCAGATTGCTACACCACAAAGAACTCATGATGACTAGAGGCAACAAGCTCTCTCTAGACCGTCACAACGTTATTGCTGCAAAACATAATGATGGCATTGGTTGCAGGTGCATTTCTAAAATGCTGAATGTTCCAGTGAGCACTGTTGGAGCCATCATTCCAAAGTGGAAACATCATTTTACCATAAACCAGCCACGACCAGGAGCTCCTCTCACAAGTTCTGACAGAGGAGTGAAAAGAAATATCAGAAGACTTATCCAACAACCAAAGCCCACACATGGAGAGCTCCAGAAATACCTGGAGTTAGCAGGTACTGCTGTTTCAAAGAAAACAATAAGTAATGCACTCAAGTGACATGGGCTCTATGCTCACTCACCTTGCAACACTCCATTGCTGAAGAAAAAGCATGTTGAAGCTTGTTTAAAGTTTGCAGCACAGCATTTGGGCAAGCAAGTAAAATACTGGGAGAATATAGTCTGGTCAGATGAGACCA